>CM042561.1:6372766-6972766 GCA_023630585.1 Cranoglanis bouderius
TAATATTACCGCTGGACTGCCACCACCTAGTGGATAAAGTGCGATATGATCCAGGATGTTTTTACATTTATTTGCTTTTAATAAATATATTAAATACATTAGTAATGATAAATATTGTCCATATATGCAGCTCATCAAATATGATGAGCAGCATGAAAATATTCATATTCAGAGACGCTGACAAAAAAATCTTATTTTAGCCTATTTAACCAGTAACTCCGGATTGAGTGTTATACCTCATTAACTCAGTGATGGCTCTCTATTAAATGTGCATGTTCGAAATTTCTTTAGACAGTTTAACATCCAGGATGTTTGTAGTAGTCTAAACTCCGATGTAGAATTAGGAATGCTAAAATAACGTGTCTGTCTACAGTTGATGTCATACAATATCTTTCTTTCTTTCTTTTTAAAATTAATGCCAAGGAACCAAAGATCAAAATACAGAGAATATCAACATTACGCATAAAGAGGTGACATTACATGCAAAGCACCATTTACAGACGTATGTAACAGTAAATAAACAATAAAAACGAAACCTTTAACAAAATAAATTAAAACTATTAAATAAATTAACTGTTTTAAAAGGCTTAAGATACTTGGAAGATGAAATAGTTTGGATATACTGCTGGACCTCTTTTTGTAAAAACAATATAGAAAGTGTTTTGATAAGTGAATTTACTATGTGAATATGAAATTTTGCAAGAAGTAATAATAGGTTAATAATGAAATATTCATCAACTTTACCTTTTTGCATATTAAAGAAGCCAAACAGCACATCCTTAAAAAGCAGAGAGAAACCCTGGAGCACACTGCGATTGATAACATTAGAGAATTCGATCCAAAATAGCTGTGTGTGAGGACAATCCCAAAAGATATGCATATCAGTTTCACTAGGGTCACCACAAAAAGAACAGCTTGTATCCATGTCTGATTTAAACCTTTTCAAAAACACTTTAGCTGGGTATAATCGGTGTAACAATTTGAATGAGATTTCTCTGATCTGGTTAGTTATTGTGTATTTCGAAGACAGAGTCCATACATTTTTCCCAATCAATACGATCAACCACATTCTTCCAATAAGACATCACATATGGAGTTGTTACAAGCCTTTTTGAAAAAGTGATCTAATCTTATAGTTACGTGATGAAGGATGTAACAAAAGCATAGTTTTCCTACTGGGATTTCAAATGGGTCTAAAGAAATAGATAAAGCGCTGGACGATCTAACAGAGTCCCTTAAAAGCATAATAGCTCCTTTAGGAATAGCCCCAAGACAATGGAGAATTCTTTGGGAGTTACTGGAAAATTAAATTGACATAAAAATTCTTCGTAACTTAAAATGAGACCTTCTGAGTTAACTAACTGGGAAACAGTCAAAATGTTTTTCTCGAACCAATTACTAAAAAAACAAAGATTTCCTCTTATACAGGTGCATCTCAATGAATTAGAATGTTGTGGAAAAGTTCATTTATTTCAGTAGTTCAACTCAAACTGTGAAACTCGTGTATTAAATAAATTCAATGCACACAGACTGTAGTAGTTTAAGTCTTTGGTTCTGTTAATTGTGATGATTTTGGCTCACATTTAACAAAAACCCACCAATTCACCATCTCAACAAATTAGAATACTTCATAAGACCAATAAAAAAAATATTTTTAGTGAATTGTTGGCCTTCTGGAAAGTATGTTCATTTACTGTACATGTACTCAATACTTGGTAGGGGCCTTTTGCTTTAATTACTGCCTCAATTCGTGGCATGGAGTTGATCAGTTTGTGGCACTGCTGAGGTGGTATGGAAGCCCAGGTTTCTTTGACAGTGGCCTTCAGCTCATCTGCATATTTTGGTCTCTTGTTTCTCATTTTCCTCTTGACAATAGCCCATAGATTCTCTATGGGGTTCAGGTCTGGTGAGTTTGCTGGCCAGTCAAGCACACCAACACCATGGTCATTTAACCAACTTTTGGTGCTTTTGGCAGTGTGGGCAGGTGCCAAATCCTGCTGGAAAATGAAATCAGCATCTTCAAAAAGCTGGTCAGCAGAAGGAAGCATGAGGTGCTCCAAAATTTCTTGGTTAACGGGTGCAGTGACTTTGGTTTTCAAAAACACAATGGACCAACACCAGCAGATGGCATTGCACCCCAAATCATCACAGACTGTGGAAACTGAACACTGGACTTCAAGCAACTTGGGCTATGAGCTTCTCCACCCTTCCTCCAGACTCTAGGACCTTGGTTTCCAAATGAAATACAAAACTTGCTCTCATCTGAAAAGAGGACTTTGGACCACTGGGCAACAGTCCAGTTCTTCTTCTCCTTAGCCCAGGTAAGACGCCTTGACATCGCCAGTGGTTCAGGAGTGGCTTAACAAGAGGAATACGACAACTGTATTGTCGTGATTATTGTAACTCCTTGGCACGCCTATGTGTGGTGGCTCTTGATGCCTTGACCCCAGCCTCAGTCCATTCCTTGTGAAGTTCACTCAAATTCTTGACTCGATTTGGCTTGACAATCCTCATAAGGCTGCGGTTCTCTCGGCTGGTTGTGCATCTTTTTCCTTCCACTCAACTTTCTGTTACAACATGCTTGGATGCAGCACTCTGTGAACAGCCAGCTTCTCTGGCGTGAATGTTTGTGGCTTACCTAGTAGACCAAACTGAGGAGACCATTTTGAAGGCTCAGGAAACCTTTGCAGGTGTTTTGAGTTGATTAGCTGATTAGCATGTCACCATATTCTAATTTGTTAGAATGATAGTGAATTGGTGGGTTTTTGTTAAATGCGAGCCAAAATCATCACAATTAAAAGAACCAAAGACTTAAGCTACTTCAGTCTGCGTGCACTGAATTTATTTAATACACGAGTTTCTGAATTTGAGTTGAATTACTGAAATAAGCGAACTTTTCCACGACATTCTAATTTATTGAGATGCACCTGTAGATGTCTAATACTCAGATCCAATACAGTTATTACTTTATGCATGTTTGTATGCATTAGTTAAATCTGCTTTAGTGCAAAGGTGAGCGTAGAATTATCAACCAAATCCTATCCACCTTTTTCCAGAGAAACTCTATGCGCCGCCATGATGGATTCTAACTTCCATTGTACTGTTGTCCTGTTCCGGTCTCTAAAGGAACCCTTATTAAAAACTGGCTAAAGAGATCGACTGAATTAATTTAACAGAAACTCTTTGAATAAAAAGAATAAAAATGAGCTCGAGGTCAAGCTGAAGAAATTCTTGGAAAAAGACTGTATTGTACGTGTTTAGGTGGATACAGAAAGAACAGCCGTCGACAGATAATATTACCGCTGGACTGCCACCACCTAGTGGATAAAGTGCGATATGATCCAGGATGTTTTTACATTTATTTGCTTTTTAATAAATATATTAAATACATTAGTAATGATAAATATTGTCCATATATGCAGCTCATCAAATATGATGAGCAGCATGAAAATATTCATATTCGTAGGCGCTGACAAAAAAAAAAAATCTTATTTTAGCCTATTTAACCAGTAACTCCGGATTGAGTGTTATACCTCATTAACTCAGTGATGGCTCTCTATTAAATGTGCATGTTAGCGTAAATTTCTTTAGCCAGTTTAACATCCAGGATGTTTGTAGTAGTCTAAACTGCGATGTAGAATTAGGAATGCTAAAATAACGTGTCTGTCTACAGTTGATGTCATACAATATCTTTCTTTCTTTCTTTTTAAAATTAATGCCAAGGAACCAAAGATCAAAATACAGAGGAATATCAACATTACGTACAAAAGAGGTGACATTACATGCAAAGCACCATTTACAGACGTATGTAACAGTAAATAAACAATAAAAACAAGCTTTAACAAAATAAATTAAAACTATTAAATAAATTAACTGTTTTAAAGGCTGAAGATACTTGGAAGATAGAAATAGTTTGGATATACTGCTGAACCTCTTTTTTAAAAACAATATATAAAGGATTTTGATGAGTGAATTTACTGCGGTGAATATGAAATTTTGCAAGAAGTAATAATAGGTTAATAATGAAATATTCATCAACTTTACCTTTTGCATATTAAAAAGAAGCCAAACAGCACATCCTTAAAAGCAGCAGAGAAACCCTGGAGCACACTGCGATTGATAACATTAGAGAATTCGATCAAAATAGCTGTGTGTGAGGACAATCCCAAAAGATATGCATATCAGTTTCATTAGGGTCACCACAAAAGAACAGCTTGTATCTATGTCTGATTTAAACCTTTTCAAAAACACTTTAGCTGGGTATAATCTGTGTAACAATTTGAATGAGATTTCTCTGATCTGGTTAGTTATTGTGTATTTCGAAGACAGAGTCCATACATTTTTCCCAATCAATACGATCAACCACATTCTTCCAATAAGACATCACATATGGAGTTATTACAAGCTCCTTTTGAAAAAGTGATCTAATCTTATAGTTACGTGATGAAGGATGTAACAAAAGCATAGTTTTCCTACTGGGATTTCAAATGGGTCTAAAGAAATAGATAAAGCGCTGGACGATCTAACAGGAGTCCCTTAAAAGCATAATAGCTCCTTTAGGAATAGCGTCCAAGACAATGGAGAATTCTTTGGGAGTTACTGGAAAATTAAATTGACATAAAAATTCTTCGTAACTTAAAATGAGACCTTCTGAGTTAACTAACTGGGGAAACAGTCAAAATGTTTTCTCGAACCAATTACTAAAAAAAACAAAGATTTCCTCTTATACAGGTGCATCTCAATAAATTAGAATGTTGTGGGAAAAGTTCATTTATTTCAGTAGTTCAACTCAAACTGTGAAACTCGTGTATTAAATAAATTCAATGCACACAGACTGTAGTAGTTTAAGTCTTTGGTTCTTTTTAATTGTGATGATTTTGGCTCACATTTAACAAAAACCCACCAATTCACCATCTCAACAAATTAGAATGCTTCATAAGACCAATAAAAAATAATATTTTTAGTGAATTGTTGGCCTTCTGGAAAGTATGTTCATTTACTGTTACATGTACTCAATACTTGGTAGGGCTCCTTTTGCTTTAATTACTGCCTCAATTCGGCGTGGCATGGAGTTGATCAGTTTGTGGCACTGCTGAGGTGGTATGGAAGCCCAGGTTTCTTTGACAGTGGCCTTCAGCTCATCTGCATATTTTGGTCTCTTGTTTCTCATTTTCCTCTTGTCAATAGCCCATAGATTCTCTATGGGGTTCCAGGTCTAGTGAGTTTGCTGGCCAGTCAAGCACACCAACACCATGGTCATTTAACCAACTTTTGGTGCTTTTGGCAGTGTGGGCAGGTGCCAAATCCTGCTGGAAAATGAAATCAGCATCTTCAAAAAGCTGGTCAGCAGAAGGAAGCATGAGGTGCTCCAAAATTTCTTGGTTAACGGGTGCAGTGACTTTGGTTTTCAAAAAAACACAATGGACCAACACCAGCAGATCCCATTGCACCCCAAATCATCACAGACTGTGGAAACTGAACACTGGACTTCAAGCAACTTGGGCTATGAGGCTTCTCCACCCTTCCTCCAGACTCTAGGACCTTGGTTTCCAAATGAAATACAAAACTTGCTCTCATCTGAAAGAGGACTTTGGACCACTGGGCAACAGTCCAGTTCTTCTTCTCCTTAGCCCAGGTAAGGCGCCTCTGACATCGTCAGTGGTTCAGGAAGTGGCTTAACAAGAGGAATCACGACAACTGTATTGTCGTATTATTGCTAACTCCTTGGCACGTCTATGTGTGGTGGCTCTTGATGCCTTGACCCCAGCCTCAGTCCATTCCTTGTGAAGTTCACTCAAATTCTTGAATCGATTTGGCTTGACAATCCTCATAAGGCTGCGGTTCTCTCGGCTGGTTGTGCATCTTTCCCTTCCACTCAACTTTCTGTTAACATGCTTGGATACAGCACTCTGTGAACAGCCAGCTTCTCTGGCAATGAATGTTTTGTAGCTTACCTAGTGAACCAAACTGAAGACCATTTTGAAGGCTCAGGAAACCTTTGCAGGTGTTTTGAGTTGATTAGCTGATTGGCATGTCACCATATTCTAATTTGTTGAGATAGTGAATTGGGTGGGTTTTTGTTAAATGCGAGCCAAAATCATCACAATTAAAAGAACCAAGACTTAAACTACTTCAGTCTGTGTGCATTGGAATTTATTTAATACAGAGTTTCACAATTTGAGTTGAATTACTGAAATAAGCTTGAACTTTTCCACGACATTCTAATTTATTGAGATGCACCTGTATGCGATGTCTTGATTGTTCCAAATGGAGTACGGTGAGGGGAGAAATTGTGCTTAAAATTAATGACCATGCAAGTAATGCCTGTTTATGAAATTTAGATAAATTGTAAGGGATTTTAGCAATATCATAATTACAGATCAATAGAAAAGGGAGACCACCTAATTTGGAAAAGAGGTAATTGGGGATAAAATTCCAGATTGAGTTTGGATTACACAAAAGCTGTCTAATCCAATCAATTTTGAAAGTGTTGTTTAAAGAAGAGAAATCAAGGAAATTCAACCCACCATACTCATACGTGTTCATTAATACAGGCTTCTTGACATAATGGATTTTGTTTTTCCAAGCAAAATTAAACAGGATTTTTATCAACGGATTTACAAATTTTGTTGTCCGCATACAGAGAGAGTGCAGAGTATGTAAGCCTGGAGATGCCCTGCGCCTTAGCAAGCAGTACTCTGCCTCTCAAGGTCAAGTCTCTCTGCAACCATACATTAAATCTCCTTTGGGCTTTTATTATAACCGGGTCAAAATTCAAGGTACATCTTTCATCTTGATTTTTAGTTGTCATAATGCCTAAATATGTAATTTCAGATCTAACTGGAATATTATAAATAATTAAGGTGCTGTACAATCTTTAATAGACATTAATTCACGTTTACTTATGTTTAGATTAAGACCCGACGCTTCAGAGAAAAGTTTTATATGATTAATTGCTGTAGGGATTTGGGAAGCATCTCTTAAAAATAAGGTGGTGTCATCTGCTAATTGACTAATAAATATTTCTCGATCCAGCTATACAGATGCCCGAATAGCACTTTCCACATACAGATGTTGACAGTAGCCATGCATAAAGAAGAAATAAATAGGGAGAAATGGGACACCCTTGTCTCACTCCTCTGGATAAACTAGCGTGGTGAAGTGCCATTCTTTAATTTAATGAAGCACTCCCATTATTGTAAAGGGTTTTAATTACTCTGCAAAACATATCCCCAAAACCAAATTTATCTAGTGAATTAATGATAAATTGGTGCTCCAAAGAATCGAAAGCCTTATAGAAATCTAAGAAAAAGAATGAAGCTGTCCTCCCGAATCAAGTCTGATTAATCTAATAAATCAAGAATCAACCGTATATTGTTAACCATGTGTCTTTTGTTCAAAAAAACAGATTGCGTCTCATCTACAACAGAACCCAATACAGATTTTAGTCGTTTAGCAAACATAATAGCTAAAATTTTATAAAATCACTGTTAAGCAGAGAAATGGGGCGTAATTGTCAGTTAAAGTAAATCTTTTTAGGTTTGAATTAAAAGTAATTAGAAAGCCTTGGCGAGAGTCGGGGAGAGCCTCATTCTGTATGCTTTCTTCAAAAACCTTAAGTAAAGGGAGACAATTCTTTAGAGAACTGTTTATAGAACTCTGCAGTAAGCCCGTCCGTTCGGAGATTTATTGTTTTAAAGTTCTAGGAATTGAACTGCTAACTTCCAGATACAGTGATTTCACTATCACAGAGATTTCTATCATCTCTTGAGATAGTCTTACAATCTTTAACAGACTCCAGAAAAGTATGGGCTGCCTCTTCAGAAAATTTTTATTTTATTTTATACAGATTACTACAAAATTTAGCACAGAAATGTGCAATTGCCCGAGGATTATTAGGGACTGTCCCCTCAGTATTAAGAGCTTCAATTAGTGAAGTACTTAAGCGATTCTTTCTAATCTGAAAAAATATGCTGTGTTACATTCTCCCTCCTCCAGCCATTTTTGTCTAGATCTAACATAAGCACCTGTGCCCCATAAGTGTACATCTCATCTAATTTACACTGCAGGTCAGCGTACTCAAGCTTATCAGATTCAGAAAACAACTCTTGGGGTTCAGAAGAAAATATTGCAATTTTAGACACCACCTTATTTTCTTCTGCTCTCTTCAGTTTAGCTAAATTACTACCGGATTTTGAAAGTATTTACTAATTTCAAACTTGAACAGCTCCACCGGCAACAATATGAATCTGACACTGAAGCTGTTCTCCAGTACTGCTCAATCAATGATGTAATATTCTTCTTAACATCTTCAAAATGGAGAAGAGAATTGTTCAATTTCCAACAAGAAGGAGAAGAGCTGAAATGAAGGGGTGCAGAAAGACAAAGCCTAAGAGAGACGGCACTGTGATCCGTAAGAGGTGTAGCATGAATGCTGACTGATTTACAACTATTTGCTAGGCTTTGAGAAATGAGCCAGTAATCTATTCGGGACTGCTTAGAACGGTCCTGGCTGCTCCACGTATAAAGTCTCTACCGTGAATATATTTCTCTCCATACATCAACAACACAAAAACGCAACATGAAATTATTCATAATTGGACTTATAGAAGCAGCTCTAGGGGGAAACCTATCTAAATCACCATTTAAAACCAGTACTGTATATTTTCACTGATATTGTCCATTAAAGTGGAATTTTCTATAGGAGAATTGTACCCATACACATTTAATAACACTGAGATGGTCTGACCAAGTGAAACCACTAACAAGAGAAAATGACCCTTGGGATCACTGACAACATGTAGAATCTCACCAGCAAACTTGTTTTTTTAGAATGGTGACACCTGCTGATCGCTCTGTGCCGTGCGACATCCATACATCGCTGCCCCACTGGGACCTCCAAAATTTAACGTCATCCTGTATGGAATGGGTTTCTTGAAAAAAAGCAAAAGTCTGATCCATGGTTTTTAACAAACAAAAAGAGGGCTTCGCGCTTCACATTGTTCATTAGACCCCTGGCATTAAGAGAAATGAACGATATCGACATTGATAAACAAACAGCAATGAACAGCTGTCAACACAAATCAAAGCAAAGGCAAAAGTTCAAAACTGACTGATAGATGAGAAGAAAACTGAGTTGAACAGAGCTTACCTGACCAATTTAAAAGGTCCGGCTGTAATACCACGATAGCTCAAACGCCATAGTGACAGTTAAGAGTCAACATATTACAAAAGAGTACACGATCCTCATGGCGGAACTTCATAAAGCAATTCCCACACCTTCAATGAGCATACGCAGCGCTCCGGCGTAATAGGCCATTTTCCAGCAGCCCTCGCCTCCCTCACTCTTGGCCACAAGTTCTTCCGTCTCTCGGTCCGGCAAAGTCAAGTCCTCTGCGGCGCAGGTTGTTGTCTTTGAGAAACTGGGACTTCTTGGCAGCTTTCCACAAGGCATCGCGGATAACCCGTGAGGTGAACTGCATAATAACGGTAGCGAGGTTTTGTGTCGTCACCTCTCCTCTAACCGATGCACAATGTCAACAACATCAGGGTACTTGCTCTTGGCTTCGGGATAAGCCTCGCTGCAGATTCGAGCGACCTCGGATCTGATATCTTCCTTGAAAGTCTCAGGCACTCCAAACAATCCCAAATTCCACCTGCGAGTATCTCTCCAGATCAGAAATGCGTGTTTCCCAGGTTCTCGTGAGGCGTTCTTGATCTTTAAGCCTGGAATCTACATCTTTCACATTCTTTTGTAGATCTTGTACTTGACACGCACAAAGTCCCCGTTTTCTTCAGCCCTTCTATCTTCAGAGCATTGGCGCTAATCGTTCCTTCAGTGCGTCCAGACCAGTGTCGATCAACGAGGAGAGTGTGGAAATGATAGCAGAGTCGGCCTGCTCGTTTAGACTTCGAAGATTTACCTTTTTGTGAGCAGGTGGCCTGCTAGGAGTGACGGGAGTGAAGTCGGCGCAGAGATCTAGCTCATTTACAGCAGGAGAAGCATAATCATGGACATCCATGATGTCGACAGTGTCTGATCGCTCTTTGCGTTTGTCAAATGGCATACTTATGCTCTTAATGGAATGTACTAATGTATGATCCAGCAAATGTAACGAGAGAAAAACAAACAAACAAACAAACAAAAAAACGTTAATACAGCTATACTTTCTTAATATGTATAGTTTGGTCAGGAGCTCCGAAAACATTGTCTTAACAAGGCGCCATCTTGGCCGCTCTCCATGTCATACAATACCATACTGATTAGGCTCACGCCAAAATCGCCACTAGCGGTAACTATGGCAACCTGCAGCGGCCATAATTTAGTTCGGTTCATTACCGTTGCCAAAGATGGGCATAGAGGTGATGTTTAACTTTGTTTTCATTTGGAGGAAAGCTATTTTGATGATCATTTACATATCATTTTTGTGTGTTTATTAGAAAATCAGCCGTTATGTTTTTTTTTCCCACCATTGCTCTTTCTATTCAATCAGAGCAAGCCTGGGAGCGAAACATCATAATTTGTTAAACCAGGCAATTAATAAAAAATAAAGGCGGAGCCTGGCACAGCATTTTTTTGTTGGTTTGTTTGTTTTTAAACTGCGCTGTTTCTTTTTTTCAATTGCTCAAACATGATTTTGCAACTGAGGCGCTGCAAACCACGTAAAGGCAAAGATGACCTGAAAGGAAACAGAAGATCAATGAATCATCAGAAGAATCAACAGGCCATGCTGACTGGAAAACACAGAGCCTATAAGGCTCTGACTGTTCAGAAGCGGTGCTGTGCACCTTAAATCTAAACCTGTAAAGAAATCACCAAGGCTTCAAGACCCATGTGCATACCAGTTTCTTTCCTCTGCAGACCAGCACTGGGGCATTCACATATTCACACATTTGATCTGTGCTAAGGAAAATCCAGGAGAGAGAGCGGTGAAGATGATGGCGTGTGTGGCGCTGTAGACGCCGGACTAATCACGCTACAATTCATTTTTACTTCTGTACAGCGCAAATTTTGAGATTCTACAGTTGTGCAAAGTCTCACGGTGACTGTAGACAATTGCAATTCCGACTGGCCGAGAGTCTACGGTCAGTGTAGACTTCCACTGTGGCCTACCGATAACATCCTAGATTGACTGTAGGCGATCAATCACAAGCCAGGAATGCTGCCAAATAAGCATGCTCGCATTGACAGTTTATTCACGCTTGCTTCTGAATATGTAATGAGATCCATAATGTTCAGCAGAACTGCTTTTTTTATATAAATCCTAGCATGTACACTAAAATGACAATAGTCAGGCCAGGAGAAACTGCTACGGTAAGTAATAAGAGTCAGTAAAAATATTGAACAATTTTATGAAGATCGTTTGAAAGCCATCGTTGTACAGTTGAAGTTATCAATTAAACTGATGAGAACAGATTTTCCTTTCATCAGATTTTATTGTCACCGTGGCATTATATTTTACATCCACACCTCTTTTTGTCTTCAAGGCATGTAATATTTGATACAAGACACAAAAACACAAAATTTACAAATAAAATACAAGTTGGTTCAAATAAAATGTGTTGAAAGGTATTGTCCATGTGTGTGAAGTTTTGTCAGAACACTTGCCATCAGTCATGTGGAATGATTATCACAGGAGATGCACATGGTGCCTGACCGTGGGGTGTGGTGGCAAAAGTGGATGCCTGGTAAGAAGGCTGCGGCTGTTGAGTGCAAGCATTACCCAAAACAGGACACAATAAAACTACAAACTTTCAAATGTTCATTTGATCAATAATCTTATGTTCTGCTCATTTTCCTCTTTACAAAATAACAATAAAAAAAAAAAACCCATAAATGGTGCTTGAGTGACTGGAAAATAAATATTGTTGTTACTAATGGAAAACAGTCTGAATGGAACCCATGCAGACACGAACAGGACCATGTGGAAGCGACTTTGGAGAAACCTCGCACCCAAAGCGGGCGTGACCCTGAACAACCATTCCCATAGATAACCATTAAGTAGCTTCTGTACTAAAAGAGCAAGAGCTTTTCTTACAGGAAAGGGTAGCTATTAAAGAAAAAAAGGACTACTTTATTAGGTAAGGAAGGTCTCAATTTCTGACACTGATTAATGGGGAGAATTTAGAAAGACATGATGTTTTTACAGTAATTAGGAACAGGATGAGACTGAAATGATCTTACTGTACATGTCAAGGTGCAACACCTTCCATTAATCATGATCCTTATGATCCTTAACCGTATTCACGGCAATGATTTATCTACATTTAAATGGCTGGAGTTTTCATGATGCTACAATTATATGCACGTTAAAATAAATTGACTCGACGGCCACACTAATATATGAGAACAGCTTCTGTTTTTAGAAGACCGAATATCAGGGAGAAGCGCTGACATGATCCCCACTACCACAAATTATGCAGTCGAGATTCCCACATTTGGGGGAGTCGCAGGGGTCAACACAGCCGGAGTGCAATGGCTGAGCCTCGCCCTGGGTGAACCACCTTCTTGATCATGGTATCTCCCCTGCCAGGTAAGTATGAATTCCACTCCCGTCGGCTACCGACCGCACCACAGCACACACTGTTTACCGTCACGGTGAAGAACACAGCACTAAACATTACACAAACATCCGAGGCTAAGACACTGCAGTCTAAAAGTACTGCACACGTTATACTAGTTTTATTATACATAAAGCTGCGGGGTCGTTTATTCTCTTAGCAACGACAGTACAATACTTCCCATGATGCACTGCTTCTGAATACGTAATGAGACCCGCAGTGTTCAGGAAACTGCTTTTTTAATTGTAGCATGTATACCAAAATCACAATAGCCAGTCGAGCAGAAACAGCGCATTGCTACACGGTAAGCAGTGAGAGTCAGTCATTTTTTTTTTTTACATTTCTTTTTTTTATGAAGACCGTTTTAAAGCCTCGGTACAGATTGCCCCGCCCCCTGGTGTGCAGGTCAGTTACAGCCGAAACAGAAAACGACTTCTCTACAAGAAATCTCGCTTCCATCCATTTTATTACCAAATAACGGGGGTAGAAAATCTGCTTTCAACTTTATACTTCATTCAAAATGACTATATAACAACAACTATATGAACAAAGATCGCTGAACAAACACGCATGAGAGCGGAATTTTGTGTCCGACCGGTAATAAAGAGTCCGGATACATAGTTCCGGATAGATAGATCCGTCTGCCATAAATGATGGCTGCTGTATTAATTTATTATTGATAGTAATAATAACAATAACAACAACAAGGTTAATAAATCAACAACAACTATCTGGTTAAGTTAAATCGTAGTCATGAAATAAATATTTGTTATATGCAGAAAATAAACTACTTTAGTGTGCGCTTATCATCGGGTACAGTTCGGTTTAAAAATGCAGCCAAAATGTGTGTAAAAGTACAGGCTCCACTTGTACAAAAGCACACTGGCCCCGAACAACGTTAAAGCCCTTTCCTGAGGTGAAATGTGAATTGAGTGAGATCACAGACAGCTCAAATGCCGAAATCCAGAAACAAAGTGCACCGCGTACACTCACATATAAGCGCTTAGCAAAAGCAGCAGACCGATATAAAGACATTATCTTTCTTTGACAGTATAGAGGAGGTGCACCGTTCCCGGAAGTACTGCAATACCGGGTCGATGCGCGGAGTGGACAGAGCAAGCCCCTATTCCATCTCCCTGTTCCAAAAATCAATTTAATATATGGTCCCGGGTAGGGGGCGTTATCAGATATTAAACTGATAAGAACAGATACTACACTTGATCTTAGCCAAAAGGCCGAGAAGCGATACCGACAACTGCAAACAACAAACGGTGACATTCCACAGGACAGTAAACCGAGGGCGGCAACCACCAAAACAAAGGAAAATGATAATGAATGCAGAAAGCGGACCAATCAGAGGCGAGAATACAAAATCCTCTGCGCTACAAACTCACACTGGTTTAGAAAGTAGTTTTCAAAACAAACCTTAAACTGGATAAACATCCTTCCATCGTAACGATTAACACAAGACAAACCAAATGCGTGGAATTTAAAAGATGATGTTAAACTTAACACGAGTTATATAACATTGCCTCTCAGTGGCCAAATGTGGTATTGCGGGAGAAAGCAGATCAGGGAGGAAAAAAGGTAAACCGTCTACAATAGCTGCAACTCCGTGTAAAACTTTTTCACGAGGATTTCTTGGCGAAAAAGATGATAAATTATGGGCAGTAGTATTAATACATGTAAACTAAGCGGTCAGAATTACCAAACAGGTACTGAATGCCAATTTCACTAGAAATACTGACTTATTGTAATTACCAAGAAACCCTTCACGTTTTTAGTGGTACAAAGGACAAACATTGTGCCAATAAAATATATTTAGCTTTATAAAACACCAACGCCGCTCTCCTCCGCCCCAAATTTACTAAAAAGGAAAGAAGTTCATCTTTACACATGCAGTCACTCATCATCCGCCATTTTCAAACAGCACTTTATACAGGCCTGCCCGATCATATACAGCGCCGCCTACCTTCATTTCATTTATTCAGGGCGTACAGTATTTTCCACCGTCATGTATTAAAGATACTTTTGTCTCCCCAGACAAAACAAAAACACAACAAAATGCATACCTACCACAATGTCACGAGTATCTAAAGGACAGTCTTGAGCCAGCAATCCAAACTGCTCTGGCGGTAAAATTAAGAAGAAAATTGCAATCACCTGCTGCTACAGAATCAAGTTCCGCTCCACAACAGTGCCACCTAGGGGTGTAATAAGACTCTGTCCACTTCCATGCTCTTCTGTACATGTGGATCATAATGATTGCATTAGAATCTGCCGGGGAAAAAAGAAAGAAAAAGAAAGAAAAAAAAAAAAAAAACAAAGCACTTAACTCGAGATCTCACTTGCTCTTTCACATTGCAAGCAGGTGTCAGCAGTGACTGAGTAAAAGGAAACCATAAACTGTCCACCCTACATATTAAACAATAGAGATTCATTGCTTGTGTTGTATCTACACTTATTTTGAGGTTATATTCCAGCATTTATGTGGAGGCTCACAAATTAACAAATGGGAAAACATTCTCTGACAGTCTAGGGGCAAATGTAAAATCTAACGGCAACAACTGTCCCCATAATGAGATTATGGTTTATAATATGTCATACATGTCTATATACTCTACAAAGGAGGAGAAAAAAAAAAAAAAAAAGCATGTGCTCAGTGGAGATAAGTGGCCAGACTGACTTAAGCCGTGAAATCTTCTTTTCCTTTCGGCTGTTCCCTTCAGGGTCCCCCCAGCGACTCATCTGCCTCCATCTAGCCCTCTCCCCTGCATCCTCTTCTCTCAGACCGACTACCTTCACGTCCTCCTTCACCACATCCATAAACCTCCTCTTTGGTCTTCCTCTCGGCCTCCTGCCCGGCAGCTCTAACCTCGGCATCCTTTTACCGATATGTTCACTCTCCCTCCTCTGAACATGTCCAAACCATCTCAACCTGGCCTCTCTAACTTTGTCTCCAAAACATCTCACATGGGCTGTCCCTCTGCCGTACTCATTCCTGATCCTATCCATCCTCGTCACGCCCAAAGAGAACCTCAACATCTTCAGCTCTGCTACCTCTAACTCTTCCTCCTGTCTTTGCCTCAGTGCAACTGTCTCCAAACCATACAACATCGCTGGTCTCACCACTGTCCTGGACACCTTTCCTTTCATTCGTGCCGGTACTCTTTTATCACACAACAGACCTGACACTTTTCTCCACCCATTCCAACCTGCCTGCACCTGCTTCTTCACCTCTTTTCCACACTCCCCGTTGCTCTGGACTGTTGACCCTAAGTACTTAAAATCCTGCACCTCCTTTATCTCTTCTCCCTGTAACCTCGCTGTTCCACTTGGATCCCTCTCATTCACACACGTGTATTCTGTCTTGCTGCGACTAACCTTCATTCCTCTTCTCTCCAGAGCAAACCTCCACCTCTCTAGAGTTTCCTCCACCTGCATGAAACCATACTGCTGCTCACTTCTCCCCTTAGCCTTGCTTCCACTGCTCTTTCCCACAGCTTCACTGTATGGCTCATCAGCTTAATACCTCTGTAGTTTCCACAACTCTGCACATCTCCCTTGTTCTTAAAAATCGGCACCAACACACTTCTCCTCCCTTCCTCAGGCATCCTCTCACTCTCCAAGACCTCGTTGAACAACCTAGTTAAAAACTCTACTGCCATCTCTCCTAGACACTTCCATACCTCCACTGGTATGTCATCAGGACCAACCGCCTTTCCTCTCTTCATGCGCTTCAAAGCTCTCCTAACTTCACCCTTGCTAATCCTTTCTACTTCCTGCTCAACAATATTTGCCTCTACTACTCTTCGCTCTCTGTCATTTTCCTCATTCATCAGTTCCTCAAAGTACTCCTTCCATCTTTCCCTCACCCTCCTGTCACCTGTCGACACATTTCCATCTCTATCTTTAATCACTCTAACCTGCTGCACATCCTTACCATCTCTGTCCCTCTGCCTCGCCAGCGGACACAAATCCCGCTCACCTTCCTTACTGTCTAACCTTGCACACATGTCCTCATAAGCTTTCTGTTTGGCCTTTGCCACCTTTATCTTAACCTCATGCTGCATCTCCCTATATTCCTGTCTACTTTCCTCCGTCCTCTCACTGTCCCACTTCTTCCTAGCTAACCTCTTCCTCTGGATACTCTCCTGAACTTCCTCATTCCACCACCAAGTCTCCTTGTCTTCTTTCCTCCTTCCAGATGACACACCTAGCACCTTCCTACCCGTCTCCCTGATCACTTTGGCTGTAGTAGACCAGTCATCTGGAAGCACCTCCTGACCACCTAAAGCCTGTCTCAACTCCTCCCGGAAGACCGCACAGCACTCTTCCTTTTCCAACTTCCACCACTTTGTCTCCTGCTCTGCCTTTGCTTTCTTCATCTTCCTCACCACCAGAGTCAGCTTACACACCACCATCCTGTGCTGTCTAGCTACACTCTCTCCTACCACTACTTTGCAATCGCTAATCTCCTTCAGATTACAGTGTCTACATAAGATATGGTCCACCTGTGCGCTCCTGCCCACCGCTCTTATCGTCACCCTGTGTTCCTGCCTCTTGTGAAAGTAGGTGTTCACCACAGCCATCTCCAAACTTTTAGCAAAGTCTACCAACCTCTGTCCTTCTGGGTTCCTTACCTGAAGACCAAACCTGCCCATCACTTCCTCATCCCCACTATTCCCTTCACCAACATGTCCATTAAAGTCTGCCCCCATCACCACTCTCTCACCTCTGGGAACACTCTGCATCACTTCCTCAAGCTCGCTCCAGAATCTGTCTTTCTCCTCTTGCTCACAACCTACTTGTGGGCGTAGCACCAACAACATTCAACATCACACCTTCAATTTCCAGCTTCGGACTCACCAACTTATCTGACACTCTCTTTACCTCCAGAACATTCTTCACAAACTCCTCCTTCGGGATCACACCTCGCCATTTCTCTTCCTGTCCACACCATGATAAAACAGTTTAAACCCTGCTCCGTTGCTTCTAGCCTTGCTCCCTTTCCACCTGGTCATCTGGACACACAGAATGTCGACTTTCCTCCTCCGCATCATATCTACCAGCTCTCTGCCTTTACCCGTCATCGTACCAACATTCAAAGTCCCTACTTTCAGTCCTAAACTCCTGCCTTTCCTCTTCTCTCTCTGCCCTCACGGACACACCTTCCTCCTCTCCTTCTTGACCAACAGTAGCCCGATTTCCGCCAGTGCCCTGTGGGTCAGCGGCACTGATAGCGGTGGAAGTCGTTAACCGGGCTAACCGATCCGGTGTGGAAGTCATGTTAGAGATTGGCATATTGAATCTGGCAAGCGTTTTCGTCGGATGCCCTTCCCGACACAACCCTCTCTATTTATCCGGGCTTGGGACCGGCACAAAAATACACTGGCTTGTGACCTCCTGTGGTTAGACTGACTTAAGCCGTGAAGCGGCAGACAGTATTCAGAAGTCTTATAGATCTGTTTCCAGATGGCCACACACACCTGTCAACCATATCACCAGTGTGCAGATGAGAAAGTTTAGGAATCACATTTATGATAAGAAGACCCAAGTAAGTTGTATGAAATACAAAGAATGGAATAATAATTGAATGCTGTTCAAATAATAACTTTTTGGCACACTGGTTCTCTCATGATAAAACCTGTACATCAGAAAGTCTAGATATGCATCACCCAAACGTCCACCAGAAATCCGTCATGGCTGGATGACACTCATTTAATAAAGCTTATTAAATCTGCCCCACAGTCCCCATCTGCAGTCAGGCGAAGCCTTCTGCACTAAGAAGAATGCGATACAAGTATACATAACGCAATGAGGTTTTTTTTTTTTTTTTTTGTTCAGATGTTACATTTGACCTTTTGGAAACTGTTTTGAATAGATATACATTCACATGACAATCTACCATCGATATCTCAATCTGAAGAAGCTGTCTGGAGAGGGTAAAGGCACAGCTGAGTGGTTTACAGTACCAGCATAGGCAATGAGTATTCCCAGATTGTCTCATTTGTTCTTACTTGTGAAGAGTCCACTGAATGTCTGGAGCCCATGTGTCGTGGAGTAACGGACAGATTCCAGCAGGCCAATCACGCCCGTGTCTAAGAGCTTGTATTCTGACCGTAAGTGTTGTCGTGCGCAACACTTATCTCAACGACCGCTGTTGAGACCTCGTTCCAGCCTTGGGTGCACGGTGGCATGGTGGTGCGTCTGGACACATTCCATTGGATCCATCGATTCGATGCAGCCGTTAGCGCAGACAGCCACTTCAAGCATGCTGTGTTGAGTCTGACCTAGCAGGAGCAGGGCTGGCCTACAACCGCACTTGGAGCTGCTCATCAAGGCTGTCAGAGCAAAGGACCCGGCAACTTTGCTGCGCTCACTGACAAAGACATGGTGCGACTCTATGTGTCAAAGGTACAACTGAAAGCATGCGTTCTCAGAGTTGCACTTGGGGCTCGGGAGGCGTTCCGACTTGTCCAGATAGCCACTGCCAAGCTCAAAAGGTCCTGCCGGGCTAGGCGAAAGTGGAGTCAGCCTCTTCAAGTCACCAGCTACATAAACTAACGCAAACATATATATATTAAAAAAAAAAAAAAAAAAAGTTATTAGTAGTTCATCAATATTGGAAGCATAGCATATGAAGCACATGTACACTATATATGTGCCGTTTATCATGCACTATGTTGACACACACATGTTGTCTACTGCATAAATGTTTAACTGTTCATTATGGTCTATTTACAGAAGCAATAGATGAGGTGTGGGAAGGCCAACAATGGCGCCTAGAGTGCTCCCAGGATCCTCCAGACATGAACATGTACCGAGTGGCTCGTACCACAAATATCAGTGGGGTGGATGTGGGCGTGGCTCAGTGGGAGCAACAGCCTGTAGGGATTCCACAAAACTCTGCCTAATATGATTCCGGGTACAAGTTATGTAAATAGTTTCTTTAAAGACCCCATTATTGCTCTCTCCCACTTATACCATCCCTCCAGTGAGCTTTATTTTTCATCCTGTTCATTATAGTGAGTTGTCATAAACATTTTAATGGTCTGCATGTTGCAGTTTTGCACACATGAACGCCACTGAACTTGTGATGTTTGTGAAGTAGCCCTGTTATAAGGCCTCCGCCAACTGCTAGAACCCCAGAAGACAATCTCGAAGGGAACACATTTACTTAACACTTCAGTCTTTTGAGTTACGGTAAAGTATAAAGGCAACAAACATATAGTGTAAAGTGATTAATAGGGATAACTAAAATAGACAATCTCATACATTGGTAGGCCTTGACCATTCTTTTACCTCTGTAACTGTAAATACATAATCATACATCAAAACTCTCACAGTAACATATGATTGACCATCTAATTGACCAGTTATCATTATATTAATCAATCGATCAGTGAGAAAAGGATAAAGCAAAGTCAGATAAAAGGGAGGATCATAATCCACCTCTTCATAGCGCTCCGTGACATTTGCGCACTATCATTACCTGTGCTATGTGTGGCAATTCCATAATTTGGGGATTTCAAGAATTTATTATAATTTTCGTCATTCCAAGGTCCTCACTGGCGGCGCGTCCCCATCAGGTTTACCTGATCAGCGAATCGCATGGTGGAACTCAGAGCACAGTTCCGACACCGTGTGCGATGGAAAAGGTCGGCGCCACAGAGCGTACTCAGCACGTCTGATCGAGTGCCTCAACAGCCGCTGCCGACAGCTATGGTTTGGAATGCCTCTTCAACCAGGTGAGTCTGGTCCGTTAGCCCTAAGCGACATCTTAAAGGATGGACCCAGTCAGAGGAGGAGGTGGTTCGGCCTGGCCATCTTGCTGATGCCGCCGTGATTCAGCAAGTCAAGATGGCTAAGCGTTATGCACCAGCTCAACGAGATACCGGTGCTCGGCACAACTGGCTGATGTACACACTGGTCAAACTTTTCTGGCTGAAGTTACCTCACATACTCTGGCGAGCCCTGAAAAATAAAACAAAACACTTTACTATGTGTAACGAGTCACTGTCTAAAAACTGAACGTTTGCTGTGCTATTACAGGCACACAGTACATGCCAGTGGCAGTTGTTTTGCTAAGACTTAATCACAAACACGGGTTATTTTCTGTACAACACTTTCAAGACCACAGTTAAAGTAAATGTGTTGTTAAACTAAACAAAAAAAAAAAAAAAAAAAAAAAGAGGATTGTTTTCTCCATTTTTTCAGGGATTAATTGATAGATGTCTAATACTCAGATCCAATACGGTTATTACTTTATGCATGTTTGTATGCATTAGTTAAATACCCTTTAGTGCAAAAGGTGGCGTAGAATTATCAACCAAATCCTATCCACCTTTTTCCAGAGAAACCAGCAGCGCCGCCATGATGGATTCTAACTTCCATTGTACTGTTGTCCTGTTCCGGTCTCTAAAGGAACCCTTATTAAAACTGGCTAAAGAGTTCGGCTGAATTAATTTAACAGAAACTCTTTGAATAAAAAGAATAAAAAATGAGCTCGGGGTCAAGCTGAAGAAATTCTTGGAAAAGACTGTATTATGCGTGTTTAGGTGGGCACAGAAAGAACAACCGTCGACAGATAATATTACCGCTGGACTGCCACCACCTAGTGGATAAAGTGCGATATGATCCAGGATGTTTTTACATTTATTTGCTTTTAATAAATATATTAAATACATTAGTAATGATAAATATTGTCCATATATGCAGCTCATCAAATATGATGAGCAGCATGAAAAATATTCATATTCGTAGACGCTGACAAAAAAAAAAAAATCTTATTTTAGCCTATTTAACCAGTAACTCCGGATTGAGTGTTATACCTCATTAACTCAGTGATGGCTCTCTATTAAATGTGCATGTTCGCGTAAATTTCTTTAGACAGTTTAACATCCAGGATGTTTGTAGTAGTCTAAACTCCGATGTAGAATTAGGAATGCTAAAATAACGTGTCTGTCTACAGTTGATGTCATACAATATCTTTCTTTCTTTCTTTTTAAAATTAATGCCAAGGAACCAAAGATCAAAATACAGAGAATATCAACATTACGTACAAAGAGGTGACATTACATGCAAAGCACCATTTACAGACGTATGTAACAGTAAATAAACAATAAAAAACGAAAGCTTTAACAAAATAAATTAAAACTATTAAATAAATTAACTGTTTTAAAGGCTTAAGATACTTGGAAGATGAAATAGTTTGGATATACTGCTGAACCTCTTTTTTTAAAAACAATATATAAAGGATTTTGATGAGTGAATTTACTGCGGTGAATATGAAATTTTGCAAGAAGTAATAATAGGTTAATAATGAAATATTCATCAACTTTACCTTTTGCATATTAAAGAAGCCAAACAGCACATCCTTAAAAAGCAGAGAGAAACCCTGGAGCACACTGCGATTGATAACATTAGAGAATTCGATCCAAAATAGCTGTGTGTGAGGACAATCCCAAAAGATATGCATATCAGTTTCATTAGGGTCACCACAAAAAGAACAGCTTGTATCTATGTCTGATTTAAACCTTTTCAAAAACACTTTAGCTGGGTATAATCTGTGTAACAATTTGAATGAGATTTCTCTGATCTGGTTAGTTATTGTGTATTTCGAAGACAGAGTCCATACATTTTCCCAATCAATACGATCAACCACATTCTTCCAATAAGACATCACATATGGAGTTGTTACAAGCTCCTTTTGAAAAAGTGATCTAATCTTATAGTTACGTGATGAAGGATGTAACAAAAGCATAGTTTTCCTACTGGGATTTCAAATGGGTCTAAAGAAATAGATAAAGCGCTGGACGATCTAACAGAGTCCCTTAAAAGCATAATAGCTCCTTTAGGAATAGCGTCCAAGACAATGGAGAATTCTTTGGGAGTTACTGGAAAATTAAATTGACATAAAAATTCTTCGTAACTTAAAATGAGACCTTCTGAGTTAACTAACTGGGAAACAGTCAAAATGTTTTCTCGAACCAATTACTAAAAAAACAAAGATTTCCTCTTATACAGGTGCATCTCAATGAATTAGAATGTTGTGGGAAAAGTTCATTTATTTCAGTAGTTCAACTCAAACTGTGAAACTCGTGTATTAAATAAATTCAATGCACACAGACTGTAGTAGTTTAAGTCTTTGGTTCTTTTAATTGTGATGATTTTGGCTCACATTTAACAAAAACCCACCAATTCACCATCTCAACAAATTAGAATACTTCATAAGACCAATAAAAAAAATATTTTTAGTGAATTGTTGGCCTTCTGGAAAGTATGTTCATTTACTGTACATGTACTCAATACTTGGTAGGGGCTCCTTTTGCTTTAATTACTGCCTCAATTCGGCGTGGCATGGAGGTGATCAGTTTGTGGCACTGCTGCGGTGGTATGGAAGCCCAGGTTTCTTTGACAGTGGCCTTCAGCTCATCTGCATATTTTGGTCTCTTGTTTCTCATTTTCCTCTTGACAATAGCCCATAGATTCTCTATGGGGTTCAGGTCTGGTGAGTTTGCTGGCCAGTCAAGCACACCAACACCATGGTCATTTAACCAACTTTTGGTGCTTTTGGCAGTGTGGGCAGGTGCCAAATCCTGCTGGAAAATGAAATCAGCATCTTCAAAAAGCTGGTCAGCAGAAGGAAGCATGAGGTGCTCCAAAATTTCTTGGTTAACGGGTGCAGTGACTTTGGTTTCAAAAACACAATGGACCAACACCAGCAGATGGCATTGCACCCCAAATCATCACAGACTGTGGAAACTGAACACTGGACTTCAAGCAACTTGGGCTATGAGCTTCTCCACCCTTCCTCCAGACTCTAGGACCTTGGTTTCCAAATGAAATACAAAACTTGCTCTCATCTGAAAAGAGGACTTTGGACCACTGGGCAACAGTCCAGTTCTTCTTCTCCTTAGCCCAGGTAAGGCGCCTCTGACATCGTCAGTGGTTCAGGAGTGGCTTAACAAGAGGAATCGACAACTGTATTGTCGTATTATTGTAACTCCTTAGCACGTCTATGTGTGGTGGCTCTTGATGCCTTGACCCCAGCCTCAGTCCATTCCTTGTGAAGTTCACTCAAATTCTTGAATCGATTTGGCTTGACAATCCTCATAAGGCTGCGGTTCTCTCGGCTGGTTGTGCATCTTTTTCCTTCCACTCAACTTTCTGTTAACATGCTTGGATACAGCACTCTGTGAACAGCCAGCTTCTCTGGCAATGAATGTTTGTGGCTTACCTAGTGAACCAAACTGAGAGACCATTTTGAAGGCTCAGGAAACCTTTGCAGGTGTTTTGAGTTGATTAGCTGATTGGCATGTCACCATATTCTAATTTGTTGAGATAGTGAATTGGTGGGTTTTGTTAAATGCGAGCCAAAATCATCACAATTAAAGAACCAAAGACTTAAACTACTTCAGTCTGTGTGCATTGAATTTATTTAATACCACGAGTTTCACAATTTGAGTTGAATTACTGAAATAAGCGAACTTTTCCACGACATTCTGATTTATTGAGATGCACCTGTATACGATGTCTTGATTGTTCCAAATGGAGTACCGGTGAGGGAGAAATTGTGCTTAAAATTAATGACCATGCAAGTAATGCCTGTTTATGAAATTTAGATAAATTGTAAGGGATTTTAGGAATATCATAATTAAAGACCAATAGAAAAGGAGACCACCTAATTTGGAAAAGAGGTAATTGGGGATAAAATTCCAGATTGAGTTTGGATTACACAAAAGCTGTCTAATCCAATCAATTTTGAAAGTGTTGTTTAAAGAAGAGAAATCAAGGAAATTCAACCCACCATACTCATACGTGTTCATTAATACAGGCTTCTTGACATAATGGATTTTGTTTTCCAAGCAAAATTAAACAGGATTTTTATCAACGGATTTACAAATTTTGTTGTCCGCATATAGAGAGAGTGCAGAGTATGTAAGCCTGGAGATGCCCTGCGCCTTAGCAAGCAGTACTCTGCCTCTCAAGGTCAAGTCTCTCTGCAACCATACATTAAATCTCCTTTGGGCTTTTATTATAACCGGGTCAAAATTCAAGGTACATCTTTTATCTTGATTTTTAGTTGTCATAATGCCTAAATATGTAATTTCAGATCTAACTGGAATATTATAAATAGTGGGTGCTGTACAATCTTTAATAGACATTAATTCACGTTTACTTATGTTTAGATTAAGACCCGACGCTTCAGAGAAAAGTTTTATATGATTAATTGCTGTAGGGATTTGGGAAGCATCTCTTAAAAATAAGGTGGTGTCATCTGCTAATTGACTAATAAATATTTCTCGATCCGCTATACAGATGCCCCGAATAGCACTTTCCACATACAGATGTTGACAGTAGCCGCATAAAGAAGAAATAAATAGGGAGAAATGGGACACCCTTGTCTCACTCCTCTGGATAAACTACTAGCGTGGTGAAGTGCCATTCTTTAATTTAATCGAAGCACTCCCATTATTGTAAAGGGTTTTAATTACTCTGCAAAACATATCCCCAAAACCAAATTTATCTAGTGAATTAATGATAAATTGGTGCTCCAAAGAATCGAAAGCCTTATAGAAATCTAAGAAAAGAATGAAGCTGTCCTCCCGAATCAAGTCTGATTAATCTAATAAATCAAGAATCAACCGTATATTGTTAACCATGTGTCTTTTGTTCAAAAAAACAGATTGCGTCTCATCTACAACAGAACCCAATACAGATTTTAGTCGTTTAGCAAACATAATAGCTAAAATTTTATAAAATCACTGTTAAGCAGAGAAATGGGGCGCCAATTGTCAGTTAAAGTAAATCTTTTTAGGTTTGAATTAAAAGTAATTAAGCCTTGGCGAGAGTCGGGGAGAGCCTCATTCTGTATGCTTTCTTCAAAAACCTTAAGTAAAGGGAGACAATTCTTTAGAGAACTGTTTATAGAACTCTGCGGTAAGCCCGTCCGTTCAGGGAGATTTATTGTTTTAAAGTTCTAGAATTGAACTACTAACTTCAGATACAGTGATTTCACTATCACAGAGATTTCTATCATCTCTTGAGATAGTCTTACAATCTTTAACAGACTCCAGAAAAGTATGGGCTGCCTCTTCAGAAAATTTTTATTTTATTTTATACAGATTACTACAAAATTTAGCACAGAAATGTGCAATTGCCCGAGGATTATTAGGGACTGTCCCTCAGTATTAAGAGCTTCAATTAGTGAAGTACTTAGCGATTCTTTTCTAATCTGAAAAAATATGCTGTGTTACATTCTCCCTCCTCCAGCCATTTTTGTCTAGATCTAACATAAGCACCCTGTGCCCCATAAGTGTACATCTCATCTAATTTAGACTGCAGGTCAGCGTACTCAAGCTTATCAGATTCAGAAAACAACTCTTGGGGTTCAGAAGAAAATATTGCAATTTTAGACACCACCTTATTTTCTTCTGCTCTCTTCAGTTTAGCTAAATTACTACCGGATTTTGAAAGTATTTACTAATGTCAAACTTGAACAGCTCCCACCGGCAACAATATGAATCTGACACTGAAGCTGTTCTCCAGTACTGCTCAATCAATGATGTAATATTCTTCTTAACATCTTCAAAATGGAGAAGAGAATTGTTCAATTTCCAACAAGAAGGAGAAGAGCTGAAATGAAGGGGTGCAGAAAGACAAAGCCTAAGAGAGCGGCACTGTGATCCGTAAGAGGTGTAGCATGAATGCTGACTGATTTACAACTATTTGCTAGGCTTTGAGAAATGAGCCAGTAATCTATTCGGGACTGCTTAGAGCGGTCCTGGCTGCTCCACGTATAAAGTCTCTACCGTGAATATATTTCTCTCCATACATCAACAACACAAAAGCATAACATGAAATTATTCATAATTGGACTTATAGAAGCAGCTCTGGGAAACCTATCTAAATCACCATTTAAAACCAGTACTGTATATTTTCACTGATATTGTCCATTAAAGTGGAATTTTCTATAGGAGGATTGTACCCATACACATTTAATAACACTGAGATGGTCTGACCAAGTGAAACCACTAACAAGAGAAAATGACCCTCGGGATCACTGACAACATGTAGAATCTCACCAGCAAACTTGTTTTTTGGAATGGTGACACCTGCCGGTCGTTCTGTGCCGTGCGACATCCATACATCGCTGCCCCACTGGGACCTCCAAAATTTAACGTCATCCTGTATGGAATGGGTTTCTTGAAAAGAGCAAAAAGTCTGATCCATGGTTTTTAACAAACAAAAAGAGGGCTTGGCGCTTCACATTGTTTCTTAGACCCCTGGCATTAAGAGAAATCACCGATATCGACATTGATAAACAAACAGCAATGAACAGCTGTCAACACAAATCAAAGCAAAGGCAAAAGTTCAAAACTGACTGATAGATGAGAAGAAAACTGAGTTGAACAGAGCTTACCTGACCAATTTAAAAGGTCCGGCTGTAATACCACGATAGCTCAAACGCCATAGTGACAGTTAAGAGTCAACATCTTACAAAGAGTACACGATCCTCATGGCGGAACTTCGCAAAGCAATTCCCACACCTTCAATGAGCATACGGCGCTCCGGCGTAATAGGCCATTTTCCAGCAGCCCTCGCCTCCCTCACTCTTGGCCACAAGTTCTTCCGTCTCTCGGTCCGGCAAAGTCAAGTCCTCTGCGGCGCAGGTTGTTGTCTTTGAGAAACTGGGACTTCTTGGCAGCTTTCCACAAGGCATCGCGGATAACCCGTGAGGTGAACTGCATAATAACGGTAGCGAGGTTTTGTGTCGTCACCTCTCCTCCCTAGCCGATGCACAATGTCAACAACATCGGGTACTTGCTCTTGGCCGGGATAAGCCTCGCTGCAGATTCGAGCGACCTCGGATCTGATATCTTCCTTGAAAGTCTCAGGCACTCCAAACAATCCCAAATTCCACCTGCGAGTATCTCTCCAGATCAGAAATGCGTGTTTCCCAGGTTCTCGTGAGGCGTTCTTGATCTTTAAGCCTGGAATCTACATCTTTCACATTCTTTTGTAGATCTTGTACTTGACGCACAAAGTCCCCGTTTTCTTCAGCCCTTCTATCTTCAGAGCATTGGCGCTAATCGTTCCTTTCAGTCGTCCAGACCAGTGTCGATCAACGAGGAGAGTGTGGAAATGATAGCAGAGTCGGCCTGCTCGTTTAGACTTCGAAGATTTACCTTTTTGTGAGCAGGTGGCCTGCTAGGGTGACGGGAGTGAAGTCGCGCAGAGATCTAGCTCATTTACAGCAGGAGAAGCATAATCATGGACATCCATGATGTCGACAGTGTCTGATCGCTCTTTGCGTTTGTCAAATGGCATACTTATGCTCTTAATGGAATGTACTAATGTATGATCCAGCAAATGTAACGAGAGAAAAACAAACAAACAAACAAACAAAAAAACGTTAATACAGCTATACTTTCTTAATATGTATAGTTTGGTCAGGAGCTCCGAAAACTTTGTCTTAACAAGGCGCCATCTTGGCGCTCTCCATGTCATACAATACCATACTGATTAGGCTCACGCAAAATCGCCACTAGCGGTAACTATGGCAACCTGCAGCGGCCATAATTTAGTTCGGTTCATTACACGTTGCCAAAGATGGGCATAGAGGTGATGTTTAACTTTGTTTTCATTTGGAGGAAAGCTATTTTGATGATCATTTACATATCATTTTTGTGTGTTTATTAGAAAATCAGCCGTTATGTTTTTTGTTTTTTTTCCCACCATTGCTCTTTCTATTCAATCAGAGCAAGCCTGGGAGCGAAACATCATAATTTGTTAAACCAGGCAATTAATAAAAAATAAAGGCGGAGCCTGGCACAGCATTTTTTGTTGGTTTGTTTGTTTTTAAACTGCGCTGTTTCTTTTTCAATTGCTCAAACATGATTTTGCAACTGGCGCTGCAAACCACGTAAAGACAAAGATGACCTGAAAGGAAACAGAAGATCAATGAATCATCAGAAGAATCAACAGGCCATGCTGACTGGAAAACACAGAGCCTATAAGGCTCTGACTGTTCAGAGGCGGTGCTGTGCACCTTAAATCTAAACCTGTAAAGAAATCACCAAGGCTTCAAGACCCATGTGCCGCCACCAGTTTCTTTCCTCTGCAGACCAGCACTGGGGCATTCACATATTCACACATTTGATCTGTGCTAAGGAAAATCCAGGAGAGAAGCGGTGAAGATGATGGCGTGTGTGGCGCTGTAGGCGTGGACTAATCACGCTACAATTCATTTTTACTTCTGTACAGCGCAAATTTTGAGATTCTACAGTTGTGCAAAGTCTCACGGTGACTGTAGACAATTACAATTCCGACTGGCCGAGAGTCTCACGGTCAGTGTAGACTTCCACTGTGGCCTACCGATAACATCCTAGATTGACTGTAGGCGATCAATCACAAGCCAGGAATGCTGCCAAATAAGCATGCTCGCATTGACAGTTTATTCACGCTTGCTTCTGAATATGTAATGAGATCCATAATGTTCAGCAGAACTGCTTTTTTTTTTTTTATATAAATCTAGCATGTACACTAAAATGACAATAGTCAGGCCAGGAGAAACTGCTACGGTAAGTAATAAGAGTCAGTAAAAATATTGAACAATTTTATGAAGATCGTTTGAAAGCCATCGTTGTACAGTTGAAGTTATCAATTAAACTGATGAGAACAGATTTTCCTTTCATCAGATTTTATTGTCACCGTGGCATTATATTTTACATCCACACCTCTTTTTGTCTTCAAGGCATGTAATATTTGATACAAGACACAAAAACACAAAATTTACAAATAAAATACAAGTTGGTTCAAATAAAATGTGTTGAAAGGTATTGTCCATGTGTGTGAAGTTTTGTCAGAACACTTGCCATCAGTCATGTGGAATGATTATCACAGGAGATGCACATGGTGCCTGAAGGTGGGGTGTGGTGGCAAAGTGGATGCTTGGTAAGAAGGCTGCGGCTGTTGAGTGCACCGTACCCAAAACAGGACACAATAAAACTACAAACTTTCAAATGTTCATTTGATCAATAATCTTATGTTCTGCTCATTTTCCTCTTTACAAAATAACAATAAAAAAAAAAACCCATAAATGGTGCCTGACTGACTGGAAAATAAATATTGTTGTTACTAATGGAAAACAGTCTGAATGTAACCCATGCAGACACCAACAGTTACATTCGGAAACGACTGTTAAGAGACCTCGCACCCAAAACGGGCCGTGACCCTGAACAACCATTCCCATAGATAACCATTAAGTAGCTTCTGTACTAAAATAGGAAGACTTTTATTACAGGAAAGGGTAGCTATTAAAGAAAAAAATTATTACTTTATTAGGTAAGGAATGTCTCAATTTCTGACACTAATTAATGGGGAGAATTTAGAAAGACATTATTTTACATTAATTAGGAACAGGATGAGACTGAAATGATCTTATGTACATCTCAAGGTGTAACACCTTCCATTAATCATGATCTTTAACCATATTCACGGCAATGATTTATATACATTTAAACGGCTGCAGATTTCATGATGCTACAAGTATTTGCACGTTAAAGTAAATTGTCTCAATGCCCACACTAATATATGAGAATAGATCGTGTTTTTAGAAAACCGAATATCAGGGGAGAGCGCGAACGCAGTCCCCCACTACCACAAATGATGCAGTTGAGATTCCCACATTTGGGGAATTCGCAGGGGTCAGCACGGCCGGAGTGCAATGGCTGAACCTCACCCTGGGTAAACCACCTTCTTGATCATGGTATCTCCCCTGCCAGGTAAGTATGAATTTCACCTCCATCGGCTACCGGCCGCACCACAGCACACACTGTTTACCATCATGGTGAAGAACATAGCACTAAACATTACACAAACATCCGAGGCTAAAACACTGCAGTCTAAAAGTACTGCACACGTTATACTAGTTTTATTACACAAAGCTGTGGGGTCGTTTATTCTCTTAGCAACAACAGTACAATACTTCCCATGATGCACTGCTTCTGAATACGTAATGAGACCCACAATGTTCAGGAAACTGCTTTTTTAATCGTAGCATGTACACCAAAATCACAATAGCCAGTCAAGCAGAAACAGCGTATTGCTACACGGTAAGCAATAAGAGTCAGTAATGTTTTTATTTTATGAAGACTGTTTTAAAGCCTCGGTACAGATTGCCCCGCCCCCTGGCGTGCAGGTCAGTTACAGCCAAAACAAAAAACGACTTCTCTACAAGAAATCTCGCTTCCAATCATTTTATTATCAAATAACGGGGGTAGAAAATCTGCGTTCAACTTTATACTTCATTAAAAATGACTATATAATAACAACTATATGAACAAAGATCGCTGAACAAACACGCATGAGAGCGGAATTTTGTGTCCGACTGGTAATAAAGAGTCGGATACATAGTTCCGGATAGATAGATCCGTCTGCCATAAATGATGGCTGCTGTATTAATTTATTATTGATAGTAATAATAACAACAACAACAACAAGGTTAATAAATCAACAACAACTATCTGGTTAAGTTAAATCGTAGTCATGAAATAAATATTTGTTATATGCAGAAAATAAACTACTTTAGTGTGCGCTTATCATCGGGTACAGTTCGGTTTAAAAATGCAGCCAAAATGTGTGTAAAAGTACAGGCTCCACTTGTACAAAAGCACACTGGCCCCGAACAACGTTAAAGCCCTTTCCTGAGGTGAAATGTGAATTGAGTGAGATCACAGACAGCTCAAATGCCGAAATCCAGAAACAAAGTGCACGCGTACACACACATATAAGCGCTTAGCAAAAGCAGCTGACCGATATAAAGACATTATCTTTCTTTGACAGTATAGAGGAGGTGCACCGTTCCCGGAAGTACTGCAATACCGGGTCGATGCGCGGAGTGGACAGAGCAAGCCCCTATTCCATCTCCCTGTTCCAAAAATCAATTTAATATATGGTCCCGGGTAGGGGAGCATTATCAGATATTAAACTGATAAGAACAGATTTTTTTTTTATTAGCCAAAAGCATGCACACCACATTACACAAATCATAAATCCATAGAGCATCAAAAGCCAGGACTCATTCAAAGAAAGCAATAATCCACAAAATTAAAAAGCTATCACTCAAATTTCATGAAAACATCAAAAATCCTAAAGCAAATTCCATGAAAACATCCAAATGTACAATTAAAACTTTCATATAAAGCAAGACTATAACAAATTAAGTACATCTTCATAAATGATAGAAATAAAAATCACAAACAATGGTTTTACATAAATGATAAGAACGAAAGCATAACAAAACTCTTTGACTACCCATTATGAATACTTTTAACAAATAAAGGTACTCCACCTGAAAAAATGCCCAACAAAGAGCAAAAAAAGCCCAACCTTCTATTCCCTCCACTACCCCTCATTGCTGAGGCCACCAGGGATCTCCCACTACTGTCACCCCGAGAAGCCCCCGCCTCTACCCCTCCCACTCCTACCCTCACAAATCCCTGTCCACCATCCTCCCCTGTCCTACCTTTGAGTCTGGCCCTGAATGCCGGAACAGGCTCCCTGGTTGACCCGTGGGGATAGGCTCCGGATGCACTCGCACCTCGTGCCCCACAACCACGCCGCCACCGAGGCGGCTTGCCACAGTGGCCTCGCCCTCTCAGGCTCCATGCGCTCCAACCCACTGCCGTACAGCGCAGTCGCGGTGAATGTCCGCTCCCCTCCAGCTGCCCACCACTCTGACACAGCGTCTCCAGAAGCGGGTCGCGACGGGCACGACCACATCGCATGCTCGATCGTCTCCTCGCCTCCGCATCCGACCGGACACAGAAGCGAGCGACACACGCCATGCCCGATGCAGCGTTCCCTCACCGGGAGGCGTCCCAGAGCCCCCAACCAGTGCAGATCTTTGCTGGCCCGTCCAGCCACTTGGGCTGTAATGCTGCCCAGTCGATGCCCGGCATACGGGGTGGGGCCACACTGGTTTGTGCCGCACAGCAGTCTCTCCATTTCCTGTAAAGTTTTCGGTGGTCTAGCACAAGGCCATCCACCAGGCACCACGGCCGGTCCCTAAGGAACTTCGGCCACCTTCTGGTAATGCCATGGGCGGTCGGTTGACCATGGCGCTGTACCTCTCAGGGGATCACTTCCCGCAGCGAAAAGCCCAACCAGAACTTTGCGAACAGGGGCGCCATGTGTCCCTCTGATCCCCTGACCAACCTCGCCAGGAAGGCCACGTACATAGCCATAGTCTTGAGGGGGCTGCGCCACTCCCCTCCCGCCTTCCTCCGCTCCATGTACATCCTGGCCAGGGCGACCTGCTCGTTCCTCCCAAATGAAAGTAAATATGGCGCTCCAGGCGCCTCCCGTTCTGACGGGACGGGGAAGACATAGGCCAAATGGTTGAGGCCTGCCAGCAGGTCGGCATTCACATAACCACTCTCCCAGTAAGGAGAGATCTCTCCTGCCCCAGCTCTCGGCCCTTGCCTGTAGCTTTCTGAGGCGGTGTCCCAATTCTTCTGGGCGCTGCCCTCTCTCCAGAAAACAACACCCAGAATCTTCAGTCCATCCTGGCACAGGGAGAAACCCCGGGACCTCTGTCCGACCATTGCAGCTCCAGCGCACAAGACTGAGGACTTACCGCGGTTAACCACGTGCCCGGTGGCATTCGAGAATGCCTCCAGAACCCGCCCGACCGCACAAAAGTCCTCGTCCGCCCCATAAAGCGTCGCGTCATCGGCGTCACGCCGAGACCTTGGCTCTGACTCCGCCTGCCCCAGGGATATGAAGTCCCTGAAAAGCAGGCTCCCTTCTCAACCGTTCCACCAAAGGCTCTGGGTACAACACATAGAGCATTGGCGACAGTGGGCACCCCTGCCTGACCCCCTCGCTGCACGATCAGCTCGGAGAGGAACCCGTTAATGGCGACATGGCTGCCCGCCCCTGCATAGAGCAGCCGTACCATGGCCACAAAATCTGGACCAAAGCCCATCCGCTCCAACAGCGTGAACAGGAGCAGCGTGTGAGGCAGCGATCGAAAGCCTTCTCTTGGTCCAGACTCAGCAGGGCCAATGGCGCGCGGCGTTGTTCAGCCCAGACCAGGGCATCTCTGACCAACGCCAGGTTCATGCTGCACATGCGCCCGGGCACCCACAGGTCTGGTCAGGGTGAGCGGCTGAGGCCATCACCCTCCTAAGGCGGCGAACCAGCATCTTGGCGAAGATCTTATAGTCGGCCGTCAACAGAGTGATCGGCCTCCAGTTCGCCAAGTCCGCCCGGTCGCCCTTCTTATGCAGCAGGGCGTGTGCCCCACTCTCGCGGACGGAGGAAGGAGCCCCTTCACAACCGCCTCCCTGTAAGCGGCCAGCAGATCTGGGCCCACCAGTGGCCAGAAAGTCCTGTACCACTCGGCGGGCAACCCGTCGCAACCGGGAACCACTCCGGTTTTCAGGAGAGCATAGCTCCCTCCACCTCCTCCAGGGACACCTGTCCCTCCAACTTCGGAGAGCATCGCCATCCGGCAACCCGACGGCGATGACCTCCAGAAACCCAACTGCGAGGTCCTCCCTCGACTCTCTTCGCTGGACGAGGTGGGTGTAGAAGGGCCTGGCCACGGCCAGCGTCTTGTCTATCGGCGTCTGGACAAGGGCACCTTCCCTCAGGCCCTCAATGTAGGACCCCGCTGGCGGCTTTTGGCGCTACTAAAGAAGTAGCGTGTGGGGCGCTCGTCCTGCTCGGCGCCTGCCTGCCTGCCTGGACAAAGTAGCTATGGGCCTCAGCCTCGTAGTGGGCCCGTGAGGGCCTCACTAGCTTCCCTGAGCCGCCCCTGATCGCCGTCTTGCCAGGCCCTTTGTAATTGCCAGGACCACTGCCTGGCCTTTTCCCTCTTCCTTTTTGCCATCTCCTGTCCCCACCAGCGACATAAGATGGCAACCCTCTTTCAAGTCCTCCCACCACTCCGTTTGCGAACCGTACAGCATCCTAAAGCGCCTCCACCCAACATAAAGTTGGCGGAAGACCTCGACAAAGTGGGGGTCCTGGGCGATGGGCGCATTCAACCTCCATGACCCCTTCCCCTTTGCTTCCCGTCTACGGATGCTGCGATTACCATGCAGTGGTCGGAGGCCCAGAAGGGCCTCAGAAGGCACGACTGCACCGTCACTCTACCCGCCACAAACAGGAGGTCCAGCCGCGACGAATTGCCCCTGGAGTTCCTCCAGGTATGCCCGGAGGCTTGCGGCTCGACCTCCTAAACAAATCAACCAGGCCTGCCCCTGCCATCACTTGGGCCAGCTCCCTCCCTCCCTCGGTGTCTATATCGACATTAAATCCCCCGACTAAAATTAGCCTATTGGTGCAGAGGAGGGGCTCCAGCAGGCGGAAGAACCCCTGCCTCTGCCCCGCCTACATGGTGCGTGAGACCCTATGGCCCTGTAGCTCTGCCCCTCCACCTCCCATCTACACACAATACCCTCCCGGCACCACCGACACCACCGACTCCACCACCCAATCAAAGGATCTAAACAATATTCCCACCCCATCCCCCTCCCATCCCCCACCCCCAAGCAGCAGGCCCCAAGTCCCACCCTTTGAAAATTCCCTCTCCTCTTCCCCAGAACTCAAATGGCACTCTTGCAAAAATAAAATATCAAAATAAAATGACCTTAAACTCAAAAACACTGCAGCCCTCTTCAGGGGCTGCTTAATACCCCTCACGTTGAGGGTTGCCATTGTCAAAGTTGACATGGTATATGCCAAACATCCAACATAACATAAACCAACAAAATAAACAATATTTTAAGAAAACTGAACTAGACATAACAATCAACATAAGCAACATCATAACCTCCCCGGTACCTCCCCTCCCCCCACCCATTCATTCTCGGCCCTCCTCCCCACCTCCCCAACCCACCCAAGGCCCCACCCCACGCTGCCTTAGTCCCCGATATGTCCCATCAGTCCTCCAATTTTCCCCTACCCATTCCCCTCCCCCACCTCCACCTCCACCTGAGGCCCTCCTTTTTGACATCACCTGTGTCCATCCCTCCTCCTCCTCCTCCTCCTGGCTTCCTCCCCGAGATTGCTCCCCCAATGTCCGAGTCTAATGCAGCGAGAGCAGCTGCTCCCCCGCTTGTTCCTCCTCACCTCCAGATTCCGCCTGCACCTCCTCCGGCGAGAAGAGGCTGAACTCTTGCCTTTCCTCGACCGAGTTCTTTTCGGCTCCCTCTCCTCCACCGCCGCCTCTGCTGCCCTGGTTTGGCGGCTTTTGTTGGTCTCAGCCACCACACTCCAGTTCCAGCAAATCCAGGCTGTTGGAGGACTCCATGGTCGCCCATTCGGCTGGACCGGTGACAGGAGCTGCCCTTAAGTCCTCCATCGCTTCCGCCCAACTCTGCCCTGGGATTTCCTCCAGTGGCAGCTCCTCCAGCATCCCTGCGAGGCCTGAAGAGCCCTCTCCCGGTGACAGGGCCTCTGCTGCCTGGCCTGGCCCCTGGGTCTGGGTGCTGGCGCCGTTCTCTGCCTGCGGGACCTCTGCTGCCTGGCTCGTTGGTTGCGTTGCTGCATCCTTTGCTGGTCTCACCTCCTTCGCTGGTTCTGCCTGTTGCCGACTTGGACCGGCTTCTTCCGCCCCACGAGGCAGCCGCCCAGCCTCAGCTACCTCGTCGAAGAGGCTAGCATAGGTACCCGATCCGCGAGGGCAGCGGCGGTACAGGTGCTCCTCGCTCCCACAGAGGCTGCAGGTCTTTGGTGCCCGCGGTTCGCTGCTCGTGGCCCTCCGCCTGACACAGGTGGCACCTCCTCCCAGTGCAGGCCTCCTTAGTGTGGCCCAGCGCTCCACACTTCCAGCAGAAGAGAGGCTGTCAGGGTAGTGGAGGAAGCCCGGTTAGGCCCGATGGCGAAACTGCCAGGAAGGTGAAGCAGACCTCCCGGCATCGCCAGTCCACCCTCAGCTTGACCTGGAACCTCCTCTTGCCCGTCCAGATCCCGAATCTGCCCCGGATCCTCTCCGCCACGAAACCGAGGAGCAGTACCTGCCGAGGAACACCCTGATGTCTTCATCCGCCACGTAAGGGTTATAAAGGTGCACAGTGACAGGAACCTCCTCCCTCGCGGCGGCACGAGCGCAGGCCACGAAGCACTTCCTCCTCCGGCGTCCCAGAGCACCGCTCGTAGAAGGCCGTGCAGTCCGTGAGCGCAGCAAAGGTGATGTCCAGGAACCCAGGCGCAGCAAAGTCTTGCAGGCAGAAAATCTTCCTGGTGCGATCTTACAGAAGTCCCGCAGAATCCTCAAACGACCCAATCCCATCCGAAGCGCTTCTTGGCGTCTCCCTCAGCGTCCTTCCGTAGCTCCACTCTGACTGAGTGTCGAAGCCGCACCCACGGGCGGCGAACCGCCTTCACTGCTCATTGGTTTTAGATCAAGATTTGCTCAGAACTTGATCTTAGCCAAAAGCCGGCGATACCGACAACTGCAAACAACAAGCGGTGACATTCCACAGGACAGTAAACCGAGGGCGGCAACCACCAAAACAAAGGAAAATGATAATGAATGCAGAAAGCGGACCAATCAGAGGCGAGAATACAAAATCCTCTGCGCTACAAACTCACACTGGTTTAGAAAGTAGTTTTCAAAACAAACCTTAAACTGGATAAACATCCTTCCATTGTAACGATTAACACAAGACAAACCAAATGCGTGAATTTAAAAAGATGATGTTAAACTTAACACGAGTTATATAACATTGCCTCTCAGTGGCCAAATGTGGTATTGCGGGAGAAAGCAGATCAGGGAGGAAAAAAGGTAAACCGTCTACAATAGCTGCAACTCCGTGTAAAACTTTTTCACGAGGATTTCTTGGCGAAAAAGATGATAAATTATGGGCAGTAGTATTAATACATGTAAACTAAACGGTCAGAATTACCAAACAGGTACTGAATGCCAATTTCACTAGAAATACTGACTTATTGTAATTACCAAGAAACCCTTCACGTTTTTTTCGTGGTACAAAGGACAAACATTGTGCCAATAAAATATATTTAGCTTTATAAAACACCAACGCCGCTCTCCTCCGCCCCAAATTTACTAAAAAGGAAAAGAAGTTCATCTTTACACATGCAGTCACTCATCATCCGCCATTTTCAAACAGCACTTTATACAGGCCTGCCCGATCATATACAGCGCCGCCTACCTTCATTTCATTTATTCAGGACGTACAGTATTTTCCACCGTCATGTATTAAAAGATACTTTTGTCTCCCCAGACAAAACAAAAACACAACAAAATGCATACCTACCACAATGTCACGAGTATCTAAAGGACAGTCTTGAGCCAGCAATCCAAACTGCTCTGACGGTAAAATTAAGAGAAAATTGCAATCACCTGCTGCTACAGAATCAAGTTCCGCTCCACAACAGTGCCACCTAGGGGTGTAATAAGACTCTGTCCACTTCCATGCTCTTCTGTACATGTGGATCATAATGATTGCATTAGAATCTGCCGGGGGAAAAAAGAGAAAGAAAAAGAGAAAGAGAAAAAAAAAAAAAACAAAGCACTTAACTCGAGATCTCACTTGCTCTTTCACATTGCAAGCAGGTGTCAACGAGTGACTGAGTAAAAGGAAACCCGCAAACTGTCCACCCTACATATTAAACAATAGAGATTCATTGCTTGTGTTGTATCTACACTTATTTTGAGGTTATATTCCAGCATTTATGTGGAGGCTCACAAATTAACAAATGGGGAAAACATTCTCTGACAGTCTAGGGGCAAATTTAAAATCTAACGCCAACAACTGTCCCCATAATGAGATTATGGTTTATAATATGTCATACATGTCTATATACTCTACAAAAGGAGGGGAGAAAAAAAAAAAAAAAAAAAAGCATGTGCTCAGTGGAGATAAGTGGCCAGACGACTTAAGCCGTGAAATCTTCTTTTCCTTTCGGCTGTTCCCTTCAGGGGTCTCCACAGCGAATCATCTGCCTCCATCTAGCCCTATCCCCTGCATCCTCTTCTCTCAGACCGACTACCTTCACGTCCTCCTTCACCACATCCATAAACCTCCTCTTTGGTCTTCCTCTCGGCCTCCTGCCCGGCAGCTCTAACCTCGGCATCCTTTTACCGATATGTTCACTCTCCCTCCTCTGAACATGTCCAAACCATCTCAACCTGGCCTCTCTAACTTTGTCTCCAAAACATCTCACATGGGCTGTCCCTCTGACGTACTCATTCCTGATCCTATCCATCCTCGTCACGCCCAAAGAGAACCTCAACATCTTCAGCTCTGCTACCTCTAACTCTTCCTCCTGTCTTTGCCTCAGTGCAACTGTCTCCAAACCATACAACATCGCTGGTCTCACTACTGTCCTGTACACCTTTCCTTTCATTCGTGCCGGTACTCTTTTATCACACAACAGACCTGACACTTTTCTCCACCCATTCCAACCTGCCTGCACACGCTTCTTCACCTCTTTTCCACACTCCCCGTTGCTCTGGACTGTTGACCCTAAGTACTTAAAATCCTGCACCTCCTTTATCTCTTCTCCCTGTAACCTCGCTGTTCCACTTGGATCCCTCTCATTCACACACGTGTATTCTGTCTTGCTGCGACTAACCTTCATTCCTCTTCTCTCCAGAGCAAACCTCCACCTCTCTAGAGTTTCCTCCACCTGCATGAAACCATACTGCTGCTCACTTCTCCCCTTAGCCTTGCTTCCACTGCTCTTTCCCACAGCTTCACTGTATGGCTCATCAGCTTAATACCTCTGTAGTTTCCACAACTCTGCACATCTCCCTTGTTCTTAAAAATCGGCACCAACACACTTCTCCTCCCTTCCTCAGGCATCCTCTCACTCTCCAAGACCTCGTTGAACAACCTAGTTAAAAACTCTACTGCCATCTCTCCTAGACACTTCCATACCTCCACTGGTATGTCATCAGGACCAACCGCCTTTCCTCTCTTCATGCGCTTCAAAGCTCTCCTAACTTCACCCTTGCTAATCCTTTCTACTTCCTGCTCAACAATATTTGCCTCTACTACTCTTCGCTCTCTGTCATTTTCCTCATTCATCAGTTCCTCAAAGTACTCCTTCCATCTTTCCCTCACCCTCCTGTCACCTGTCGACACATTTCCATCTCTATCTTTAATCACTCTAACCTGCTGCACATCCTTACCATCTCTGTCCCTCTGCCTCGCCAACGGATACAAATCCCGCTCACCTTCCTTACTGTCTAACCTTGCACACATGTCCTCATAAGCTTTCTGTTTGGCCTTTGCCACCTTTATCTTAACCTCATGCTGCATCTCCCTATATTCCTGTCTACTTTCCTCCGTCCTCTCACTGTCCCACTTCTTCCTAGCTAACCTCTTCCTCTGGATACTCTCCTGAACTTCCTCATTCCACCACCAAGTCTCCTTGTCTTCTTTCCTCCTTCCAGATGACACACCTAGCACCTTCCTACCCGTCTCCCTGATCACTTTGGCTGTAGTAGACCAGTCATCTGGAAGCACCTCCTGACCACCTAAAGCCTGTCTCAACTCCTCCCGGAAGACCGCACAGCACTCTTCCTTTTCCAACTTCCACCACTTTGTCTCCTGCTCTGCCTTTGCTTTCTTCATCTTCCTCACCACCAGAGTCAGCTTACACACCACCATCCTGTGCTGTCTAGCTACACTCTCTCCTACCACTACTTTGCAATCGCTAATCTCCTTCAGATTACAGTGTCTACATAAGATATGGTCCACCTGTGCGCTCCTGCCCACCGCTCTTATACGTCACCCTGTGTTCCTGCCTCTTCTGAAAGTAGGTGTTCACCACAGCCATCTCCAAACTTTTAGCAAAGTCTACCAACCTCTGTCCTTCTGGGTTCCTTACCTGAAGACCAAACCTGCCCATCACTTCCTCATCCCCACTATTCCCTTCACCAACATGTCCATTAAAGTCTGCCCCCATCACCACTCTCTCACCTCTGGGAACACTCTGCATCACTTCCTCAAGCTCGCTCCAGAATCTGTCTTTCTCCTCTTGCTCACAACCTACTTGTGGAGCGTAAGCACCAACAACATTCAACATCACACCTTCAATTTCCAGCTTCGGACTCACCAACTTATCTGACACTCTCTTTACCTCCAGAACATTCTTCACAAACTCCTCCTTCGGGATCACACCTACGCCATTTCTCTTCCTGTCCACACCATGATAAAACAGTTTAAACCCTGCTCCGATGCTTCTAGCCTTGCTCCCTTTCCACCTGGTCATCTGGACACACAGAATGTCGACTTTCCTCCTCCGCATCATATCTACCAGCTCTCTGCCTTTACCCGTCATCGTACCAACATTCAAAGTCCCTACTTTCAGTCCTAAACTCCTGCCTTTCCTCTTCTCTCTCTGCCTACGGACACACCTTCCTCCTCTCCTTCTTCGACCAACAGTAGCCCGATTTCCGCCAGTGCCCTGTGGGTCAACGGCACTGATGGCGGTCGTCGTTAACCCGGGCCCCAACCGATCCGGTGTGGAAGTCATGTTAGAGATTGGCATATTGAATCTGGCAAACGTTTTACGTCGGATGCCCTTCCCGACACAACCCTCTCTATTTATCCGGGCTTGGGACCGGCACAAAAAGTACACTGGCTTGTGACCTCCTGTGGTTAGACTGACTTAAGCCGTGAAACGGCAGACAGTATTCAGAAGTCTTATAGATCTGTTTCCAGATGGCCACACACACCTGTCAAACATATCACCAGTGTGCAGATGAGAAAGTTTAGGAATCACATTTATGATAAGAAGACCCAAGTAAGTTGTATGAAATACAAAGAATGGAATAATAATTGAATACTGTTCAAATAATAACTTTTTCGGCACACTGGTTCTCTCATGATAAAACCTGTACATCAGAAAGTCTAGATATGCATCACCCAAGAACGTCCACCAGAAATCCGTCATGGCTGGATGACACTCATTTAATAAAGCTTATTAAATCTGCCCCACAGTCCCCATCTGCAGTCAGGCCGAAGCCTTCTGCACTAAGAAGGTACGTACAAGTATACATAACGCAATGAGGTTTTTTTTTTGTTTTTTTTTTTGTTTTTTTTTTGTTCAGATGTTACATTTGACCTTTTGGAAACTGTTTTGAATAGATATACATTCACATGACAATCTACCATCGATATCTCAATCTGAAGAAGCTGTCTGGAGAGGGTAAAGGCACAGCTGAGTGGTTTACAGTACCAGCATAGGCAATGAGTATTCCCAGATTGTCTCATTTGTTCTTACTTGTGAAGAGTCCACTGAATGTCTGGAGCCCATGTGTCGTGGAGTAACGGACAGATTCCAGCAGGCCAATCACGCCCGTGTCTAAGATCTTGTATTCTGACCGTAAGTGTTGTCGTGCGCAACACTTATCTCAACGGCCGCTGTTGAGACCTCGTTCCAGCCTTGGGTGCACGGTGGCATGGTGGTGCGTCTGGACACATTCCATTGGATCCATCGATTCGATGCAGCCGTTCGCGCAGACAGCCACTTCAAGCATGCTGTGTTCGAGTCTGACCTAGCAGGAGCAGGGCTGGCCTACAACCGCACTTGGAGCTGCTCATCAAGGCTGTCAGAGCAAAGGACCCGGCAACTTTTAACACGCTCACTGACAAAGACATGGTGCGACTCTATGTGTCAAAGGTACAACTGAAACGCACGTTCTCAGAGTTGCACTTGGGGCTCGGGAGACGTTCCGACTTGTCCAGATAGCCACTGCCAAGCTCAAAAGGTCCTGCCGGGCTAGACGAAAGTGGAGTCAGCCTCTTCAAGTCACCAGCTACATAAACTAACGCAAACATATATATATTAAAAAAAAAAAAAAAAAAAGTTATTAGTAGTTCATCAATATTGGAAGCATAGCATATGAAGCACATGTACACTATATATGTGCCGTTTATCATGCACTATGTTGACACACACATGTTGTCTACTGCATAAATGTTTAACTGTTCATTATGGTCTATTTACAGAAGCAATAGATGAGGTGTGGGAAGGCCAACAATGGCGCCTAGAGTGCTCCCAGGATCCTCCAGACATGAACATGTACCGAGTGGCTCGTACCACAAATATCAGTGGGGTGGATGTGGACGTGTCTCAGTGGAAGCAACAGCCTGTAGGGATTCCACAAAACTCTGCCTAATATGATTCCGGGTACAAGTTATGTAAATAGTTTCTTTAAAGACCCCATTATTGCTCTCTCCCACTTATACCATCCCTCCAGTGAGCTTTATTTTTCATCCTGTTCATTATAGTGAGTTGTCATAAACATTTTAATGGTCTGCATGTTGCAGTTTTGCACACATGAACGCCACTGAACTTGTGATGTTTGTGAAGTAGCCCTGTTATAAGGCCTCCGCCAACTGCTAGAACCCCCAGAAGACAATCTCGAAGGGAACACATTTACTTAACACTTCAGTCTTTTAGTTACGGTAAAGTATAAAGGCAACAAACATATAGTGTAAAGTGATTAATAGGGATAACTAAAATAGACAATCTCATACATTGGTAGGCCTTGACCATTCTTTTACCTCTGTAACTGTAAATACATAATCATACATCAAAACTCTCACAGTAACATATGATTGACCATCTAATTGACCAGTTATCATTATATTAATCAATTGATCAGTGAGAAAAGGATAAAGCAAAGTCAGATAAAAGGGAGGGGATCATAATCCACCTCTTCATAGCGCTCCGTGACATTTGCGCACTATCATTACCTGTGCTATGTGTGGCAATTCCATAATTTGGGGATTTCAAGAATTTATTATAATTTTTCGTCATTCCAAGGTCCTCACTGAGCGGCGCGTCCCCATCAGGTTTACCTGATCAGCGGAATCGCATGGTGGAACTCAGAGCACAGTTCCGACACCGTGTACGATGGAAAAGGTCGACGCCACAGAACGTACTCAGCACGTCTGATCGAGTGCCTCAACAGCCGCTGCCGACAGCTATGGTTTGGAATGCCTCTTCAACCAGGTGAGTCTGGTCCGTTCGCCCTAAGCGACATCTTAAAGGATGGACCCAGTCCAGAGGAGGAGGTGGTTCGGCCTGGCCATCTTGCTGATGCCGCCGTGATTCAGCAAGTCAAGATGGCTAAACGTTATGCACCAGCTCAACGAGATACCGGTGCTCGGCACAACTGGCTGATGTACACACTGGTCAAACTTTTCTGGCTGAAGTTACCTCACATACTCTGGCGAGCCCTGAAAAATAAAACAAAACACTTTACTATGTGTAACGAGTCACTGTCTAAAAACTGAACATTTGCTGTGCTATTACAGGCACACAGTACATGCCAGTGGCAGTTGTTTTGCTAAGACTTAATCACAAACACGGGTTATTTTCTGTACAACACTTTCAAGACCACAGTTAAAGTAAATGTGTTGTTAAACTAAACAAAAAAAAAAAAAAAAAAAAGAGGATTGTTTTCTCCATTTTTTCAGGGATTAATTGATAGATGTCTAATACTCAGATCCAATACAGTTATTACTTTATGCATGTTTGTATGCATTAGTTAAATACCCTTTAGTGCAAAAGGTGAGCGTAGAATTATCAACCAAATCCTATCCACCTTTTTCCAGAGAAACCAACGAGCGCCGCCATGATGGATTCTAACTTCCATTGTACTGTTGTCCTGTTCCGGTCTCTAAAGGAACCCTTATTAAAACTGGCTAAAGAGTTCGGCTGAATTAATTTAACAGAAACTTTTTGAATAAAAGAGTAAAAATGAGCTCGGGGCCAAGCTGAAGAAATTCTTGGAAAAGACTGTATTGTACGTGTTTAGGTGGATACAGAAAGAACAACCGTCGACAGATAATATTACCGCTGGACTGCCACCACCTAGTGGATAAAGTGCGATATGATCCAGGATGTTTTTACATTTATTTGCTTTTAATAAATATATTAAATACATTAGTAATGATAAATATTGTCCATATATGCAGCTCATCAAATATGATGAGCAGCATGAAAAATATTCATATTCGTAGACGCTGACAAAAAAAAAAAAAAATCTTATTTTAGCCTATTTAACCAGTAACTCCGGATTGAGTGTTATACCTCATTAACTCAGTGATGGCTCTCTATTAAATGTGCATGTTCGCGTAAATTTCTTTAGACAGTTTAACATCCAGGATGTTTGTAGTAGTCTAAACTCCGATGTAGAATTAGGAATGCTAAAATAACGTGTCTGTCTACAGTTGATGTCATACAATATCTTTCTTTCTTTCTTTTTAAAATTAATGCCAAGGAACCAAAGATCAAAATACAGAGAATATCAACATTACGTACAAAGAGGTGACATTACATGCAAAGCACCATTTACAGACGTATGTAACAGTAAATAAACAATAAAAAACGAAAGCTTTAACAAAATAAATTAAAACTATTAAATAAATTAACTGTTTTAAAAGGCTTAAGATACTTGGAAGATGAAATAGTTTGGATATACTGCTGAACCTCTTTTTTTAAAAACAATATATAAAGGATTTTGATGAGTGAATTTACTGCGGTGAATATGAAATTTTGCAAGAAGTAATAATAGGTTAATAATGAAATATTCATCAACTTTACCTTTTTGCATATTAAAGAAGCCAAACAGCACATCCTTAAAAAGCAGAGAGAAACCCTGGAGCACACTGCGATTGATAACATTAGAGAATTCGATCCAAAATAGCTGTGTGTGAGGACAATCCCAAAAGATATGCATATCAGTTTCATTAGGGTCACCACAAAAAGAACAGCTTGTATCTATGTCTGATTTAAACCTTTTCAAAAACACTTTAGCTGGGTATAATCGGTGTAACAATTTGAATGAGATTTCTCTGATCTGGTTAGTTATTGTGTATTTCGAAGACAGAGTCCATACATTTTTCCCAATCAATACGATCAACCACATTCTTCCAATAAGACATCACATATGGAGTTGTTACAAGCTCCTTTTGAAAAAGTGATCTAATCTTATAGTTACGTGATGAAGGATGTAACAAAAAGCATAGTTTTCCTACTGGGATTTCAAATGGGTCTAAAGAAATAGATAAAGCGCTGGACGATCTAACAGAGTCCCTTAAAAGCATAATAGCTCCTTTAGGAATAGCGTCCAAGACAATGGAGAATTCTTTGGGAGTTACTGGAAAATTAAATTGACATAAAAATTCTTCGTAACTTAAAATGAGACCTTCTGAGTTAACTAACTGGGAAACAGTCAAAGTGTTTTTCTCGAACCAATTACTAAAAAAACAAAGATTTCCTCTTATACAGGTGCATCTCAATAAATTAGAATGTTGTGGGAAAAGTTCATTTATTTCAGTAGTTCAACTCAAACTGTGAAACTCGTGTATTAAATAAATTCAATGCACACAGACTGTAGTAGTTTAAGTCTTTGGTTCTTTTAATTGTGATGATTTTGGCTCACATTTAACAAAAACCCACCAATTCACCATCTCAACAAATTAGAATACTTCATAAGACCAATAAAAAAAATATTTTTAGTGAATTGTTGGCCTTCTGGAAAGTATGTTCATTTACTGTACATGTACTCAATACTTGGTAGGGGCTCCTTTTGCTTTAATTACTGCCTCAATTCGGCGTGGCATGGAGTTGATCAGTTTGTGGCACTGCTGAGGTGGTATGGAAGCCCAGGTTTCTTTGACAGTGGCCTTCAGCTCATCTGCATATTTTGGTCTCTTGTTTCTCATTTTCCTCTTGACAATAGCCCATAGATTCTCTATGGGGTTCAGGTCTGGTGAGTTTGCTGGCCAGTCAAGCACACCAACACCATGGTCATTTAACCAACTTTTGGTGCTTTTGGCAGTGTGGGCAGGTGCCAAATCCTGCTGGAAAATGAAATCAGCATCTTCAAAAAGCTGGTCAGCAGAAGGAAGCATGAGGTGCTCCAAAATTTCTTGGTTAACGGGTGCAGTGACTTTGGTTTTCAAAAAACACAATGGACCAACACCAGCAGATGGCATTGCACCCCAAATCATCACAGACTGTGGAAACTGAACACTGGACTTCAAGCAACTTGGGCTATGAGCTTCTCCACCCTTCCTCCAGACTCTAGGACCTTGGTTTCCAAATGAAATACAAAACTTGCTCTCATCTGAAAAGAGGACTTTGGACCACTGGGCAACAGTCCAGTTCTTCTTCTCCTTAGCCCAGGTAAGACGCCTCTGACATCGTCAGTGGTTCAGGAGTGGCTTAACAAGAGGAATACGACAACTGTATTGTCGTATTATTGTAACTCCTTGGCACGTCTATGTGTGGTGGCTCTTGATGCCTTGACCCCAGCCTCAGTCCATTCCTTGTGAAGTTCACTCAAATTCTTGAATCGATTTGGCTTGACAATCCTCATAAGGCTGCGGTTCTCTCGGCTGGTTGTGCATCTTTTTCCTTCCACTCAACTTTCTGTTAACATGCTTGGATACAGCACTCTGTGAACAGCCAGCTTCTCTGGCAATGAATGTTTGTGGCTCACCTAGTGAACCAAACTGAGAGACCATTTTGAAGGCTCAGGAAACCTTTGCAGGTGTTTTGAGTTGATTAGCTGATTGGCATGTCACCATATTCTAATTTGTTGAGATAGTGAATTGGTGGGTTTTTGTTAAATGTGAGCCAAAATCATCACAATTAAAAGAACCAAAGACTTAAACTACTTCAGTCTGTGTGCATTGAATTTATTTAATACACGAGTTTCACAATTTGAGTTGAATTACTGAAATAAACGAACTTTTCCACGACATTCTAATTTATTGAGATGCACCTGTATGCGACGTCTTGATTGTTCCAAATGGAGTACCGGTGAGGGGAGAAATTGTGCTTAAAAATTAATGACCATGCAAGTAATGCCTGTTTATGAAATTTAGATAAATTGTAAGGGATTTTAGCAATATCATAATTACAGATCAATAGAAAAGGGAGACCACCTAATTTGGAAAAGAGGTAATTGGGGATAAAATTCCAGATTGAGTTTGGATTACACAAAAGCTGTCTAATCCAATCAATTTTGAAAGTGTTGTTTAAAGAAGAGAAATCAAGGAAATTCAACCCACCATACTCATACGTGTTCATTAATACAGGCTTCTTGACATAATGGATTTTGTTTTTCCAAGCAAAATTAAACAGGATTTTTATCAACGGATTTACAAATTTTGTTGTCCGCATATAGAGAGAGTGCAGAGTATGTAAGCCTGGAGATGCCCTGCGCCTTAGCAAGCAGTACTCTGCCTCTCAAGGTCAAGTCTCTCTGCAACCATACATTAAATCTTCTTTGGGCTTTTATTATAACCGGGTCAAAATTCAAGGTACATCTTTTATCTTGATTTTTAGTTGTCATAATGCCTAAATATGTAATTTCAGATCTAACTGGAATATTATAAATAGTGGGTGCTGTACAATCTTTAATAGACATTAATTCACGTTTACTTATGTTTAGATTAAGACCCGACGCTTCAGAGAAAAGTTTTATATGATTAATTGCTGTAGGGATTTGGGAAGCATCTCTTAAAAATAAGGTGGTGTCATCTGCTAATTGACTAATAAATATTTCTCGATCCGCTATACAGATGCCCCGAATAGCACTTTCCACATACAGATGTTGACAGTAGCCGCACGCAAAGAAGAAATAAATAGGGAGAAATGGGACACCCTTGTCTCACTCCTCTGGATAAACTACAACGTGGTGAAGTGCCATTCTTTAATTTAATCGAAGCACTCCCATTATTGTAAAGGGTTTTAATTACTCTGCAAAACATATCCCCAAAACCAAATTTATCTAGTGAATTAATGATAAATTGGTGCTCCAAAGAATCGAAAGCCTTATAGAAATCTAAGAAAAGAATGAAGCTGTCCTCCCGAATCAAGTCTGATTAATCTAATAAATCAAGAATCAACCGTATATTGTTAACCATGTGTCTTTTGTTCAAAAAAACAGATTGCGTCTCATCTACAACAGAACCCAATACAGATTTTAGTCGTTTAGCAAACATAATAGCTAAAATTTTATAAAATCACTGTTAAGCAGAGAAATGGGACGCCAATTGTCAGTTAAAAGTAAATCTTTTTTAGGTTTCGGAATTAAAAGTAATTAAGCCTTGAGTGAGAGTCGGGGGGAGAGCCTCATTCTGTATGCTTTCTTCAAAAACCTTAAGTAAAAAGGGAGACAATTCTTTAGAGAACTGTTTATAGAACTCTGCGGTAAGCCCGTCCGTTCCGGGAGATTTATTGTTTTAAAGTTCTAGAATTGAACTACTAACTTCAGATACAGTGATTTCACTATCACAGAGATTTCTATCATCTCTTGAGATAGTCTTACAATCTTTAACAGACTCCAGAAAAGTATGGGCTGCCTCTTCAGAAAATTTTTATTTTATTTTATACAGATTACTACAAAATTTAGCACAGAAATGTGCAATTGCCCGAGGATTATTAGGGACTGTCCCCTCAGTATTAAGAGCTTCAATTAGTGAAGTACTTAAGCGATTCTTTTCTAATCTGAAAAAATATGCTGTGTTACATTCTCCCTCCTCCAGCCATTTTTGTCTAGATCTAACATAAGCACCCTGTGCCCCATAAGTGTACATCTCATCTAATTTAGACTGCAGGTCAGCGTACTCAAGCTTATCAGATTCAGAAAACAACTCTTGGGGTTCAGAAGAAAATATTGCAATTTTAGACACCACCTTATTTTCTTCTGCTCTCTTCAGTTTAGCTAAATTACTACCGGATTTTCGAAAGTATTTACTAATTTCAAACTTGAACAGCTCCCACCGGCAACAATATGAATCTGACACTGAAGCTGTTCTCCAGTACTGCTCAATCAATGATGTAATATTCTTCTTAACATCTTCAAAATGGAGAAGAGAATTGTTCAATTTCCAACAAGAAGGAGAAGAGCTGAAATGAAGGGGTGCAGAAAGACAAAGCCTAAGAGAGACGGCACTGTGATCCGTAAGAGGTGTAGCATGAATGCTGACTGATTTACAACTATTTGCTAGGCTTTGAGAAATGAGCCAGTAATCTATTCGGGACTGCTTAGAACGGTCCTGGCTGCTCCACGTATAAAGTCTCTACCGTGAATATATTTCTCTCCATACATCAACACCACAAAAACGCAACATGAAATTATTCATAATTGGACTTATAGAAGCAGCTCTAGGGGGAAACCTATCTAAATCACCATTTAAAACCAGTACTGTATATTTTCACTGATATTGTCCATTAAAGTGGAATTTTCTATAGGAGGATTGTACCCATACACATTTAATAACACTGAGATGGTCTGACCAAGTGAAACCACTAACAAGAGAAAATGACCCTCGAGATCACTGACAACATGTAGAATCTCACCAGCAAACTTGTTTTTTGGAATGGTGACACCTGCCGGTCGTTCTGTGCCGTGCGACATCCATACATCGCTGCCCCACTGGGACCTCCAAAATTTAACGTCATCCTGTATGGAATGGGTTTCTTGAAAAGAGCAAAAAGTCTGATCCATGGTTTTTAGCAAACAAAAAGAGGGCTTCGCGCTTCACATTGTTTCTTAGACCCCTGGCATTAAGAGAAATGAACGATATCGACATTGATAAACAAACAGCAATGAACAGCTGTCAACACAAATCAAAGCAAAGGCAAAAGTTCAAAACTGACTGATAGATGAGAAGAAAACTGAGTTGAACAGAGCTTACCTGACCAATTTAAAAGGTCCGGCTGTAATACCACGATAGCTCAAACGCCATAGTGACAGTTAAGAGTCAACATCTTACAAAAGAGTACACGATCCTCATGACGGAACTCGCAAAGCAATTCCCACACCTTCAATGAACGCACGCGCTCCGACGTAATAGGCCATTTTTCCAGCAGCCCTCGCCTCCCTCACTCTTGGCCACAAGTTCTTCCGTCTCTCCCGGTCCGGCAAAGTCAAGTCCTCTGCGAAGCGCAGGTTGTTGTCTTTGAGAAACTGGGACTTCTTGGCAGCTTTCCACAAGGCATCGCGGATAACCCGTGAGGTGAACTGCATAATAACGGCGCGAGGTTTTGTGTCGTCACCTCTCCTCCCTAGCCGATGCACAATGTCAACAACATCGGGGTACTTGCTCTTGGCTTCGGGATAAGCCTCGCTGCAGATTCGAACGACCTCGGATCTGATATCTTCCTTGAAAGTCTCAGGCACTCCAAACAATCCCAAATTCCACCTGCGAGAGTATCTCTCCAGATCAGAAATGCGTGTTTCCCAGGTTCTCGTGAGACGTTCTTGATCTTTAAGCCTGGAATCTACATCTTTCACATTCTTTTGTAGATCTTGTACTTCGGCACGCACAAAGTCCCCCGTTTTCTTCAGCCCTTCTATCTTCAGAGCATTGGCGCTAATCGTTCCTTTCGAGTGCGTCAGACCGAGTGTCGATCAACGAGGAGAGTGTGGAAATGATAGCAGAGTCGGCCTGCTCGTTTAGACTCGAAGATTTACCTTTTTTGTGAGCAGGTGGCCTGCTAGGAGTGACGGGGAGTGAAGTCGCGCAGAGATCTAGCTCATTTACAGCAGGAGAAGCATAATCATGGACATCCATGATGTCGACAGTGTCTGATCGCTCTTTGCGTTTGTCAAATGGCATATTTATGCTCTTAATGGAATGTACTAATGTATGATCCAGCAAATGTAACGAGAGAGAAAAACAAACAAACAAACAAACAAAAAAAACGTTAATACAGCTATACTTTCTTAATATGTATAGTTTGGTCAGGAGCTCCGAAAACTTTGTCTTAACAAGGCGCCATCTTGGCCGCTCTCCATGTCATACAATACCGTACTAATTAGGCTACGCAAAATACGCCACAAGTGGTAACTATGGCAACCTGCAGCGGCCATAATTTAGTTCCGGTTCCGTACACGTTGCCAAAAATGGGCACAGAGGTGATGTTTAACTTTGTTTTCATTTGGAGGAAAGCTATTTTGATGATCATTTACATATCATTTTTGTGTGTTTATTAGAAAATCAGCCATTATGTTTTTGTTTTTTTTTCCCACCACTGCTCTTTCTATTCAATCAGAGCAAGCCTGGGAGCAGACACATCATAATTTGTTAAACCAGGCAATTAATAAAAAAAATAAAGGCGGAGCCTGGCACAGCATTTTTTTGTTGGTTTGTTTTTAAACTGCGCTGTTTCTTTTTTTCAATTGCTCAAACATGATTTTGCAACCGAGGCGCTGCAAACCACATAAAGACAAAGATGACCTGAAAGGAAACAGAAGATCAATGAATCATCAGAAGAATCAACAGGCCATGCTGACTGGAAAACACAGAGCCTATAAGGCTCTGACTGTTCAGGGCGGTGCTGTGCACCTTAAATCTAAACCTGTAAAGAAATCACCAAGGCTTCCAGACCCATGTGCCGCCACCAGTTTCTTTCCTCTGCAGACCAGCACTGGGGCATTCACATATTCACACATTGATCTGTGCTAAGGAATATCCAGGAGAGAGAGCGGTGAAGATGATGACGTGTGTGACGCTGTAGACGCCGGACTAATCACGCTACAATTCATTTTTACTTCTGTACAGTGCAAATTTTGAGATTTTACAGTTGCGCAAAGTCTACGGTGACTGTAGACAATTACGAATTCCGACTGGCCGAGAGTCTACAGTCAGTGTAGACTTCCACTGTGGCCTACCCATAACATCCTAGATTGACTGTAGACGATCAATCACAAGCCAGCAATGCTGCCAAATAAGCATGCTCGCATTGACAATTTATTCACGCTTGCTTCTGAATATGTAATGAGATCCATAATGTTCAGCAGAACTGCTTTTTTTTTATCCTAGCATGTACACTAAAATGACAATAGTCAGGCTAGGAGAAACTGCTACATGGTAAGTAATAAGAGTCAGTAAAAATATTGAACAATTTTATGAAGATTGTTTGAAAGCCTTGATACAGTTGAAGTTAAACTTCATACAGTTGAAGTTATCAATTAAACTGCTGAGAACAGATTTTTCTTTCATCAGATTTTATTGTCACCGTGGCATTATATTTTACATCCACACCTCTTTTTGTCTTTAAGACATGTAATATTTTATACAACACACAAAAACACAAAATTTACAAATAAAATACAAGTTGGTTCAAATAAAATGTGTTCAAATGTATTGTCCATGATAATAAATAAAAACATTTGCGTACCTTACACAGTGTCACGAGTATCTAAAGAACAGTCTTGAGCTAGCAATCCAAACTCCTCTGACGGTAAAATTGAGTAAGAAAAACATTTTCTTTTACGGTTTTCCACTCTTACTATTTACACGTATAAAGAAATGAGCTATAATTCCTCTACTTTTTAGTCATGGAATACGAAATTTAGTTAAAAAAAAGTAGCCTTTCGTCGGAAGTTGTCATCACCTGCTGCTACAGAATCGAGGTCAGCTCCACAACAGCGCCACCTAGGCGTAATGAGCTGATCATGTTCATACTGTATTTAAAATTGCTGCAATAAATTAATAAACAGGCTCAGAACTCTAGTCCTGGAGTCCCCTGTTCTGCACAGTTTAATCTTTCCCTGCTACAACATAACCACTTCAACTCAGAGGGCTATTAATTAGCTGATTAGTTGAATCAGGTAAATTCTGAGCTAGGAAAACACAGGAACAGGGTGTACTCTGGGACCAGGGTTGGGATCCCGCTGGTGTTCCTATTGTTATTTCTGTCTCTCTGTCCCATTTTATGCTCCTCTCTATCTGTTGGTCACAATGAATGAGACCTGGCCACTCTTTAAAGTTTTTTATTTTTTATTTTTTTTTTTTACTCAATTAAATACAAACTATTCTCATTTAATATACAAAAAAAAAAGAGCCGGTCTCAGTGGGTGACTGAGTATAAGATAACTGCATAAATTGTACATGTTTTTTAAACAACAGAGATTCCTCATTTATAGGTTAATCTAATGAGCTCCATCACAGTGTGGTAGCTTGCCTGTAACACAGCTATAATCATAAGCATCTGAACTATCAGTGAAAACTAAAAAACCCCAGTGGTGTTAAGTATGAACTTAAATTACCCTCGTTCAAACTATTTACCTGTCTGTGTACATTTAAACTAAGAAGGAATCATTATTTGAAGTGTCAGGAATGTAAATGTGTGTCCTGTGAAATTCCCAGTATAAAGGAATAGTGTCTCTTGGGTGTTATTGTGTTTTAATATTGTGACTTTTGATGAACACGTTCTGTTCTTTTGTCGTCTGACCAGATTTTGTATAAAGTGATCTGTCAGCTTTCTCACTGTGGAGATTTCCAGGAACTGTACATTAAAGACAAGGAACACATAATTTCATGGAAAATAAAGTTTATTTGCAAAACTATGCAGATCAAATAACTATTGTTAAGCAATGCAATATGGCATTCTGCACTTAATAGATCTGCTTTTATTTGCGAATATACATTGCTCAGTGCCTTAACCCCAAAAAAGCAACAGTGGTGGGGGAAAAACTGGCCAATTCAATCACCAGACCTTAACCCAATTGAGCATGAATTTCACCTTCTGTAGAGGTAAATGAAGGGAGAAACCGCACCAAACAAAGAACAACTGAAAGAGGCTGCTGTAAAAGCATGTAAACACATCACAAAAGAGGAGATAGAATAATCAACAGAAGCTAAAGCAGAACTTTCTCTATGTTATGTATAAATATTTTACATCCAAGATCTGTGGATAAGGTATAAAAAATGAAAAATAAAAAGAACTCAAGATTTTGAAGTTCCAATAATCAGTGATCAAACTGTAAATATGGTGAGAAGTTATTGATTAAATGTTGGTGTATATTGGGCTGTGCTTTGTAATTTGTGTAGCTGTGTAGCACTAGCTAGAGGCTACCAGAAAAAACACAGCAAGCTGTGTTAAAGTATAAGGGTAAGCCTCTAGCAATGTCATGTTTACAATTGGGCTGGAAAATGATGTTAAGGTTAACCTTAACATAATTATGTCGTCATGAATTTGTAGACTGTTATGAACACCCACAATTAATTTTGTAGACTGTTATGAACACTCTCAATGAAGTTGGCACCTATAGTATTATGTACTGTGTTGCTGTACTAACGGTACTTGTTATGTGTTGATGAAATACCTTTTAAGCTGTTCTGTGGATCAGCTGTTTTGTCTCATCTGTCTCAAATGTCTTATTAAGTCTCTCTTGCATGCTCACATGTCTCAGGCTGGTGAATGTCCAATAGCAAAATCCCATGGCAAAATCCACAGGCTAGTCTAACTATTAAAATCATTCCCTAAGTTAGATATCAAGAAATCCAACTGCAATTTTTTTGTTTAATTAACATTTCTGTGTATCTGTGTTTATTTTGACACAATTATATTTAGTAGTCTACTAGAACTTTAAGAAATATAACAAAAATATAGACATTAGGACATATTTAAACATCCACCCAACCTCTACACAGGACAGAAGAAAAGACGTCTTTCATTTCTCATCTCACACACACATACACACACAGAATAGTAACAATATTCCTCTGAATGAAGCTCAGGTACTCTAGAGCTATCATTCTCAAGGTGAAGTATAGAGGCTCGTGTCATACAGTGCCCTCCACTAATATTGGCACCCTTGGTAAATATGAGCAAAGAAGGCTGGGAAAAATTGTCTTTATTGTTCAACCTTTTGATCTTTTGTTAAAAAAAATCACAAAAATACTCTCATGAATATCAAACAATTGCAAACAAAACACAGAGGTTGTTGAGCTTCACAAAATGGGAAGTGGCTATAAGAAAATAGCACAAGCATTGAAAATGCCCATTTCCACCATCAGGGCAATAATTAAGAAGTTCCAGTCAACTGGAAATGTTATGAATCAACCTGGAATTGGACGTGTGTCTATATTGTCTCAGTGCACTGTGAAGGTTCGAGTGGCCAAAAAATCTCCAAGGATCACAGTTGGAGAATTGCAGCAGTTAGTTGCGTCTTGGGGTCAGAAAGTCTACAAAACTACAATCCGAAGTCACCAACATCACCACAAGTTGTTTGGAAGGGTTTCAAGAAAAAGCCTCTACTCTCATCCAAAAACAAACTCAAGCGTCTTCAGTTTGCCAGACACTACTGGAAGTTCAAATGGGATCGGGTTCTATGGTCAGATGAAACCAGAATAGAGCTTTTTGGCAATAAACACCAGAGGTGGTTTTGGTGCACACAGAGAGGTAGCCATATGGAAAAGTACCTCATGCCCACAGTTAAATATGGTGGTGGCTCTTAATGTTTTGGGGCTGTTTTTCTGCCAGAGGACCTGGACATTTTGTTAGAATACATGGCATCATGGACTCTATCAAAAATCAACAGATATTAAATGAAAACCTGACTGCCGCTGCCCGAAAGCTTAAAATGGGCTGTGGTTGTATCTTCCAGCAGGACAATGATCCAAAACGTACATCAAAATCAACACAAGTGGTTTACTGACCACAAAATCAAAGTCCTGCCATGGCCATCCCAGTCCCCTGACGTGAAATCCATAGAAAACCTGTGGGGTGACCTGAAGATGGGAGTTTGCCAGAGATTCTCTATGGAGGAATGATCTCAGATTGCTTGCGATGTATTCTCCAACCTCATCGGGCATTATAGGAAAAGACTCAGAGCTGTTATCTTGTTATCTTGGCAAAGGGAGGTAGCACAAAGTATTGACTAAAAGGGTGCCAGTAATTGTTGCACACCTATATTTAACAAAGATTTTTTTATATATATATAAACCTGTGTTGTGTTTGCAATTGTTTGATATCCATAAGAGCAAAGTATTTTTGTGAATTTTTTAAACAAAAGATCAAAAGGTTAAACAATAAAGACACTTTTTCAAAGCCTTCTTTGCTCATATTTACCAAGGGTGCCAATATTAGTGGAGGGCACTGTATAGGCCATAGATGTAGCCAGGCTGTGTGCTTTCAGCATTATTATTCTATAATTATAATAAAATATATATATTTTAAAATAGCAATTACTATCAAAGTTGTTGGAATTATTATTTAGCTGTTACAGTTCTATGCATAATTGACTGGATATTTGAATGTGAGCAGTGTATTTTTATGGGAAGTTGTTTATGTCCTGGGCAACATTGTGGTGCAACAGGTAGCTCCAGGATCTTTGGTTCAATCCTGAGCTCTTGTTACTGTCTGTGTGGAGTTCTCCAGTTTCCTCACATGCCAACTCCTGACTGACCCTAAGTGCAAATGTGTGTGCATGGTGCCCTGTAATTGAAAAGCTTCCCATCCAGGGTGTATTCCTGCCTCATGGCCAGGGTTCCTGGCATAGGCTCCAGATCCAGGATAAAGCAGTCACCCAACATGAATGAATGTTTTTTGTTTTGTTTTTTTGTTTTTTTTTGTGTGTGTCCGTTCTTTTGTAGTGTGCCAGTTTCGGTTAAATTCTGCTTCTAGTGGTTCAGGGTTGGTACATAACCGTCTAGCAGGTCAGGTGGTACTCCAGAACCAGGGTTGGGGCTGGATGAAGACTCCAGTCCACTTAGGGGCGCCTCTATCCAAATAACTATATAACAATGTTTCTGCAGTTCTTCACTGCACGAAGCAGAAAATGAAGGCGCTTTGAAAATGAACAGGCAGAGATGAAGCATATATATCCGAAATCAAAACACAGTATTTGTCATTAATTCGTGTTGAAGCCGAGCAGAATCAGTTCTTTTCATTTGGCTGGGTAAGACATTTTATTGGTCTTAAGAAACCTGGTTTATTTTCCTGCTGTTTCCTGAAAATGCAGAAGAGTTAGGTTGAATACCAAGAGAATCCACTGCGGGTGTGTAGTGTACTAAATGGCGCGTAGATGCTATTGTTTTTAGCGTGTGTAGTGCACTAATATAGGGAGCAGTGAGCCGTGTGGGATTCAGCCCTACTCAGTCAGTTTGCTAGTTAGCCAGGCTACAGTTGCTAGCTAGTTTAGTTAGCCTGTTAGTTTTACACTCAAGAGACGTCATTTTAAAAGAAAACTAAAGTGTTGTAATTCGTATAATATACGATAGGAGACCAGAATAAAATATTAAACTAAATTAGCTAGTTTAATAGCCGCCACACATGATTTTAGAGTCAGCTTTCGCTCATTTGTTTGCTTTGGTATAGCTCATAATTAAACGGACACTAATCAGTGACAGCAGTGTTACTGGATTTAAAAATAAATATTTTATTATTATTATTATTATTTTTTAAATACTTGATGTGTATTGCAGTACTAAGTCTTGCTATCAAAGTGTTTAAAAATATCAAATGTTAAGCTTCAAATTAAACAGTGGTGTTATATAGTGTTCTGTAAACATATGATGTCTCATTTACTTACCACCAACTGCTTTAAACAAATCTAAAATAATAACATTGATGTACACTATATGGCCAAATGTTTGTACACCTGACCATCACACCTGTATGTGGGTCTTCCCAAAACTGTTGCCACAATGCTGGAAGCACACCTTTGTCTAGGATGGTTTGTATGCTGTAGCATTTCAATTTCCCTTCACTGGAACTAAGAGGCCCAGACATGTTTCAGCATGACGGTGTCCTTGTGCATAAAGTGAGCTCCATGAAGACATGGTTTGCCATGGAGTGAAAGACCTCTAGTGTCCTGCACAGAGCCCGAGAATTGAGATGTGCTGTGAGCTTCCTGGCTGTCCCAGCACATTTGTAGTAGTGGGCCAGAGAGAGCAAGTGACACAACGTAGCGAGAGAGTGACCGTGAGCGTACCCTGTTTGGTGTCTCTTTCTGCTAACTAGACCTATCAGTTTTCTCTGTGGGTGAGCTTTACAGTCCACCTCTCTCTCTCTTCAGTTCATCCATCAGTTCAGTGTACCGCTGTAGTTCAGTAACACTGTAGTGTCTTGCAGCGCCATGGCAGAGTGTCCAAAAGAAAGAAAATGCATAATGCGCTTCACTCTAAACAACACCAAAGTGCACTCCTGCTTAACAGGGGTCAAAAATAATAGTTTTGCTCGCTGCACTGTTTGCAACAGCGACTTTTTGATTGCCCATGATGGGTTAAATGATTGTAAAAGACATGTTGAGGTGAGTTTAAAAGGTGTCATTCGTTCATTAGCATAGCTAACGTTATTTAAAGTAGCTGGCTAGCTGCTAATGAGCTACTCTGTTGATGTCCTACGTGATGAGGCCAAACTCCCTGTAGACTTGCTTAAAGTTGTAATAGAATTTAAAAAATGATTCCATGAGTTGAATAACAGCAGTTATATTAACAGCAGACGGGGACTACATCTGGAATGGGATGTTCAATGGTGTACACAAACTTTTGGCCAAATAGTTTGTGGTGTGGAGCAGCATTCCAGCTCTCCAGAACTGAACACTTGAAAAAAAAAATACTGTAGCAGAGCCAAGAAATATATGGGGGGAAAAATCCTGGCTGGTGTTCAGCGACTTCAGTTTTCTAAACACGAATCATTGCATATCATCTGTTGTTGTTTATCCAGTCATGTGTGTTTATGTAAAATATTTAGCTGAAGGAAGCTCAGTAAAGAGTCTAGCTACAGGGCTACTGACATTGTCATAAACAAACATTATTATCAAGGAATTGTATGTAACGGGACCTTCCCAAATTTTAAGTGAAGCCCCCTGGTGTAGAGTATATTGTAAGTGCACTTTTATAGAAAGTCATTTGTGATTCAGTTCTAGGCAGCTGTAGTAGGAAACATCTAGTGCTTCTTAAATCAGGCCTATGACTAAAGTGTCCTGCCTGGTGTGTCTTCATATTCTAATTTAGGACTGAGTTAGCGTTTCTGGATGAGCATGTCTCTTGCACAGCGAGTGCTCCTCACCTGGATCTTCAGCCTCATCTTCCTCATCATGCTGGTCCTCAAGTTGGATGATAAAATCCACTGGAACTGGTTCCTCGTCTTTCTTCCAGTCTGGACATTTGACACCATTCTCCTGCTCATGCTCATTGTGAAAATGGCTGGCCGCTGTAAGCCAGGCTTCGACCCGCGCAATGCAGCTGACAACTTGAAGAAGCGAGTTTGGTACCTGGTGGCCATTTTATTAAAGCTGGCCTTCGGTCTGTTGCTATGTGCGAGGCTGGAACATCTGACTGAGATCTGGCTGAGTTTCATTTGTATCCCTCTGTGGGCTCTTCTTATCGGAGCCATGGTGGAGCTCGGTTACAACGTCTTCCACTTCTGAAGAGACTGAGTAGGAAGACACTGATTGACTGAGCAGGAAGTTGTAAATATAAATAAGAGTGTTCTATAGTACAGAAATTATAAGTGTCCATGTGGTTTAGAATGACAACACATTTAGGAATCTGCTGCCTAAGAGCAGGAATGTTTGTTCCTAAAGATTGAAAAGCTTAATTAGTGGACATGTTGGTGACTGATTTACAGTGGTGCTTGAAAGTTTGTGAAACCTTTTAGAATTTTCTATATTGCTGCATAAGTATGACTTAAAACATCAGATTTTCAAGTCCTAAAAGTGAATAAAGAGAACCTAATTAAACAAATGAGACAAAAATATTACACTTGGTAATTTTTTTATTGAGGAAAATGATCTAATATTACATATTTGTGAGTGGAAAAAGTATGTGAACCTTTGCTTTCAACCTTTGTATCTGTTGTGACTTTGTGCAGCAAAACAGGCCCAAACCATGATACTACCACCACCATATTTCACAGATGGGATAAGGTTCTTATTCTGGAATCCAGTGTTTTCCTTTCTCCAAACATAACCTTTCTCATTTAAACCAAAAATTCTATTTTGGTCTCATATATCCACAAAACATTTTTCCATTAGCCTTCTGGCTTCTCTATGTGATCTTTAGCAAACTGCAGACAGGCAGCAATGTTCTTTTTGGAGAGCAGTGGCTTTCTCCTTGCAACCCTGCCATGCACACCATTCTTGTTCAGTGTCCTCCTGATGGTGGACTCATGAACATTAACATTAGCCAATGTGAGAGAGGCCTTTAGTTGCTTAGAATTTACCCTGGGTTCCTTTGTGACCTTGTGGCCTATTACACGTCTTGCTCTCGGAGTGATCTTTGTTGCTCGACCACTCCTGGGGAGGGTAGCAATGGTCATAAATTTCTGCCATATGTACACAATCTGTCTGACTGTGGATTTGTGGAGTTCAAACTCTTTAGAGATAGTTTTTGTAACCTTTACCAGCTTGATGAGCATCAACATTTCTATTACTGAGGTCCTCAGAAATCTCCTTTGTTCATGCCATGATACACTTCCATAAGGAGTGTATCATGTTCATGTTGTGAAGATCAGACTTTGATAAATCCTTCACTAACACCTGATTGTCATCCCATTGATTGACTCTAATTTCACCTTCAAATTAACTGCTAATCCTAGAGGTTCACATACTTTTGCCACTCACAGAAATGTAATATTGGATCATTTTCCTCAATAAATATACGTCCAAGTATAATATTTTTGTCTCATTTATTTAATTGGATTCTCTTTATCTACTTTTAAGACTTGTGTGAAAATCTGATGGTTTTAGGTCATATTTATTCAGAAATATAGAAAATTCTCAAGGGTTCACAAGGGCACTTTCAAGCACCACTGTTGTGGGTAGCAGGTACTACATGCCTTTTTTTTTTTTTTTTTTTTTTTTTTTAAAATCCTGTCTCTCTTTGGTTTACACAATTTCCTCTTTAACCCAAATGCAGGCAATCATCCAGGACCTATTTGGTGTACGAATCACGAATTTTGCACTGGATCTATTAGATAATGAACAAGAGAATAAAGAGAACTTTATAGCTGCCAGTTTAGCATTGTGCACATGTCATGATTAAAACATCACATACACCTCAAATGTACATGTCAAACTTTTCCTGAGCAACTCCTACACAAAATAGCACAACTATAAATCAAACTGGAATTGTATTATCATCTGAAAGACTTCTAAATACAATTCTGCATTCCAGAATGTGAAACTGGAAAATTTTTGTTTGTTTTTGGCTGTTCCTTCAAAGTGTGTCTAGAGATTTCTCCATGCATCTTGCTGAATTTTGGGTATTGTATTTTCACAGTTATCATTGATGCAGTCATCAAATCCACACTGTAAAAGTGTTCAATTGATGCTTGTCTCCCAGCAGAAGCATATTGCTTGTTAGTGCTTTACATTAATGTACACTAAACTAACATCATTTATTACAGTAGTGTTAACATTAATGAACCAGAAACCTCAGTTTTAATAAACTCAAATTAGCAGTGTAAGTTAGCACCTGTATTAACTGATGATTGTGTAAATGATAAATACATACTCCTGTGTTAACAAAAGGTTAATTCCAATCAATTTTTAATTTACTAAAGAAGGACACATCATAATTTTCATTGTTATAGTTATATTTAATGTTCTGGAACGTCCACAAAGCAAGTTAGTTTCTGTTATTACTTGTTATATAGCAGGTATAAACAATAATTCCCCCAGCCTCTTTCTTTTTAAGTTAAAAAGACAAAAAATGCAGCTTGTCATGTTACCAAGAAGTCCTCTGTGCTGAAGACCTTCTTGTGTTGGAAAATGTAATGTTACAGATTTACTTCTGACTGTTACAAAACTCTGACACTGGAGACTTCCAAAATCTTCCACATATTGAATAAACATTAACATTAATTAATTAATTAATGTTGGTGTTAATGTTAGTTTAGTCTACATCGATGTAAAGTGTTACTTGTATTTGAAAGACTTTTAGAAGTTTTAGAAGTACTCAGTGCAGAAAGATTCCTCAAACAGGTCTGGTGTCCAGACACAACTTGATTAACTATGATTAATCTTGCAGCCAAACAACCTAATATAATGAGGCAGAAGCCAACCATGGAAACTGACCAGTTAAGGGTCTTGCAGATCAACAGTGGTTCTTTGCTTATGCATTTCCACCAGTAGAGTGCTGGCACTTTCTCAAGGGCCTTGGATTTGAATCACAACCTTCTGATCAGTAGCCCCCCCCCCAACCCCCCAAAGAGACAACTTTCCGCTGTCACAATTATTACGGTTTCAACACTAAAAACCTGCTGGTGTGAAATTGAGCGTTTGGGTTGGTGCTTAAGCAAGTCCAAGTTATTTTACATGACCACCAATGAAATGGTAAACACACTGAGTGTTTAAAGATTCAGTGTCTTTTATCTTGCTGGTTATCTTTATCTATGACAATGTTTTTGTGCTGTGTGTAGACGATGAATGATTTGTTCTCAAAGCCAGAAATAAAACATGTAAAATTCTCCAGGCTTCTTGTAGTTTTTAGTCCATTTGTCAGGAAACATCTACATTTTATTATGTAGCTTTCTAACTGGTAGGAACTGGTAGAAGCAGATTCTTTTTCCTCTCTGTTGCATTTTGGACACTGTTCTCATCAGATAATCATTTGTTCATTCCAGACACCAAGAGTGGAAACTTTGTGTGGGGGGGGAAGCAATGGCTAATTTAATGGAGTAATATGAGGTGAACTTCACACTTGCACTTGGCTCAGAGTGTGATAGTTGACGTTAGTCTATGTGTGATGTTACGTTGCATTTAACTGGAAAGAATTTTGTTTACACAGGACCTCTCATCCAGCGAAGAGAGGAAAGTGTCCTGCTTAGGTTGATAGTGTTCTGGCATTATGCAAGTGCCTCTAATAACTATTGTGAATGTTTGTTTTTGTCCCTTTTCTGTAAATAAAATGAACGCTAACCTTTCTCATGGGAAATATTTGGTTTCTGTGATCTGTTGAAATCAACAGTTTATTAATGTTTCTATAAATATCTGGAACTACAGAGACAAGAGGGTTAGCTAATTTTTCATCGTTACAGGCTTTTAGCCTCATTTGAGACCTGGGTGGAGATTTGATGCTCTCCAGACTTTGTCTTTGCTGTAGTCAAGTACTAACATTAACATTCCATGCAGGACAGTTTGGTTAAGAATCGTTTAGGCCAAATGTGTAAATGCTCGTGTCTTTAGTTCTGTTTCACATGTTGTGGACTCTGGATATTGTGAAGTTTTTTTAAACCCTGAGTTATAATTAAAGGTTAAATTGTTGCTCTAAGTTTTCATTATAGTTTGACATATAAATACAATGCATTATATAAATATAATGCTGATTATTAAACAAGGTCTAAATTTTGGTTCAACTTAATCCAGGTTAACGCAATGGAGTCACAGTGTCTCAATATATTCAAAATTAGTTTTTAATAATTATCCTGAGTATATCTAAATAATAATTAATTTACTACATATCATTTGTTTGCAATACTCCAGTAGTTAAAGATCCCTTAAAAATCCATTAACTTCACTTTTAGTCACAGGAGAAATGGTGTAATTAAAGCTAGCCCACATTTCCACAATATTATACTCTCATGGTTTTATTTAACTTTAACAGCCAGATTACCATGGACAGAATTAGCATGATTAATTCAAGATGAGAAAGTTTGTACAAATTAGGCCCAGTTTTCAGTCTGCCTCAGCATTATCACAGCCTGCAGCTTCACAGCAGCCTGGTTTCAATTCCAGGCTGTATCTTTTCTACACATTTTCTATAAAATGTGAAAGTTACTGTATGTGATCTGGCATTTTGTATGAAATATTGCTGTATATTTCACTTTACACCTGCTGTACCAACTGTACACCTGCTCAGTGAGGCATCTAATCAGCCAATCATGTTGCAGCAACCTAACACATAAAGCCATGCTGTCATGGTCCAGCAGTTCAGTTTAGTGGTTTCATCTAAACTTTTTAAATGGAGAAAGAATGTGATTGTCTCGAGTGAGAAAAAAAGTAGCCACAGGCTCAACAAAACTGGACAGTTAAATATTGGGGAAAATTTCTGCTGTGACATGCATCAGAATTTACCATGAACAAGGATAATGTGCCATGAAGCACATGCCCTCTCAAACTGGTTCAGCATGCATGACAATAATGTCAGTGAACTCCGGTGGCTTCCACAGTCACCGAGTCTAATACAGAACCTTAAGGATGCAGTAGAACAGGAGATTTATGGCACAATTGTGTGGCAAATACGTGATACCATCATGTTGACCTGGGCAGGAATCTCCATGTTTCTAGCTCCTTTATAAATCCATGCCAGGAAGAACTTAGGCTGTTCATGGAGCAAATTGGGATTTTACTGAGTGTTATGAAAGATGTGAGGCTATAGCAGAAGCACACTGTTCAGGATGATGGAAACATGAACTAAGGCCTATTGTTGATGTGTTTAAAAAAATTTTATTTGAATGACTTCATTCTACATTGTACCATCCCTGATGTAGTAAAAAAAAAAAAAGTGTTTATCCCATTACATAATTACCAGTTTGCTGTGGACCAGTGGTTAGGTTAGAAGAAATATGAGCGCAGACACTGAATAAAAAACATAAAATGTAAATAAAGAGCTGGTATACACTGTGATGGAAGAAAATCATCATACAATATTAAACATAATGTAGTAATTGTATGAATTATATAAACAGCATGAGTTCATTCATACAACATTGATTATGCTCAAGAGATTCCTGTATTTTTAAGCATTGTCTTAAAATATGATTGTCCATACAATGGAGTTTTTGTCCATACAATGGAGTATTTTTTAGATATAAAAATAATAAATGAATAGCTATATATTAAAAGCAAAACATGTAAAAGGTTTTCGGTTTTTAAAAGGTAAAAACATTAGGGTTTTATTTTTCACCCTCCATTAAACACTAGTGCACATAAAAACCCATTTACTCCCACATTCCAAATAGAAGGAAGTTTTTGGTCACAGGGTACAATTTCTGTGGGGTACAACACTTCACCTCACTGCCTTATGCTTTACTACTGGCATCCATCCTTTTATTTCACCAATGATCATTTTAAAAATAAGGACATTGTATAAGTAACCTTAATAAATATTTATTCTGAATCTGATCTGGCCCTCTGCATCATAAAATGTAAATGGACCAAATTGTTAACCAGAAATAAACACACCTTAACACTAACAATAATGTACTTGAACTATACTGACCTGTATAGTATTAAAATGCATTAAAGTGCATAACAGTCCACTAAAAGGGAAAAGGGATTTTCCCCACAACTTATCCAAGCAGATCTAGTGTATATAAAACTTCTTTCTCAAAATGGCAGGGAAACAGCTGTCCTTGGAATGTTCTCTATCAATATCAACTAGTCCATCAGAAGCCCAGACCTGGGTCTGATCATCATTCTAACAGTCTTAAAAGATTGTCTGTCATGGGTTAGGTAGGACTCAGTGGAAATATTATGCCAGGTGCCCCAAAAGATGCCATTTCGCACTCCTCTATATCTTGTCTCATAATACTTCCCGTTCAGGTTTGCAGCCATGCATGCATCAAACCACCATCCAGAGCTATAGTAGTCTCCACAGTTTCCTGACGTGTACTGATCATTGTCCCTATCTGGAGTGGTGAAGTTCTTTTGGTTGTGGTTGAACCTTTTGCTGTACTGCATAGCATCTCCAGCTGTGCCTGAATATCCTTCTATTGTCAGTCTGTAGTACTGACTTTCGTTGGCCACATGAAAGTGGTCGTACTGGGCATATTCCTTAATTCCATCCAGATCCTCAAGTTCAATGCGCAGTACCATAGCTTTAGTTGTCGTCAACCAATGGATCTTGTCATTACCTAGCCAGAACTCACCCATTAAGTTACCAAAACCCTTCTTATATTCATTCCAGGAACGACTGAAGCTGATGCTTCCATCGAAGCGATGCTGAATTAAAGTCCACCCTCCACCAGAGGACTTCATGTCACAAAAGACAGGGAAAGACCTGTTGCCTGATTCAGTTGGTGTCACATTGTAGATGCCACTTGTTGGGTTTCTCATGATGAAGTCAGAACAGTCTTGGGAGGGTTTATCTGTGAGCAGTGGAAACTGGTTAGTTTATTAATTTTATTTACTGAAATAAAATTATGTTCTTACAGTTAGTAGTGAATGATGCGCAAGGAATAAAACACGACAGCATGTGCTGGTATAGGAAAATAATCCACGGTAGGGTGGTGTGATAAGGCCCAACAGAAGGAGTAATTTTACCATTAGTAGTGGTAGTAATGTTACCTTTTTTTTTTTCAAAAGCAGCAGTGAAGTGTTTTAATCCTATTATTCAACTATGATTTGTCAACAATATATATTTTTTAATTTATGAGTGAAGGGCACATCATGCTTTTTAACTGTTTATAGTTACATTTAATGTTGTGGAATGTCCACATGGCTAGTTATTACTTGTTATACCAGCTATAAACACTGTTCCATCACCTGCTTCCTCTCTCTCTCTCTCGCTCTCTCTCTCTCTCTCTCTCTTGAAATCAATAAGACAAAAAAACACAGCTTGTCATGTTACTGCTGCAGTAGACACATGGCAAACAATAGTATTGATTTCTTCCAGCTTCCTGGGTTTCCCAAAAGCACAACATCTGTTGTTCAGGTGAAATATGACATCCAGTTATCATCTATTCATCCTTTTAATCAATTTAAATTTTGAGCAAGGTCTCAGACCAACAGTAGGGCTGGAGAGCAGCTGTTGGTGGTTATGTTTATATTATATAATTTCATGTTATCTACCCTGATTGTTTTCACCTTAATGTTTTATTTCTAGAGATACAGATGTCCCGAAATTAACCCCACTCAGACCATAGATGTAATTAATCAAAAAAGCTCTGACATTCACAAGCACTTGCAGGCTTTGGGTGCAATGAGCAGGCATAAATCATATTGCCATTGTACTTTAAATATTTTCGAGCTCCATCTTTCAGTGATCAACAGTTTTATTATGTAATCATGTAGCCCTAGTATTAAGCGAATCTACTACAAAAGATACCATGTAAGTGCATGTTTCAGGATATTTTGATGCCTTTGGTACATAAACAGTCAAAGACCAACAAAGAGCAACACATTCCTTACCTCTGTTGTTGTTTGATGAGTCACGGCTGTTGAGTATTGACCGAGGAGTTGGACCGAGATCACACTGACCATGACAGCTGCCGAGCAGCTGCTTCTCTAAGCCCTGTCTGTCATCCATGTTGTTAACAGTGAGTGGTTTCTTGTTATTTCCATTGTTGGTGTGTCCACCTGGGATTTTGTGTAAGGTTGCCCCAGTCATTCTGTTTACAGCAATTGGGTAAGAGTTCCCATTGTTGTTATCTATTGAATGTCCTCCATTATTGCCCTCTATTGAGTCAGCGGATCCTAATGCAGTTTTGCTATATTTATGATATGTGACGGGAGCATTGTCTAAGGATGGGGTTGCCCGATTCGCCTCTGTACTAGCCTCGACCTTGTCCATAACAAAAGGGTTTGAGTCTCTTGCTCTGTTTTCATTGGTGCTTTCTGTAGATGTGGTTGACAACTTTGAGCCTGTATTGGCCTTGATTATGTCCATAACGATAGCTATTGAGCCAATTGCTCTGTTTTGGATGCTGTCCAAAGAGATGGGTTGTAAATCTGTCACTGCACCAGACTCTTGACCATTGCTTGCACTCTGTAACTCTTTGTTTACAGGGTCACTATGAGATCTTTTGGACTCCATTTCCTGGCTGGGGTTTTCGATTCTGTGATGAACATGTTTATTTGACTCTTTCACTCCAGAAGTGGTTTTGGCTTGGTCTACATGATCTTGATCCATAAAATGTGGAGTTGTAATAGGAGGAGTAAACTCAGGCATTTTGCTTTGTTTGTCCTTAAACTCTGTTTTCATCGTGTATGGGGTGACTGTGGTAGTTGGATAGTTTAACTTATACCTCTCACTGTTTATCACAGCTAGAGGCATCTTCCCACCTACACTAAGCAGTTTCTTATGGTTTTCCTGGTTGGAATCTACACTGCTAGTTCTGAATGGGTTTTTTCCCGCTCTTCTATCAGTGCCTTTTGTCTTTTCCACAACAGGTGGTTGTGAGTAGCTTCCAATGTTATTCACTGTTTCCAAAACCAGATCCTGTCCTGAACTCCCAACAGGTTTTTCAAGTCTTGGTTTGGTCACAGTAGTTTGAGACGTACTTTCAATCTGGCGATTATCCATTGTGTGTAATACCTTGACTGTAGGGGCAGTTTTTGCTCTTTTTATATGAGCTTGATCCACAATACCCTGTGTTGCCAAAGTGGGCCTGACTGATTGACTCATGTCATAGGCTGTCCTATTTAACTCATTATTATCACTAGATAGAGTTTTAGAATCAGCATGTGTTGTTCCATTGGTCATCATATAATCATTCACTCTACTTGTGTTTTTTGGCCCTCCTGAGCCAAATGCTTTACTTTCATTTACTGGTATTCTTTGCAAAATATATGTGTTTTTATGTCTAGGATCCTTACTTGGACGTATTCCTGTGGGAGTGGTTCTTTCTGGTTGGCTTGTGATATCTTGCTGCTTCTCTTGCCTCTTAGTAAGAAGTCCATTGGGCAGGTGCCTGCCACTTGTCATCGCATCACTTCTCAATGATGTAGTTTTGTTGTTCCTTGGTGCCTTTTTTCTTTCGGTGTCTATACTCATGGGGTTTGAACTTTCAGTACGTCCATTCCTTGGTTGTGTCATGTTAAGTTTTGATTTTGTCAGAAACCGTCTTTTGGGTAGGTCATCGTTACTATTCAGACTGGGATTTCTACCACTTACATCAAGTCTGGAATCAGAGATGGGTGATTCTGATGTCTCTTGTTGGCTTACACTATCAGTTGTGTGATCTCGGTAAGGATACATTCCAGCTTTCCTCTCAGAAATTGTACCAGGTTTCAATGGGTTTTTGAAGATATAATCCATTGCTCGTGGATTTATTTGATCGGTTGTGGCATGAGATCTGCCTGAGATGGGTGATCTTGGTGTTTCTAGTCGACTGACTGTCTCAACCTTGTTAACTGGAGTTGATACCACTGTGGCATTTTCATAGTTACTGTATACCATTTGTGGATTTATTTGGTTTACATTAACTGTAGAATGAACTCTGCCTGTTACTGGTAATTGTGGCATTTCTAGTGGACTGTTTGTCTCAACTTTGTTAAGTGGGTTTGAATCAATTTCAGCCTTCCTCTCCTGATCTGTCACAGGTTTGAATGTGTTTTTAAAGGTACCATCCAGTGGATGTGTTTGATTTACTTCTGTTATGTCTGAGATGGGTGATTTTGGCGTTTGTAGTTGACTGCCTGTCTCAGGTGTGTTAAATGAAGGTGTATCCATTCCATTGTTACTCTTTACATCTATACCATGTGTGAAAGGGTTTTGAGAGTTCACTGATTGTAGATCTACATCAGCTGTGGAATTAGCTCTGTCGGAGATGGGTGATCTTGAATTCTTTAGTCCACTAACTGTAGCAACGTTATGGACTGGGTTTGGATCCCTTACAGAGTCAATCTCTGAATCTGTGAGAGTTCTAAATTGTTTTTTACTGTCTAGTATTTGTAGATTTGTTGGACTATGTTCAACTATGCCATCAGTTATGCCAGAAATGGGTGATCTTGACGTCTCTTGTCCAGTGACTGTCCCAACATTATTTACTGGGTTTGAACCCACTCTAGCATCACTCCCTGAATCTGTGCCAGCTTTGACCTGGCTTTTACTGTGTACTATTTTCGGATTTGTTGGACTTACATCGACTATGCCATCAGTTTTGCCTGAGATGGGTGATCTTGAATTCTTTAGTCCATTGATTGGATTTGAATCCATTCCAGTGTTACTCTCTGCATCTGTTCCAGGTTTGAATGGGGTCTGAGAGTTACTCTTCTTTATTTTTGTATTTATTAGATCTATATCAGCAGTGGCATTAACGCTGTCTGAGATGGGTGATCTTGAATTCTTTACTCCACTGACTGTATCAAGATTATTAACTGGGTTTGAATTAATTCCAGAATCACTCTCCAAATCTGTGCCAGCATTTAATAGTTTTTTACTGTCTAGTGTTTGAGGATTTATTGGACTTACATCAACTATGCCATATGTTATGCCAGAAATGGGTGATCTTGACATCGCTTGTCCACTTACTGTCTCTGCTGTGTTAAATTTTGATTCTGTTCCAATGTCCATCTTTGCATCTGTGTCAGGGTTAAATGTATTTTTAGATTTGATTTCCAGTGTTTGTGGATTTATTTGACTTACGTTATCTGTCGCATTAGCTCTGCCTGTATTGGGTGACGTTAATTTCTTTTGTCCTCTGATTGTGTCATCTATGTTGACTGGGTTCACTTCAGCATCCCTCTCTGAATATACTCCAGGTTTTAATGGTTTTGGCTTGGTAGAGCTAGCACCATGATTATTATTTTCTTTTTTTCCCTTGTTTTTCAAGGTTGGGTGTTGTATTACACGGACACTCCCTTCTTTAGCAACATCTCCATTGTTAGTGTCAACAAAAATATAGGATCTTGATTCTTTTAGTCCAGTGTCAGCAACGTCTTTTTTATCCTCTTTGTCATGTTGTTTTCTGGTAAGTTGTTTCATGTTTGGTTCATGTTTTCTGTTGTTTTGAGTATTCAGCAGTCGTTTTTCCCCCACTACTTTGTCATCTTTTGGTGTTTGAAGTTGCTTTGTTTCTACATTATCATCATCATCATCATCATCATCATCATCATCATCATCATCATCCTCTGTAACTATAGAAACCACATGGTATTCAGGGATACTCTTCACCTTGCCTTTTGCAGTCAGGGTTCCACTATTATGTTTTTCAGGCTGTGTAGGTTGTTCACTGTCTAGATCTCCAGGAAAAGATGATTCAGTTAGTTTAGCCATTGGAGACTGTGGGATCTTATTTTTTGTGGTTGTAATTGAGGGCACCTCTCTGACCTTACTCATACTCCCGCTTTTGGGAGTTTTTTCTTGTGACGGGTTAGATCCTTTTGGCCCTCCATTGTTCTCAGCCCTTGGTTTAGTGGTATGTGGGTTTATATTCCTTTCCTGATTGGTATTCCTTTGTTTTCCAAAGGCTGTTGGATTTACATCCTTTGCATTGCTGCTGATGATCATAGTGTCTTCCACTGTAGATCTTGAAGTGGTCACTTGAACTGTACTCTCTCTCTTGGCTATGTCCTGCTGTCTCTCTTTGGTGTTGAGAGTGCCCCTAGAAGCTTGAACCCTTTCCACATCGTCCCCTTTATCGTCTGTCTGTATGTTCCAGTCCATGTCTTGCCTCTCCTTACACTCACGACAGTCTTCTTTAAGCTGGTTCACCATCTGTGTCAGGCTTCGCAGTTCTCTGGCCATCTTCTCCAGCTCCCTGAAGGACTTGGGGAGCTGAACAGTGAGAGGAGGAAGAGTGATACGGTAAGGGCATGTACTTTCCCCGTCCTTGCACTGCCCTAGAGGTTTTATCCTCACCCATGAAGCGCTGTTCTCAGATGGATCCGGGCAGCTCTGAGATGCTACTAATGTTAGCAGACTGCCCAACACAGAAAGTATAGACAGCCACATTTTGTCCTGTTTGTTAGATGTATCTGTTGGATCTGCTCAGAAGTGTTAGAGGGAGAGAGGACTATAGGAGCACCTCCCTTTCTGTGAAAGCTGTTTGCACTCGGAGAGAGCCAGTGACGTGGATGAACAGAGGGTCTCTGGACAGGAATTTTCCGTTTAGTGGCGACAAAGTAATTATCAATCTTTTATAATCATGTTAGTGTCTATGTAGCATACTTTACAGCTGAGTGCAAACATTTTTACAATTTAATCATAAAAACATAGAAATAATTATTTTTTTTTAATGTATGGTATATCCAGCAACAATCCAAAACATGACAATTAGACTGGCCAAACAACTACATTTGAACAACTATGTCAGGAAAATGGCAAACTCCAACTGAGAGGGTCCAAAAGCTGTTCAGAGGATACAAAAGAGGACAGATATAAAGGCAAAAGGTGGACATATAATTTATAGGGGAATATTTACACATTCAGAAAGAGAAATACAAACTTTTGAACCGAAAAGGTTTTTTTTAATTTTTTTTATTATTTTTTTTTTTTAAAAACACCATTTATACCTTAATTTAGCTTAATTGGGATAATATCAGTGGTGGTGCTCTATTTTCTGTTTTATTTTTAGATGAGCTATGCAGAAATGAACACCAGCTTGATATCTGACAGTATATAGAGAAAGGTAATCTTTAGCCAAAGTAGCTATTTCATTTGTAGCATTTAAAGATTAACTGAAGATACCTAATCAGTTGAGCCAGGGATACTCATCTGTCTCCACTGTCTCAGACATTGCTTCTGCTGACTAAGCATTTGTCACCTGAAATGTAGACTTTCAGCAGGAAACTACTTTATTTTGATCGGGTCTCGAAATGTAGTTATTTAAAATTTTGACTGGGTTAGATGCTTTAGATGCACTCTGTAAGAGTGACCAAAAGTAAATCTGAGCAAAAAGGTCATTATTTTATATATATATATTTTAAAAGATCCTATGTTTTAGTTATACTCAAAAAGTACTGTTACAGAAAACCATGTTCTCAAGTACTGTAATGAGAGTCCATGTAATTCATTATAATCAACCCCTGGGAAATGTAGGGATATTTAAGTATACGTGAAATGCCTTGCTGCTATATATACAATTTTATTTGTATCCAATTTTTGCACTTAATTGAATGTTGTATATTGTGTTAAATATTAATGTGAGATTAGCCTCCTGTGACCCCAAATACAGCCTCAATGACTCATACTACATTAGTATTTACTTTTACATTTACAGTGTTTAGCAATCATCCTTATCCAGAGCAATGTGCTTTGTAGTCTCTATCAAAAAAATATTTCCTCAAGCTAGTTCAATAGATCAGGGTTTAAAAATCCCTCTCTGAGAGAATTTAGTACAGCGTGAAAAGAAAAAACGCAAGTTAAGGATTAAAAAAAAAATTAATTTGGTGCTCATGTAAGTGATCATGAAGAGGAAGGTCGTCAGTCTTGACTTGAAGATAGCCAGTGACTCAGCTATTCAGACAGCCAGAGGAAGTTTATTTCACCAGCTGGGTACCAGCACAGAAAATACAGTATGGTGCAAAAGTTTTATGCACATGCAAACAAATGCTGTAGAGCAAAGATGCCTTCAAAATAATTAAATTAAATGTTTCTACATTTGAAAAAAATACAGTTAAGGGCAGTAAACAGTAGCAAATGCAACAAAGTCAATATTTGGTGTGACAAAAAAATAAAAATAGTAGTCTCCAGTACAATTTGTGCAGTTTTATAAGGGAATGAGCTGGTAAGTTTTATTGAGCATCTTGCAGAACCAGCCACAGTTCTTCTGGAGACTTTCGCACTTTTTATTTTTGCAGCAAAACCCAGTAGCCTTCACTGTGTTTTTTTTTTTTTTTTTGTCTGAAAAGTGGTCTCTTACGTAATCTGCTGCTTTCTTTAATGAAATACAAACATTTTTTTGTAATATTTAATGTTGTGCTAGAAAATGAATATTTGGGAATCTAAAACGTTTTTTTTACTGACTTGATAATGTAGATGTCATTAAAAAAAACTATAACAAAGTTTGTACTAAAAAAAAAATAGTGCCTACAACTTTTGCACAGTACTGTATATAAAGCTTCTTATCCAGTTCTGGATTTGAAGTCTATAAACATAATGCTTATTTACTAGTTACAAATTGTAAAGCTGTTTAGTGTGTGCCAACACACTTTTCCAAAAATTGTCCAAGATTGTTATATTATTCCTATTTATTTCAGGAGATGTTATGTAGGTAGCTAGACTTGACTTGTTATTGCTTGCAGCTGGACAGATTAATGCAATTTAGTAAAATAATAAAACTCCAAACTCTCAACTGGCTTTGGGGCTTACCTCATTTTATCTTTCCTTGTGCCAGAATGATTTAAGTGAACAAAGTATTTGTTAAAATGCTATCTGTGATCATAAGGATAAAAAGCCTGCCAAGCGAAATGTGCTTTCCCTTGAAGTGTCTGTTTTGTAGACATGCAATCTGGTGCATTGCTCTGTGATCTGGAACACACATTGCGCTTTCTGCATATATCATAACCACAAGTATGCGAGCATACAGATGTGTGAGATCGATCCTGGCAAGCTGATACACAGCATCCTGTCTCTAATATCATGCACACATACATGTGGTAATATGTCTAAGGCATACTCTTATGTAAGCTTGTCCTGTCTAACCTCACCTTCTGCTTTAGGGGCAAATCTAGTCCAAGACCAGACATGTAATCTGGAAATGTACAATTCTTTTATTATACACAAATCACAAAGACATGACCATGTATGGTTAAGGCTATTTTTGTAAAGTGCCCATGAAACGTCATGGCTTGAATTCCACCTGCGATGGTTCAACCAGTCAGTGTCTCTGCCTATGTAAACACTGTGATTTTTCCATAAACCAACTCTCACAAGCATCTGACCGTCATTCGGTCTGTACTTCCACACTAGTGAGCAATATTCTGCCATTTTCAGCCCTCTTAGCGTGACAGTGATATGTTATTTGGACCAGATAAGGCTTCTCATGGCCCAATGCTCATTGCAGCTTTTTTAACATAACAGAGTATTTCAGATGATATCTTTCTTTGCAGAAACCATTGTGTATAAATGGCAAACTGTGAGTGAAATACAAAATAAACATTTTGGAATTGTTTCTTCACTCTGAATGAACTACAGATAACATCAAGTCCAAATGTTTGCACTGTGAAAACCTTGACTTCATTAACTCTTGGGCTTATATCTTTCTAATATCTTTCACTGATGCTCCGTTTCTCATTTTCAATGACAAGTAAAACATTTTTGAATACAGCTTTAAAATGATGAGTGGTTTTATCAGTTCAGTCTCTTTCCCCTTCATAGATTACCCTCTCAAACTATTGCATATAAGTAATATTGTTATATACACTTTCTTAGGAACACCTGTATACCTATTTATCCAAATAGCAGTCTCTAGAGTTTACTCAAAATGGTATAAAAAATAAAAATCACCTGGTTTTCAACTGTCCTGTTTTGGTGAGCCTGTGCCCACTTTAGCCTGGTATGGAACCCCGTGTGGTTTTCTGCTGTTGTATCTCATCCACCTCATAATTCAACATGTTCTGCATTGTGAGATGCTTTTTTTACTCGCCATTGTAGAGTTGCTGTCTGAGTTACTGTAGCCTTGCTGTCAGTTTCCAGTCTGGCCATTCTCCTCTGACTTCTCTCATTAACAAGGTGTTTCTGCCTGCAGATCTGTTGCTCACTGGATGTTTTATGTTTTTTGGACCATTCTGTGTAAAGTTTAGAGACTGTTGTATATGAAAATCCTAGGAGTTTCTGAAATACTTTTTTTTTTTTTTTATGTAAAATTTTTTTCCCCCATTTTGATGTTTGATGTGAATACTACCTGAAGCTCTTGACCTGTGTCTGCATGATTTTATACATTTCACTTCTGTCACATGATTGGCTAATTGGACATTTGCATGAATGACCAGGGGTACTGGTGTTCCTATTAAAATGGTCACGGAGTGTATAGTTGAACAGTATGGAAATTGTGTTGTGTAAACATCTCAGGACACATTTTGAAGGCTCATATTTTGTTTTGTAGGTGATCTCTAGGCTGAAAATATACTATAAACACAGAAAGATTGCAGATAAATTACTTTCGAAGGAACCACGACATATATACACAGTACTGTGCAAAAGTTTTAGGCATATGAGCAAAGATGCCTTCAAAATAATGAAATTAAATGTTTCTACATTTAAAAAAATAATAAAAAATACCGTAAAGAGCAGTAAACAGTAGTAAATGAAACAAAGTCAATATTTGGTGTGACAAAAAAATAAAAATTGAAATAAAAATAGTAGTCTCTGGTACAATTTGTCTGGTACAATTTGTGGTACAGTATTGAGCATCTTGCATAATTTAGATAATGTAGAAGTCATAAAATAAAAAATCTATAACAAAGTTTGTATATATATAACATTATTAGTGCTAGTGCCTGAAATGAGACATTTAATGCTATTCAGTTTCAAAATAAATAATTTTTAATTGTGTTTATGTATTATAAACTTGAAAAGTAGGACAGAAATTGTGTTTAGTCTTGCAGCAGTACATTTCTGTGGAGTAGGGCACCTGCATTAGCGCTAAGCCTTCACTGTGTATATTATAACTGAATGAACACTCCTAACACTCAGTCTTGGGGCTAGCTCACTCTGTAGTTGGCTGTGTGAAAAATGGAACAGTGATAACAACGATGAATATAGGGCAGATTTAAAGCTTGTTTCATTTTGAGTAAAATGTTGGGTAAACAATGTTACACACTTTTACTATTATAATAATTGAAATAAAGATAGTGTCTACACACTAAGCAGACATGGAAATAAGGTGGTATTTACACTTAATGATATAATATGTTTATGGGCCAAATATTCTGTTTTACAGAAAGTCATAAATATGCAAAAATATTACAGAATGAAATGTTAATTTTATTTAAGTTTTCATTTCCATTTTTGTTCCTTGAAGCATGGATTGGTGATATGACTGATTTTCTTTTCAATCCGACACCAGGTAATACCAGGTAATAATTACTGGATAATGTTACCAAATAATAACATTATTGTTTTTTTGTTCCATGTACACTACTAGCTTATTGTTTTAGTCAAACCTTAAAACTCTCATGTTTTAGATCAATATTATGTGTGATTTCATTCAATGTATCATTCAGTTCATGGATGAAGAAAACAAGGTAAATTAAATTTAAAAATCTTTTCACAACATAATTAGGTTTTATGTTAAAGTATGCATTAGACTGATAACCTGTTTGTTGTTGCACTGAACAAGTGAGAATGAGAGAAAAACAGATTAGTTAGACTAAGAATGGTGATTTGGCCACCTAGTATGTTTATGCAGAAAATTTGATAATAACAACCTCTGGTAAATTATCATGAGTTCATAACTAAATGCTGAAGCAGAAACAGTAACGATTCATAGTCTTTGTGTATGTGTCTTTATCCATGGAAACACAGCTGTTGCATCTAATAGCTTCCCAAACCTACTATTTTATTATATTAGGCCTACAGTCTGTCTAAAAGGACTGGAATTAACCAGTTTTTCCATTTAGTTCTAACTGGTTTAGATATGTAATCTTGAGTTTGGTCCAGATTCTGAGAACTGTGACTAATAGTGGAACTTAATACGGATAGTAACTGCCAAGCAGCTGTTTGTACTTAGTGCAAATGGACAGTACCGTAAATAAATTGTCAATGTAATTAACTGTTTTTGAAGCACATTAATAAAAAAAAACCCACAGAGAGTAAAAACACTGATAATACATTTATATACATACACATTTATACAAAGTCAGAATTCTCATACCCGTGTCTTTTCATCTTTTATCATCTCTTTTGTTGTTGTTGTTGTTGTTTTTTTAAGGAGAACTATCTTTTTATTTCAATACACAAAGACAATAGGCCACAAATGCAACATAAAAAATTACTGCAAGTAGGACGACCGAATGACTGCTGTTTAGGAGAGAACATAAAACCAGCAATGTGCTCTCCTAAACCTCTAGATGTTGCAGGATGATTTCTGCAACCTACTTTACTATAATAGTTGTTACAGTGGACCTCTGTGCTTCTTCTGCCTATACAGAGCAATAGTAACATTTAAATTGAAAGCCCACAGAAACCTCACGAGAGTTGTATGACTGTCATGAACACTATGAAAACACATTGTACATTATATGTCTATTAATTTTAGCAGCTGTTACGTTGGATTTAAGTGACATGTACAGTACCTGATTTTGCACCACTGACAGAACGTCGTATGTGGTGAGATGATGTTTCTCGTTCAACACTTGTATAATGTTTATATCCTAAAGTTCTTCGGTTTTCGAAAGAAGCGTACAACCAGTAAAGAAAGTGCAAGAAGGTAGCTACCTAAACGGCAACGAGTTAACGCAAGTCTCACAAGTCTAACGGCAGATGCAGCTGTCAAATTTGCATAATAACTTTATATACGTTTGGCATTCAGTTTACTTTTTAAATGTTTACATAGCACCACCCATCACATTGCAGGGCATTCTAAGTCGGTAATCAACCATGACGATGTAACACAGTAATAAGAAGTAGAAAATGAGGGGGGGGGGAATGCATTCACAACACAGCTAACACTGCTGAATTTGACAACTGCACCCACATTTAAGCCCCAGTGAGGATGTTTTGGATTTTTTTTTTTTAAACTTCTTTTTATGGGGATCTGTTGTCAGGTGCTCGTTCCAAACATAAAAGGAAATCAATATTTATCCAGTATATACAGGAAGATTGACTGATTATACACGATTTGGAGACCAACAGACCAAAAACTCCTGATTGGGGCTTTTAAGACAAGGAGATGACTATTTTAGGCTTGTTGCGCTCTGTAGATCAGAGGATAAAGGCTGAGAGGAGAGGAGAGGGCAGAGAGGGTTCCTGGAGAGAGGAGGGTTAGATCACAGCTGGCGGTTCCTGGAATTAAAGGTCCATTTACTGCTGTTCTTAAAGGAGACCAGGTCACAGTCCCAGCTTCAGTCTGACTCTCACCAACCCAGGCTCCAACTGAACAAAATCAAGAAATAAAGTGCAGTTTGTTAATCCCACATTTCAGAAAACATAAAACATATAATAAACAGCATTATCTTTATCCAGCACTGGTTTATTCTCAAAAAACAAACAAAAAAACCTTCGATATGGTTGCTGGAACAGGATGTTTAGTAATATAGCATGTTTATATTGCTCATAAAACCTTGTTTGTTTAATGCTGGATTTGATTTTTTTTTTGTCCTGTTTCTCATTTCTCTTAAACATGAACCTGACCAGAGCCAGCAAATGAAACTTGGATAAATTGGACACATTTACATCATAAATACTGACGTGTTAATGTGTATTTCCCTTGTTTAATTAATTAATTAATTAATTTCAGTATCAATCTAAAAAGTATTTCATAAGAATAATTAGAAATACAATATAACATTAAATTATCAATATAATAATAAATAAACAATAAACTGGCACAAACATAGAGCCCATAGTGTATTAAAGTTTTGATATAATATACAAAACTCGTGAGGCAGGATGGCATTAATAAGCAGGGTTGCCAGGTTTCAGCCAAATTTCCAGTCCAACTACATCTCAAAAACCACACAGAAGACCTGAAACTTGCCCAAAAAATTCAGCCATGGGAAAAGGGATTTTTCCTCCCTTATTTTCTCAACGTTTGTGTGGGAAACAAGCTTAGTGTGCACATGCATTATTTATGGACAGATATTATCCACTCCACAATCCTCCTTTCCTGTCCCATTGTTTGTGGCCATGCATTTTTAAACTAGTCCAAGCTGGCAACCCTGTTTTTAACTGTCCTGTCCACTGGTTCTCATCCACTCAAAACATTCATAGAAAGCAGGCATGGGCAGTGTGTTTCTTGCCCCAATGGGTCTCTATTAGCACTAGTTGCAACTCCCATTTTTGCCCACTAGGTGTAATAAGTACTCTATAGAGTAAAATCGTCTGTAAGCACGCTGCCCTGCAATTGCGCAACATCCAGAAAGGCGAGCAGTCAATGGAACATCAGTTTATTTCTGTCAAATACCAACATTTTTTTAATTGTTGGTTAAAAGAGGTCATTTGTATTTTAACTGAATTTAAACAGTAAGGATTTGTGAATGAGGACTTAAATGGCTGACATAAATGGTGGGGCTCTCCCACAACTGCCCTGTGGACGAGCCTCCACTGATGCATTTCACAAGATTTTCTTCTTAACAGCTTAACAAACATCATCTGCAAAATGGTTACCAGTAATTGTTGGTGTGCAGGCCCTATCTGAGGGTGGGGAGATTTGGTCAGGGTTGATTTGTACAGAAACAGGAATTGGATATGGGGTGGCTCCTCTCTGGCTGTATGGTGTAGTCAGATGGCTAATGTGGAGCTCCTGTGTACTGCAGCTCTCTGCCCAGCTTTAATCTACACACACAAGAAACTATTAATCACACACACAAGACAATCATGGAGAGCAGATGGCCTCTATCCTGGCTAAACATTCAAATCTGTTATGGTTTTCGTGAACTGAGAGCATTCTCTACTGCCATCTGAGAACAAATAGTGTCGGATCCAGAGAGTGATTACTAAAGGTAACTCAAGATACTCGTTAAAGACAGGACATGTTGACATGCATTTCAACACAGAAACACATGCTTCTGGAGTGTGCAAACATGACACAAAACCTGTGAGACCAAGCTGGGTAACAAGAAATTAACAATTTCTGCCTAAATGACATGCTTACATACTTCATGTACACTTTAAATATTGGTGTTATTTTAAAGCAGACCATTTTTATAACATTTCGAGCATAATGTTAATACTATAGCGCTAAAATCTTTTATTCTATCAACAAGTTTCCCCTTCTGACTAGACACTTGACATTGTCACAGTTTTATCTTTAATCTGTGTCTTGCAATTTTTGGATAATGACAATGTTTAGTTTGTCTTTAAATAATGAATATAAAATTGTTTCAAAACAATATAAATATATATTTAAAAGACTCTTTAATTAAATGTTTCATTTTGTAGATTTCAATAAGACAGCTTATTTATTATTAGTTAACATTAATAAAGCTTATACCACAGTGCTGTTGAATTCACAATTCTGACTGATCAGAAGGTGTTGATTAATAATTCTATAACAGCAGTTCTGACAGAAATCTCAGCTGTAATTTAAATCACAGGATTATATTAATGCACTCGTTCTAATACATTATAATTTCTGTAATGACAGCTCATTCACAGGGACTAGTATAGCGCACTCTCCACATAATGTATGACTATTAATAAACCGTTTAAAAAACATGACATTTAACAAAGAAAAATAATATTAATTAATTATTTAATTGTTGATATGGTGATTTTTTTTTTCTGTAAGGAGACATTTATTTAACATTTAAGGTAGGAGTCTCCAGTGACACCACTTTGTAACTCATGGGTCAGTAAGTTTTCCACCATGGGAGAGTTTTCAGGACAGTGGACTGAAGTGCTTTCCACATTCTTGGTAAGATGACAAGCTGCATTTGTGTCTTATTTAATTTCAAAATAGAGAAACAAGTACAACGTGACACCAAGAAGTCGAGTCAATCTTCTTACTAATTTGTATGCTTGAAATACCCTTACAAAATACTTCAAACAGGAAGGAAGCTATTGAAGAAAAAACAATTTGACCTTGCTGTGACCTTGAACCTGTTCAGATCAATTCATTCTAATCAGTTCATCTGCTGGTTACAGTGATAATTCCATATAAAGCCTACAAACATTCTTGAGATCGCGAGAATCTCAGACATACTCTATGCATGGATGGACGGACACAAAGACAACCCAAAAACAACCAGAAAAAGAGAGGCTGGTGAGGGAATGATTGTTTATAGCTGTTATAACAAAATTAATAACAGAAGCAAGCTTGTCTTGCCGATGTTCAGCAACATTAAATGTAACTCTACATGGAAAAAAATGACACAATGTGTCATTCCTTATAAATTAAAATTTGTGGTCATTGGCAAATTGCTGTGGTATAAGAGAAATAAAACACTTTGGGACATGCTGTTATACAAAAATAACAGCACGCACCATTGTACTGCATTGCTTATATTGCACATGGTTTATTAATGTTAACTAATCATAAATCAGCTGTCATGTTAGTTAAGAAACCTTTACTGCAAAGCATACACCTTGATGTATTGTATCCTTGGATATTTTACATTTAACACAACCTAATGGCAAAGACAGTGTTTCAGTACCTCCATGAGTGTTAAATGTCATATTCCTTATTATGAGAAAGCTTTCTCTGCATGCCATAAAGAAATCATGAGAGATGCCTGAATTATGAACGATGCAGCTTTGCCACCATGACTTGGTTGCCAAAATGTTTTTATTGTCATCATTTTAAAACGTTATATCAGTACTAATATAAACTGTGCCCTTAATTAACGGGGGTGAGACAAATTTGTTTGGATGTGGAGTGGAGGAAAGACAGCAAGCGAGTGTTTCATGCGAATCCAAAACAGCACAAATATGACAGACAAGTCTAAACAACATAAAGGGCAATGAGATATACAGGACACATTTTAGCAACACGAAGAGGGAGCGAAATATTTACTTAAAAAAACACAACAGCCTTCAAGATGTAAACAGAAATTTTTGCCTTATTCTCCAGTAACAGACTGGTATAGATGAAGGATTGAAATGTTATGGAGGTTAATACTTGTGTGTTGCTGAATGTTCTTGCATGGCTATGATGGGAACAGCGTGGTGTGGGGGAAGAAAAGGGCTGCTGAGGTTGGCTTTTTATACAAACATCAAACAAGTGCTCACCCTTCTAAAACAAAAATGGCTGCCAGAGCGACTACGCCCAAATGCCCTCCTCATCATCCTATTGGTTAAGATGGCAGGGGTTCAGCCAAGTGCAGCATGGGAAAGAAGATCCGGTTAGTGTGTGAACAGTTCCAGGTAGAAGTGACTGCCAAATAAAGACCCAGGTTCAGTTTGGCATGTTTGGCACTTTTAGATACTTCACATTATTTTGCATTATAAAACCGATCCTGGATCTATACTTGGTGACAACTTCTACCGATGTGAATCAGAGAAACACCTGTGGGCTTGAGAACTCATGATTTATCGAGAGATGAGTCTGCATCAGAGTTGGGATCAGTTCCATTTCAACATGGTAAAAGGACTGAAAGGGAAACTGACACCTGTATGAACAAGGTATCCAGTTCCAATTCAAAAACAAAAAATATACTGCAAAAAGAACAGCAATTGAATGGAAATGACCTCAGCTCTGATCAGGGGTCTGCTACTTTAAAATGGCTTGCTATGAATGGGAAATCTTGTGAACATTTTATATTCATCCATATTAAAATGCTGAGATATTAAATAATAAAGGAAAAACAAGATGATGACAATGGCAGAGTATGATAAGTTTGAGGAACTGCAGGAACTGTGTCTGGGCAGTGGATTATGACCTGATCAGGGGATTTTGGAGCTTTATGGTTGGTCTGGTCAGGTGGCGTTTTCAGATGGCCATCGTCATAGTTATCTGCCATGAGCTTCATCCGATTCTGTGTCTAGGAGAAAAGAGGAGGTGCAGGTGTGAGGGAAAAACAAGGAGGAAAAGAGACAGAGAGGAGGAGGACAGATGAAAGGGAAAAAAGAGGAGTAAATATGGAAAATATCGACTAGGTTAGCATGCTTTTGCAAAGGGGTCTAAACCTCAGGATTCCACATGATACAATATGATTTACATTCTTAAGATAATTAAATTTTTGACGATACCACTGAAGCTGCTATGATACAGTGGATCTAAAAAGTCTACACAGCCCTGTTAAAATGGGAGGTTTTTGTGATGTTAAAAAATGAAACCAAGATAAATCATGTCAGGACCTTTTCTACCTTTATTGTAAAATGTTAACCTATTAAGGTGAAAAACAATAAGAATCATTTTAGAGGAAAAAAATAAAAAATGTACAGTAACCTGGTTGAATAATTGTACACACCCCTAAACTAATACTTAGTTGAAGCACCTTTAGATTTTATCACAGCATTTAATCTTTTTGGGCACGAGTCAATCAGTTTGGCACGTCTTGACTTAGCAATATTTTGCCATTCTGGCTGGTCCATTCCAAAACCTTGAACTTGTTTTGGTGAAGCCATTCCTTTGTTTGCTTCAGGTCATTGTCATGCTGAAAGGTGAAATTCCTCTTCATTTTAAGTGTTTTAGCAGAAGTTTTGTGCCAAAACTGACTGGTATTTGGAACTATTCATTATTCCCACCACCCTGATTAAAGTTCCAGCTGATTAAAGCCCCAGTTCCAGCTGAAGAAACACAGCCCCAAAGCATGATGCTGTGACCACCACAATGCTTCCCTGTGGGGATGGTGTTCTTTTGGTGATGTGCTGTGTTTTTTTTTTGGTCTAACACATTATAACACATTATTCCACATGGTTTTGGGAGATCGGATTTTATATGATATGGCGAGCGATATGTAACCAACTTTGTTCAGAATCTGAGGTAGGACTACTTAATTCGCTAATGATGATGACATGGGCATGAGCAGGATTATTTTAAAAGTATCACAGTTATGGGCAAATCACCTTGCTAATTTATTTACACATCGTTTAAAAAAAAAGTATACATTTTCATAATGAATAATAAATAATAACTGAGTTACCAGTTGTCTGTTCTTTTCAATAATAATTGATTTAGTTGAAGTTCAAGTATAATAATCAATATAATCTATAATAATGGATTTATAATAAATGATTACAATCATTGCCTTTTCAATCAGTGCATCAGTCCAAATCGTCCAATAGCACCCGTTATTGCATGGCTCAGATGACGCCATTAAGAGAACGTTCTTCACACAGCAAGAAGTTTATTAAAAACACTTGAAGCCCAGCTGTATTACCTCTTTCATTAACATGGTTTCTGGTGGCAACCAAACAAACAACTTGACCATAAAGGCTACGACTCCTCTCTGACAAGTGCACACACACACACACACACACACACACACACACACACACACACACACACACACACACACACGCACACACACACGCTGTCTCAGCCAGAGCCCTATGACACAGTCTGTACCTGCTGTTTGAGCTGCTGCACCAGACGGTCCTTCTCCCTTCGTAGCTGTGCCACTTCCTCATGCGTCTTTTTCTTTTTGGATGAGGACAGCTCCAGCAGGGCAATGTTAGCATCCTTCTCACTAATAGCAGCCAACAAAGCCTCCTGTCTACAGGACACAGTTACTGTCACTTTAAAAGGGTACAAGTCAAATGACAATCCAGTTAAATCCCTCTACAGCACAAGTTCCCCTTACAACTGCCTCATTAGGAGCAGCAGTACCCAAACTGCAGCGTATCTGTCAGAGGTTTACATTGCAAGCGACCTATTTTCACCAAATTCATGCATACATAAAATTAATAGCATGTTTATGCTCCATTTTCTAAACATCAGATGTCAGATAGTTTCACATGAGTGCAGAAGTATGACTCATTTTCTGCCTCCGTTATCTCTGCACAAACATTCAAAGAAAGCGACTCCCACAAGTCACTAATATGAAACATGCCTTTTTAAAGTTAAATTCATCACCTTCTTTGACACACTGATGGCAATGCATGACTCAACACCCCAGCACCCCATGTAAATCATACAAAAAAGCCTCTTAGTTTCCATATCCTATCAGCCTTCCCACTCTTTTTTTAAGAACTCGTTTTCCAGGACTTTTTTTTTTTTTTGCAAGACTTACAACTGTTGCTCAATAAAGGTCACCTTAGAATGACTCACTTTTATTACCCATCAACAATACAATTCCTAACAACCCGTTACTGACTGAAATACACACACACAAAATTACAGACATCATTTCTCAACCAATTATTATTACTTGATTATGGAATTGATGTATATAGACTTGCTCTCTGTTAGAGATCAGTGATACATATACACATATACATACATGCTATCTAGATAAAATAAAGATTGGTTTAAATCTGCTGATGAGGAGATATTTTTTGCCTGTCACTGTAGATTTGGAGGCAGAAAATAACACCACAGTATGCAGCCACAGTTGAAGTGGGACGTCACATTGCGTACCAGTGAATGTCCCAAAAACAGTTTTTATTATTAGTTACATTGCAGCAGTGTGATACTGGTAATGAAATATTTTCAATTCAACCTGTCATAAATCTCCTTCTACTCCCTCACTGACAAGACACATTTTTCACTGGCATTCTGTAATCCATGTCTGTTTTTCTTACTTTCTGTTAAAATGTTCTCTGTATTTTTCTCTGTATTTCTGTATTTGTCTGTATTTTTAAAGCTGCAGTATGGTTTGTTTTCTTTTTGTGGTATGTTGAAGTATTGTTATTGAATCTGTAGTGAAAACTGTTCTTGCAAGTCTCCCTGGAAACCTACAATATTTAGAGTCAGAGTTTTGTAATGTAAATGTATTGTAAATGTAATAATATGTTATCATCACAGACTCACAGCACAACCCAAAGCATTACACTTAAAATGTGTTTGAAATACCTTATTTCATTTCTACCACAGAGGTCGCCAAATCCCTAGAGGTTACATACAGCAGCTTTATCACCCCCAAGATACCTAAGAATATACTAAAGAACCAAGTAGAGTTTCCAGAATTGCATAACAACAGTATTTCAAACAAGCCCATAAAACTTCCCAAATCTAATCTCCATTACTAAAGAAATGTGACCTCAATGAAATCCTACTTGTAACATAAACTTGAAATAATAGCTGTTGATATTTTATTGGCTATATATCAGTTGAGGAGTAAATACACCAAAATATGCAATGTCAGTGACTCACTAGCCCTTTATACTTTGCCAGGATGAATGGAAACCCTGTATATTGACATGTAACGGAATATCCAAATCCTTGCCAGTGAAACAAGTTTGTAATGATTTGGATCACCAGATAAATAAAGAGCCATGTTTTTAGGTCTTAAACCTGTTTGTATGAGAGAGAAATTCATTATGTAATGCACCATGGATGTGGCTCCAGCTTGACTGGCTGTTTGGTTAACTTCTCAGTTTACGATTCAGTCTGCTTACAACACAAAAGTTTGCCAAGCATGATATGTGTGATAGTGTATGTGACATTTCAAAGCCCACTTTGATAGTTAGGAGGGCATCGATTTTGTTACTGCTGTTTTTGCTTTTATATAGAACAGCCTGTCTCTCTTTGCAACGACTCCACCAAATACTATGGAACCCCTTATTTTAAGATGCCTTAGGGTGCTTCCACACTTGGAGGTTTTCTACAGAAAAAGAGCTGATCAGAGTGCTTTTTGTGCTGGAAAAAAAAAAAAAATAGCAGCTCATTTGAAATGCACACTGTAACGATAACAACGCTTACCAATCCTAGCTAGCATTGGCCAACTTATTATCATAGCAATTGTCAATAATAATATAGACGAAATAAAGATTATCCCTGGTGATGAGAAGGTTGTTTGCTTTTGCTGTAGTTTTGGAGGCAGAAAATCTTTATTTAAACTGCTCTTGTGACTTGACAATATGCAGGCACAGATAAAATGGGACGTCACTGCACATACCAGTGAATGTCCTAAAAAAAAAAGCCAAGTTGCTAATTTAGTTACACTGCAATGTTGGAATATTGACAATGAAATATTTTCTAATCTAAATGGCATAAATCTCCTTATATTCTTTCACTAATTTTTAACAGCACTTTTGTGATGTTTGGGTTTTTTTCACTTACAACATGCTTGTCCTCACTTCACATTTTACTGAAAAGTTTGAAAGCTTTGGAAGGTCCACTGTTACTAAAAAACACCAGCAACACTGTTTTAAAAAATGGAAATTTAGAAGAAATGCAACCACTTCCCATAGTCTTACATGTAAAGCATGTGCTGGAGGTTGAGGAAAAAAAGTGCCAAGTGTGGAAGCACCCTAAAGGAGTAGTCCTCACAAAGGATGCCTTACTTCAGCATTGTGTCTGACTCTGGATACAGTACTACTACTACTGGATAAAGTAGCTGTGTGACTTACTTCATCTCCAGAACTTCCTCCAGATGTCTCCTCCTCTCAGCCCTCAGCGTAGTCAGATGGGCCTCCTTCTCAGCCAGAGACTGCTGGGTGGATGACATCTTGGCTTTCATGGACTCAAGCTCCTGCTTCACCTTCTCCATTGCCCCGAGCAGCTCCTCCATCTGTTTAACAGACAGACAGACAGAAGAGCAGACAGACAGCTCAATGTGGTGTGACCGTCATCTATATATCACAAATTCACCACTAATTACAGGTTAATTCAGGATAAAGCCGTAGTCTAAGTCAGAGAAACGAATCTTCAACCTTTTAAGTGGATATTGATTTGCAAGATCAAATGTTAGGGTTCTACAGTACAAACAATTAGGCAAACACTTTCAATCCTAAAAAACAAACAAAAAAACCCCCAATAAAGTCAATTAAACTGGATCAGAAGTGCTATTTTAATTTAGCTATTTTGAGAGGGGTTTGAAGGTACATCATGATAATGTGATGATACCTTAAATATTATAAAAATTAAATAAGGACCACAATGTGTTTTAAAGAACACACATACCAGGAGAACATCAGACAAAACAACATTACTTAGATGAACTATTAAAAGCTCACAGAGACAAGCCTGTTTCCAAAATATTACATTGATTTTTCTAATTAAATTATTTAATAATAGCACTGTCACTGCAATGTTCTTTGTAACTGAATATTATCCTCTTAGAGCTGTAATCAAGTATACTAAACTCTGATCCTGCGCTGTATGGTAATCATACTGGGCATTTTTCATAGTGTCCCATCTATTCCACCTATTTAACGGAGCAGTCTGTAAGTTCTAGAGACCTCTGATTTATGTGTATGGGAATTGTAATTGAAATGAAAACACTGACAAAATTCCTCCAACTGACCCCATCCCCTGTATTAAAACTACAAATGCCCTATGAGTTGCCTTTTAGAGAAATGAGGATGTTCATTTCTGGCCTGGAAAATCTAAACTGAAGAGTGAAAAACTAGCCAGAGCCATTAATTGGCAATAATGTGAATCCTAGCTTTTCTTCCTTCCTTCTTTCCTTCATTCATTCATTCATTCATTCATATTTCTTCTGTTTTTCCTTGTAGGGAGTTGCAGTGGCAATAAGCTGAGAATGTCAGCCCAGACTTCTTTATCCCCAGGCACAGATTGCAGATCCTCCTGGGAGAGCCCCAGATTTTCCCAACTGGGGGCCCAAGAAGCCCAAAGGTGCCCAAACCACTTTAGTTGACTCTTCTCTCTTCAGATGAGAAGTGACTCTACTCTGAGGGTCTCCTGCAAGGTCGAGCTCCTAACACCATCACACAACCCTGCAGAGGAACCTCATTTCCACTGCCTATAGCTGTGACCTTATTCTTTTGGTCACTCCCCACAACTCGCCCATAGTTTTTAATTTGAAATTCAGATTTTTGATGACAAACTGTTTGGGGTTATATGTGGGGTTTTTACATAATGGAGCTCCTATTTTCCACACCTGTTTCTCCTGGTGAGTCCGTGCCGCCTCCTCCTGTGCCAAAACCATCTCTCTCTCTGCCGTCATCTGTACACTCTCCCTCAGCGCCTCCTCCAGCTCCTCAATGCGCTCTGCCTTCTGCCGCAAAGACTCCTGGTATGGAAGAAGTACAGTTCATAAAACGCAAAACCTATTATTGAATCCAAAATGGGTCTATTATTGCCTTCACCATGTTTGGGACCAAGCTGTTTTGGATTCGCTCATTGAAATTGATGGCTGCGTTTTCTTCTCCTCACCTGCTGTGGGCCGTCATTGGCGCTGCGGCCTTTGCCAGCCGGCTCCCTGTGTTTCCCAGGCGGCTTCTTGCCCTGCTCCTTCATCTGCCTGGAAGAGGATAGAGCAGAGTGAGCATGAGAAACAGGTGTGACTTCCAGTGCGACTCTGTCATAAAATTTTGATAATCGCTATAAGGGATGAATGAGTATCACTTTGAATGCTCTCTATCATATAACAAAGTTTTGGGGAAAATTGCAGCTCAGTATACTATGTTCAAAATATTATTTATTTGATGCTTTGGGCCAGAGCATTATATCATTTTTGTTTGTTAAATATGTAACACTGTCTCGAAAACGTATCAGTCAAATAATTAGTTCCTTGTGCTTGAGAATTAAAGGTCCAGAAATATGCAAACACATTCAGTTCCGTTAGAGGACTTTTTGTAGCTGGTTCTGAGCATGAATGTAATCTGTTAAGATGCACATGTACTGTATGTACTAACCTGGAAGCCACACTACGTGCAGAATTCCAGGTGACAAAGTGAAAAGAAGGGAGACAAGAGAAAAAGTTCAAACACTACTCAGCAAGAGCAGAAACTTAAAAATGGTTTTAAACTGAACTTAAGACAGAGAAAGGCGCTCCAGTAAAAAAGAGCAACATCATTAAATGAAACAGACAGAAAATGTTTTTGACAATAATGAATGCTTTCGCACTGCAGTTAAAGCAAACAAAGACATGAAGATGTTTTCACAGCAACACTGGTCTGATGCTGACAAATGATCACTTTTAACATGAATGTCATCATAATCTCGCTGACCTCTCGAGCTCATTGATTTTCCTGTCTTTGTCGTTCTTCTCATTCTCCATCTGGCGTAGGATCTCCAGCAGTCGGTCGACTTCAGCCTGGGCCTTCCCAGACTCCTCTCTGTGCCTGGCCACATCAGCTTCCAGTGAGGCAATTCGCTTGGAGAGCTCCGAGTTGGCCTGTGCCTCAACAGCTGCGTTCTGGGCCTGAACGGATAACCCAGATGTTAACAGCATGAGTATTATTCGTGACTTAACATCCGACAGTATTTATGCCATTATCCTCTTCAAATTCCACCATAACCAATAATATCAGTAATAACACTCATTCCCCCTTTTCCAACACCACCTTTCTCTGACCCTCTCTTACTCTCTTTAGCTGGTTCTCCAGTTTAGAGCACTCTTCCCTCCTTTGCTCAAGGGCAATCTCCAGAGTTTTCAGTTTGGAGTCTTTTTTTAGCCCAGAGGAGGCTAAGGACGATGCATGCTCTTTAAGGTCCAGCAAAGAATTCTGCACAGACAATAAAGAAATAGAATGACATAAATTAAGCTTAATTCTAGGCTTAACTGGTTGAAAATTGCCATTAGTTGTGTAATTTAGTTTGTTTGGACTTCAGGATGTTTTATATGCTGTGTATATGCTGTGACTGAAGACTAGTCTATATCTTTAGTTCAGGGTTAACTCTCTATTGCATACTTTATGGGATATATGTTTGCATTAATTCGTTCATTTGGGGGATCGTTCTGTCACGAATTCCACCTCTCAGTGCACATTGTGGTTCCCAGTGCGACCCACACTGTTTTCACATCATGTGCTTTGTTTACAAACATGTGTTCATGTTTTCATTATAGTTCTGTCTCCAACCATGTCCTGTCATTTGTTTGTTGCCCTACTGTGTTCATCTGTTCTGTGTTAAATCCTTAATCTATTTATACCCTGTTGTGTCCGAGTATCTTTGCAAAATCGTATTTGTCCACATTTTCCTAGTTTGAGTTCCCTGTTCCATGTTTAGTACTTCTTGGTTTGATCTGTCTGCCTGTGCCTTGACCCCTGCACAGTATTCTGACTGATTTTTGCTTCTGTAATAAAGTTCACGCTGATTTGACACACTTGCTTCCAGCATCCCCATTCTGCATGTTATAGGTCCCTTGATGCAATTAGAATGATCGTGCATTCACAGGTTAAAATGCAAGCTGGAGTATTTGGATTTAACAGCTGCAGTTAACAGTTGACCTGTGATCAAAAATGTCACTGATGAAGTGCTAGAGGATGATTCATGGATAATGTGTGTCGTAAAATATGATCCATAGTTTCTAACTGTACACATACAAAGTGAAACAAGACAGAGTACCAAGTAGGCAAACTGGACCCTATAATCAGTAATATTCACCTCTCTGTCTGAAAGGTCCCCCTGCAGCAAGCTCACTTTCTCCTTAAGCTCTTTCAGCTCTCTCTTACTGCTGTCCAGCTCCTCAGCCTTCTCCCTCTCCTCCCGGTCTCGCTGCTCCTTTAGCCGCTCGATGATTCTTTCCTGTAACAAGTGATAAATGGATTAAGATTTGGAGTAACACTTACAGTGACATGCTTAGCATGAATGGCAATGCTGCAAAAATCTTTTACGAACATTTATTTGAACGCGCTAAGTATGGACTATACATGATTCTTTGTTTGTGACTCCAGTTACCTTCTCAGCCAGTGAGTCCTCCAGGGTGCTGAGAACTGTATCTGTGTTGGATGTATCAGTCTGCAGAGACTTCACTCTTTCTCTCAAGCTGCTCATCTGTTTCTCTTTATCCCTCAGCTGCTCCTGCAGGATCTCAATCTGGAAAATCATCATATATAAATTTTTATACACATACACTAGAATTAAAACAGTTTAATAATTGCAGGGACAACATTAAGATGTAAATTACCAACCTTTTTCTGTAGCACATTGATTTTTCGCTCTTTCACTTCTAGCATGTCTTTAAGGTCATGGATCTCGCCGTTGAGTGTACTCTTCTCCTCGGACATGTCTTGGATCTGCTTGCTCTTTTTGTTCAGCAGCGTTTCCTTCTCTTCAAGACGCAACCTCAGCGCATCCACCTGAGAGATTATGGAGTTAATCAGTCCAAAATAAAACTTAAGGATAAATTGTTGGGTTAATAATCACTGGTTGGGTTTCTACCTCTGTCTGTAAGATGGCAGCTCGCTGCTCTTTGGCAGTCAGGGACTCTTTGAGCACCTCAATGTGCTGTTTGCTGTCAGAGAACTGATTGGTAAGTGTCTCAAGTTTGGTCTGCAGGCCAAGGAGCTGGGTGTCCTTCCTAGAGAGGTCCTGCTTCACCTGGTCCATCTGGTTCACAGAAGACAGTCCAGTCAAGGTTACAAATATCACTTTTATATTTTACAAAAACATTGTGTAACAGATGGTCAAAGGTCAAAGATATACTGTGGCAATCATGTGCAAATTCTTTGCATCAATGCACAAAATGTTATAATCAGGTTTTCAAAGCCTACTGTTTTATGATGGATGATATATGAAAATGATCTTTAAGGCAAGATACTACAGGAATGCAGGGTGTTTTTTTTTTTTTTTTTTTTAAAACATTTTTAAATATTACGACAATTAATATTTGCCAGTTAATTGCTGATATACTTATTGATATATGTATTTGAAGTTTTATAAATTAAGTGTTGTTAGAAACTATGTAATATTTAAAATGTCACTGTGGACCCCATTCACAGATCAAGACCTTGTCGTTGTGAAGTACCTTGTGTACTCTGGTGAACCCCATGTCAATGAAAGCTTAGGGGTGAACAAATCTGAGGGGAGAGGTCAGACCAAGAGCAATCCTAAAGATCTTCCATGACAAGTACAAAGGTGTACCCTGGGTTACTGTGACCCACCATGGAATAAGGCTTGTGGGCGGTGTCCTGGTGGTTCAGCCCAAAAAGGCAACAAGCAATCTTGGCAACAAGCAATCTTGTGGGCTCATCATCTGTAGGGTGGGGGTCAGGTGCAATGTCAGTCATACAGCAGACATGTGATGGACATTCTTAGATGGACTAGATCTTTGCAATGGAAAGTGTCTTTGGGAATGTGTGATGTGACTTTGCAGGAAAAAGCCTGAGTTTGTGTGTAAGATTAGATGTTGTCAGCCTTCCATCCACACATAGTATGGGCTCCAGTACCTTCTAAATCAGGGATGGTCTCTCTCCTACTCTTAGTTCCCACTGGAGGCAGGCCTCAGGCAGGTTATGGGGCTATTCACCAGGGCCAGGCTGAGGGCCGCACAGTTGGAGTTTTACCCAGTGGCCTTTAGGAGTTTTCAAGTCTTCTTTGTGTTATTTGTGAGTATGCGTATGAGAAGGTACCTCCCTTACTCCATAGTGCTACTGGGGCACTTCAATGCTCATGTTAGAAATGATGGAGATACTTGGAGGAATGTGGTTTATAAGGCTCATAAAGGAAATTGACATATATGGATAAATATGCTAGCTTGATTGAACAAGAAACAAAGCTTTTCAGGGACATACAACATGGCATGACTTTCACAAGTGAGGTGGAGCTAAGCCTTCTTGAAAATTGACAAAAATCAGAAAAACTTCTTAAAAACTATTGACCAAAATGGCCGTTTCTACCTGTTCTATCTTGCTTTAAAAAGAAGTAAATGGTCATGATAAAGAAAAAATCAATATTCATCAGGATACAAATGGAATTCATTTATAATTGCGTCTTGGACTTGTACTTATACTACCTTGTTCTTCATGAACTTGGTGTGGTTGCGGTAGACCTCCATTTGCTTGACTTCCTCTTGTCGCTCCTCGCAAGTAAGCATGTTACTGGAGCGCAGCATCATTACCTGGTCCTCCAGCTCCCTCAGTCCTCGCTCCAGAGAGCTGATCTGTGAGTCCTTTACACACACATCACACACATAAAAGCCTCACAAAACTACACAATTGACATCTGGAGCATAAATACAATGTTTTGTACTGTGTACACTGCATGTAAAAGGTTTATATGTGGTAAATTGTAATAAATAAATAAAGTCGAGGTGAAAAACACAGAAACAATTCTAGGGTGTTTTTTTTTTGTCACCATCTCAGCCACCCTGCTTCATCTCCCATTTTGGAGTGCAGTGCTCATGAACAAAACAGAATCCTTTATTAACTATTTGATTCCTTTAGTTTTCTTAAAACAAAGATCCATCATCAGCCCAGTAAAGTCCCAAATTATTACTCATTAATTCAGGCTAATGCATGTTATTCAGTAACTACAGAGTAACTACAGTAACTAATAGGAAAGGTATGTAGTCATGAGAGTGAGGAATGTAAGTCTGGAAGTTAAGTCTACTCCTAGGAGTTGAAGGGGTTAAGTAATATTGTCCAAAGTAGACATATGCTCTACCTTCATCTCAATGACGGTTTGCAGAGCTTTGGTTTTTGTAGACTCCGGCGTCCCTTCAAGGCGCCGATGCAGCTCCTGGAATAAGAGGCACATGCCTGGCACTTTGTTCACACCATAGCCAGAAATAGAGCTTTCAGATGTGTCATCAAACCTTCAGGGGAAACTGCGTCTGTGTTATGAATTTGGCTCAACACTCTATTATTCTGCTAGAGTCTTATGATCAGCACAGTACTGTAAAAGCAAATAAGATTCCCTGCAGATTCCCTGTTTCACACATGCATTTTAACCCTATTTTATAAAAGGATGACAATGGTTTTGTGAAAAGGGGTTACACTTTTTGCATTGTTGCGTTGTTTTCATTTTCTTTTTCTATTTTTCATCCAATAATTTTTCACATTTCACACTGCATGAGCATAGGAACATGCTAATAGGAATTTATGTGTTGCTCACTTCCCGCAAAGCCACCATCTCTTTATCACGCTGCTCCAGCAGGTTCTCCAGGTGATGTGCATGCATCTCGGCGTCGGCTAAACGGCACGTGAGCTCATGGTCCTCCTCGCTGGACTTGCTTGATGGCCCTTTGTTGTGCAGCATCTCCAGCAGCTTCTTGACAGAGTCGTCACGTGCGACCAGCGTCTGCCTCTGCGTCTCCAGCCGCAGCTCCATCTCCTGAATGGTGCGGCGGAGCAGGACAAGCTCGCGAGCCTGCCTTTCTTGCTCCTCGCCCGGCTCGAGTGCTAGTGGCTCCCCTGGTGGCTGGAGCAGCTGGTTCAGGTCACGCTGGATGCGCAACTCAGCCTGCAGCGCCTGCACCGTGGTCTGCAGGTGCTGGCATGGATAAGATAGAAGGACAAAGATAGTAAATAATAAGTTTGTACTGTTATCATTTCCCACTGGACACATTAGCATTAGCAGCTAGTTAAAGCATTTCAGCATTTCAGTAAAACCATGTACTGACAGAGGAACAGAAAACCTCTTTACCTAGAACAAACTAAGAGCAGTTATTACTTTCTGTCAATAAATTTGAGCTGTCCTAATGTACTTTTATCCAACATTCAAACACTGAACCAATATAGTAAAAAAAATTCCTGTTACTAAATGCCTTCTCTAAATGTTTGTGGTATTAATACATAAAAAGACCTACTCGACTATATTCATGGCCCTATCTCTAAAAGGACACATCACAGAGAGTTATAGGGATTTATTTACAAATGAAACCAAATAACACTGAAACAAATATGGCATCCCAACAACTGCCCTTGGACTTCCTTTATAAGACATTTTCAACTAAACAATTTTTTAAATTCTTTTTCTCAGCACAGGACAATCACACATATGCTACAATGGATGAGAATTAGGATGAAAAACCTTGGAGTATCCCTTTAATGTTAGCCAATCTGTGTTAAACATCAGCTAAAAGGTAATTCTAAGAGAGCAATGCTTGAGCTTGCCATAAATCACAGCTGCATATTATTTTACTTTCCCAAAAATGTTGAATAAGCTGAAAACAAGAGGGATTTGTAACTCTCCAAACAGCAGACATTTACAGTGCACATTCTCAATCCCTTGAGATGGCTGCATACAAAATTGAACAATGGTTTATCTGGCATAGACTAAATCCTCCAGATGTATGCGGCATATATAGTATGATATTGTATTCTTTGTCTATTTCATCACATTTGACATCCGAATAAAGAAGATAAAGAAATAGCTGACAAATTCAGTGTGGAAACCAGGCAAGCGTAAGTGTCGTTGGCAGATGCAGGGTGTGTGTGGTGTTGTGTAGTGAGGCACAGATGAGGGAGGATGGAGCCCCCATGTGGGCCATCTGGAAACCATGGTTTATTTACCATACATAACGGAGAACAGTACATTTTATGCCAAGGATACTGAGAATATGAAATCTGTAGGAAAAATAATACAAAAAGAAATAATATACGCCACCTTCCTGACTGCGTTATTAGTCATACCTGAAATACATGTAGGCCATGTGTAATATAATGTGTGGCCACAAAAGGTATCACCACCATGACTTGCTAACATTTGACTTCTGTGCTTTATCTTTAACCATACATTCACTGTTCAGATTAGAGCTTTATCAAGAGCAGCAACAGAAAAGCAGTTATTGCACAATTACTTAATCACACACACACAGACACACACACACTCAATTGCTGGATATTGGATGGTAAGGTTTAATTAAGCTCAGATAAACATGTTGCTAAATAGCACATAGTACTAATCAGTGTTCACGTATAATGTCTCTGAAAATATCGGTGTAATTTTAACTGGAACCAAGCAGCATGAGCAGCATGACAATGCCTATCCCACCAAATTACACAGCCATCGTTAGCTTCTTGCACTACGCCCCTTCATGTGTGGATGTGACAAGACTGCCATGTTGCTGTGAATCACAGTTTGAGACTAATTACTAAAATGAGAGGGCCTAGCGCACGGCAGCAGAGACCAGAGACCAGAGAGCGCAGCATTACTGAGACTCAAACGGAGCACTGAAAATCTGCAAACGGCCATCTTCAATTAGCAGCTCAAAGATCTATCGCTCAGCAGGACAACAGGACATTAGATTAGCACAATGTGGTGTGCTAAGCAGGAGTATACGGGCATGTCGGGACCAGACCAGACCCTTATGCTCGTTACACAAGGGAGGAAAGATTTTTGGAAGCTTGTAGAACAAAGCCTGATCATGGGGCCAATTTTTTCCTGTTCTCAGTATAATTTCAAACAATGAATCTGAGGTTTCAAAACAATAATGACAGTCATCTAAACAGCTGTCTGGAAAAACTGGCATGAAATGCTGCTTACATCTCTAATAACAACGCTCTTATAAACTTAAGTATCATTGTCTGAATTATAAACATGTCACATAGAGATACTGAGGAAAGTGTGAACAGTAAAACAGCTTCGTCAAAATGTTTTTCACTTGAGCAGCATTTTGGAAATGATGAAACATTTGGGACATTAGACATCTTTCTTTGAAAGGCTTTATTTTATATATACCACCTGCAGTATATAGTAAGTAAATTAACAAATATTTATGTATTTCATGGTAGGAATCATTTTATTTATCAATGTTTGCCATGTTCTAAAGATTTAGCTACTGTGTACTTTCTAGGGCATCAAACATCCATGAGACTGATGAACACTTCAAATTGTTAATACAAATCTTTAACAGTATTTATCTAATGCTTGGACTGAAGAATATTTTCATTTAACAATTTCTTCTGTGTTATCATGCACAGTGATATATAAATATATAGGCTTGTATAAGCAATGACATTAAATTTATAGATTTTTGCATGTATAGTTCTAATGTAAAATCTAATGTGTTGACGATAATTTACCAATATCTTTGTTCCAGGTTCATAACTTTGCTAATGGCATGGAATCATGTCAAACAGTCAGTGTAAATTTAGAACATAATCATGTTTAAAATCATCTTTAGTTCTGTAAACAGCAGAAGTTAATGTATTACAGCACATGCTCTGAGATCATAAAATTGCTGAAACTCGCCAAAATCATTCAATTATTTATTGCTGTTTTGCACTGTAGGACTTTTAGCCTAAATTGTTTATAGTATTCTCTAGTGCACTCTGAAATCCTATATGAAAACAGTCCAAAGGTTACTGGAAGCAGTGTCTCAAATCCATATACGCTATCAAGAAATACAACGTAAAAATTCACTCACTAAAGACCTTCTAAAGTGTAAAGTATCATCAATGTTAGAGTTATCACTAACATTAGCTGGCTGGCTTGTTGCTAAGCTACTCACTATGGTCTGCTGTTGCTGTAATGCAATTTCAGTCCAAAACATTGCATGAATGTTTGAAGTTCACAACAGTAGAACAGTAACAATAGCCACTCAGGCCAGTAACTGTAAAAGTGCAGTTAAAGTAGCTTTTTATGAGCTTTACGTGCTCTGACAGAGCAAAAGGCACACTTTCATGTCCAGGTTTTGTTTTGTTTTGTTTTTTTCAATTCACACGTTGAACGTCTCAAGATTAGAGTACTGCAACTTGTAAACGACCACTTACAAGGCACCAAGAACACAGCATTAGCCCTCGCTTCTTCTCTACCTAAAGAGAACAATGCAGCAGTGTTTTAGTCCTTTAGTCTGTCATCTCAATCTCTTCATCTGTACACACGGTTCCAAAGATTCAACTAATGCTAATTAATTTGCATTAGCTAAAATTCATGCTAATACCACCATCAATACACCATCAATATATTGCTAACTAGCCGAGCCGAGCCTCTGTGCAACTGCATTGCACTGTGCTCCAATGTTTGCTGTCTCCATTACTTCTACATTGGATTTCTCATTAATATGATCTTGAACATTACTGGAAAATGGTGTGTGAGAAAAGCAGCTTTTGTTCTTTTGTTTTTAAGAGCTAACAGTGAAACCTGACTGTTATCCATTATGTTTGAGATTCTTACATTTTTTTTCTCCTATTAAACTAAACTCCATTGTAACTGAAAATATGAAATAATGAAAATAATAATGATAATATGAAATAATGAAAATTTAATATGCTTCAGGGTGGAGTTTTCCTTTAATATTTAGGGTTTCAGATTGAAGTCTGACTGATCAATAGAGGTGGCAAATGCTGTATCTATTATTAGATTCTGTTACAGGAGGTAATACAGTGGATTCAAACCTGTGATTAACTAGTTATAACTGCATTATCACTAGATCACAATGTTAGTTTTATTCATGTCTGCAGTAACAAAATAATATCAGCAGCCATGTTCTAAACTGTGTGACAGGGATGACAACTTATAATTCATTTTCTCATTGGACATCTGCTTACTGCAATCTTCTAGCCATCAAACTTTAATTTCTTCTAGGTGCACCTCCATATATCCTTACATGTCCATGTTAAAACTACATACAGTGACGAATTAAAAGAAAAACCTGCTCTTTTATGTTGTGGGAGGGATAGTGCTAGCATGGTTTGGTTCCACTTGTCCCCTTAGGGTTACACTGCAAATAAACAGAACTTTCTTCTGACTGATCACCTTTATCTTATGATGAAACATTTCTATCCTGATGGGAGTGGTCTCTTCCAAGATGAGTCCGCCCCCAATCCACAGGGCATGAGGGCTCACTGAATGGTGAGGACGAAAATGATGTAAATGATATGCTATGGCCTTCATAGTCAGAGAGAATATCTTTTGGAAGAACATTGAGTAGTATAGGACATTCTGTATATGATGGCTTATGCAGACATTATGTTAATATGGTTTGGAATCACAATTAAACAGCATGTAGGAAGAGCATAATTAGTGTCTTGATATATCCTAATGCAAAGTCGACACATTTAATTCACTGTCAAGAATTATGCTAAAGGTATGCAAGAAAATATAGACAAATGCAAAGACACAGGAAAATCTACAAATTGGATAGAAGAAAGGATTGATTTAGAGACATCAATCTTAATTGCACCAATTATAATTACAGTAGCAAATCTGGTCTCAGACCAGTATGCCCACACACACACATTCCTCACCTGAGTCTCATCCTGAATGGCACGATATTGCTCCTTCCACACTGCTATCTTGGAAGCCTCATCCTTGCGCAGTGCCCTCTCCTTCTTCAGCTCAGGGCTCCAGAAGGTCTTGATGGAGCTCATGGATGAGCTGAGTTTGCTCTCTTTCACCTCCACCTCCTTCCTCAGGAGTTCATTCTCCCTCAGCACCTCCTTCAGCTGCGCCTGCAGCTCTATGATGGTGTTGTCTCTGGCCTGGCGCAATGAATGTGGCACTGTGGATGCTGTATGGAGCTCTCCTCCAAAGCTCATGGAGTCTGTGGACACAGTAGGCACCATGGCCATGTCAGGCGTGCTCCCGCTGACTGTTCCACGCACGCCATATGGGATGCTGCCACCGAAGCGTCCGGTTGCCATGCCACTTTTTGGGATGTCGGAGGAGGTGGCGAGCGCGACCTCGTTGTCGCTCATGTACATGGGACCAGACGTGGCATAGGCAGCGTTGAGGGACTGGATGTTCTCCATGGAAAGAGTTTTGCCCCCAGGGCCACCAGGCCCACTGCCACTGCCCCCCATGCTGTTTGTGCGGCGGTGTCCCATTCGGGGTGAGCGCGGCAGCCGGGGAGATCGGCCTGAGTTGCCCTGGCTGTTCCGGCTCCCACTGTGATTGCCATCCATTTTGCTCACAGAGCGAGAGCTGCCGTACATTCTGACAGACTACAACCAGTAGACCAACTGAAGATAGGACAAATATGTGTACCACACCCAAGCTGTTAACAAGTCATTCTTCTTGCATGTAAGGACGTACTCTTGCTTTCCCCTTTACATGTGAACAGCAGCTTTCTTTGCTCCGTCTGGGAGAGGACGGTCTGTCCGTGGCTAACGTGGAACACCTACTGTGTCCTGCAGAAAAATAAAAGGTACAGCCTGTATATGAAAAAATGCAATGCTAAAGGATCGCTGCCATGTGGGTCACTGGGATGAAAAAGCCCACACCTTTGTTCCAGCTGACTGCAGACAGATGGGCATTTGAACCCTTTTTTCTATTACAATTACTATTAAGGCCTAAGCTATTGCATTACTGTTAAAATGCAGACACTTAACAGCAGCAACATCAACTGCGCTCCACATTACAATGACAACACTGCATAAATAACATTGTCAGCTCATTAAATCATGAAACACACATTTTTTTTTTTTTTTTTTTGCACAATTTTAGGTCACACCTCTCGAAATACATCTAGACTACAAACCACCAGGTGACGGCTATGCAATGAAGAAAAGGTGGGGTTGCACCGTATTCATGCTCCAAGTATCCACATTTAAAGCGTTTTACTAACAGAAATTGTACATTGTCGCGTACACGTACAGTTCTCTGCTGTCCGTTTAACAGCCATGCATATGATCAATACGTCAATTTCTTCAAGTCGGATTCGATCATGGTTCATATATAACCTAGATCTAGGCGTGAGCTCTAAAACTCGGATGTGACCGAAGACGCGCGATATGCGCAAATACGAGCGCGCGCTCTAACCTGCACAATTCTTATTTCCTTAACGGTTTCAGGTATTTTATTTTACAGCTCCCAGCACTATCACCTTGATGCAATTATTCAGCTACAAGAATCCTCCCCTTGCCCTTCTCCAGCCCCCCACCATTGTACCGGTTTGATTGTATACATATAGTAGGTTATCCACTCCTCTTAAACAAAAAAGCACACAAATCCTATATTAAACGAGGATAATATGTAAGAAAATAAAATTGTTGCCTAACAAACGCTTTCGATCGACAAATATTTATGTTAGATGCACACTAAATAATCATGCACATCCATTTCATTCATCACAATGTATCTCAACACAGACATAAAAGCAATTAATTTCTTGCAAAATCAAATTACCATCTGTTGTTTTAATCCATGTGTTTAAATGAAATATTGCAGCATCCAGTGTCCAAACGGCGCCCTAAAGAAAGAAGCCTATTTCTCTATATTGCTTGATGGGTTTTTTTTTTTTTTTGCAGACATTAGCAGCATCCTTTCCCAGCAGGGCTGGAAGGAGTTCGGTGACGTAACGCCTACGCTGCGTGCTCGCGACGTGCGCCTGCCTAATCTGAGTGGGCGGGGCTAACGTCATATATGAATCCCACGGAGGGGACCACGGAGTGAGGAGCCGCCATTTTGTAGTGTCTGTTCACACTGATGTGTGAATTGAAAAACGGTTGCTAAACGTATACACTCACCGTCCACTTTATTAGTTACACATGTACAACTGCACATTCATGCAGTTATCTAATCAGCCAATCATGTGGCAGCAGCACAATGCAAAAAAAAAATAAAAATCATGAAGATAGAGGTCACTCACCGAAACTGGACAGGTGAAGACTGGAAAAATGGCAAAAATTATTTTCTAATTTTCAGCTGTCCAGTTTCGGTGACTCAGTGCCGGAGATTCCTGTTCTTTGCTGACTGGAGAGGAACTCAGTGTGGCCTTCTGTTGTTGTAGGCCATCCACCTCAAGATTTCATGTTTGGTGAATGCTGAGATGATTTTCTGCACACCCCAATTGTAAAGAGTAATTATTTTAGTTACTGTATCCTTCCTGGGAGCTTGAACCAATCTGGCCATTTTCCTCTGATCTCTCTTATCAGCAAGGCGTTTCCACCCATAGAACTGTCACTCAGTCAGTGTTTTTTTGTTTTTTGCACCATACTGTGTAAACTCTTGAGATTGTTGTGCGTGAAAATCCCAGATCAGCAGTTTATGAGGTACCAACATCCATGCCACAATTAAAGTCACAGAGATCAAACTTTTTCTTCATTGTGATTTTTGTTGTGAACATTAACTGAATCTCTTGACCTGTATCTGCATGATTTATTGCATTGCACTGCTGCCACATAATTGCCTGATTAGATAACTACGTGAATGTGCAGGTGTACGGGTGTTGTATATCAGTCTGTGTATATCAGTGGTCCATAAGGTGCAGTTATGTACACAACATTCACATTACCATGTTAAAAAAAAAATACACACAAAAGTAAAAAAAAAAAAAAATTAAAAAAAAGCAAAAATACACACAAAGTAAAAAAGTCAAGAAGTTGCCACTGAAACTTTTTCCCCCAGAGAATGCAGCTATATGGATGGGTTCAAGTGAGCTGGAATGAGCCAGAACGATCTGGAACAGTGTTATAGCACCCTCAGTAACTTGGAGAGGATAAAGACCTGAATTTGTACCTGTGGCATGATGGACAGCAGAAAACAAACCCATGGTCACTGTGTCACAGAAACAGTAATGTCCAATCCTGAATAGTGCCCATCATCCCACTCTCCTGAGGCATGGACACTGGACTGGCATGCATTTTTCGTTTTGTAACCATTCTGTAATATTTTTTTTCTATATATGATGTAATTGAAAATGCAAACTCCTCCAACTTCACTTTCAGAGTTCCATCACCTTCAATTCAATTCAATTTTATTTGTATAACACTTTTAACAGTGGATACCCATTGTTACAAATCGTTACAAAGCAGCTTTACAGAAATCTATAAATTCTGGATATAGACTTTAAATCTATAAATTCATCCCTAATGAGCAAGCCAGAGGTGAAGGTGGCAAGGGAAAATTCCCTTCCAGCTCAACAGTGATAATGAGTGTTTAACAACCCCCTTAACACTGATGAGCCTTATATGCTCATACCAGTGCCATACTCCCTACCTTGCCAGTGTCCATCACTCAGATAAGCTGATCAATGGTGTTCCTATGTTGGTCGCTTTCCATTAATGAATGAGGTAGAGGGAGGCTGAGAAATTACTAATTTGGGCTGCAGTCAGTAATTGTAAATCTGCAAAGCGCATCTATGGTAGGTGTACCTGATAAAATACAAATGTATAAAATAATAACTCAGAAGTGCCTAACAGTGGATTCTCACTAGCAAGTGACAAAGCAGCATCAGGCAACTATTCATTTCCTGTAGCTTTGCACCACAGAGCTGTGATTTCACACACCATATTCAGCCCACAATAGCCTTGGAAATTATCTGATGGGTGGATGCAGATAAAACAAACTAACATTACTATAATCTACTCTTGCCCTCTAATAACTCAACCATAACATTTATTGGAAAAAGTAGAAAATAGATATGCAGACAGAGAGAGAGAGAGAGAGAGAGAGAGAGAGAGAGAGAGAGAGAGAGAGAGAGAGTATATACAACAGCAGGGAAAAAGTACATTAAGTGGAGTATGGAAAGGTGAAGGGAGCTTTAATAGAATATAAGGAAATAATTGATGCAGAAAAGACTCCACGACTATGTTAAATGTGCATTAAATGGTGTTAATACGAGGCATCTTAATAAGGTCGGAGGCTGGGGGTGGCACAGTGACTTAGTGGTAAGCACATTTGCTTCGCACCGCCAGGGCTGGGGGCTTGAATCCTGCCTCCACCCTGTGTGCACAGAGCTTGCATGTTCTCCCCGTGCTTCTGGGGTTTCCTCCCCCAGTCAAAGACATACGTTGTAGGCTGATTGCCATTTACAAATTGTCCATAGTTTGTGAACGTATGTGTGATTGTGCCCTACGATGGGTTAGCACCCCTCCCAGAGTGTCCCCTGCCTTGTGCCCCGAGTTCCCTGGGATAGGCTCCAGGCTCCCCCCGTGGCCCTGTGTAGGATAAGTGGTATGGAAAATGGATGGATGTTACTTACCTTTTAGTTGTGGTTTTTGACTGTGATTTTTAGCTAATCTGTTCATATTGAACTTGAAATTTTGGTTAAGAATTTGGAGGATATTTGGAAGATTGTCTAAACTCTTCCTTAGCCATTTTCCATAAAACTGCATGCAAAGATATTTAGGAAGACTGGCTTTTGCATTACCAGATATCCTCTCTTGACAGTCCAAAGATGTAGTCCAGTGGGCAAGAGCAGATTGAGACATACTGGCATCCTTGTTCTATTGCAGCGGCTAGTCGGAAGATAAGTTTGTCTATCTCCGCCTTTGAGTATTGCCGCATGACACCAACTGGGAGTGGTCCAACACAGACCTTGTGACAGATCTTCATTTGTTCTGCCAGGATGCCCAGTTTCACCCTCCTCATCCTGGGGGATGGGGGTGTCGGTTGAGTCGCCGACGGTTCGACCCATGTCACAGGTGGTACCGGTTTTCATGGTTTACCGGTAGCAGACAATCCAATCCAATCCAATCCAACTAAACTCTAACTCTGTCTAAACTCTATTACTGCTGTAATTGATGTAAGAAATTAAATCAAGTATGTTACTTAACCCAACATCTTAATATGTAATATACTGTGTTCATACAATATTAGAAAATAGTGATGAATTTCATGAATGATGATAAAATAAACAACATGTCACAGGATGAAATGTGTCCCAAATTCCCAAACGTCAGAAAAAATGTTTTTAAACAGGCAGTTTAGACTGTGGTAAGCCTTGCCCCTTTAGAATATGACATATACATTTTTGCCATATAGATAGTTAATGCCATGAGGATTTCATAAATGTATCCTGTGCTTGGATTTTTTATTGTATTTTTAATGAAAGTTTAGACAAGGTAGAAATTCAAAAATCTGTCCCAATATATCTGAATTCACCCTATTATTACATCTTACTGGAACTTACATTCATGGACTCTGCACATCTACACCCTACAACAAAGCTGATTAAAGCATGCAAAGTGGGATCATAGTGTTTTTGCAAGCAGGCTCACCTAAACGTTCACCTAAAAGAGCTAACTGTCCTGCTCTTTCATGTCAAGCATGCTGGATTGGCTATATTAGCAGCTTTCTACTTAAAAAAGAGAACAAAATATACACAAAAGCAGACATTTTGATAATTAGTGGACAAAATGACCAGTGAAATGGATGATCACTGTCATCCATTTGGAAATGCCAATCAGCCTGCAATATCTTTGGACTTCAAATCCCTCATCCAGTCCAAAGACGTGTTGATTTCCAGATTGTCTGTAGTATGTGGGCAGTGGTAGCTCAGTGGTTAAGATGTTGGGCTACTTATCTAAAGGTTGTGAGTTCAAACCCCAGCACTGCCAAGCTGCCACTGTTGGGCCCTTGAGCAAGGCCCTTAACCCTCAACTGCTCAGATGTATAAATGAGATAAAATGTAAGTCACTCTGGATAAGGGTGTCTGCCAAATGCAATAAATGTAAATGGGTGTGCGATTATGCCCTGTTCAGGGTGACCCCTGTCTTGTGCCCCAAGTTCCCTGGGAAAGGCTCTAGACTGTATTCAGGCTCCTTCATTACCCTGTGTAGAATAAGCAGTATGGATGACAGTGAATGTCAATAAAAGATGGCAAGTGAGAAATAGGTTTTTAGGAGCTAACAGCAAAACCAGTCAGTTATCCATTATGATAGATTTTCTTGTGCTAACTGTGCTAGCAGTGTGACATCACAGCAGACAACTGCTACCTTCTCACAGGAATAACAAAGAAGCACAACCAACAAATTAGTAAAAGAATCTCTAAACATATCACAAATATTTTATTATAAACACATTTAAACTGTTTCAGTGTGGAGGTTTCCTTCAAGAAAGAAGAAAAAAGTTATTTAGAGCTACAATCAGGCACACCTTCCCTGGGGAGGTAGGTGTAGATGGTGACATCATTCCCTTATTTATTCTACAAGATTTTATAAGATTATGAGAACGATAAAAAGCTTCTGAATGTATGAAAACACCACTTGGTAACATTTAACATCTCCGGTTCTATTCGCATTGTGTGGCTATGTGTTATCTACGTATTTCAAAATCGTGATTCCTGCTCCTTTGTTGTGGCTGCTAATTGTGTTAGCAGATTTCCAGTATGTTGTCATGTTATGCTGTGCTCTGTGCGGGAGGGGGCGCTCGTGTCCACACTGCGTTATGAGGTTATTTTGGGCTGTCTCGGGGGGAGAGAGAGGAGAATGCGGATTGTTCTTTTGCTGGCTGTGTTTTATGGTGTCGCACTGAGATGGAAAAACTATAAAACGCCTGTTTGTGTGTCCATAAATCCGGATTAAGTCCGTCGAGTGGAAATCGTTTGATTTACGGACTAGCTGTAATAATTAACAAAGGCGCTTTTGTGTTACAACAACAACAAACAAACAAACAAAAAAACCTAGCTCGTGTACACCTAAATAGCACGGGAATGGACTCTCTGCCTGGTGTGTTCATTTTACTAAGACCATGGGACTCGTTTGCATTAGTTTTTGCATTGATAACCAGCTGAACAAGGAAATTAAACCGATAAAGACCTACAACAAAGAGTCCGCGTGCATGTCCGGAAATCTCGCGAGAAGGCGCGTGATTTTAGCACGTTTACATTCGAACTTTGTAATTGTGCCGTTCGGTTTGTCGGCTGCTCGCAGCGAAGTGGATACGAACCCGTCTGCTTCGGTTTATTTTTGTATTGTTTACAGCGGTATCCCGGCACGGCAAATGAATTACATCCGCGCACAATCATAGCAATATGACTCAAAACATGAGTCATTTCAAACGTTTTATCTAACCCGGTAATTAGCTAGCTAGGCTAAGGGAGTTTCGGCGCTGCGCGCGCGCGCTGTCCAAAGAAACTGGAGATAATCAAGGATGACGGTGCACATCATTTCGGTGAGTGTTATTTATTTTTTTTGTTTGTTTGTTTTTGTTTTTTTAGGGAAAAAAATCTTTTTTTTTTAAAGGTATCTCTGGAAACCGTATAAATTTTGGGTTTAATCACGACGCTTTGTGCCTCAAAATGTCCCCAGTTAGCAACTCTGGCTAACTGTATCTGATTTGACTAACGTTAGTTAGCGAAAGCGAGCTGTTAGCGTTAGCCAGTTTGCGTTGTGGAGAGAGCAGAAAACAAAAGCCGCTGCAGTGTTATAATTGTGTTCTTTAACGGTCGATATATATATATATATATATATATATATATATATATATATATATATATATATATATATATACCCACACACACAGGACAATTGTGTCGTGAAAAACAGTTCCTTAAAGATTAGTGGTAGCGCCAGTGACAGTCATTCATTGAACGCCAGCCATTAGCAAATCTAGCCAAGCTCAGAGCAGTCATTTTAAACTCAACTGCGTGGTGAGGTAAATCTTAATTATTTACGATCCCCCTGGTTTGACATGCCCTTTATTAGTGATTGGATTTAAGCGAACGATTGAGTTAGGTAACTTTTAGCCGCCACATCCGCTAAGTACACGTTTGTGGGTTTGTGATTGCTAGTGTCATCTAACAGCTGATTCATGTGGCTGGTTCACAAAATGCCTGTGTCGAACTTTTTTGAAGTCCTACAATTAATGTTCGCGTGTTTATGATGACCGGTTACTTTGTAAAGCTGAGTTGTTCAACTCCAGTTTCCAAGTTACAATCAGTGTAGCTCAATCAGTGTCAATATTGTTAAAAAGCACTTTATTTGTTGGTGTATTATTTGGGTCCTGTTAGTACAGAGGAAAAATCTATCATTCAAAACAGCTTTTCAGAGTGTCTCTCAGTCTCTGGACAATAACTAAGCAGTTCATCTCTTATACATTATCTCTTTTCTGACATCTCAGTGTACCTCATTCCTCAACTGCTCTTATCTTCATTATGTCTTGTTGTACCAGATGCACTTGTGAAAATTTGTGAGGATTATTTGGGACAGATATGCTTTCCAGACATATCTGTGAAGTCATATTGCTTGAGGACATCTGAGTAATTATGATCTGTTCACAGTTTAAGTGATTTCTGTATAAATCACAGAGGTGGGTGTGTCTTCAGGATGTACGCATTGTCGTCACACAAAAATTCAATGACTACTACATATACACCTCATTTTAATTCAACCTGTTGGTTTCAACATTTATCAAAGGGCTTGTCGTGTAATCACATGACCATAACATATACTATGGCTTTATTTATTCGTTTTTAAACTCTGCCAATAAATTTTTTCATTTTGTGTTTGGGTAAGAGACGGTAGAAAAGAGCAAGCGCTTCCTAGTTTGACTTTATACAGAAGAAAACGTGAAAAACCTCTTTTCCAACAAGATATGACATAATCTTTATGAACGTGTCAATTCAGACCGTATACAAAATAAAATCATTTGGAGTTATTTCTACCGGTCATTCTGTAGAAGGTAAGAGATTGTGTAATGTGTTCAGACGCAGACGCAGTCTGTACATAATACTAACACGACCGATTCAGATGGGACGAAAATCCCAGAGATACTGCAGTGATAATCACATTACCTCACTCCCTCATGTAAAATGAATCGAGTCTGAATAGGGCTTTGCTTGCTTACTTTTGGTCTCTGTAAAGCGGTATTGAGTTTGAGAAAAGTACTGTATAAATTACACTTATTAGTAGTATTATGTTTTCTCCATACTATAAATTCTACTTTGTGTTGTTACAGTGAAACAGAAGCTTGGATCACGTTTGGAACCTTGTGCAACTTTCGAGCTTAAAAGTGCATATCAAGTATTACAACCTTACCTTTTCACGTCACACCTTATGTTGAACACAGCCTACATTTCCCCATACAATGGATGACCTAAGTTTAAAAGCCCTTGTGCATTGTTATCAGTTTGTGCTAGACTGTGAACTGGTCTCTCCCTACTTCATTCACAGTGCTCTTCCAGTGCTTTACTCAAGCCCTTTAGTTTGTAAGAGCATTGACTTCATTTGAGCGATCACCCAAAAAAACGTAGCAAAGAAGCCTTTTAGTATTTCTCAGTACATTTATTTAAGTGTATGGAAGTGATCTAGCCTTTGAGTGTCTCCTCACTCTGTGAGTGGAGATATGTCTGAAAGTTTTAGAGACACGATGGTCAAGTTCCTGTCCCCTGCTTCAAAGAACACCACTGGCTCCAACTCAGACACGCAGTTGGGTGAAAGGATTGGGCCTGAAGTACGCCGCCGGCACCACACCATGGAGCGGGACTCTAAAGCTGAGCACCGATTTGTCCGGCGTAGTGTTATTTGTGACTCGAACGCCACGGCTTTGGAGCTTCCTAGCAAAATCTTTTTCCTGAATACGCCACCAGATTTTTCAACCTCTTCCACTGATCTTAACGTTGGTGAGATTAAAATCGCAGCTGAGACTGAGATCATTTCAGTGACTGATGGACCCATCGTTGAGAAGGTGGAGGGAGCGAAAGATGTAGTCGGCGAGGAGATAGTCGCAGAACAGAGGCCTGTGGTGTCAGCCAGTCAGGTTGTGGAGACGAAGAAGGAACCGTGTCTGGAGCCACGCAGCAAGATATCGGAGCAGGAGTCGGGCAGTAGCGTAGGCACAAAACAGGAAAATGATAAGGAGGAAGATGAAGAAGCCAAGGTGAAGGCTCGTGTGGATTCAGGGCAACAGCGCGGGACTGAGAAGAAGGAACCAGAGGACATAGAGGAGGTGGAGACAAAGGCTGTCGGAACTTCACCCGATGGCCGCTTTTTGAAGTTTGACATTGAGATTGGACGTGGTTCATTCAAGACTGTGTATAAAGGATTGGATACAGAGACGACTGTGGAGGTGGCATGGTGTGAACTGCAGGTAAGTCATTTCTTTGTGCCATTTAAGCTCTGCTCTGCTGGTTCAGCTTGGGGATTTCTGTTTGTGTTTTTGGTGTGTGAAATGAAAAATGCATAGAAATTGTTTGAAATATTTAAGTATTTTTTAAAATGGTGTCATTGCTTACTTATTGTATTGCTACATTTGGTTGTCTTTGTTTCCAAAGTATTGAACTAGCACATTTTAAAATATTAATCTTCAAATAATAATTTTTTTAAGGTAGTCATACCTATTCCTATATATTGTAAGACAAAAAAAAATGAGCCATAATATATTTTAGGTAGCTTAAAGTACTAGTAGCTCAGTTTTTCTTTCATGATGGCACCTGATATAAACACAGACTGTGTTAATGTTTAATTTCCATAATTATACTGGAAATGGAGACCAGTAATCACAGAACTATATAATGCTGATAATGCAAGCAGGATGGTTCTGATAAGTGCTCAAGTGACGCTGCAGACCACAGGGCAACATCCTGCTGCTGAAAACATCAACTTGTGACCCACTTCTCGCTATTTGCCTTTATTGACATCCTGTTTCCTCCTTTCGTTTTAAAAGGGTTAAGAGGAAATGTAATATACACTTGTGAGAAGTTTTGCTCTGTAAATGCAATACACTAGTGCATGTTGAGAAAGTGGGTCAGAGTCTCTTCTCGTCAATGTGAACAGCAGCTCTGTGGCTTGTCAAGGCTTGCCTTTGCCCTCTCTGCCCCTCCTTCTTATTGCTGTTGCTGCTGGGTAATGACAGGACATTGCATGTGGTCACGTGAGCTGCAGCTCTGCTGCAGACAGCCTTCAGGTTGAGCCAGTTCGGAAAATGTGCTGAAACAAAAGCTGCAGTATCTGTTTCACGCTCACTCTTTCTGCATGTTCTCTCACACTTGGCTTTCTCTGAGGCTCTTATTTCTTGCACCCTCTCATCTTTATTTCCCCTCCCACTCTTCCTGTCTTTCTTTCTATTTTTTTTGTCTGTCATTTCATTTTGTCTACTCTTTCCTTTGATATGTAGCAAAGTTGCACTAAAATGAATAGACATCAGTACCAGAAGGCAAAATACATGCAATGCTTGTGTAAAACACTGTTATACATCCATTCTGTAGCTCATATCGCACATGACATGCTTGAATAATATTTATGTCTGAGCACAGGAAAAGTTTATAAACAGTTTCACTTCTGTTGTCTTTTGAAGAAATGCTTTTTGTGCTTCCAAAGCAGTATGGCTTTTAAATAACCACTGAAAATAAATGTTAAGACATTCCCCGTGTTTATACCTGGTGCCTCCATTGCAAGTCTGATTCTGAGTTATGTCACGTTAGGTCAGCAACAGTAGAAATCATTTTGCAGTAGTAGCATTGCCTGTCAGAGTAAAAGAAAAAAAACTTTCCATATTCCAATGTATTGTGTTGCTCTGAATGTTTTGCTCTCAAGGGCGCCTTATCTGATTCTAAGAAAGATACGTAATATAAAAGCACTGTAAGAATTTCAAGTACACGCCACACCTATATGGGATTAGATTTGTGCCAAAAGTATTGAACATAACTTTTCAAGAAATGAACAAAAAATGTACAATGAGAGAAAAAAAATCCACTCTGAAACTGAAAAAAGTGAACTCTGTGGCAAAAATCTAACATTGTCTTCATCATTCTTTATTAACAGTTTTCTAAGCTTCCTTTTCGCTAATCGCGGTTTATGAATACGCTGCCAGAGTTTTCATTTACTATGACCTTATGACTTACCTTATGACTTCTCCAGTTTCAAACTTATTCAACCCCTTCATGGCAAGCATCTTTAGTACTTAGTATAGCACCCTTTTGCTGTTATGACCTGCTGCAAACAAGATGCATAGCCAGACACCAGCTTCTGGTAGCATTCCTGAGGAATCTTAGCCCATTCCTCATGAGCAATGGCCTCCAGTTCAGTAATATTTTCGGGTTTGCGTGCTGCAACCGCCTTCTTCAAATCAAAAAGTCAGGTGACTCTGATGGCCCTGTAGAATCTTCCAGGACGACTTCTGCAACCAAGCCTTGGTGGAATTTGAGGTATGCTTGGAATCATTGTCCTGTTGGAAGGTCCAGTGACACCCAAGCTTCAGCTTCAGCTGAAATTTTCACAATAAACCTTATTTGCAGTGGGGGTTGAATAATTTTGATTGCAACTGTATGTGATAAGGGGAAGCTGGCTGGTGGGTGGGAATTGGCAAATGATCAAATTAGGGAGTAAATGGAAAACTGTTTGAACTTTTTGGAAAATGTTTTGATGATGTAACCTTAGAAACCTTAGAAATACTGTAATGTTTACTAGGATTTTATATTTTGATAGAGTACAATTGTGGTAATATTCTGTGTATGCATATAAAATTATTGCCTTCCTCTATATCATGATTCCTTTATAAAGTCACAGTAAAACCTGTACAAATTCCCTCTCTTCTATCAACACTGGTACGCGGCCCAGTAGCTTTTCATACTTTACTGAGTGGGCTGTCTCTCCCCTGGAGCAGTGTGCACATGTGATTCCATGGCTACTTCTGTTGAACACAAATGGCTGTAGATGTCAGTAGGATAGGGTGTGAAGTTGAGCCCTTTCTCCACCTGCATTCCCCCACCCAGCAGACTCCCATCTGCTTTGTGATAGTTTTTTGCTGGGTTCAATTGTTTGAAGTCATTGTAAAGACGGTGTTAATGTTCTGCTTATAAAATAGGACTGGGGGTGAGGAGTAATACTATTAGCTTTGGGGGATGGTGCTCTTGGAGGACCTCCAGAAGCTGGATGTTTCTCATTCCAGGAATAGTGGGTAACCTCATGGTGAAAAGTAGGTCATATTGGGGGAGCTTGGAGTTGGTGGGAATTTAGCACTATTGTGTTTATACTATTCAGATATTGTATATGTTCTAGACCATATACAGTATTCTGTTTGTATTAAATGGTTGGCAGTATTTGTTTAACATTGCCAAACATTCAATTTAGAGGACACTTACATATGTCTACAACTAACGATTATTTTGATAATTGATTAAACTGTCGATTATTTCTTTGATTAATCGATTAGTTTGATTAAAAGGCCAATTTTTATTTTCTGTGTTAAAAAAAAAAACCCCGTTCTTTCACATTCTGCCCAATGTTGTCCTTCAAACATTGTGCAAATTGAAGACTATGAAAAAGGTATTAAATGTATCTATGTGGACTATGCTATACATTGTGCAAAGGATTTAAAAAAAAAAAAAAAATTAACATTATATTTTGAAAAAAAACCCCCCAAAAAACAGCTGATTGTCCACAAGCTTTAAAGCAGAAGTTAAATCACTATATTAAAAATGCACAAGGAAAACAAAAATCACAAACTAAGTGTTAACTGGTAAGAGGTTGAATGTTCTGCAGTAACACACACATTCACTCATTTGAACACAGTGACGTTACTTTATTCTGTAAATGTATGACACTTATTACATTTATATACATTTACATGTTATAATCCCATCAGTTACTGCTCTCATAAACACAATTACTTTTGTTAACATATTTGATCAAAATGAATATTTTAGTCACTTATTGCGCTTCCTTTCTGTTGCGCGCATCCGCGGACTTGCACTCATTCAGTGAAGTTTAATGGGGACTCACTTGCTGTCAGGATGAGCCTTTATGTAAAATGGAAATACTGGCATGGATTTCTAACATATAAACTATATATGTTTATATATATTATAAACATATAAATCTAAGGCTGTAAACATAAAAATGTCATTTCTGAGCTGAAGAAAACATGTCTGGAACACATTAAACATCACATATTTAAAATGCCTTTTAGGACCGCAAGTTGTCCAAATCAGAGCGACAGCGCTTCAAGGAGGAAGCTGGCATGCTGAAGGGCCTGCAGCACCCCAACATTGTGCGCTTCTATGATTCCTGGGAGGCTCCCTGCAAAGGGAGGAAATGTATAGTGCTTGTGACGGAGCTCATGACATCTGGCACTTTAAAGACGTAAGTGCACAGTTTTAAATAATCTGTGCCCTCTCTAGATAAGAAATAATTTGTCAGGAAAAACTTTTTGGCAGGAAAAATATATATTAAATTGTCAGTTTTATTTTTGTCTAAATCAAATCTCGGCATCCTTGGTTAAAAAACCCCCAGCTTACCCATGCTGATGGTGGTTTGTTTTGCTCTGCAGGTATTTGAAGCGGTTTAAGGAGATGAAGATCAAAGTCCTGCGCAGCTGGTGTCGGCAAATCCTAAAAGGGCTTCACTTCCTTCATACCAGGTCTCCTCCCATCATCCACCGTGACCTCAAGTGTGACAACATCTTCATCACTGGGCCCACCGGATCCGTCAAGATCGGTGACCTGGGCCTCGCCACTCTCAAGAGGGCTTCTTTTGCCAAGAGTGTCATAGGTACGATCCCATAAACCACCATACACTGTTTCTCGGTCCTTTTTGTATTAACTCGCTATGCGGGTTTGCTGGCAGGAAGAAGAAAGTCTGCCCTCTTCTGACGTTTCTTTCTCTTCTTTGGCTTCTAAAAGTGTGATTTAACATTGTGGCGCGAAGGCAGACCACAGTGTTTCTGTGAGCCCCCAAACCACAGCAAACCAGGGCCCCTGCTTCTCGCTCGCGCTGTCTCTCCACACGGGATTCCCCTCCCTCCTCTAGGTCCAAAATTGTTTTGTTGATCATATTATCCTCAGTGTTTTAAGAGGCCCTTATTTCAGGTTCCTCCAGAGAGTAAGTAGTTTCTTAACTCTCTTTTTGTCAGTGATGTGCGTAGTTGTATTGTGGCTTGTCTGCAGGCAAACCTGATCTTGGCAAAGGGATAGCACAAAAGCTAGAGGTGAGCCCTGGGCTTTCAGGTACCGTTCTGAATGATCTTTGTCCTGTGGTTTGGATATTGGTGGTCTGTTTCTTCAATGAAATGCGTGGTGTTGATGCTAATAACTGTCATTTTTCTCTCTCAAGGGTAGATCTTCTGTTTTGATATTTTTTTCTTACAGTGTCTTAAGATCCAAGCCTTAATCTCTCTCCTCATTTCCTCTCAGTTATAGACTTAGAGTCCATTTATCATTTTAGGAAACTTTAGACTCTAACCTCAGATCTCCCTTATTCTACTTTAAGGATTATTTAGTGTACTGCGGTAAATGCAGAAAATGGGCCTGGTAAGTCAACCAGTACAAAGTGACACATTACAAATCTAAATCAATTCCAAATATGATAAGTTTTTCTGTGTGAGGTCTTTGTTTTATGGGCAGCTTTTTTACTGCATAAACTAGTGTGCAGAACCTCACTAATCAGTGACTAGCTATGGAATATGTTATGCTTAGCAATTTTAATTTGCTCTACTTTCTTACAGGTATCAGAAAGGTAAGTGCCTTTAAGGGGATTTGCAGCAGGCTAACAAAATGTACTAAGAGTTCTTTCCATAGCTTGGATTTTAGCTTTCTCTTAAATGATCAGTCCTGGGCTATTGACTGACCATTGACTCACCTCAAACATTTCCCAGTAATCTTTTTGGCTAACACGACTTTGTCTTAAACTCAGCTTTTGTAAACATTATTGAATGCCTAACACCTTTACTTAATGCTCAGTCCCTGCCCTTCAGCAGACTGAGCTTGAATTCTTTGGTCAGTCTAGGCCTTTTGGTAGGTTCTGTACTCTAGTTTTGTTTCCATAGCCCTGTCCTAAAGGCCTTACACAGAGAAACTTGGGCTTCTTATCATGACAGCCTAACTGAGAACCGTTTATCCCCCCTCCTCCTCTTTTTCGCTTTCTATCCCCTTTTCGCTCTCCCTTCTCTCTTTCTCTTTTCTCACAGGTTTCTGGAGAGGTCATCTTCAGCAGCATCACCTTCCTCTCTCCTCTTCACAGAGAGGGTGTTATAGGGAAATGAGAGAGAGTTCTGAACCGTTCTTTTGATTTAAGGTACCCCTGAGTTCATGGCGCCTGAGATGTATGAGGAGAAGTATGACGAGTCAGTGGATGTCTATGCCTTTGGGATGTGTATGCTGGAGATGGCTACTTCTGAGTACCCGTACTCCGAGTGCCAGAATGCGGCACAGATCTATCGCAGAGTGACCAGCGTAAGTGTCCAACCATTTGCTGGAGGAGAGGGCCATGTGTGCTCATCCTCCCCTCTCCTTCGCTCCATTCTTTTAAATCCTCCCCTTTTTGGCCTTTTATGAGGCATTTTTTCACTCTTTTTTTCCCCCCTCTATGAGTGGTAAGTTGTGTTTTTAAGAATTCCAGTGTAGTTACGTGCAACACCATATACAGAAATCCCCCAAAGTGAAATCAGTATGCACATTTGTGTGGAACTACTACTAGTACTTACCACTGAACGACATTGCTCACAACAAATGTGAACCAATCCTTAAAAAAAAAATGAATAAGAGTCTCAATCTCAAATGGCTCATGTGGTATTTGGGCAAGAAGTGAAATGAAATTTAGCATCAGTAATTGCTTATGGTGTGGATCACATGACCATTAAGATAGCAACCAAATGCAGTTAATTTACATTTGACAGTGATGGTGCATTAGCTATTGATTTTTAATCCGTTGTATAAATGTCAAAATTACAAAATACACTCCTGCAACATTTTGACGTGGTATGTTTGTAAAAACAAAAGTGTCATGGAAACTTCTGATATAAAATAATTCTTAATAATCATTTGTGTTAGCTGCATGCTGGATACCAAACTTCACCTCAGTAGTCCCTGAGTTATATTCTCTGCAACAGAAACTAAGAATAGCCTTGGCTCCTTGGAGTGGAAATGCACCAAAAATTCATGAGTTCCTGAAAAAGCATCTCTGGTAAAATCACCCCTAAAGCCCAGTGCAAAGTAAGATTCATAACTGGGCTTTAGGCAGTAGACGGGTATATGACTGGTGTCTTCCCATAAAATGTCAGTGTGCTAAGTAGTTCCATTTTATCTGTCTATTACAGCTTGTAGCCTGCGTATACTAATTGCTATCTACAGGTGCATCTCAATAAATTAGAATGTCGTGGAAAAGTTCATTTATTTCAGTAATTCAACTCAAACTGTGAAACTCGTGTATTAAATAAATTCAATGCACACATACTGAAGTAGTTTAAATCTTTGGTTCTTTTAATTGTGATGATTTTGGCTCACATTTAACAAAAACCCACCAATTCACTATCTCAACAAATTAGAATATGGTGACATGCCAATCAGCTAATCAACTCAAAACACCTGCAAAGGTTTCCTGAGACTTCAAAATGGTCTCTCAGTTTGGTTCACTAGGTAAACCACAAACATTCATTGCCAAAGAAGCTGGCTGTTCACAGAGTGCTGTATCCAAGCATGTGAACAGAAAGTTGAGTGGAAGGAAAAAGTGTGGAAGAAAAAGATGCACAACCAACCGAGAGAACCGCAGCCTTATGAGGATTGTCAAGCAAAATCGATTCAAGAATTTGAGTGAACTTCACAAGGAATGGACTGAGGCTGGGGTCAAGGCATCAAGAGCCACCACACACAGACGTGTCAAGGAATTTGGCTACAGTTGTCGTATTCCTCTTGTTAAGCCACTCCTGAACCACAGACAACGTCAGAGACGTCTTACCTGGGCTAAGGGAAGAAGAACTGGACTGTTGCCCAGTGGTCCAAAGTCCTCTTTTCACATGAGAGCAAGTTTTGTATTTCATTTGGAAACCAAGGTCCTAGAGTCTGGAGGAAGGGTGGAGAAGCTCATAGCCCCAGTTGCTTGAAGTCCAGTGTTCAGTTTCCACAGTCTGTGATGATTTGGGGTGCAATGTCATCTGCTGGTGTTGGTCCATTGTGTTTTTTGAAAACCAAAGTCACTGCACCCATTTACCAAGAAATTTTGGAGCACTTCATGCTTCCTTCTGCTGACCAGCTTTTTGAAGATGCTGATTTCATTTTCCAGCAGGATTTGGCACCTGCCCACACTGCCAAAAGCACCAAAAGTTGGTTAAATGACCATGGTGTTGGTGTGCTTGACTGGCCAGCAAACTCACCACACCTGAACCCCATAGAGAATCTATGGGGTATTGTCAAGAGGAAGATGAGAAAAAAGAGACCAAAAAATGCAGATGAGCTGAAGGCCACTGTCAAAGAAACCTGGGCTTCCATACCACCTCAGCAGTGCCACAAACTGATCACCTCCATGCCACGCCGAATTGAGGCAGTGATTAAAGCAAAAGGAGCCCCTACCAAGTATTGAGTACATGTTCAGTAAATGAACATACTTTCCAGAAGGCCAACAATTCACTAAATTTTTTTTTTTTATTGGTCTCATGAAGTATTCTAATTTGTTGAGATAGTGAATTGGTGGGTTTTTGTTAAATGTGAGCCAAAATCATCACAATTAAAAGAACCAAAGACTTAAACTACTTCAGTCTGTGTGCATTGAATTTATTTAATACACGAGTTTCACAACTTGAGTTGAATTACTGAAATAAATGAACTTTTCCATGATATTCTAATTTATTGAGATGCACCTGTATATGAAAAATGCAGGTACTGGAAAATGGTACTATATGTACATTACCATTTCATAGTCACGTATTAATTATATCGTATGTCTATTAATTAACTAACTAATTAATTAATATTTAAACCAACATTTTGTGAATAGCACAGATTGATTAACGTTAAAGGTAGACATTATGTGAGTTTGATTCTGTTTGTAGGCTGTGCATGATTTGGATGTTTTCTGTGTTCTACTTTTATAGGGAGTGAAGCCTGGCAGCTTCGATAAGGTAGCCATTCCTGAAGTCAAAGAAATCATCGAAGGATGTATTCGTCAAAACAAAGACGAGAGGTCTGCTGAACAAAATTGTACAAACACAACAACTGAACTCTCCTGAAAGTATTTCTCATTTGTCTCTTTCTCTCATGTTTGGCTGTATTTAATTTTTTTTCCCTCTCTGTCTGTTTTTCCCCCCAGATATTCCATCAAGGACCTGTTGAACCACGCCTTTTTTCAGGAAGAGACGGGGGTTCGTGTCGAGCTTGCTGAAGAGGATGATGGGGAGATGGTGGCTATCAAACTATGGTTGCGCATTGAGGATGTTAAGAAGCTCAAAGGGAAATACAAGGATAACGAGGCCATTGAGTTTTCCTTTGACCTCCACAAAGATGTCCCAGAGGACGTGGCACAGGAGATGGTAGCAAAACTCACTGCACCTGCTGTTTCTTTAAACATTTCAGTGTTTATCTTTGTGGTTTAGTTTTTTAGTTTTCCAGCCTCCTTATTATAGTTGCTTTGTCTTTGTGTTTCTTGCTTTCTTCCTTAATCACTTTGCAGGTTGACTCAGGCTATGTGTGTGAGGGCGATCATAAGACCATAGCCAAGGCCATAAAGGACCGTGTGGCTCTGATCTGCAGGAAGAGGGAACAGCGGAAGCTGGTGCGGGAAGAACAGGAGAAGAGGAAGCAGGATGAGGAAAGGGGGCAGCAGCCTCCCAGCGAGCCCACTCCTGCTCACTCCTCCACCACAAAGCCCCCCATGTCGACCTTGACACCAGTTCCCATAGAGACAGAGGAGCCAGAGGGGGAGCAGCACCACCTGCAACAGCAGCCTGGAGCGCCTGCTTCATGTGAGCAACATAGTGAATCATTGTGTTACGTCCGCACCTGTAATGGCTGGGTCATGATCTATTGTTTATTTGTATATCCTGCAGCTGTTGGTATGGAGGGCCATTACTCGCTGACTGCATCAGAGTCTCATCCTGTTCAGCCAGTGCTGCCCTCTTACAGCTCTATGCAGCCTGAGCAGCAGCCTCAGACCTCTGCCACACAACACAACCCTCATTCCCAACTTCCTCAACAGCATGCTGTCCACCCACATAGTCTGGTTGGTCATTTTTGGGATTATTTGTTTTTCTGCAGTATCAGGCACCATTGTAAATAATGGATTATTTGAAAAGATTGGTTTCTGGTTTCATGTCTGTTGTGTTCTTTGTCCATATCAGTCACAGGTTCCCTCTTCACAAGGAAGCAGTTCCCAGACTCTGATTCCTGTGTCCCATCCTGAATATAGTGCTCCACAACAGGTACTCATCATATCTGCAGACACTTGTTTCTGTTCATTTTCTTACAACTGCTCAGATGTTAGATCGTTAGAGTCTGAATACCAACCATCTGTCCTTTTTTGTTGGCTACCAGACCACTCTGCCAGCTTCTGTCCAGCCTAGCATCTCCCAACAGCATAACCAGCCCCTGCCGGATGCTGCATCTCAGAGCTCAACTCAGCCACCACCACTACACGGCTCTCAGGTGGTCCAGGTACACTACAGGCCATTTTCAAAATCTAGTTCAAAATCAGGAATCTTGGGGTTGTATTCAGTGTTGGTCAATATGGAAGATGTGCTTGGATTAACCACCACTGCCCTAACGATAACGACATAATGACTATCCATTATCTGTTATGCCTGAAAACAGTACAATTAAAGCAGACATTGTCCCCATGTTTATACAAGGTCATATCAATGAATGGTACTGCTAGCCCTTCCCCCAAAGAGCATTAGTTCCTGTTGGTCCCAGTTGCCTATGTTAAGTAGGTACAAAAAAAACCCCAAAACAATACAACTGGAAATTTTGGTAATCCACCAGTGGCTAACGAAAAGGCACATTTCCAGTTTTCTGGTGCCAAAGGCTTTGGTACGTCATCTTGTCCCTTAAAGTGGAGGTGCTTTCTCAATTTTCACCTACATAGAAAAGTTATTTTACTTCTGCTTACATAGTTCTTCATTAAAATGCCTAAAGGTTAAATGATAACTCATGGTTCCCCTTTCACTATCTTTCTCAGTGTTCCTCTTTTCTCTTGGGCACTATAATTCATACGCTTTACAAGCATCTATCATTGCATCTGTGCTGTATGTGTCACTGTAACGACATATTTCACGTGTTCAAAGATGTTGTTGAAAAAGTGCTGTTATTTTCCTATGCTTTTCCGTTTTGTTTGTATCTCAACGATTAATTATGCATTAAGTATTACATTAACAAAAACTGTCAATAGAGTTACAGCACCATCATACGTAACTCGTATCCTACGTGTTCATATCCTCATTCTTCTGAACTCAGTAAACATGCCTTAACGTCTTCAATTTCTTCTATCATTAACTTCCTCATTCTTCTCCTGTTTTGCATTCCCACCCCCTCTTTCTTGCATGCTGGCTACCAGGTATGGCCAAATCAACTCGGCTCTCCTGTTTTCTCTCCACCTCCAAATGCTGAACATCTGTATTTCTTATATCAGGCTTCTCAGTTACACCGGGTGCGTAGTAGAAGGGTGTGTGTTCCACAAATGAAGGCTGATGTCTTTCCTTCAAGCTTTCTTTTGTCAAGTTAGAGGACTGGACAGAAAAGTCTACATTCTAAGCATGTCTTAAAAGTAGCTTATGACTAATGAATCTAGTCCATTTTGGGATGACATGGTGAAGGGAAGCATTGATTGAGGTAAATTTAAGTCTCAGAATTTTGCCCTTTTTATTTTAGGTTCCTCTAAGTGTTTCCCAGTCTCCAGATCAGACTCAAACACAGTCCATGCTGATTCCGCCATCTGCAGAGAGGTACGTCTTGGGGGGTGGGGGGGATATTTAAAGAATACTTTGCTTTCTTGTTTAAACCCAATCTAAAAGCTTGTCATATCTCAATGCTAAATGCCCCCGGAATGTTTTATGCATTATTTGCATTCATTATTCATTGAGTATTGACTGTTTGTGTGACGTTATCAGCTCCATCTGAATAACTTAACTAAGATGTTGCTGTTATTCTTTATCTCAGTGGCCTGTCGGATGCAGCTTCAGGGTTGAGTGATGGGAATGAGGGCAAGCACGAAGCTAGTTCCACAAAGCGCTATCAGCGTCGCTCAGTCCGCAGCCGCTCACGTCATGACAAGTCTGCCAAGCCCAAGCTTGTTGTGCTTAATGTAAGAGATATCAAGTTCCTCTCAGTGTTGGGTAGAAGTCCAAGGAAATGTAATGATTACTGATTAAAAATGGCTTGACTAAAGGTATAAACAGTAATGCAGTCTTTTAGACTACTTCAAATAAGTAATGTAATCTGAATGTTTGGATTACTTTTGGACTAATTTTGATGTAATTGGTTTAGTTGATTTTAGTTATTTTTGTGTAGAATAAACTTGTCCCGTTTTAATCAGTGCAAAAATTACATGTACTACTGCTTTTATTACCAACATAAATAATGAATTCATAGACTATAAATCATCAGCATGGAAAAAAATAATTCATAATCCACAGTTTTTAAATAGATGTCAAAACAATGTAAAGTACTTGGGGTTTTTTTCTAAACAGATATTGTATATCCCAATTGCATGCAGTTCTTTACTACCCAAGGCCATAGAAACATTATTCTATGGTTAATACAGAGAACTGTTTTGTTGCTCAAACTACAGTTTTTCAACAAATCAAACTGTTCAACCGTCAGATAAACAGTGAAAAAAGTAACTTATTAATGAAAACATTCCCAAATCCCTAATTATGCTTCTCTGTATCTGTGATTTGTGTTTCAGATTTCCAATATTGGCGACAGAGTGGCTGAATGCCAACTGGAAACCCACAACAGGAAAATGGTGACCTTTAAGTTTGATCTGGATGGAGACAACCCTGAAGAAATTGCACAGATCATGGTAACCTTTTTTTCTTTTCAGTGCTCTCCACTGTTTAAAAAAAATAATAAATAAAAATAAAATCTGGAGTTGCATCTTTCTTTTTTTTGTTTTGTTTTTCTCATCGTGTCTCCTCAACTAGCTAGCTGGATACAAACTAGCAAACTAGCTAGCTGGATACAGCTGTTCCCTGAAGCACTGTTTTTCTTTCCAGAAAAATGTTATTGCCCATAATCACCTGATCTTGCTTCACGCAGGATAAGAAACTGCTGCTGAACCCTTCGCTCATATCGGCAACAACATTTAGCCTCATGTCTGCCAAGTCACCATGATTTCTCTGGTAGTGACAGACTAGTGTGATATCCATACAAGCTATCTACAGAATTATACAGAAAAAAGCACATCTGACTACAATTCAGATGTTTTTCCACTAAAAGTAAACTTGTAGAAGGAAATTAATGTATAAAACTCATCTGTGCACTGCATCAGTGTATTAGAGTCATAATGAGCTGAAAACATTGTATTGCTCTTTAATTTCTGCTAATCCCTGCTTAATCACTCACTCACAATGTTAATTGTGAAAAATGCCTCACTTTTCATTTGCGTTAAGTTGAACTTCACTCATCTTTGTAGGGTCGCTCATCCTGCCACTTTGCGTCAGTTACTTTGCCTACTGTCATGGGGTATATGCCAACTCTTATTGTAAAATGAATGACTTTCAACCGTTGACGATATTCAGTATGTTTGGGTCAATAAAGGATTTTGCTGTGCATTCAGGTCGAGAGTGACTTCATTCTGGAGAGTGAGCGCGAGTCCTTTATAGATCAGGTGCAAGAGGTTATAGACATGGCAGATGAGAAAAGAGAAGCTGCTAAAGACGGCAATTCTCAGGTATTGAATTCTCAGAACTTTCTCAGTTACACTCGGTAACAAATACAAGAAAGTTTATTAACATTCAGTGTTTATTATAGGTGATCAATGATGTAAACCAACAAATACCTGAGATATCAAGTCCTAATCTGCCAGGTAAGCACTATTTAACAGACAATTTTAAGTGAAGTTGGTATTGTACCTGTCCATAATTTTTTTTTTATTTTTTTTTTACATTGTTTATCCACTTTAACAGGTCTGCCACCCAGCGTGGCTGCACAGGTGGTGCACTCAGCAGGGCGGCGTTTCATTGTCAGCCCTGTACCAGAAGCACGACTTCGAGAGTCATTTTTTGGCCCTCCCTCTACCAGCACATCTTTTGGAGATGACCTGGCGGGTGAGTAATTTCTCCTGATACAGGGACAAGATGCTTGCACTGGTGTATGGCATGCATTTAATTGAGCTACGTTGTTGTTTTCTCATTTTAGTGTCTGATCCTGCCTCAGCTAACCATGCACAGCAGGGGCAAACCATCCTGCCTCCCAACCCCAGCCAGCCCTCAGTATTACCCCCTCAACCTGTATACCAGAGCCCAGTTGCAGTTGCACAGAACATCTCTGCCGCGGTGACTGTTGGTTCCACTTCCCCACCTACTTCTGCTCAGATACCCCGGACAGGCAGGACATCCCCTTCCCTTGCCCCATCAGATCAGCCCATCACTCAGCGTCGCACCTCACTTCCCACTCCAACTATTCCCTACCAGCTGCCTGAGAGCAGCATCACTGTTCCAACCTCTGTTGGAGAACAGCTTCCTGCTCCTGCCCATACTTCCACCCCCACACCTCTGCCTGTAGGTGCCCCCGGCCAGTGTGGGGAGAGTGAGGGGGAGACACAGGGAAAGTCACCAGGCATCGAGGACATCCTCGCACTGGACAAGAAGCTCCGTTCTCTATTCCATGACCAAGGTTCATCCTCGGGTGGCTCAGCCCAGCCTGATGCATCAGGAGATGTGCCCCCTACCTCCTCACCTCCAAACACCATCAGTTCTCCACCTCCTGGCCTGGCCTCCACTGCAGGCCATGTGGCACCGGCTAGCTTGTCTCTGAGCTCCAGTGGGCACTTTGCTCCTGGCATGTTTGCCTCTCAAAGCCAAGGAGGTCCTCCTACTGTACAAGTGCAAACTAGTCAAGTTGATCCTGGTGTACCAAGACTGCACGTAGGCACTTTTGTACTTTTCAGGGTTTTTGTTGGTGTTCTTGTTTTGGTGCAATCTTTATTTCACTGATTTTTTCTTTCTTTCTATAATTTAGAATTCTGTAAGTGGACCCCAAGACAGCCTGCCTACTGTAGAGAACAGGCAGCCAGTAACACCACCAACTGGTGAAGGTTTTAAACTTGGCCGATTTCAGGTACTGAGAAACATTCCTGTCTTTTGGTTAACTGAACCTTCAACACTGTCATATTTGAACAGGCTTTTAAAATAATCTGTGTCCAGGTTTCAGTGGCCACTGATCAAGTTGTGGACAGTGCCTCATGCAAGAATACGATGCAGTCATCTTCATCCACAACTTCTTCGTCTTCATCCTCAACGTCATCCGCAGTCTCAAGCCCTGAAAACACCCTTCATAAGTTTCAAACCTTGCCAAGCTCTGGGCATGACCTTTCAGAATCCATTTCTCCACCTGCTTCTGCTCCTCCTCCTGCCACTGCTGCTGCTACTACTACAATTGGGCGCTTTCAGGTGACCTCCGGTGCCAATGTTAATGTGGGTCAGTTCTCAGTTACCTCACCTGGAAAGGAGGATGCACACTCAAAAGAAGAGGAAGATGTTAGTGTATCCAGTGTACCCATACTCCAGCCTAACTCCCAATGCTTATTAAGCAGTGATGACTCTGAGCCAGAGGACGAAGCCTTTAAGAAAGAGATCAGACAGCTCAGGGAGAGGTGGGATTTGTTTAAAAAAAAAAAGAGAGATTATTCCTGATTCTTTTGTTCCCTGATTTTATTTACCATCATTTCTTTCCTTCTAACAGGCATATGACTGAGATCCAGGCCTTGCAGTCTAAGCAGAAGAAGGAGGTTGAGGAGTTGTTTGCACGGATGGGCAAAGCACGTCCCTCCATAGTGGCCTCCTCCCCTGTATCTGTGGCAGGAGGCCGGCGCAGGCTCACCAAAAGCAAGAGCAACAAATCCAGCCGCAGTGGCAGCAGCCATAGCAGCCCTCATCAGCAAGGTATACCACCAAGTTACTTTTCCACAAAGACACTATATAGTCTGTATACTCAGTCACAATGGCAAATCGCCATTTTTGAAAATTCTTTCCTGTGCTTGCAGGAGAGAAACGTAACAAACAGGCTTCAATTAGTCAGTCAACTACAGGAAAGGTTCCGTCGGAAGGTAAAGGTTTTGACTCTTCGTTCTTTTTTTAAGGGATTGTTGAGCCTATAATTTCTGTACATGTTAAGTTATTTTTGCACTAAATAATTCTGCATTCTTTAGTTCACTTGTTACCTTGTTATTAATCACAGGTCTTTAATTTTTCTTTTTTGTGTTCGGTGTTTCCTAATGTCCATTATAGGGACCGCCATCACAAATAAAACAGAAAATGGGTCAAGGCAAGCTGCTAACCTTCCACGAAAAGGCACATTTACAGATGACCTCCACCAGCTGGTGGATGATTTTGCTCGGGATGCCATGAGCCAAGCACAGGTTAAGAAGAATGGCAAACAAAATTTACAGAGCCTTGATGTAAGCAGCACTAACCATATTTCACCTTTAGTAACTGTCTTTCATATCTGTTCTGTTCAGTTCAGTTCAGTTTATTTGTATAGCGCTTTTAACAATGGTTATTGTCCCAAAGCAGCTTTACAGAAATATTTAAATTCAGGACATAGATTTTAAATCTATGGCGACGGCATCCAAACATCCCAGTTCACCACAACACACTATGCCTGTGAAACCTCTAGATCTGCTCCTTTACCTAAGAAAAAAAAAAAAATTCACAAAAAGCTTGACTAAACAAATATGTTTTCAGCTTAGACTTAAACACTGAGACTGTGTCTGAGTCCCGAACACTAATTGGAAGGCTGTTCCATAACTGTGGGGCTTTGTAAGAGAAAGCTCTTCCCCCTGCTGTAGCCTTCAATATTCGAGGTACCAACAAATAGCCTGCACCTTTTGATCGAAATAGGCGTGGCGGATCATAAAAGACCAAAAGTTCGCTTAGGTACTGTGGCGCGAAGCCATTTAGCGCTTTATAAGTCAATAGTAGTATTTTATAATCAATGGGAAATTTTACTGGGAGCCAGTGCAGTGTGGATAAGATAGGGGTGATGTGGTCATATCTTCTGGTTCTAGTAAGGACTCTTGCAGCTGCATTCTGGACTAACTGGAGTTTGTTTATGCTCCTACTGGAACATCCAGACAGTAAGGCATTACAGTAATCCAACCTAGAGGTGACGAAAGCATGGACTAATTTTTCTGCATCATGTAGTGACAATATATTTCTTATCTTAGCAATATTTCTGAGGTGAAAGAAGGCTGTCCTAGTAATATTATCTACATGGGCGTCAAAGGAAAGACTGGAGTCAATAATCACACCAAGCTCTTTTACTGCTGCACATGAAACAGAAAGGCTATCCAGCGTTACTATGGAATCAGAAAACTTACTTCTAGCTGCATGTGGTCCTAGTATAAGTACTTCTGTCTTGTCAGAATTTAGTAAGAGGAAGTTAATAAGCATCCACTGTCTAATGTCCTTTACACATTCCTCGACTTTATTAAATTGGTGTCTGTCATCTGGCTTTGCTGAAACATACAACTGTGTCATCAGCATAACAGTGCAAGCTAATTCCATGTTTACAAATAATTTGACCCAGAGGTAGCATATATAAAGAAAAAAACAGTGGGCCTAAAACAGAACCTTGCGGAACACCAAACTTTACCTCAGTATGCATAGAGAATTCACCATTTACATCTACGAACTGATGACGATCAGTCAAATAAGACCTGAGCCAGGAGAGGGCCGTTCCCTTAATGCCAACAACGTTGGCTATCTAGTTGTAATCATTATGATTAGTCAATTGAATGTATCTGTAAAGTCTTTATCTGTAAAAACGGAATTATTTTGTGAGCAGACTTTTTTTTTCTTCTTCTGCCTAGACAATTCCTCGCAAGTTCTCTGCACCAGGGCAGCTGTGCTCCATGGGTGGTCCTGTATGTGCTCCTTGCTCCAACTCTTCTGCTGGAAGGAAGGGTTCATTGTGCTTGATGACCCAGCAGCCCACCTACCCCTGTACCCCTTATGTCCCCACACAGTGGGTGGGGCCAGCAGGAAATGCAGTAGGCTTGTTACAGCCTACAGCCACAAATGCTCTCCAGTCGAGTTTCCATGTGGCCACAGGAACTCCCAATGCAGGAACTAATGGTGGTGGAACCAACATGCGGACCACTCAGGCGAGCTGAGATACAAAGGGACATCACAACGCAAATGGATTTAGCCTAATTGTTGACTGTGAACTCTTTTGAATCACTTAAATAAGCATATTTTAATCCCAAACTAGACTTGCTCTCTGTCTAGAAAACCAGCTTTACAGGAGTTATGGCAGTGTAGTACAGCTAAGGGATATACTCTGTAAATTCTGAAGCTTGTCTATATTTTAATCTGTGGGAAAATGTAAGTAGACTGTTTACTGTAAACAGCAGCAAGAAAGCCTTTAAAGGTCTCATCCCATGACTTGATTAGTGAGTGAGAGGTATGTGCAGGTGGATGTGTACAGATTGGTATGACAGTGTTAGACTAAGACAAAACTAAAGCTATGGCCTTAATTACTAAGCGCTAGTCTCTTTAAATTGGGGACGCATGGATGTCATGCTTTGTAATTTAAAAAGGTTCTTAGTATGCAGCTAAATGGTTAACATTTTTCCTAAGCAGCCTGCAGTTTAGCTTAAATGTCTCCTTATCTACACTGTATAGTAATTAACACAGTGTGACGAGTTTGGACTATAAATGCTGCCAGTACACATCTTCAGTACTTAAGCAAGACAGCAATAAACGAGATGAATAAAGCAAGTTGGTGCAAGGAAAAGCTTGGTTTGGTGAAGCAGAGTTTTAGGTTTAAATTAAACAACCTTATTACATAGTAATCATGAGTTGTAGGGGACCTGTTTCTTTTGAGATTTTGAAACGTGTTAAATTCTTTTTTTTATTTTTTCAAAAATTCTTCAAAATGTTAGAATTTGACCTAAGGACAGAGATGTGCAATATATGAAGGTTAAATAAGCAGGGTGATGGAGCACTTGACAAACCTTACACCTTTTTCCATTATAAGTATTTGCATTGTGACTTTTGTATTTGTGACTGCATTTGACTATACATCATGTAGGCCTGTATTCTCTCAAAAACCCTCCCACTGTAACTCAGTGGATGTATTGAGGGCATTTGGGTTGTAGGCGTTCTGCAGTGGCTAGAGCCCGTAGCTTTCTGCAGACTCCTGGGCTGCATGCTTACGGGGTGCCTTCTTAAATGATCATATTTGTTGTGCCAGCCTTGACACACAGTTATCCTCCCTATAATGCATTTTCTCTGAATACAATTTTGTCACAGTTCACACTGGCTATTACTATCCTGCTCAAATTGGTAGAAAGTTCTCTTTATTGAAAATCAATCACAATATGTAGAAATGTTGCTGTGAAGTAAATTAAAGCATCCAAAATTCGCACTTTCTGCAAATTACAGTATTGCACAATTTGTCTTTATACTCTCAGTACCACTCTCCTAAACATTAATTACTAAGCCACAAAACACAGTGCCATTCCCACACAGAAGTGATTTTTCTCTCACCTCTGAAATGATTCGCTCGACTTCTCTAGAGAAGGAAAAACGTTACTGCAATGCAGAATATGCACCATTTTAAAGGTTAAGCAGGCTCGGGAGGCTAATGTTACTTTTGATACTTGAGTGCATGAATTTTTCTAAACCTTTTCTTTAATCTGATTTTCATAAACCACTTGATCACAACAGTTTTTAAAGTACCACTAGTGTCACAACACACACAAATCCAGCTATACTCGTATTGTTCTCAAAGCTGCATGTTTTAAAAAACTGAATAGTTCACCTGTTTATTAAATCAGCATTAAACTTTTAGGTTAGAAAAAGGTAATATTGCTAATGCATTGATTCTCAGTTGTCAGTTTTGTCCCAGGTCTTTTCGGTGACTATATTGATGGTTGTGTGTTAATCTTTTTTTTTTTTTTTTTTTTTTTAAAAGAAGTGTATATACCAGAGATGAATTAAAACATTTTGGAAGTGATATTTAGTCTCCACTTTTTCACTACATAATTCCATTTAATAATCAAGGCTTTCATTTTACAAAGCCAGCTCACAGTTTTATAATCATTCTCTATACTGTTACATTACATACACTCACCAGGCACTTTAATAGGAACAACTGTACCACTGTGCATTCAGGCAATTATCCAATCTATACAGCCAAACGTGGGATTTTCAGTCTCTAGAGTTTACACAGAATGGTCAGAGGAGAATGATTACAGTAACTCAAATTACCACTCTTTACAACTTGGTGAGCAGAAAAGAACAGTTCTCAGAATGCAAAATATTCCAAACCTTGAGGCAGATGGTCTATAACCGCAGAAGACCACATTGGATTCTACGCCTGTCAGTCAAGGACAAGAATCCGAGGCTGCAAAGGGCACAAGCTTACTGAAACTGGACAATCACCGAAGCCTCGGATTCTAGCTCTTGACTGACAAGAGTTGAACCCTGTGTGGGCCTCTGCTGTTCTAGCCCATCTGCCTCAAAGTTCATGATCGTTTTTAGATTGTAAAATTTGAAACCTGTTTTCCAAAGGTTTTTTTTTTTTTTAATGGCATGCAAATATTATGATATATAGAACATGTAAATATCTTAAGTCTTTGGTCACCTGTTCCCTCAACACCAGCTTCATAACCAAAAAGCCCAGCAGGCCCTCTACTTTCTGAGAGGGCTGAAGAAAGCCCATCTCCCACCCCTCATCCTCACCACAGAGGAACCATTGAGAGCATACTGAGCAGATACTGAGCTGAATCACTGCCTGGTTTGGAAATTGCACCGTATCGGATCACAAGACCCTGCAGCGGATAGTGAAGACAGCTGAGATCATTGGGGTCTCTCTTCCCTCCATCATAGACATTTACACCACACGCTGCATCCGCAAAGCCACCAGCATTGTGGATGACCCCACACACCCCTCAAACAAACTCTTCACCCTCCTGCCGTCTGGCAAAAGGTACTGGAGCATCCAGGCCCTCACGGCCAGACTGTATAATAGCTTCTTCCCCCAAGCCATCAGACTCCTCAATACTCTGACACCCACACACACGTGCACACACACACACTGAACAGAACACCATTCCACTCCCACTGCAATTTTTGCACATTTCTGTAGTGACTGTATTGCATTTTTTTTGCTGCTACTTTACTTTTAAAAAACATCATATTCAATTTCTTGTCACTATTATACATTTTACCTGGCTGCTACTGCAATAACTGCTATGTCCATATTTGGTATAAGCTTATCTGCTGAGTCATAGTATGTTATGTTTACATTCACAGCATTTTAAAAATTATATTGTTACTCTTTTGCATCTATCTTTTGCACTACCTGTTATATCGGACACTTCCATACTAGAACTGTGTCCTGGTCGGCGCTACAGTCACTTACTGTACCCATTGTTCCTGTTTTAGTAGTTACTGTACTGTATTGTGTTGTTTGCACGTGCACTTTGTGTAGAAATGTGCAGGTCTTATTTAGTTGTGTGTCGTCTCATGTGGTTAGTGTATTGTTTAATGTTCCACCATGGTCCTGGAGAAACGTTGTTTCATTTCATTGTGTACTGTACCAGCTGTATATGGTTGAAATGACAATAAAGCCACTTGACTTGATGTCCAGTAACCTTTGTTAAATAACAATGTTAAATATTTATTAACAACAATTCTGTACAAATAAAAAAACATGCAATAAATAAAATTCAACAAACATAAAATGTCAAATAAGTACTGAAAAAGTTCAAGGCTCAAGCTTCCTTTTCTTCATGTGCTGTCCTTGTCGGTATGGGCTCTGCAGACCTATAGGATTTAATAAATTAGAATCTGAGCACTGAGCACATTATATAGATGTTGTATCATTAAAAAATTGCAGTTTCCTTCCTTACTTAAAAAAGTACTTATTTAATACACTCTATTGCTCTTTCTCAGTCCCTTGTCCCTTGTCTAGATTAGCCTTACCTGTTCCTCTAGCTGTACTCTGGGCCGCTGAATTATTGTGTCTATAGTTCGTGGCTCCTCCTTGCCCCTGATGGACCTGATGGTCGTGCGTCTGAGACGGTGGCCTCAGTGAAGTGGATCTCTGGGGAGTTTTACTACGTGTCACCATTGCATGTTCACTCGGTGTAGCAGGACAAGGCAGCCCTGATGATTCTTTCACTGGATCATCGAGCACATCGATGCCATCCATAGTAAAGTCCCACAACTCTGGGTCATCTGAGGAAAAGGTTTGACCAGTGATACAGAAACCACCTCTGACACTATAATGCTCACTTCTGCATCCAGTGGCATTTCACCTAATAAACATGAAGCTGATGAAAATGAAGAACTCTTCACACTACAAACACACTCTTACCAGTCATATATTCCTCCTTCTTGACCAGCATTTCATGTCCAGAAGGCGTGCTGTGTTTAATGGGACCCAAAGCCTGGCCTGAGGAGACAGTACTGCTATAGACAAGGCAATTTTCCATTTCACATACAAAAACTGGCCCAAACAGGAACCAAGGGAATTTAGAATTACGGTTAAGAAATCAGGAGATGACAATAGTGATGGCAACATCAAACTTTCTGAAGATTTCCTGCAAACTATCGAAAGATTAATTTCATTACTCGAAGCTTTTAAACACAGTGCACGTTAGTGGCACCTGGTGATCACAGGATGAAGTGCAATAATTATTGTACTGCATCTACAGGCGCACCTAAAAAAATTTGAATATCGTGGAAAAGTTCATTTTTTCCGTAATTTAATTCAAAAAGTGGAACTTTCATATATTCTAGATTCACTACACAAAGTGAAATATTGCAAGCCTTTTTTGTTTCAATCTTGCTTATTACGACTTACAGCTCATGGAAATCAAAAATGCAGCATCTCAAAATATTAGAATAAAGAATTTATAATACAGAAATGTCGACCTTCTGAAAAGTATGTTAATTTATGCACTCAATACTTGGTTGGGGCTCCTTTTGCATGAATTACTGCATCAATGGGGCGTGGCATGGAGGCAATCAGCCTGTGGCACTGCTGACGTGTTACGGAAGCCCAGGTTGCTTTGATAGCGGCCTTCAGCTCGTCTGTATTGTTGGGTCTGGTGTCCCTCATCTTCCTCTCGACAAAATTCAGGTCAGGCGAGTTGGCTGGCCAATCAAGCACAGTGATACCATGGTCAGCAAACCAGTTACTAGTAGTTTTGGCTCTGTGGGCTGGTGCCAAGTCCTGCTGGAAAAGGAAATCAGCATCTCCATAAAGCTTGTCAGCAGGTAGAAGCATGAAGTGCTCTAAAATCTCCTGGTAGACGCTGCATTGACTCTCGACTTGAGAAAACACAGTGGACCAACACCAGCAGATGACATGGCACCCCAAATCATCACTGACTGTGGAAACGTCACACTGGACTTCAAGCAACTTGGATTCTGTGCCTCTCCACTCTTCCTCCAGACTCTGGGACCTTGATTTCCAAATGAAATGCAAAATTTACCTTCATCTCAAAAGAGGACTTTGGACCACTGAGCAATAGTCCATTTCTTTTTCTCTTTAGCCCAGGTAAGACGCTTCTGACGTTGTCTCTGGTTCAGGAGTGGCTTTACACTAGGAATGTAGCACTTGTAGCCCATTTCTTGGACACATCTGTGCGTGGTGGCTCTTGATGCACTGACTCCAGACTCAGTCCACTCCTTGTGAAGCTCCCCCAAGCTCTTGAGTCGGTGCTGCTTGACAATCCTCACAAGGCTGAGGTCATCCCTGTGGCTTGTGCACCTTTTCCTAACACACTTTTCCCTTCCAGTCAACTTTCCATGAATATTATTCCATGAATATTGTGGTTGTGTGTACTGAACCAGACTGAGAGATTAAAGGCTCAGGAAACTTTTGCAGATGTTTTGAGTTAATTAGCTGATTAGAGCTCTTCTCTGGTCGACATTTCTGTATTATAAATTCTTTATTATAATATTTTGAGATACTGGATTTTTGATTTCCATGAGCTGTAAGCCAAAGGCTTGTAATATTTCACTTTATGTGTAATGAATCTAGAAAATATGAAAGTTCCACTTGCGGAAAAAAAAAAGAACTTTTCCACGATATTCTAATTTTTTGAGATGCACCTGTAAGTTCATGCTATTGTGGATTTTGAGCTACAGCTAATAAATTTGTGTTCCAAATTAAAAAAAGGTTTAAAAATCTGAAAAGAATAATGGCAAAAGGTAACACTAAATAATGCCATTTGAGCGTAAATTTAGGGTACTTCTACAATACATCAGTTTATAGTAAGCCTATTCACTTCCAAACATCTGTCCATTTTCTGTACCGCTTGTCCTACACAGGATCACGGGGAGCCTGGAGCCTATCCCAGGGGACAAGGCGGGGGACACCTATTCACACACTATGGACAATTTGGAAATGCCAATCAGCCTACAACACGTCTTTGGACTGGGGGAGGAAATCTGAGTACCCGGAGAAAACCCCTGAAGCAAGGGGGAGAACATGCAAACTCCACACACACACAGGGCAGAGCTGGGAATCGCACCTCCAGGGTTGGGGGTAGGCAAACATGCTAACCACTAAGCCACTGTGACCCCTACTTCCAAACCTGTAACTTAATTAATGAACTTTTAACCCAGCCCTAGTTACTACTACTTCCTATTACTTTATAGGCACAGCTCATAGTTGAACTATAAATTGAGTGTCAGAGCTACACAGTGACAGAGCTAATCTGATTTCACTTGTAATATTAATACCTTGTCACATGTTTATGGCAGAATGAATCAAGCGTCAGTAGTTTTTCAAAGTGTGTTGCTTTTTTCACACCGGGGTTTGGATTAACGTTTTCCTCTGTTTGATCAGCCCTGTGATTAACCAGCATATACTGGCTGCAAAAAATTTCTAACGAAAAAAAACTCCAACGACAACAGTGACAACGAGAAACAAAGGTACTGCGTCTATTTAACTATTATTCATCAAAAACAAAATTAAAAAAAAAAAAAGAAAAAAGAAAAATTAAAGCCATCAATGCTCTAAAACCTTGCGTCCCATACGATCAAGAAAACTAAAATATTTGTTCCTTCATTCTGCATTTTGGCACAATTAAATTCAACTCAATTTTATTTATATAGCACTTTTAACAATGAGCATTTGTCTAGATAAGGCTTCTGGAAAATTAGATGTTTGTGCAGGTTGAGAAATTAAAGAGCACAATTTTGCTTTTGAATCATCAAACCAGACTATAGTTTTTTTTCTGTTTACTTTGTTGCATGTGTGACTTGTTATGTAACAACAAGGAATGCTGCAAGCCCCGCCTCACAAATTTCCTGAGGAAGTACCAAAGACCATACAGACTAGAACCTTTAGTACTTAGACTTTTAGACTCATAGCCAATGAGAGAAAAAAATGCAGTTTTCTAGTACTTTGTGCAGTAGAAAAGGCCTCAGGTCCATCAGTCCAGACTATCATAATAATGATTCAATAACACATAATTTCCTGCCCATACTAGAAAGCCTCATACTACTAAACACCGTTCATATTCTCTGGTTAAGCCACTTGGTGGATCTGTTTGTTGTACCTGCATTAGGAGGACACGCTGTGGGTTCAGTCTTTGGTTGCACTTTCCCCTGCTGCATCTTCTTGGCCTCCATCTCCTGTCTGAACTTCTGCTGCAGCTGCTGCTGCCTCAGCTTCCTCTGCTGCTTAGAGTCCAGCACAGGGTCAAAGCAGGACAAGTCGGCCATGTCCATTGATGATCTGACCACAGAGACAGAGAGAGTGCGTCAGCATGTTGGATTTTACAAACAACAGGAGCAGCTGCATAACTGGTGTGGTTTAAAGTAGCATTTCATTCCGGTGTTGCTTCAGCAGGATGCTTCATGTGCTATGCCTGTATGTAAATGTGAACCATGGTATATTCTGTCATGTAATTTGAATGTGCTATTTAATTAAACTAGAACAACAATATTTCACAATACAATAAGTCATATTAATTTACACTTCCACAAGATGCATTATGTATTGAAAAGTTCACTGATTTTGCGAATTAAAGCTGCAGTATCGAATTTTTTTTGGTTAAAAATGAACAAAAATCAATTATTGAGCAAGTACGTAAAAAAAATTTAAAAAAACTCAGTGTTCAAAATTGTCTCCTTACCTTACCCTGATTCGCAACGGTAAGCTTATAATAATGATTTATAATTTGAGCTGTCGGTCGGATTTTGCAGGAAACATTAGTTTGACATAATTTGCGAGGCCTTTGACGTCATCACGCCTTTGCGTCAAAAGTGTGGCATGGCTTTTGAGGTGGCAAAAAATCTGAGATCTGAAGGGATTGAAGACTGACACAGAGATTGCTTTTTTTCCTGCTGAACAGGTAAGATATTTCAGTGGCTCAGTAGGTAGCTAGCTAACATTAGCGCACTTGTTCACTTGATTCAGCTAGGTATCGAGTTTCCTTTGTATGTTTTTTTGCTATGGTCAATGTGGTAAATTGCACTTATTTTCTGCTAGCTATGAGAGAGAGCAACTCACCTCTACTCCAAGAAAACCTTATCCGCCACCACCTCCATCAAGTATTGGAGCTAATATACAACCCATACGAATACCTCAAACCATCAGATTCATCTGCCAGAGGAGCAGTGCTGAAGCACAACCCACGTTAAAAAAATAACTCTACAAGTAACTTACAGTTTTTAACTTTCAGTACTGCAGCCTTAAAGTTTTTAACGAAAGATATTTAATGTCTAATGACTTTTAAATGAGTGACACGGGAGTGGGTCAGCATTATAAATGTTCAGACGATACTTGGTTTTAGAAAACTGTATCATGACATTAGAGGTCGACCGAAATGGAACTGGAATGCTGACTGACCCCCAGGCTTCCTCACTTGACATCAGTCCTTGACCTCACTAATGCTCTTGTAGCTGAATGAGCACAAATCCCCCAGCCATGCTCCAAAATCTATTAGAAAGCCTTCTCAGAAAAGTGAAGGTTATTATAACAGCAAAGGGGGAGTAAATCTGTGGTAATGCCCATGGTTTTGGAATGGGCACATATGGGTGTGATGTTTGGGTGTCCACGTACTTTTGGTCATATAGTGTAAGTGAAATGAGACATTTTGTTTTACTTTAAACATAATCCTAAACTTTAATTAAGCATTTGTACCACACAACATATATTAGTGTTTAAAGTAAGTTTTAAATGTATATGATCCAACTACAGCGACCAAATAGCATCTCTACAGTTGCAATCAAAATTATTCAACCCCCACTGCAAATCAGGTTTAATGTCAACATGTACAGATTTTCAGCTGTTGGCAATGAACAAATCAAACAAAAGCAATTGAAATAGTTCAACACAGGTATTTCATGTCCAGGTATTTCATGTATTTTCTGCCCCTAGCCAGTTCAGGTATTTCATGTGTTCCAGCTCAAACACACCTGGTGCAACTAATGAAGCCTTTGATTAGTTGCATCAGGTGTGCTTGAGACAACACCTGTTCTGCATTTTTGTGCTGTTGTGAGAGATTCTATTCAGGGGGTTGAATAATTTTGAGACTGGAGAAGTCATTATAAGTTGCATTTTCAGTTGAATTTGGAGAAACCACTTGAAGCATTTGTTGTGTTGAACTATTTCAATTGCTTTTGTTTGATTTGTTCATTGCAAACAGCTGAAAGTCTGTAAATTTTGACAATAAACCTGATTTGCAATGGGGGTTGAATAATTTTGACTGCAACTGTATATGTCTCTATATTTAAACAGTGAAGTTAATATTTTTCCCCCATAGGTGGCACTAAGTAAGGAATAAAACACTTGGGTCATGTGTTACAGGAAAAAGATGAATAACGGATTGCTGTGATGTTTTTCTTTAAAAAAAAAAAAAAAAAAAAAATTCCTATAACAGCATACCCCGAACTGTTTTATTCCTCTTATACCACAGCAATTTAACGTCTATTCCAATTTTTATTTACTAATGAATAAAACCAACTTTTGACTGATGGCATGGCTTCATGAGAGCAGCTATCACTTCAGTTGAGGATAATGTTACCTGGACATATTAGTGGACCTGTTTTCACAGTCCTGTTGAGCTGAAGTGTTGGCTGAATGTGATGTCATATTTGGGATTGGGTTCCTGGAGCTCACAGTGTTCTGCAGCACTGCAGGCACTGGCTGGATTCCAGTCTGTACTGACGGAGAGTTCAGTACTGCTTCAGCTGGATTACTGAAAGCCCTGGAGTCAGTATGGGACAGGCTGTTGTAGCGAGCTTTCTCCACCGCCGGCTCGTTATCTCTGCGCTTTGTCTTGTGTGGGTCTAAAGGTGAAGGGGGCTGCAAGAGCAGCAAATTAATCAGTAACCGCATTTCCACTTCTAGATTTCTCGCATGATTGTCATTTCCTTCTGGTAGTGGAAGATAACTAGAGTACAGGTTGGTATTAAGCAATAGAACACGAGAGGGAGTGTGTTATCACATGACATGGTCATAGATATACACAGCTGTGATGTTATTTGCAAGAAGACACAATCTGGAATGTTCTGTTTCAAAACAACAACATTATTTCAAAGAAAGAACATTTCATGGTTATGCTTAAATGGTTAATTTCTTATACCACAAATTTTTTTCCCAACAGAATTAGCTTGTTGCTAGGCAACGACGAAACAAATATTACTGGAGCATTGTATTGGGGAGAAATTTCTCAAATGCACTGGTTCTCTGGCGTATTGCATTTGTGTGGCATCAGGTGCAAGGATAATTAACTGTATGATAAATAATACCATATGAGCTGGGAAATGACAAATAATGACTATAACTAAGCTATTTTTGAACCAAGGAGCAGTTAAAACTGCTTTTTTTGGGCTGTAGTTTAGCCATCCTTGCTGTGGACATTCACTACAACATGAACTGTTCTAACATTTCTAATATGTTATAACATAGCTTAGAACACTACTACTACTGCTACTACTACTACTACTACTACTACTAATAATAATGATGATGATGATAACACTCTTCTTATGAATATGTAGGCAACATATCTGTCTTTTTCTAATAGTTACATTTTTATATTTCTGTACTTGTTAAAATATGGTTAACAATTCGAAACTGCTTGGAGTAGTATGATCACTGCTGTTACTTAGCAACCCGTGATCAGCAGAATGATACAGATCTGGGGGGGGGGGGGGAAGCACATCCTGTTATCAGAGCTATCAGCAAAATTCTGCAGTACAGTACTGTGCAAAAGTTTTAGGCACATGCAAAAGAAATGCTGTAGAGCAAAGATGCCTTCAAAATAATGAAATTAAATGTTTCTACATTTTAAATAAATACAGTAAAGAGCAGAAAACTGTAGTAAATGAAACAAAGTCGATATTTGGTGTGACAAAAACATTAAAATAAAAATAGTAAATAATAAATACAATTTGTGCAGTTTTATAAGGAAATTAGCTGGTAAGTTTTATCTTGCAGAACCAGCCACAGATCTTCTGGAGACTTTGCTTCTTATATTTGCAGAAAAACCCAGCAGCCTTCATTGTGTTTTTTGTCTGAAAAGTGATCTCTTATGTAATATGCTGCTTTCTTTAATGACATACCAACATTTTTCTGTAACATTTAATTTTGTGCTAGAAAACTAATGTTTGGGAATCTAAAATGTTTTTGTACTGACGATAATGTAGAAGTCAGAAAATAAAAAATCTATAACAAAGTTTGTAAAAAAAAAAAAAAAAAAAAAAAATAGGGTGTCTAAAACTTTTGCACAGTACTGTATTTCTAAATGAAACAATGAAGTTCACAGGAAAAGCATTTCAATTAAATTAAGTTTTAACCTGCTGACCTGCTTGGGAATCTTGTTGACTGCTATCAGATACTCCTTGTTAAGGATGCAGTTTCCAAGAGCATTTCCAAAGCACCTACATGTAAAGATCCACTGAGTGTCATTCGAATCGTTCCAACATCCATGCACTTTATGTAAATATATTTTGCTAAGAATCAGGCCAACTTTACACATATTATCACATCATACTCCAGTGTTTTGCACGTCATTTCTACCTGCTGCATCTGTGGCCTAAAAATAAGAAGGTTTGCATACCCGGCTTGTGTGGAACCGTCAGAAAAGAGTGTGCAAAAATCATTGGTGCAGTTATTTACACATGAAGGTTTTGGAGGGGGAAAAAAATGCACCATCATACGGAAACTGATTTATTTGCATGTTTATATGTCTGTGCAGGTAACACATAACCACAAATTCTTCCCTGTACAAAAGTAGTGCTATGTCTGAATGAGTGAATTCTAGAGATTTAGAGCTTAATGTACAAATTGTGTAAAGAATTCATAATATTGTTCTTCAGAAATATGTTTCGCACAAACATTTACTGATGCCCCAACAACTGCTTTGGAGTAACTGTGTTCTCTGTTCTTTTCTCAGTACAGGTAATCATGTAGATATTCTCGTCTGTAATAATCATGTACACACTACAGATGCAGTAGAGAGACATGAAGTTGAAAAACACTGGAGTTTTCCTTTAAACCAGTCATGTGATTACTTCAGTGCTCGTTTCAGCCCATCTGTAACAGCCTCTTTTCTCGCCTTCTCCAGAGACAGAGCCTTGGATTTGAGACCCTCACTCACTCCATAGCCCACATCTTCATGGAATGAGCCATCCTATGACAAAGACATGCTCCTCACTTACTGGAAATATCTTTAAACTGATTAAGGAAATGGAATCAGGTATAGCTCCTGCTCTGCTGGAACAACCAGCCACACTGGTCCTTTGGTGGATAAGTTTACATGCTCCTTGTGTATATAATAAGCAATTGGTTTAACATCTCTCTTACCTTTAACTGAACTTTCACAAATGCGCTGACTCCAACATAAAATTTCCCATTAATCAGGTCCACAAAATCTGCACATAGTGAACAGTGATTAGTGTGTTAGGAGACATTCAGGAATAACAGCGCACAGGGCATTTTTCTTTTAGGAATAACTAATCTAAGGCTTCATGGTACAATCCTAATAATTTTATGCATGTTGTGTAGACCTGTCACACTTATCACATAATTGCTATTAACAACAACAATGATTAATAACACCGCCCTGCATCAGATTTGCTGAAAAGGATCTGATAGTTGTTTCTTACTAATACTTAGATGCTGAGTCCAGATATGCTGTTAGTTTTGCTCTAGAACATCACAACTTTTCACAAAGCCTGATGTCCAGTGTAGAGCTTTTTTGCCTAAGATGGACCATAAACGTTAGAGCTATTGCCAGATACACTGCCACCAACACAGGAAACACTATGTCTATGTACAATAGGTGAGCAACATTTATCACTTTTCCTCTGATTAGCCCTTATATGAATGCTAGGCACACTTACATGCACACAAAACTCCTGATTTCAGGGATTTATAATGACCAGTGAAAGATGGAAATGCGAGCATAGCCCAGATGATTTCTGCTACATCTGTGTGTGTTTTTCAACATCCAAACAATGGCAGAAAATTACAGACTTTGTAAAAAAGGCATATTCTGCATATTTTGGAATGAAGCTGGGTGACCAGGACAAACCATGGTAGATGGAATGTGAACATGATGGTTGACTCCTGCTGGTGCCTTCAGAGAGATTGTCAAGAAGTCAGCCATTCCATAAAATCCCTCAAAAGGAAGTTCACTCCTTAAGAACTCTGCATATTATTATAATGTTCGTCTTTTGAAATAGCTTTATTTAGAGATTTTCACAAACATTTCACAGACTATTTGTCTGCTGTTCATGTTGTAAACAAGTGTTATGTTTTGTGTGCCTATTGTTGTAATTAATAAATAATAATAGTGAAATTTGACAACTTCTACCAATTTACATAAAACCCTGAAAGCAATATAAATTTAGCAAAATTATTAAAAACTTCATTCTTATTTTGTGGGAAAACAATACGTGATAGGGAATTTTCAGTGGCATATTTGAACTCAGCATGACCAAAATAGGTAAAAACAAGTGTGATTTGCAAAACAGCATAAACTTTTTTTCCTAGATGCAGGGCGGTGTAATAATACTCTTCATTTACCCAGCACATTTCGCTAAACAAGATTATCATTTGAGCTGATCAGGATTATTTGAGTTATCATGATTAATCATTACACAGTCCTGTGTTTCTGTATAACATGCACTATATGGGCAAAAGTTTGGGACACCTGACCATCACACTCCTGTGTGCTTGTTGAACATCACATTCCACATTTTGTCCCCCCCTTTGCTGTTATAATACCCTCCACTCTTCGGAGATGGCTTTGCACTAGATTTTGGAGTGTGGCTGTTGGGATTTGTGCTCATTCAGCTACAAGAGCATTAGTGAGATCAGGCACTGATTTTGGTTGAGGAGGTCTGGAGTGCAGTTGGGGTTCCAGTTCATCCCAAAGGTGTTCAGTGGGGTTGAGGTCAGGGTTCTGTGCAGGCCACTCTAGTTCTTACACTCCAACCCTGGCATATCATGTCTTCATGGAGCTCGCTTTGGGGGTCGCAAAGTGGTAGAAGGGGGGGGGGGTCATGTGAAAACTTTTATTTTAAACGATTCTACATAGAGGTTCACAGAGAAGCCACTGGCGGATTTTGGATATCCGTGCATGCCGAATACCAAGAACTGAATGACATGGCATTGAAACAAACTCCCATTTGCATCGACCTATCTCTGTGAGGCTGTTTTTTCAGCGCTGGCATACAAGAAGAGCAAGTATAGGGCCAGACTCATGGTCTAAGATAGTCTGTATGGGGTGCAAAACATTGTCATTCTTAAAAGTGAGTCGCACTCGCAATAAGCTTAAGAACCGCTGTCCTAGACAGTTGTGTGCTTCCAACTTTGTGGCAAAAGTTCAGGAAAGACCCACAAGTAGGTGTAATGGTCAGGTGTCCATATACATTTGGCCATATAGTGTACATTATGCAGTCAGCAACCATAACATTTATTCTCAATTAATTAATTAAATTAAAATTGCCGCACTGTGATATTTTAATGAATATTCTCCTTTACAAGCTTTGATCTATGAACTACTGGTATATTTTTGTTGGTAATATTTAGTGGAGTTACGCCATAGCCACTCCAATTAAAACGTACAGTAGATGACAAGATCCAATACAGAATAGTACATTATATATTTACCTAATTTCTTGTTATACTTTGATTTATACAATTAATACACAATGGTTATACAAATCCTATTTTGTGTTTCAGTATTATTCTTTATATTGACTAGTTTTTCTATTTTTGCAGTCTAGAGGCAGTAAGAAATTGTTGATTAATAGCTGAATATGCATAATTACCCTACTCTTATTCTTAGGCATGACAACTGTTATCCAAAATGTAATAGTCACATCCATGACAATGGCATTTATCTTTGTAAATCAACACTGACAATGTCAAATCTGTAAAGCTTGAGCTGAGGCAACACTCTAAAACCCATTCACACAGTATTAGTCAGATTAGATCGTCCTTACCAACATTTTGTTGCGAAATTGAGTGAGACCAGCCATTGTAGCCAAACATTTCATTAGCCAGACTGATGACCTTGTGACCCTCAATGTAACACACCTGCAAACAGACAGGAAATATTTAGCCAAACTATAAATTAAAAAAAATAAAATAAAACATACATTGCAAGCTAGGATTTAATAACAGCACTGTACAAATAGAATGAGATGGCCTCCTTGCCTTTTGTCCTCCTCCTGCCTGCCGAGTGCTAATGTACTCAGGTCCGAGCTTCCGTCGAAGAGCATTCTGAATGGCCTGGTACTCCTCAGCAGTGTAGCGGTACTGAAACATCATCATCATCATCATTATCATTTCTGTCTTCAACTTATACTGAACAGTTCTATATTAAAGATTATAATATTTGAGAGTGGCATGGTGGTTCAGTCTGACAATTCCAGTGTCCTGTCTGTGGATTCAGGGTTATTGTCTGTGTGGGTTTCCTAGATTGCCCCTAGGTGTGAATGGGGGTGTGTGTGTGTGTGTGTGTGTGTGTATGTGTGATGACAGTCATCTCATTCAGGGTGTATTCCTGCCTCGCATCCAGCGTTCCTTGCATTGGCTTTGGATCCACCACCACCACCCTGACCAGGATAGATTGGAATCCATGGACAGATGGATGGATGGATGAGAATCCATTGACTGATTGATTGATTGATGGATGGCTGGATGGCTGGCTTTGGTTGTCCAGGTTGTCCACTAATGGTAGGGTTGGCGGTTCAATTCCCGGCCCACATGACTCCATGTGCCGAAGTGTCCTTGGGCAAGACACCAAGTTGCTCCCGATGGCAACCAAGTGCCTTGCATGGTAGCTCTGCTGCCATTGGTGTGTGAGGGTGAATGAAACACAGTGTAAAGCGATTTGTGAACCATGAAGGTTAAAAGGCACTATATAAGTGCAGACCATTTACCATTTGAATCCAATAATGGATGGGTGGGTAGATTGGAATCCATAATTAGATGGATGAACATAATATGCAGATTGTACAATGCCAAAGTGTTAAGATGTATCTACATCACACAGTTTTCTTTCTAAAATACCAAAGCAGATCTTGAGATTTTTCAGGTTCCTAAGTACAGATCCTTTGATAAACATTAATCACACATATTTATACGTTCCTTAATGCATGGTTGCAATGGTACTGTTTAAAACTATATAACTAGACATGTACATACCTGTCCAAAACACATGCTGGGTGTGTCATTTTTGTCTTCTCTCTCATTACAGTGTTCCATGTGAAGCTGTGTTTACTAACGTCCTGAATTATGGTGCATATAGCGGGCAGATTAATGCTTTCAGCTGTCACGTATAGTTTAAACACACTTTATTGTTAGCAGCCGGCTGCCGCATTGCACAATAATAACTTAGTTAGCTGGCTAGCTGGTTAGAGTTAGCTTCCATGCTCATTTGCTCCTCCTGCTAAGATAGTAGTCATGTAGTTCCAGGAGTCAGAGAACGTCGGTACCGGTGTTTCTACTGCTGTGGAATCTTACGTTTCTTTCAAATATATTCTTACATGCAGCCTAAGTCTTTTTAAATTAAAATATTACTTGAATATGTTTTACTTCCCGCGTTGAGAAAACGGTGACCTGCTCAAGCCTATCCGTGGGTAACACGTCATAGAGTAGGCGGTCCGCTAGTTGATTGAATCTCAAATAATCCTTAACTTCTGTAAAAGTGCACTACATAGAGTATAAAACAATGGCTTCGACACACTATGTAGCGCACTATAATTTCTATATAGCGCCATTTTGAATTCAACCAATATAGCTGAACAACTGTAGTAGTGCTTTGCATTGTTTTGTGGTGCGTCTTTCTGTTTACATTTTACTAAAAGATTTTGTAATACAATTATGAAATATATATCCTTTAAATGTATTTTTAGTTACTGATCAGTACAATACTGTACTGTAATAGCTATACCAGTAAAGCTAACTGAATTGAAATGAATGTAATTGAATTGAATATCTAGTGCACTCATGAACTTATAATGTAAAGGAACAAGTGTACACAGTAGTTTACAATACCGTTTTGAAAGGAAAGCATTTTCTTATAAAGCTGATGTGAATCTGTATTAAATTATCATTATCACTATTATGCCTTGCCATGATTTGCATATCAGGTGCATATTAGGTCTAACAATGAACCCCTGCTCCAAACACTAGGCGTCCCTGGCAGCATAAAACACATGTACAAGGCCTGATCTTTGCTGATCTTACTAGAAACAGATACATGACAGTCTTTGTGTCGAACAGACAAGCACAAAGGGTCTCAACAACTTGTCAATAAAATACGCCACAGTTTATGGTGGTGTCACACGTGATGGCTGGTATAAATGTGTTAAGCCGAAAGATGAAAAGACATCAGTATAAGGTTTCATTTTTGGCATCCACATCAGATTTTTTTTTTTTTTTTGCTTTTAATACATGTCTTAAGGCAGATTATTTTTTTCTTTTTCTTTTGTGGACCCAAGTGCAACAGCAACCACCAATGGTCATAAGAAAAATGCACAGAATGGTATATAGAAGCGAGGCTGGCTGATTTCTTTCTAGCCCAGACTGTAGATTCATGCAGCATATCAGTGATATTCATGTCAAGTGATTACACAGAGTGCTAGATTTCATATGCACTGCTTCACTGACACATCCATAACACATCATCAGCAGTGATACACAAGACACATGTGCAATACAGTCACACGACCTCATGATGTAAAGCATTGCTCAACATTAAGAGTCTCATTATTGAGCTGTGATATATATTAGATTTTAGCCCTCACAACTAATATCAACACCTGCCATTACTGACATCTAGATGTGATGTAATATCAGCTTACAACCATTTTTGGGAGATATGTTACTAATGCTTGTAGATATTATTTAGAATTTGGCTGTTTTTTGGTCTTTAAAAAATAGTATGTAATAAGCAGATGACTGACCCTGCTAAAAACAAACAAACAAACAAACAAACAAAAACAAAAAAACACAATAGAAACTATCACAGAAATTTGAATGGTTTCCACTACAAATACCATTACAATCCAACAGATAACAATTAAAACCATTACCATTAACATTACTGGTCCTTAATGGTATCCACTAGACATAACATGCCACCAATAGAAGCCAACAAAATACCAGTAGAGACCCACAGGGACCATTACAGTTTCCATTAAAACCAATACAATTCCCATTATAACCATTTAACCATTACAAATTCTATGAGGGTTTCTATTGGGGTTTTTTCCAGCAATGGAGATCTTGGAGCCTCACTGAGACGCTATCATAAGTTATCATAAAATCATAAGGTAACACAGTGGTTAAGATGATGGGCTACTAATCAGAAGGTTGTGAGTTCAAATCCCAGCACTGCCAAGCCACCACTTTTGGGCCCTTGAGCAAGGCCCTCAACTGCTCAGATGTATAAATGTAATAAATGTAAGTTGCTCTGGATAAGGGTGGCCATAAATGCATGTCATGTCTAAAGGCTATACTATTTTTATTTAGTACTGTTGACACGACTTAGCTCCCAGATGTATTGAATTCACACCCCTTTGTGTTACGCTGCCTTCAGATGTGTCGATATCATAAACACTGTAAAGCACCTCCGTCTCAGCACACCAGCCCAATCCCAAATGACTCCCTATTCCCTATTTTAGTGCACTGCCAAGGCAGGGTATACATTTTTGTCCTTTCAGTGTTTTATGTACTGGTTGTATTACAGTATTCCCGGATTCAAAGAGACCCTGTGCAGGATAAAGCGCATGCTGAAGATGAATCAGTGAACGCGCTATGTATTCCACTATATTTTCAAAACCTCGCCATTTGGGCTCGAGCCCTCTCGCGTTTCTTCGACTGTGTCGTGCACGGCGCGCGTTCACGTCCCCAGGCACGCACCTCATCATCGCACACAGTCTGGAGGAGCGTCTGGCCGCGCGCGCAGTCTGCAAACCAAGCGCGTGTAGGAGGGGCGAGTTGAGGCGAGAGATACCACAGGAATGACAGGAGGAAGCCGCCTTGCCCCACATCCGCATTTACTCATTCAACTCACTTCACTGGAAAACAATAGCGCCCTGGATACACAAAGCTCGTGCGCATCTGTTCTCTTTATGCTTCCCGTTCGTTGTTTTTTGTGCATTTTTATTGTATTTATTTATTTTTATTTGTTTTCCAAAGTTACCGTATCCGAGGTGTCCATGACTGTTTACATGCAGCTCAGTTTACATGCAAGAGCGATTGATGGTGAGTGAAGACAGCTTATAGCGTAATGCACAATTATTATTTTTTTGGCATGGCATATTTTATTCCGATCATTTCTGCTGCTATAAACACAGGCTTGTTTGTTGGATAAACAACGGGAACGCGCGCGTCCTATCCGCCAGTAAGTACACCGAGTACCAGGGCGAAGCCCCCCTACCCCAGAATGACAGTCAAATGGGTTACAAAGGAAAGCGTCAGGATGAGCTATAGCACATGGACAGAGCTAGAAATGTAGAAATGTTCTAGATCACACAGACTGGAAAAGAAACTGGACTGAGGGAAGTCCAATGTCCTTGGTCTCTGTAATGGGAGCTCCAGCTGGACGTTGATCTTACCTGTCCACGTTTATTAAACCGAAACGCACCCTGAAACGGTTCTGGCACGCCTTTAAACTCTTTTCAGTACATAGGAATACAAAAGCAAATGCGATTACACGTCACGGGACTGTGTTTTCATGTAAGAGGATCTTCAATGTGGGAGACAGAGCACGTGTTGTGAAGGCGAGGTAGCACAGTGATGTACGAGTCTTTTGTTGTAGCTCTTTGTTGGACTGTGCATAAACAAATCTGCCTCTAGGTGGCGCGTTTTAAACACATTGTGTTTCACGTGTTTCGTGTGTTTCCCTGTTCTAACGAGTCCATAGTAAGCTCACGTAGTTTTGAGCTAAAGACCTGCCTGTGCCAGGTTTGTTAGAGCAGAGAAAATGCTAAACTGGGCTGAGCTGCACTCTCAGAAGTAAAAGGGCACTAATCAGTGCTTAAATATTAAAACCAGAACACCAAGGGAGAGGTGATCCAGCAAGTGGACAGGGGAGAAAATACAGTAGGTCCCAGAAGCACTTCATTTAATACAGTTATTGAATGTCATATGCCTAGGGATTAGGTGTGTAAACCTCAGGCTTCCACACAATACAACACGGTTTTGATTCTTACGGCCGATATCGATATCTGACCATACCTCTGAATCGGCTATGATAGAGTTTGATTTCATTTTAGTAGTCGCTGATTGATATATCACCAACTTTGTGTAGAATCTCGGGCAGGCCTACTGTTAATTTGCAAATGATGACGACATAATGAAGGACTATTTTAAGTATCAAAGTTACGGCCAAGCCTATTTACACATCAACTTAAAAATAGGACTCTTTTTTTTTTTACACACCAGTTGTCTGTCCTTTTTCAGTAGTAATCAGTACACAATTATAATTGATAATAATCTATTTATAATTAATTACAATCAATAATAATCGATTTATGATTGTTGGCGATTCATTTCTATAGTTGCTTTTTAAACCGATACATCGACGTCGCCGAATCATCTGATCTTCACACTTCTGCTGGGGATTGCTACATTAACATTTCAGTGGTGCTGTGGAAAGACTGGAGGAGTCAAAATACACATTTCCTGTGTTAAATTTCACAATGATGTGATGTGGTCAGTCGTGCTCAACCTCACAACAGACATATTGCTCAGAACACCAGGCCTTACAAAAGTACATTATGCCCTTTAAAACAACATAACTCACATATAACAACGAATACTGATATCAGCGGAAGAAATGTCTCTCTTATCTTTCCTAATTATCCAAATTACTTCACAACATCATCATGTAACTTACAGTCTCCTCCCGATGTCACAATTTACTCTGCTAGTCGGTGTCTTTTAATATCCAAAAATAAACAGATGACGAATGGGTTGAATTTTGTGTGACGGGCCAACAAATTTCAGAAACAGAGACAATGCCTCCCTTGCTTGTTTTATTTGCATCTTGTTCTGCCTCATCCCTTTTGCTTACTTTTTAAAGAAAGTCAGTGGCCTTTATCTGTGTCTTTAAAAAACACTTAAGGTACATAATTGAACTATAATTACCTTTAAAAGGGTAAAAGGTTTTTTTCTAAAGTAAGCCTACACAGAGATGTTCCACACAAGCTTTGGATACTGTACAGTCTATGTGGGCCTCCTTTCTATCTTTTGAGGAAAATTAAAACTTTTTATACCACTTCAGGTCCCTGGGTAGTCTGCTTCCCCCACAGTGACACTCTTCCTAGTACACAATATAAGTGAGTGTTGGACCATGAAACATACTAAAGTTTCACACTACATCAGTTAAAATTTTAACGTATTATTTCACTTGCAGACACAAACACATACGCACATTATGTTGGTTTTATCAGCCTTGTGAGGTACTTTCTGTACTTTATTTGTACTGGATCATACTGGAACAGGATTTGGCACCTGTGCAGCTTTTTTTGTATGCAAAAGTGTATGGAGCAGAACAAGATGCTAAAAAAAAGCAAGAGAGGTTTCGTTTCTGTTTCTGAAACTTCTTGGCCCATCCACTCACAAAATTAAACCCTGTGCCGTATATGGATTTTTGGATTTTTAAAAGACACCAGACTGTGTACATCCGCTGACTTGTGTAGTTATATCATACCATGCTTACATGTAATATGAATATTGTATAACCTTGAAACCAAAGTGAATTGTAAATCACACACTTTTCTTTTGTAATGTAACATATGAGTTGGGCAAAAGGCAATTGATCAGAGATTACCAGAGGAAAACATTATAATATTTTTTAGATGATTGAAACTGAAGAATTTGACATGTGCCATGTGCCATGAATATGATATGTGCCATGAAGGTCACACAGGTCAAAAGGCTTCCATAAAATCCTCTACTGAACTATCAAAGATATAAGGATGTACGAATCACTGGAATGATTCACTGTTTGCACATTATTTTGGCTGTAATATGGTATTTGACATATAGAGCAGAAAAATGCAATTTTGGACATAACAAGAGACTGGGAACACTGACCACAAATACATAAACACAGACCCAAAGTTGTATGATAAATTGGACAGAAATTGGGGTGACACTCCATTAACTGGATAATTAAACATTATTATTTACAACAATAGTCTTAAAATATATCCACATTGTTGTGAATATCCCTATTTATTTCCTTGTTTTTACTCATCTGTAAAATCAAAACCTGTTTTAAATCAAACCTGTTGCCATTGTGTGTTCTCAGGAGCTTTATTCTGAATGAATGTTGGAGTCTCTCTCTGCATTGCTTGAATAAAGATGCTGGAAGACTTGAGTGGGACACACACCAGACCAGGCAACCTTAAAACAGGCTCATTCAGCTTCTCGGCCCTGGCGTCCCTACCACACTGCTTTCACATGGACTCCAGTACACACCCTTTCAGGAGGTAAGATTATAATTAATCTCTCAGCACAGCTAGGAGAGATTCATTATACTGTTTCTCCAAATTTTATGCCACACTGTGCATCTTTCCTGGTTATCAGTCTGTTGTTCTGTTTCAAGAGAGATCACCACTAGAGTCAAATGATCATAAATCAATAGTCCAACGTAATAGCCATAAATCAATAATCCCTGTATTGGCTCCCGTAGTTCGCCTTGGCTTGACATAATTACAAATGGCACAAGCACACGGACTAGACAGTAACACACAATAATACTGACTCTCAAATCTTTCATCTGTGAAATGTTTAACCTTGAGCTTTAAAATGTGACTCATTTATAATTCACACTCAGTTCCTGCTTTAACAATGGTGTCTGTGGGTTTAATGAACAGACATAGACACGAGGACGTATTTAGGTGAGCCGAAATCCCAAATTTTGCCTTTAAACTCAGAGCTCCCACATCCTGAACAATACCAGCTGTATGGTGCTACTTCTACTTATACATCTCAAACCCAGTCTAAATATTCAGCTGAGTCATTAAGGGTTAAGCAGGAAATTCCACAATTTCGTACAAAATTTGCTCATTGAGATAAACAAATCCATTCAGATGTAAATTTTAGTATTATTGTGCATGGTGAATATTTGGTGATTATACCACAGCACTGTTGTCTTCTCGATACTGACTGCTTAGAAGGTGTTATATTTAATTATATGACAGCTCTGTTGAATTGGTCAGAAAGTATCACACAATTTTCTATAACTGCGGCTCTGCCAGCTGTAATTCTCATTCATAGGGACTTAATGGTGGACGCACCACATAATCTAAGGCTAATAATAAATGCATTACAAACATGTTGTTATTTAACAAAGAAAATCATATAATTGGTTATATGATTTTCTGTAAGGCAATGTTTATATAACATTTTTGGAAGTGCTTTGTAAAAGTCAGTAAGTTTTATGCCACTGGAAAATGTTCAGGACAGAGGAGTTTGTGCTTTTCTTGGTGACATGACAGATTATGTTTTTTTGTCTTATTAACTTCAAGAGAGAGAAAAAGAGGCTGAAGAATGTTATAAATGAATGTTTATATCTGCTATTGATGACAAGAACTAATTTGTCTTGCAGATGTTCAACAACATTAAATGTAAGGATTGTTTATTGCTGCTACTGTATAACAGGTAGCAGAGGGCTCTATAGATTACAAACAGCTCCATTAATGGCTAGATGTTGGATTAGAAGTCATTTTGGCTAAAAGCATTTCCAAAAGAGCTAATATAAAAAGTAAAAGTAAAGAATCAGCTTACTTGCATCATCTTTGGCAAGTGCTTGCTTGGACACTTTCTCTTTCTTTTTCACTGCCTTGCTTTCCAGTGTTGTTTTGAAGTTGAGTTCTCTGCTCTGAGAATTTCCTTATCAGAATTAAACAGTTGCACGGCTGACCTTCGCTTACGTAATACTGCGCTTGTGAAACTACTACTGCGGTGGAGAAAATGAGAACGCCACACAGAGTTGTATTTGTGTCTGTCTGTACAGTACATGGTCAAAAAGTGCAAGTGTGTAACCAGGAAATTCATTGTAGTTTTCACATGAAGTCTATTTTGTTGAAGTTATCCACTGTTCACTGATGTTCACGGTGCAAAACTGTACATGGCAATTGCAGTCCTAAGCCATCATAACAAAACTGTTCATATGAATTGTGGTCCAAAGCCATCTTTATGGTTTTTATGTGAAGCCATCCTCAGTAATCTCAATGATCCATGTGGGGCCATCCTCACAAAAAATGTAAGCAGTCAACTTATTTCTATAAAGCACTGATTTCAACATTATTTGCACTCATGATTAATATTTTGTGCCCATCCTGAAGAGAGTACCAGCACTGAATCTCTTCCTGTAATGTCTAACAAGCTTGTGCACACTTCTGGAAGAACCTTGGTCCACTTCTCCATGCAGCATTTAACCTCTTTTATATAGTTTGGTTTGTGCATGTTGACTTACCTCTTCAATTCAGACCACAGGTTTTCAGTAGAGTTCAAATTCAGAGATTGAGATGGGCATTGGAAAAACAATGATTTTGTGTTTCTATCTATGGGCAAGTATTAACCTCCTGGTAGACGCAACCAGGTTTTGGAATGAATTTGCAATCAATCTTCATCAGCCACAAAACACCTCCAAGCATCAGTGATCCACCTCCATATTGTACACTGGATATCAGGTGCCTTTCCTTGTATGCAGCCCCCTTTTTGTCACTAAAATGCTGATGACCAGCATGGTTATATCTAACCATGACACATGATGCTAACTGTAGTTCTAATGATACTTGGTGAATTTCAGGTGCTGAGATGTTCTCAGAAAGGCCTTGTATTTTGCAATGCTTCCCAACAGCTTATTGTTGTGAAAATGTTTTTTTTAATGATTGATTTTGAAACTTGAAAACCACAAGAATCAACTGAACTGTGCAATTCTAAAATCTGTGATCTTTGTACCCTTTCCCCCCTCTTTCACCAGCCTCCTCACTGTGCATGCATGGGTCCAATTCCTGTTTCAGACTTATGAAACTTTTTGTTAAGTCCCTGATTGTGCTTAATGATATTTTAACTGCTTAAGTATTTTATATCCATTACCTGATTTGTGCAGGTCAATAGAATATGTGTCTCTTTTGTGTTGAAAGTTCTTTGGTTTTTCTGATGGTAAAGGATGACAAAGGGATTTTACATGTGCAGCATCATATTTATACCCCAGGGAAACAGTTCAGAGTTCCTGGGGATTGAAAGCAAATAATATAAGTTTTTTTAAGAATGACAATTTGCATTTTAAAAAAAAAGATATTTCTTAGAGGTGTCAGTAATTTTGGCACATTATTTGGCACATATTTTTGAGAGAAAATATCATTGTTTAAAAAAAGAATTATTACTTTGTGTAATGTTTATTTTATACAGTCATTTTACTCATTTGTATGAAGGGTGCCAATAATTCTGGAAAGCACTGAATGTTATATTACCTTATCTTACCTTTATCTTATAATAAGACTTTTTTTTTAAGATCTGTGTGTGTGTGTGTGTGTGGATGGATATGATAAAGTGAGGAATCTGCTAATAGAATTAAACATAAAGAGGAAGGAAATTAATTTCTGAAGAAAGACGATCTTGACTCCTGGCCAGCTGTTAACCTCTACTTTCACTTCCCCCTCCCTTCCCCACCCTGAGTCATGTTTACTCCTGGCTTTGTCAGACTCAGCTCGGGACAAACTGTGCCGTTTCTCTCTCTCTCTCTTTTTCACATGACCATGAGGACTCTGTACCGGCTGAGGTTAGTGAGCTCGCCAAACCTGAGTCAGCTGGGCAAGAATGAGAAGGCATCGCTGGAGGAGCGTGGATCTGGGCCAAACGCCACATGGAACAGGTGACCTTCATCTGCGCTGCCTGTCTTTATTTCCTGCGTGTGGTTAATTGCCAATTTAACTACACCTGTATACTTATGGACTATTAAATGGAATGCATTTAAGCAGTCATCATAGTTTTAGTTATACATTCAGATTATAGATTTATTATAGATTGAGTTTCTCTGTGATTGTACTTTTTTTTTTTTTTATCACAGCATTCACAATGCAGTTATTGGTGTTTTCCAAAAGAAGGGACTGGCTGACAACGAGCTCTACACACTCAATGAAGGTGTGAGGTGAGTCAAGTCAGTTTGACCTAATTCCAGTCAGCTGCTTATCAGATCAGTAACATGTGCTATTATATCAGTTCTGTTACCTATACCTCAATGGATAGATTATAAATACAACTATAGGGCATAATGGTATGCTTTTACACACTGATATCTTGTGTATTTTTTAATATAACTGCATAATTTCTAACTTAAGTAGAAATCATATATGGTGTATAGTGCAGCAAGAAAATAATTCAAAACATAAAGCATAATGAAAAAATCAGCCTTATAATCTGGCAGAGTTAGAGGTTAGAACATGTGTCAGGAACAATGTGGGGGCAGATATTTCAGCTTAATATCATAACCAAACACTGTTCAGAGGCTATGAAAGCAGCTGGAGGTAGAAATGCAAACATCTGACCTATCAATTTGGTATTTTTCAGTATCAATGTCTTGTACATTGTTTGACCTTTTTGTTAAATGTAAAAAATAAATGATATCAGTGAACTTTAACACACTAGTTGGTAAAAATTAACAATGTTGTACTACAGGTATGCAAACTTTGGCACTCAACGTTTGTATACCTCAACTGTTACTCAATTGTTACTCAAATTCCACTTCCTAGTTTGAAACGGTTACTAGAGTAGTGTTAGTGACATCATCAGCGGACATGGCAAATGATACTTTTCATGAATATAACTTTTGACTTAAGATGTAAAAGCTTGTCAAATGAAGGTGAAAAGGAAGAAGGGACCAGAGATCAACCGATTGATTTTTTAAAATAACCGATACCGATTATTTGCATGTTTATGTGCCCGATAACAGATATGCAGAAGTGATATTTATTTATTGTTTTACTTCTGTTTTTGACACAGTGATAACAACACCACTGAACTGTACAAACCGATTATGGGAAGATGCTTAAATATCGGGAAAAATATCGGTAGAATCTCTAGAAGGGACACCAATTTTACTGGAAACACCTTTAACAGGAATGTACAAATCATTATGAGCTAGCTAGCCAGCTAGCCGACAGGCTTTATAGTGAGTGAGGCTTCTTTGGGATCTGTTTCTGCTAGCAGTGCAAAAATAAACAGAACATATGGCCATATTGTGTCTGAAAAATCATTACATTTACATTTACATTTATTCATTTAGCAGACGCTTTTATCCAAAGCGACTTACAAATGAGGAAATACAGGCAAAGCGATATATCAAGCAGAGAACAATACAAGCAGTGCTACCATACAAGACTTTTCACTGAGTTCTAGAGAAGCAAAGTGTGCAGAGTAGAGCTAGAGTAAGTGGAGTTAGGAGTTAGTCAAGTGTTCATGGAAGAGGTGGGTCTTTAGCCGTTTTTTTGAAGATAGTGACAGATTCTGCTGTCCGGATTGAGGTTGGAAGTTCATTCCACCACTGAGGGACAGTCAGTGACACCGAAAGCACTGACACTGGAGACTCCTTCCAAAAATGTTACATAAACATCTCCTCACATAAAACTTAAGACACCATAATCAACAACCTGTTTTTGTGGAGCATAAACCATACCAGTCCATGTGAAGTAGCTGTTACTGTAAAAATGGTAACTTAATATCATTAAGATAATTAAGATAATTAGAACAAGTGCATTAATATATAAATCTGTGATTTAGCCTGTCAGAGCTGCCATTATAGAAATCACCTACATCTCAAGACCAATAGACTTGAGAATTCAACAGTCCTGTGGTATATTGTATATATTATAGATAAATTATATCTAATAATCTTTATTTATGTGCACTTTTTGAGTCCAAAATCAAAAGAGTTTTATATAATAAGGAATATAAAGTATTCAGAGAAATCATAATAAATAATATTGAATTAACTTTCATTAAATCATTAATGAACAAACTATAAATATAACTCTAAATGGCTATTACATTTTTTCTGGATTTATCATAATTTTTTCTACTGATACAGAGTCTTACTAATTTATATTGCAAACATGAATAATAAAAAATGTAGCTGTATAGCATAATGATGCATATATTAAAAATGACAGGAAGTTCATTAATAGACTGATCTTGTAGCGTTTTATTTATTATTTTTTTATTCAGGCAGCTGCTGAAAACTGAACTGGGCTCTTTTTTTACCGAGTATCTGCAGGTAAGGCAGGCTGATGAAGCGTATGTCTATGTTGACACAATACACTGATTCATTAAGCAGTCATTAAACCATTTAACATCCCCCCCCCCTTTTCCTCCTCTTTCAGAACCAGCTACTGACCAAAGGCATGGTCATTCTGAGGGACAAAATAAGATTCTATGAAGGTAAAAATAACAAACCCTGTAGAGACACCATGCTTCATGACTAAATCACACTAAATGAAATTGTTTAAGTTGTGAATATGAGGCTGATGCAGGGTCTTAGTCCTCAGACTACAACTGTGAATTCTTTCACAGGTCAGAAATTACTCGACTCCCTGGCTGAGACATGGGACTTCTTCTTTTGTGATGTTCTCTCCATGCTACAAGCCATCTTTCACCCGGTTCAGGTAGCCTAGTCCTAGCCTCCATCTACACTGTCCCTTTATGCAGTGTCCACTACTTTCTCATCCCATTTGGTTTGTGCTGTTGTTCACCAAATGTTTTCAGCTACAGTGTATCTACACTTTTTTTGTCAGAAGATAAGATAACCCGCCCGCAGATCTAGGCTACAGCACCACCCACTGGTTTTTAAACTTCATACAGTTGTGGTAATGAATATGTAACACACAAAGGTGCCACAAAGTTTCTTTAGAGCAAGGCTGCAGAAAAAAACATGTTTGGCTTCCTAGAGCGTCCTTAAAGCACCTTTCGGTTCATGATTCTTTAAGTATTTTGTTGTTGCCACAATAAACTGAACAAACGTTTTCCATCACAAAGATCTTTCAACATAATGGTCACATTTACAGTGGGATTTTTTTAAGCTCTCTGTGGCACCAACAATGGAAATCAATTAACCAAAGATGTGTTAGAACACTATAAATATGGTTTTTCCATGGTGTCACTCAAGAAAAAATACTTCTGACATATTTATTTTTTAGTTATTATGCTATTAAGAGTTATGTAAGCCAGTGTTTAGCCTCAGTTACTAAGCAAGAGAATGAAAAACCAAGTCATGCCTATAGAGTGCCATAAAAGTCATTTTCCTTTAGCAAATAGAATAGCCACTGAGTCGTGACAAGGTAGCATTTACATTTATAGGCTATGAAGATGCACAAATTTGAATCTTTGCACCAGCATCAATTTAGAACAGTATGTAATGAGCTCTGAATTACAAAGTCTGATACAACATGGTCTCTTTTTCATTACTAGAATACTGTTATTTAGAAAAATGATTAGATGACTTTCTAGATGAGGTTTTCTTTTTTCTGTCCCTCCTTCCATGTGTTTCTTTTTACCTGGCCCAGTGAAGAAGCCACTGCCTCAAACTCCCCAAAGCTAACAAATGTTGTTGTTGTTGCTGTTGTTGATGCTGTTGTTGTTGTTTTTTCAGTTAAGTAATACTGTATACACAATACTGAATGATATTCAATTTCGATAACAGGTCTAAATGATATCTAATTTAATCACTGGTTGATTTAAATATATCTTTCAGAATATTTCAGAAAAAGATATACACCGCTCAGCCATAATATTAAAACCACTGACAGGTGAAGTGAATAACATTGATTATCTCATTATAGTGGCACCTGTCAAAGGGTATGATATATTAGGCAGCAAGTGAACAGTCAGTTCTCGATGTTGATCTGTTGGAAGCAGGAAGATGGGCATTCGTAAGAATCTGAGCGACTTTGACAAGGGCCAAATTGAGATGGCAAGACAACTGGGTCAGATCATCTCTAAAACAGGAGGTCTTGTGGGGTGTTCCCGGTATACAGTGGTTAGTACCTACCAAAAGTGGTCCAAGGTAGAACAAATGGTGAACCGGCGACAGGGACATGAGCGACAAAGGCTCACTTATGCGCGTGGGGAGCGAAGGCTAGCCCGTCTGGTCCGATCCCCCAGAAGAACTACTGCAGCGCAAATTGCTAAAAACGTTAATGCTGGCTATGTTAGAAAAGTGTCAGAATACACAGTGCATTGCAGCTTGCTGCAATGCCCATGCTGACCCCTGTCCACCACCGAAAGCACCTACAATGGGCATGTGAGCAAAAGAACTGGACAATGGAGCAATGGAAGAAGGTGACCTGGTCTGAGGAATCACATTTTCTTTTTCATCACGTGGACAGCCGGGTGCGTGTGCATCGCTTACCTGGGGAAGTGATGGCACCAGGATGCACTATGTGAAGAAGGCAAGTTGGCAGAAGCAGTGTGATGCTCTGGTCAGTGTTCTGCTGGGAAACCTTGGGGCCTGGCATTCATGTGGATGTTACTTTGACACGTACCACTTAGCTAAACATTGCTGCAGACCAAGTATACCCCTTCATGGCAATGGTATTCCCTAATGGCAGTGGCCTCTTTCAGCAGGATAATGCTGATAATGCTCCCTGCCACACTGCAAACATTGTTTAGGAATGGTTTGAGGAACATGACAAAGAGTTCAAGGTGTTGACTGGGCCTCCAAATTCCCCAGATCTCAGTCCAGTTGAGCATCTGTGGGATATGCTGGACAAACAAGTCCAATCCATGGAAGCCCCACCTCACTACTTACAAAACATATAGGATCTGCTGCTAACATCTTGGTGACAGATACCACAGCACACCTTCAGAGGTCTTGTGGAGTCCATGCCTCAATGGGTCAGAGCTGTTTTGGCACCATAAAGGGTACCTACACAATATTAGGCATGTGGTATTAATGTTATGGCTGATCCGTGTACACAGCCCTAACATGTGTTTTGCATATGGCTCTCCTCTATAGCACAGTGAAATTGTACTCAGAGCTCATGATGGAGCTATCTGGGCCAATACATTCTAGATGAATAAAAAAAGTTAATAAATCTGCAAAGCATATATAACACATAATTAGGTCCATGATTGGGTTCAGTGTCAGGAGAAACCAGAACATTCTGCAGCAGGGTCCCACATTGTTGTTAATGATGTTACGTTGTATGAATCAGGGGAAGGAGCCGTCGGTACGGCAGTTGGCTCTGCTGCTCTTCAGGAACACTATCACTCTAAACATGAAGCTGGATGAAGCGCTGTCCAGACCGCGTGCCCGTGTCCCTCCATCCATTGTCCAGATGCTTCTGGTCCTCCAGGTACGGAACACACATAAAAACCTAGGCTATGTGTGTGTGTGTGTGTGTGTGTGTGTGTGTGTGTGTGTGTGTGTGTGTGTGTATTTGTGTTCATTTTTTCACATTTGTTAATTGGGTTTGTTGTGAATGACGTTCAGGGTGTTCACGAGTCGCAAGGTGTGACGGAGGAGTACCTGAAGCTGGAGTCACTCATTCAGAAGGTGGTGTCACCCTACCTGGGGACACACGGGCTCTGTGCACATGACTGTGATGCCACCCACTGTTCATGCATTTTGGGTAAGAGAAATGATTTAGGATAATTTAGGCATATGCTGATATTAAATCAGACAAACTTCCAAACTTTTTAACAGTTTATATGCACCTGTTTCATTTAGCAACATCCAAAACGAAAAAGAAACCTAATGTCTCTGACTCCTTTCAGCTACTTTAGAAATAACTTTCAGCAAGATGTTCATTACATTTCTTTCTACTCGCAATTTATTAGTTGCACAGCTTAGAAGAAAAGCTGAGCTATGCTTTTTTAAAAGGACCAGCTCTTGCCTCATCAAACTAGCTTAACTTTTTTCAACTCAGTGCCTTGAGTCAAAAAAACACCCTTATTTGTGTCTAGGTGTAACTTTTGTGCTCTCCACAAATCTGTCATAGCTATGTCCTATTTAGCAGGTGCAACCTACATGCTTAAAAATAAAGGTTTTTCAGCCTAATGCCATAGGAGAACCCTTTTAGGTTGCACAAAGAACCTTTTACTGTCAAGTTCTTTAGAGAACCATCTATTTACTGGTGCTTTAAAGAACCCATAAATGGTTCTTCACAGCAGTGCCACAAGGAACCATGTTATCAGAAGTTCTCTAAAAAAAACCCCACTTAGTTAGTGCTTTAAGGAACCAAAGTATGGTTCTTAAGAGTGATGCCAGGAGAACCTTTTCCAGTCCCACAAAGAACTTTATGGGGTTCACTTTAACCTGTTAAGGGGTGATACACTGAAGAACCAATACACTGCTCTGTAGAAGCTATAATGAACCATAAAGAACGTCTTTAATCTCAAAGAACATACAGCTCAACTCAAGAACCCTACACAATGAAAAATTGTTCTTAACAAGAAGAAGGTTCTTTGCAGAACCTATGGTGCTGTAAACAACCATTAAAGAACCTATATTTTTAAGAGTGTACCCTAGCTATCTAGGCAGCATCCTCCTGAGAGGAAGTGTCATTACTGAGAACGGTCCACAGTAAAAATGTTGTGAGTGTTGAATATTATGCCCAGATAGCAAATGACAGCTGGCCCACATACCGTATGGAATGACGCTAATGACTCAACCTGAGTGTGGCTGGCTTCAGACAAAACAAGCCAAAACTCATCCTAAAACCGGCATGTTGGGTGTGGGCCAGATATGGCCCATATGACCTTTGCCATTGCCAGAACTGAGCCATATGTGCCATAGTTGTCCCAGATGAGGCCCAAAAATGTATGCTGTCTGGGTGGTATCATATAATTGATTATTGGCACATCCTTACTCCTAGGATAAATTGTTCTTCCTTTTAAATGCACTTGTTCACTGATATTAGACAATCAGATCGGTATCGTATGTTTCACTGTTCACAGAAAATCGTTTGCAGTGGTGCTGGTCCAAATCGGCTGAAATCCCCTCCACTAACCCAGTGGTGCGCTCCAAGAGCTACAACATCCCCATGCTCACCCCCGTGGCCGAGTACGACACGGAGGTCGGCTCTGTGGGTAGCGTGGGTATCCGTCGCCACTCAGCCTGTGAGGTCACTTCCTGTATGGAGCAGCAGGGTTTCTCCCTCTCTGTCAGTGTGGAGACGAGCTCCAGCCCCAGGATCTCGCTGGACCATGAGCTCACCTTACCTACGGCAAAGCGTGGAGCCACAGCACAGCCTGCTCTCATCCTACCTTCCATCTTTATCCAGAACTCTGCGGGGCCTTTACACACTCAGACGTCCATCTCGGAGACAGATAAAGCCATGTCTTCACCCACTAGCTGCTCCTCCAGTCCGGAAACCATAGTCATGCAGGGAGTAGACTCTGTGGATTCCGATCAGGATGGGATATTCATCGACTTTTCCCACTGCCGCTCGGACTCTTTCGGCACCATCAGGAAGGCAAGCTGACTTGTGTAACACACTGAATTCGACCATATGATTGATTTCAATCACTACACATGAGGCATGTGTTGATACTGAAATTTTCACATCACGCGTGCTGACTACGTGATTAATGGGAGAGCCTTATATAAGAACAGCACCTCTTGAATTTTTTGTCCAACATAAGAAACCTGAGAAGACAGCCGTCCTAACGCTGCTTTCCAAATGGGACAGTCTTTAGTCTTAAATCTCAGGAGCACAAATACTGTCTAGAAATGCTCACTCTCTAGGCAGCCTCCTCACGAATAAAACACAGAGCTAGTGATGTGTTCATGGAATATCACACTGTACTGTATGACTGTTTATCGGCATTCAGACTGTGCTTGGCAAGACCTCGTTTTGAAAAACAAACAAACAAACAGATACTGTGTTGGATGTTTTATAGCAAACACTTTTATAAGATACACTTTTACTACACTTGTGGATGTACTGTATGTTTTCAGGCTTTTTAAGCTCATTTTATAGGTACATGCTGTCACAAGGAGAATTTAATTTGCCTCAACAATTCTCCAGGAAAGTATAAATAACTTGCAGATCCGAAATATGTGATCACCCAGCATTATCATTTCTTTCATGCTTGTGCCTTCTTCATCCAGGTACGGCGCAGTTTAGGTGTTTAACATCATAGTTCATATTTGCTGCAGCTTACAGGTAAAATATGAATGATGCAATGTCTATGAACATTATTATGGTTAAAAGAAAAAAATTGAGATGTCTGTCCAAGAACATGTGATTGTACATGTTTAACATAATCGTGTAAAAATAGTTGTGTATTTTTTTGTGTGTGTATATATGTGTTTTTTATGTTTGTTTTGTTTTTGTTTTTTGCAATAATGCAGAAATGATTAAGGGTTAAAAAAAAAAACCCATGCAAAATGTGAGACAATATGAAATGCTTTAGATAGAAAAATTTATTTGCAGCTCAATTCAGGTAATTGATTTTTTTTTTAAAATCTGTATCTCTACAGTTGTTTTCATCTATCGCATTATTATTATTATTATTATTATTATTATTATTATTATTATTATTATTATTATTTTTGCAAATGATAAACATTAGGATAAATTTGATTTTATTAGTATTATTTGATGCAAATGATTCTACTTTTTTTTTTTTTTTTTTTTTTTAAACTTTTTTCCCCCTGATCTTTCACCTCGGACATTTCAGCTTACAAATGGGCACAGTATGAATCAAGCTGCTTAACAGCATCAAATAACAAGGAGGACTAGTGATATCCTAACAGACATTAGGAAAATAATAGAGGACATTTCTTCAATTTGTAAGTAAAAGAATTGTGTATGGCTTTGAGAAAATATGAACTGTGTTTTGATTGTAAATAGATTATTTAATCGTTCAATTTCTATCATGAAATGATGTAACAATTTTTTAGGGCATATTTATAAAGTTGTCTTATGGTTATATGGTTATGTAGTTGTATAGAATTTTTTTTACACGCAGTTTTTTTTTCCCTTGAGCATTTAGAAAAAAATAGTTTGGGGAGATAAAGTGGAAGTTTTTGAACTAGCTTTGTCATTTTTGACAATTTCTGGAATTTAGGCTTATCATTTGTGCTTTGTTATGATAGTGAATATACTTTGTTTTTGTTATGATACTGAATAGCTATGAATGTATTGCTTTGGCGGTAAAAACACTACCTTTTTTATGGCTCAGTGGTAAAGCCGCCAGCAGGGGGCGCGCTGTACCGGCGCCGGAGTGCTGGGGGTCGAGCCGCGGTTCACTTTTAGTGCTTTTTTTTTTTTTTTTTTTTTGCAAACTTATTAATAAAATTATTAAGTCGATGTTGCTGTATTTTTTATATAATAAACATTTGAGACTCTCAACTTCCTGTAATTATTTGTAATATAAACATTTAAGTTAAACAAAAATCCGTAAGGTTTAAAAAAGAAGGCCACCGGAAGTGAGGTAGTATAGGTCGACTCCCAAATGGCTCCCTAGTGAACAAGAAGTGCACTTCATAGGGCATGAGATCTATTATTTCATGCTTAGTGTAGTGCACTAGTGTAGGCATTGTGTACCGATTTGAGTGAGCGCTCATTGGGGCGTGTCGGCGTTAATTCCGCATCGCTTAAAAAGAAAAAAAAACATTAAAAAAAATTGGAGTTAAATTCTGAGGGCGAACTTGTCCGTGGATGTTTGGTGCAACAGAAGAACTGCTTTATGATTTAAAACATCACAAGTTGGACTTTAGGAAACAAAGACTTGGTCATACAAAAGTGGTGTGTGTAACAAATGTTAATGCTAGCATGTTTGTGTTAGCTTAGCCTGTTAGACTAACGGAGACGGTATACACACGTTAATATATACAAGGAATCAAAATAACAGTCTCGTTTATAATCTCGCGATAGCAATTCTTGGACATCCACTGCGAAAGAATGTGTGTTTTCTGATCTCTAAGTATTACCAGAAGGAGCTGACTGATTTAGCGAAATTTTAAATGCTAGCTAGCTAGTTAGTTTAGCCTAGCCTGTTGGCTAATCTCGGTGAAACGGTGTAGACCCGGAGTTTGGCGGAGCGGTGAAATGGAGACCCACATCTCAAGCCTTTTCCCGGAGATTTTAGCCATGATCTTCAGCTACCTGGACGTTAAAGGTAAAGGCAGGGTTGCGCAGGTGTGTGTAGCCTGGAGAGAAATAACCTACCACAAATCAGTGTGGAGAGGAGTCGAAGCCAAACTCCATCTGAGGAGAGCAAACCCGTCCTTATTCCCGAGCCTTCAGAGACGAGGGATTAAAAAAGTGCAGATCCTGAGTCTCAGACGCAGCCTCAGCTATGTGATTCAGGGCATGCCGAACATCGAGAGCCTTAACCTGAGCGGATGCTACAATTTGACAGACAACGGACTTGGACATGCATTTGTACAGGACATTCTTTGCCTGAGGATCCTCAATCTCAGCCTCTGTAAGCAGATCACAGACTCCAGCCTTGGCCGAATTGCACAGTATCTAAAGAACTTGGAGTTTCTGGAGCTCGGTGGGTGCAGTAACATCACCAACACTGGCTTGCTCCTTATCGCATGGGGCTTGCACAGGCTCAAGAGCCTGAATCTACGCAGCTGCAGGCATGTCTCTGACGTGGGCATCGGTCACCTGGCTGGCATGACACGCAGCGCCGCTGAAGGTTGCCTCGGCTTGGAGCATCTCACTCTGCAGGACTGTCAGAAACTGAGCGACTTGTCGCTTAAGCACATCTCAAAGGGCCTGAGCAAACTCAAAGTCCTGAACCTGAGCTTCTGCGGAGGCATTTCAGACGCCGGGATGATTCACCTGTCGCACATGACTCAGCTGTGGACTCTGAACCTGCGCTCGTGTGACAACATCAGCGACACGGGGATCATGCACCTCTCCATGGGCTCGCTCCGGCTGTTCGGGTTGGACGTGTCGTTCTGCGACAAAGTGGGAGACCAGAGCTTGGCCTACATCGCCCAGGGACTTTATCAGCTCAAGTCGCTCTCACTGTGCTCGTGTCACATCAGCGACGATGGAATCAACAGCATGGTACAGCAGATGCACAAGCTGAAGACGCTGAACATTGGACAGTGCGTGCGCATCACAGACAAGGGACTCGAGCTCATCGCTGACCACCTGACTCAGCTGACCGGCATCGATCTGTACGGCTGCACCAAAATCACCAAACGGGGACTGGAGCGGATAACGCAGCTCCCGTGCCTTAAAGTGTTGAACTTGGGGCTTTGGGAGATGACTGAGGGTGAAAGGGTTAGGTGAAACCTGATCAGGCATCACAACATACACTCTATACTACCTCATTCAACATTGTCACCATGTTTTTATCTTTATTTTACAAGGAATGTGAAGGAACTTTTAATTAGTTTAGTGTTATGCAATGAGAACACTGAACACCCTTTCATTATATTGTTTAATAGTATATATTTCTTAAATGCCTTTTTTTTAGTAAGTGGATAGTTGAATTATTTTAGGGTGTCTTGCAGCGCTGTTCTTTTAAAAAAAAAAAAAAAAAAAAAATTCTCACTCAGTTAGATTATACTGACATTATACTGAATGCCTTAAAGTATTACCATCGTCTAGGGAACTCTAGTACTGTTCTTATAATTAAATATGGATCAGTGTTCAAAGTAAATGGTTTTTCCATGCTTCTGACAGAAAAGTGTAACATCCTCCTTAGTAAGATGAACATATGCAATTTAAAACTGTAAAAAATAAAAAATTTTTATATATATATGGTCAATTTATTGGTAAGCTAATGTTTGGAGTGTCTATTTTCTATTTTGCTAAATTAAAATTGTTTTTGAAATTGTTTTCTTATGGCTTCCAGTATGAATGAGTTGTAACAATACTTTAAAAAAAAAAAATACACTATGTAGCACAATATTTAGTTATGCTAAAGATTCATGTATGTCATAATTGATTGTTTATTTCTTTTTAAAAAACGTACGGAAGAGAAAAACAAATGGTACAGAAATGTCAGCTGCCCTTTACTGATATTAATGAGAGTCAGTCCGTATTATAAAAATACCTTGCTGAGGAAAATGCATCAGGGTGTGTTTTATTGTGAAATTAATATTGTATTACCATGTTGCCCAGCCCTGTGAAGAAGAGCTCCAGAAATAAGCAAATAATAAACAAATCTTTATGATTTTTTATAAACAGTGAAATACATCATTTTCAAAGGGACTGATGTTTATAAAAGACATCAGGATAAAAACTGAGTTGCATCCATTTCCACGTGGATGGTCTTTTACAGCTGTAATCTGAACATTATAAACATTAACAAGAACAGTTCAGAAGAATCAGCTTGTGAAACTTGGCAGTTATTAACCCATGTTACATTCAGAAAGATTATTAAGTGCATGGTAGTAGCTTCCAAAGCTGTATGCTGTTAGCACTGTACAAAATGTAAATGTAGGAAAGCTGAGCATATGTAAGGCACAGATATGTCTGTATCTGAACTGTTGTGACATGATTGACAACTTGCATCTCGTATATTCGCTTTAATTGCACAACACCGTGGTAGTGAGCAGGTAAATCAGGTTTGTCCTTTCACTCCACTTCACAATCTGTGAAAAGTAGTTTTGGCTTCGGTAGCACACATTTGCACTACATGTCATTAATGTAAAAACAGAGAAAAACAAAAAAAAACATATATATATATATATAATGTAATTGTATTTAAATGTTTTTTTTGTCTTTAGACCTAACATCAATGGGCCTCATTTATCATTCTTTTAGTAAAGTGTGTGTAAAATATTCTTGTACTTCAAACTGAACTAAAAATCCCCACCAGATTTACAAACATTTCAGTAATGCTGTTTTTCTTCGTACTCACATGCATATGTTTGTAAGTGCCAACCAATCTTAAAGTGCAAAGCGTTTCATGGCACAGCTGAGTGATGCTCATAAAACTACATTAAAGGAAAAATGCTTAAACACATGCACTAAATCTCCAGTAATGCAGCTCAGCCATCGCAGCACATCGGCTACCGCAGGCACACACTAACCCTCCCTCCTGTTATAGCATGCCATTAGTTTTAAAGGCCTGTTCTTATTTGTCTTAATTCATATACATATTTTGGATCGCTTTCTTTCAAGTCATAATATGAAACAACTGAGTTCATTGAATTTTTCAATAAAAATTGTGTGGAAAAAGTGCGAAAAGTGTGTGGAATTAAAATAAATAAGTGGTTTTAAACTTGTCAACATAATCCATATATAAAATCGTAGTAACTCATCTAATTATACAGTTTGAAGCCAATCAATCAAGAGTCACACCCGTGAGTCCCCTTACACGGAGGAGGTCTTATATAGGAGGATATAATTTATTATTATTTTTTAACTAACTGGATTTTCACAAATAACATTTCTTGTGTAAATGCTTCTTCGAACAATTTTTATGCCTCAGCCAGTGAGTGTGGGAGGCATTATATTTTAGCATGATATCTCAAGAACAGGTAGTTGAATGTTTGAGGGATTTATATTTAATTTTCATTGTCACCAGCAGATGACCGGATCAGATATTTTGGAATTGATCCAAACAGGGTCAAATGTCAAGTCACAGCAAGGTCAAATGTCTGAAATACTTTATCTTCAATAGAAGATATCTTCATGTTTGAAGTATATTTTAAGGGTATTTCTGGCATACAGATTAGTAACAAGAAGCACTGGACTAAAGTCACTGGTATCCAGCTTGATAAATGAGGACCAAATCATAAAATTGTCTTAAACATATTAGCCACAACTGTTCAGACAGGATCCTCTTTTAACACACAAAGATATTAGTTTTTCACAGAAACTAGAAACACAACCATAAATACTGTATGCATTAGTTCATATAGCAAAGCATGGCATTCTTTATTTATCATCAGAGTTTTATCTGAGAACAGTGCTACACTACATTACATGCATTAGGTCAAGGCTTGAGAGTCTTTATTTATGAATAAGTATATGGAGTGTAGCGGCACTGTGGTGCAGTGGGTAGCATTGCAGCCTCTCAGGTCCAGTTCCCTGGTTCCATCCTAAACTCAGGTTACTGTCAGTGCATATCCTCTTCATGTCTGTGTGAGTTTCCTCCCATATGTGTGTGTGCTGGTGCCCTGCGATACCCTGCTGGCGTCCCTTCCTCATGCCCAGTGGTCCCATGATGGACTCCAGATCCACCACGACCCTGACCAGGATAATGTGGTTACTGAAGATGAATGAAGGAATAATTGAATGACCAAACTCATCAACTTGTTCTAGTTCGAATTATGATCTTAAATGGTTATTGGTTTCTCTTGTTTTTGAAGTCATACTGACACAACCTTTACAAAGCTGTAATTGTTTCCACTGGGTATCTCCAGCTTTTCAGCCACATACTGAACATGACTTGAATGTGATGTGTCCCTCTCATGGTTTGAGTGCATATTAATGCCATCACTGTTTTCTGTTATTTTTTTTAAAACTGATCCAGCAAGAGTGCTCATAGATTTTTGGATATGGAACCAAAATCTTACATTAAGCTCATTAACGTCATGTAAAACGCATGCATGTTTTATCTGACTGTGCGAATGTTTTTGTACTTGCACAACAGCAGCTGCTTGAAGGTGTTCTTGAAGGTGGCATTGCACAGGGCATAGCAGGCGGGGTTAACCGTGCTGTTGATGTAACAAAGCCAGTAGCCCAGCACCCACATGGAGTTAGGGATGCAGCGAGAGCAGAAAGTGTTGATCAGCACCATGACATTGTAAGGGGTCCATGTGATCACAAAGGCCAGAAGAATAGCCATGATAGTCCTTGTAACCTTCCTCTCTCTGTAGCACCCGTTCTTCCTCTTCTTCTTGTTCGGAGGCATGAAGATCAGGGCCACCAGACTCTGTCTCTCCTTGTGATGGCTGTTGTTCTGATTTGCACTGTTACCTATGGTCTCTTGGGATGGAATTCTCAAACAAGTAAGTTTTGCACAGCTTGTTTTTACTTGAGGCAAAGTCTTTGTTTGAGTGCTCTTAATGTCACCATTAGAAACCATGTCCTCTCTCAGATTGGTTGAAGCCAAGACACTGCCTGATGTGGAGTCATTTTCACTTTCTCTGTCCTCACCTGGACCAACAGGAATGATTACCAATATCAATATTTTTATAGGACATTTGAATTCCATTACAGTTAACAAAGTACAAGCAACCGCTTGCATTTTTGACAGGAACAAGGAACATTGATGTGAAACACCACCAAAGGACCTTGGGGGGAATGGGGTTAGGAGTTTTTCAAAATAATTACACATATACACATCTTACATGAAATACAGTCAGGTCAATAAGTATTTGGACAGTGACACAATTTTTGTCATTTTGCCTCTGTTTCACCACAACAATGGATTTCAAATGAAGCAATCAAAAACACCTCTTTGGACCGCATATTGAGAGTTTCCATGCACAGCTACCAAATGCAAATTGAATGCTTGGAATCAACTCCAGACCTTTTATCTCCTTAATTTGTCATGATATAACAAGGAAACAGCCACACCTGACCATGAAACTGCTTAGCAATCAACTGTCCAATTACTTTTGAGCCCGTGAAAATGGAGGGACTCTGCAAAAAGTGGCTGCAATTCCTAAACGGTTAATGCAGTATTTTGTTAAACCCCTTGAATTAAAGCTGAAAGTCTAAACTTCAATCACATCTTGATTGCTTTATGTTGAATCCACTGTGGTGGTGTACTGAGGCAAAATTATGAAGATTGTGTCACTGTCCAAATACTTATAGACCTGACTGTAATTTCAACAGAAAACACCAAAGAATATACTGTATTTCCTCACAATGTTAAAAAGACCATTGTATACCCCCCGATTTGTGACTCAGCTGACTATAATCAATCTATAAATTTAAGTGATAAGCTCTCCCACATGCTTTCTGAAAGCTAGTATGTGTAAAGGAGCACTGTAGGTTGAAGACAAAAAAAATATTTTAAAGTCACCTATAAGTTATTTAAAAGTCTTACCTATACTAGTGCTGGAACAAATGTGCTGTACTTGCAAACCGTCTGCTTCCTTGCTTTCCTTCCTTTCTCTGTTCTCCTCAGTGGCCAAGACAGTGGCCTGAATCCTGCCCTCCTGATTAACCCCAGACGTTTTGTGACAGTCTCTCCTCTTGACTCGGCTGCGACTAGCCCTGGAGATCTGCCAGTACAGCACACTCATGATGACCACAGGCAGGTAGAATGCAGCGATGGCCGTGCCAAAAGTGACCACAGCATTGGAAAAGAACTGAATGTAACATTCGCCTTTGGGCACTGTGCGTTTACCCATGAAGAACTGCCAAAAGAGGATGGCTGGAGCCCACAAGACAAAAGACAAGATCCAGGCAGCTGCGATCATCATACCTGCCATCCTGGTCGTCCTCTTGACTGGATAGCTAAGCGGCTTGGTGACGCAAAAGTAGCGGTCAAAGCTGATGATGAGGAGGTTCATGACAGAGGCGTTGCTTGCCACGTAGTCAAGAGCCAACCACAGGTCACAGATGACAGGCCCTAAAGGCCAGTACCCAATCACGATGTAGATTGTATAGAGGTTCATGGAAAACATGCCGATGATGAGGTCTGCACATGCTAAGCTGAAGAGGAAGTAGTTATTAATTGTCTGGAGGCTCTTATTGACCTTGATGGAGACAATGACCAGAACATTTCCGATAACTGTAATCAGACTCAAAGAGCTCAGTCCCAGAATGATGAGCACCATCTCTGCCAGCTTGAAAGGACACTGCACATGCGGATTTGTCTTATTGGCATAGCCGAAGCATACAGCAAGGCTTAAGTTAGAGTCCATCTTTCCTGGGTCTGACTGTACACTTATACCACTCTGGATCTTCATCATGACCTAAGTGCAAACAAAAACACTGACCATAAGACATGTATAAATGCAGGGGGTACATTTTGTTTCAGGTAGCACTAAGAAATTAATAACTGCTGCAAAAATGTCCTACATTAATGCTTGGAACTCCTCATATTGCTAAGCAAGAGAACGAGTGAGCAAGGGAGTGTGTGTATATGGAGGAGTCTGTTTGCCAGACAAATTATCTTTTCAAACAGTGACTGCCTGATGTTATATTTATTTCCTTTGTGCAGCTTGGCACCAGATTGCTATCAAGTCAAGAGAGACCAGGTGTGTGAATGTGTTTAAATGGGGTGCCAGGAAACATGGAAAAGTAAGCTCTTTTAATGTCATATATTGCAACCATTTATAGACACACCATTTTCACAGAAACAATATTTTAGCTTCAGATGCGACAAGATAAAAGTATACATTCAAATATGACTTGAACACTTGCCACATTGACATATATTTTTTCAGCAAATATTCTTTATTCTTTTGAGTCGAAAAAAGTGACCCAGTTGTATTCAATCTGAATAATTTAATTAAAAGTGGTGTTTTCTAAAGACTTTATGTTCACAGGTTTTATGCTCTTAGCCTGATTTCCTCAGAAACCATTTCAGAGCAGTCTGCTCATCATCAGATTTCAAGTCCACACTTGACACTTGACAGCATAAAGAACAGTATAATACTCTGGTGTGTGTGTGTGTGTGTGTGTGTGTGTGAGAAATGACTTTATCAGCTCTGAGACTTCAGAAGTACCCCATACATTTCTAGCCCATTAACTGCTCCTGCGTTTGTAGTTCCAACTTGCATTAATGAACTCCCAGGTCCGGATGTCAGCAGAGACAAACCAGTCACACGTCTTTGCCCAGATGCCCAGAAGAAGGTTCCTGCTTGTCTGTGTATGGCATCTAAATCTCCAAAAAGTAAATAGTGAAATACCAGACATGTTGAAGTAGAGACAGCACTCATAATATTATTGCAGGCTACTGCGAAATGCCATCTCTATGTGAATTAGGTTTGACACCTTGCCGGAGCACTTAGTATCTGGCTGCCATTTTGAAGTGAGACTGATAACACTGCTCCTTGTTTCAACATTGCTAAAACAAAATCTCCCCACCTTCACCAACACTCTGACTCTGTTTATTCCCAGTAAGAGGTTCAGCGTTAATGAAAGAAAACAACACTGTTGGGACGTTACGATGATGATAAAGAGCTAAAACTTATCTTGTAGGCGTATTGTGACTCGGATCATGGATTAAAGTGTTCTTTTTTTTTTAATTTATTTAAACGGACAAGTCCTTTTCAACAATTGACATCTCTGCAGCATGTTCTGGGTAGGTGATCAGTAATGTGAGAAATGTCTCATCAGTGTGGCAAAGAATTGCAAAAGGAGAAGTGGCTATAAAATTTGTTCTCTGTGTTAAACTTGTTATGAAAATGTCTGTGTCTGTGTGTGTGTGTATGTGTGTGTGTGTGTTTGTGTGTTTGTGTGCGCGCGCGCCTTTAGACATTTTCAGCTTGATTGTTTGCTGCTTCAGAAGTAGTAGGCTATTGACAGGAACAGTAATTCTCAAATTGCAAATAAATAAATAAATAAATAAAGAAATCTATAAAAACAGCTCTATGAAAAGTATGTAGGTAAGAATAGAAATACAATGAAATAAAACTGTAAAGATAATTGTAAAAAAAAAAAAAATAATAATTCTGGAAGTGAAACAGTTAAAATAATAATAATTATATTTAAATATATTTATGTTTAGTAAATAATTATGTTGAATAACTTGTAAGGTTACATTATACGGTTAAACCTGATAGATAGCCTAAAGCCTACACTCTCACACAAAAAAGGTACTTAGTGTACTTCGCTGTACCTTTTATTGGGGTGGTACCCTGGAGTGCAGGTACATCTTTTGTACAGTTAGTGTGTATGTTTTACCTGGAAAGGTGCATGCAGTGTACCTTTAAAGTGTTCTGAATAAAGAAAAAGAAAATAAAGAAAGAAAATCGTATGGTCCATTTGTGTACCTTAAACATTTTAAAGATACACTGCGTTCACATTACTGTGTAAAAGAATACTGTGTAAGATGCTGTGTAAAACACACTAAAGGTACAAATTGTGTACCTTTGAGGGTACCGCCCCAGTGATTGGGAAAGGTTCAGTTAAATTGTAGTACTTTTTTTCCCCCTGAGAGTGTACTTACAGCCTCAGCTACATCATAAAGTTATTAATGACACTGTGTACTTTTCTACAGTATATATATATATATATATATATATATATATATATCGTTTATTTAAACAGACTAAGAGTCAGATATCGAGCCTAAACACCTAATGACAGAGTTATCAAATATATTTTCCCCTCCATGCCCCCTGTATTTACCTTCTCTCGCACAAATTCAGCCGTCCATTTCAGAGCAAACGTAGTCGACAATGTTATATATACTAACACCCATCTTTTCACCTCAGTACTTTAGCGGGGTTTTCTGGTTTGTAGGTTGTGGTGTCCTGTCTCTTTCTTACAGGCGGTGAACGGAGTGAAGTTCTCGGAGAGTTTGCGGGTGTGGAAATAACGTCTGGGGGGCGTAGAAACAGATCTCCAGTTCAAGGCAACACAGCCACGACTTCCTTTTTCTTTCTTTTCACTCTCACGTTCTCAGCACCACGGATAGCGTAGTGGACTTAGCCTGAACTTTAGCGTGAATGTCGTAAACCTTTTACCTTTTAAAAAACAAATAAGCTCTATATAGTGTATAAGGCAGTTATATTTCTCAGACGGTTTTTAGAAGAGCTCTCTCTCTCTCTCTCTCTCTCTCTCTCTCTCTCTCTCTGTGTGACATAGTCGAAGCTGAATAACGTTTTCATCGCGCGAAGTCATTTTTTTACATTGAATTTTTTTTCAGTTACGCCATTTTGGACCTGTAGGTGAACCAAAAGTTAATTTTGCTTGACACACATTAAATTTAGCTCCCAGCGAGTGTCCTTGCTGCCTGGGAATTGTAACATGTATTTTCATCTGCTTGACCGAAAACTTCAGCTCTTTTTGGGTGTACTTGGCCTTAGTCTCTATTGCTAAACTTCATTCTGACATGTAACACGTCTCTGATGCCTTAGGAATGGTGGCCTTTCTGCAGAACTGTTTAGCATGACCGGCCTGCTATGCATCTTTGAATGATAAAAGCAAGGTTGTTTTATTGGCCACAGAAATGTCCTTGGACAACACACACCTATAAACATTGGTTTGTGAAGAGCTTGAACAGACCAGTATGTCTCTATGGAAAGTAGGCTAACTAGTAAAAGCTGATTACTGATTGAGAAGAGATGTGTGTTTATTTCATCCAAAGATGGGTGTGAGTCTTGGCCCAGTGTTTATAACTTATTGTATCTGTTTTTTTAAGTAGGGCTTCAACAAGCACCACAGTGTCTATAATACCCAAACTAAATGTGAATTAACCAACATCAGAGTGGTCCCAGTGTTTATGCCTCATTAATCAAGTAAACCATACAGTGACAGAAAGCTGGGCAGGGATTTGTCCCACGCCCAAATTTGCTAGATGGAAAAATAGGTTGAAGCCATGCTGAGGAATGCCAGCTGCACAGTGGAAAGTTTGTCAAAGTGAGCTGTCCAAACACCTCATTACAAGGCCTGAGACACAAGACAGGGTCCTGCTCTCCATCAGTAAACTCTTCAGCGTGGCCTTGGAGTTGTTGCAAGCTGTACACAGTCAGGGAGCAGTCTGGATGCCAAGCTACTTGCATGAATGCTGAAATTGAGTTACAAACTTGGTAAGAATGAAGGGTTAAAGAGCAGATCAATGTGTGACATGAAATAATGAGGATGGACAGTTGTTAAGACAAAGCCATGTATGGACAGTGGACAGACAGAGGACAAATTGTATATTTTATTTTATTGCAAATAAATCATTTGCAAAGAACATGACATGGTGTCATCTCTATCTATTAGGCTCATGCACAAACATTTACAGGGTGTTGGGGCATAAAGGGAAAAAAAGGAAGAACTCTCCATTCCCCAGCCACAAACACTACCAATGCTCCTACTGCCCTGCTGGAAAAAAAACAATTGAAACCCTCATAGAATTTGTAATGGCTTTAATGGTTATAATGGAAATTGGACTGGTTTGAATGGAAACTGTAATGGTCCCTGTGGGTCTGTACTGGTAATTCGTTGTCTTCTTTGGTGGCATGTTATGTCTAGTGGATACCATCAAGGACCAATAATGGTAATGGTAATGGTTTTAATGGTTAGCTGAAGGTTTGTAAAGGTATTTGTAGTGGAAACCATTAGAATTTCTGTGATGGTTTCCATTGTTCTTGTTTTTTTCAGCAGGGTGTCCAGCCCACATGACAAATGATTATTATTTTTTGTGATGGCAAATGGGTTTCCACTGAACAGGACAAAATTCTTCAAATGTTACATTACCCACATGAATGGTTTAATTCACTTTTTTGGGTGCAAACTATGTCTTGGCCTGCCGCTACTCTTGAGATTTCCAGACAAGCTTTATTGGGGTCGTCTGAGAGAAATGATGTGTGTGGAGAGTGGTTTGCTGTAATTCTACACTGAAACCTCTAGAGGGATTTTAAGCCAATACCACTACAACCCAAATATCTAGTGATTAATACTCCTTGAAACTTCTTGAAACCCCAAGCTAATCAGCTGTGTGCAGTTGTACAGACCTGTATATGTTCTCATTAAAGAAAAAGCTGTACTTCTTTTTTTGCTAACACTGGTTTGGTAAATTTAGTAATTATCTCTAGTAAACGTTAGATCATTATAAGTAAGCCTTACCACTGCATATGATAACAATGTTTGTTAATCAAATACTGAGGGGATTTTTGCTACAACAAAGTTTGGCAGCTAGAGCTTTCACAAAGTTTGAATTTAAACTGACACCAGAAATGACAATGCTACTGTAAGTCTATAGACTGAAATATAGTCCATGTGCTATTAGGATTTTGAATATACACTGTAAAATATAGCTTCACACCAAGGATAATTTTTGCAGTGTGCAGAATACAATAGAATACAACATACAATATTTGTCCTATATTATGCAGTCTGTGCCCCTAATCTAAACAGCACATTTGCATAAAGTTGAAACCAGCTTGACTTCTTTGCTGTGCCACGAGTCAGATTCTTGCTACCTGCAATCCCACAGTCCCTTGCATAGTAGAATAGTAAGTTAACATAATGTTCCACCAACTTTTTTAGATAGCGAATAGCCTACTGTGTGTCAGTTGTTGATTAGCTGACGTCACGGGTCAGATCCTTCGGCAGTTAGTGTTAAACAGTTAACAGTTAGTGTCCACAGAGTTCCACGAATGAGTCTCAATTCAAAGTGCCAAAAGGATTCAATCATAAATATGATGAAGTGGAATAAAAACTTTTGTCAAGTTGTATGAGTTGATGAGATTGTATTACTATGCATTGATGCATTGAGGAGACCTTTTAATATAGAGCCAGCCATGTTTGTTGATGTGGTTTTGTGATGTTTGTTCAGTAAAGGTTGTATGGATAATGCACATATAGGCCACGGGATGGATCTGCACTGAGTAGATGAAATATAGCTGTTGGCATAAATATAATACACATGTCAAAATGTGTATTCTCTCTCTCTCTCTGTCTCTCTCTCTCTCTCTCTCTCTTTCTCTCTCTCTCTCTCTCTCTCTCACACACACACACACACACACACACACACACACACACATCTATCTATCTATCTGTCTATCTATCTATCTATTTAGACTACTATCTCTCACACACATAAGGTTATGAGAGAATCTACAGCATGAGCAAAGATGGGTAGTTCGTCCCACAGGTAGACACAGTGGAAGTATCACTAAGCTCTTGTAGAACGTAGTGACTGAAGTGGCCACAAAGTGGCCTTGAAGATTGACTCTGTGTAAATGGGGTGCAACTGAAGGCAAAAGCTTGCATCCACTGAGGATTCTGGGGGGAAAAAGTACATCTATCTTCAGTGCATTTACTGAGCAGAATTGCATGTTCATTTGATGTTTTCTAATTGATACCACGTTTCAGTATAGCAGCATTTATCATTATTAGCAAATGAAAAGTTTTCCTATTGACAGGTCCAGAATAATTTATTGAATGCTAAACAACTAAACAGTGCGGAAATAATTTAAAAAGAAAACAAAAATAATTCTGAATTTGTCTTTAGACTTCTTTTTATACTTTTTTTCACATTTAAGAAAATAGTTAAGATAACAAATGATGAAATGAAAAAAACTGAACTATGCAGTAGTGACCAAAATTATTTTACATTTGCAGCAGCTTACACAAACAATACAACTCAATGTGGAAATCCCCCGTGGAAACGTTTGTATGATCGTAATCTGACTACAGGCTGCATTTCCTCATATGTCCACTGTGTGGTGCTGTTGTATGAGTTTAAAATGACTAAGCCGCGCATCCAACAACAGACATTGATGAACAGGTAACGGCACAGCAAAAGAGAACCTAAATAGACATTCAGATATTTCAAATATGAGATTGGACGAGTGATATTTCATCTTTAACATAAGAAAAATGTAACAAATTATAGTAAACTGGACACTATTTCCCCACTGAGCAAAGCATTAATGAACTATTTATAAAACATCTGGTGCCCCCGCACAACAACAATAATAATAATAATAATAATAATAATAATAATAATAATAATAATAATAATAATAATAATAATAATAAACAAACTAATCAATCAATCAATCAATCAATCAATCAATCAATCAATCAATTAATAACTATATTTGCATTTCCTGATGGAAATACAGTGCTTGCAAAGAGCTGAAAATAAATAAATAAACATACAGCAAAGATTGGAAGTATGTTGCTAGGGCTGTGGTATGGTATTCCAGGTGGTTGCTAGGTTGTTGCTAGGTGGTTGCTGTGGAGTTCCAGGTGGCTCCTAGGGTGTTGCAACGGTTGTGCTGTGGTATTCCAGATGGTCGCTATAGTGTTGACAAATTGTTGTTATGTTGTTGTGGTTGCCAGTGGTTGTTAAGGTGTAGCTATGGTATTCCACGTGGTTGCTAATGTGTTACTAGGTGTTCTCGGTTGTTGCTAGGGTGTTGCTATGGTATTCGCTAGCAAGGTTAGGGCCCTTTTTTTTTAGTTTGAGGGAATTTAGTAGTTAGAGGGGTATTTATTTTTGGATTTGGGGAATTTGTCAATGAGGGAGTATTTATATTTGTCAACAGTGGTCTTTTAGGTCTGTTTCAACTGTAGATTACATTCATTTGCTATAGCTATAGGTACAAAAATATGTCCTCTTCAGGGCATCCTCCCACTGACAGTGTTTGTAGCCTGAAGGGGTTAGGACCGTCTTTTGTAGAGTATATATTTGCTACATGTTTGCTACTAAGCATGCAATGATCCCTTTGTTGTCTTTTTGATACAATACTGATATCAGAGCTAGGTGTATCAGCTGACAGTCAATATAAATGCAACACTGATATCTGCAAGCTTATGTTGCCAAGTTATATGAAATCATATATGCAAGATCTGGGTTGTGTGAGCCAACATCACACATTTACAACATGTCAGCGGCTTGGACCAAAAAACATGTCAAAAATACAGTGTGATTACATTTCAGGTCAGTATTAGTCTGATACCAATATCCAGTATCACATTAGTGCATACTTTTTTATGTATTTATTGTATAGGTATCTAAACCAATCTCTTTGTTTTTATTTGCAAGAACAAAATACAAAGATTTTGGAAGCACAAAACATCGGGGCTAGTTATGACCAAAAACAAAACAATAATTCATTAGAAAGGTCAATGAACTAAAAGACAACAATATGACAAGACTTCACTAACTCCCAGAGCTAATCACTGTTCACAGCATTAATGAGGCTCATGTGAGCTGTTAGTCAATAAGAGGGTGAAAGAGAAAAACAAACCATGGCAGAACTGCAAACACAGACTGAAGTAACCACGTCACTGGATGTAACAATACTGCTTTATTCATATGCTGATGCTGTGTAATGTGCAAAACTGGTTTGCTCAGCTTTGCACACTTTATGTGGGTAGTTCTTCATGAGTCAGCTCCTGTTGCCCTGTTGTCCTAATTTACTTGTCATACTAGCAGCAGTGGACAAAGTACAGAGAAATTAGACTTAAGTGAAAGTATTGATAATGCATCAAAAACTTTGTTCAGTTAAATGTGGAAGTATACAGCCAAAAATGTACTTCAGTGAAAGTAAAAAAAAAGTAGTACTTTTGAATGAAGTCTTAAAAAGTAAAAAAAAGTAAATGTTTTTAACTGATGAAATTAATTTGAATTTAATTAAGTTATTGTCATGTTTTCATGTGAAAAGTATCTTCTAATTCTTATCTAAAACTCTTCATTTTTTTTGTTGTTGTTTTAAAGCATTTTGCCTGTAAGTTTGCAATATTTTATCTTTAGCTAGAATCTGACTTGCTGCCTAGCCAATTACGTTAGCTACTGCCAATGCTACAGTGCTAGTCTAACCTGCCATTAGCAAAGAAAACAGTCAAATTTAGTTAAATATAGCCATTTTTTCATGGTTTTTTTTCTCTCCCCAAAATAGATGGAGTTCATGCCATATAGAGAGGCAAAGGATACACGTCATTTTATACAAGAATTTGCTTACTCCGGGATATTGAAGCACTTTTCTGAGGTAGGGCCGGGGCACTCATTCCTCAAGTTCCACACTGCAGTCTGGTGGCTGAAACATCTTCAAAGACACATTGATATCTATAACGCTAACGATACTGTTTAGCATGAGAAGGTCACTGCAGAATTAGTACAATTCCTGATCATTTATTTCTCAACAAGATTGGATGCTAAACTGAAATGATTGGATGCTTAACAGAGCTCAGACTTTTCTCAAAGGCCTAAAATAGTTCTTAATATTTCAATATTAATATTTCAGTATTTCAACCATAGGCCTTTATCAGAATGCTTTTAAGACAATGAAAAATGAAGATATTTAATGTAGTGTGTCCAAATGTTTGAATAGTAGTGTACAAAATAATTTATTACAGGGTATATATACTCATTGACCACTTTATTAAGAATATCTGAAAATCTCATTCACTCATTCTCACTGAAACTGGATAATTGAAGATTGGGAAAAGAGGTGGTATCTTTCTAATCTTTAAATGTCCAGTTTGGGTGAGTGTGTGCCTACTGTAGCCTCATATTCCTGTTCTTGGCTGACAGAAGTGGAACCCAATGTGGTCTTCTACTGTTGTAGCTCATCCTCCTTAAGATTCATTGTGCTGTGGCTTCTGAAATGTTTCTCTGCTCACCACGGTTGTAAAGAGTTGTTATTTGAGTTACTATAGCCTCCCTGTCAGCTTAAAACCATCTGACTTCACTCAACAACAAGGCATTTCTGCGAGATGAGGTCACATTTTTTTTTTACCCATTCTGACTGATGTGAACATTAACATGTTTGATGTGAACATTAACTGAAGCTGTTGACCTTGGTCAGCATGATATGCATTGAAGTGTTGCCACATGATTGGTCGACTGGATCATTGCATGAATGTGCAGGTGTTCTGGTGTTCTTAAAAAGTGGCCAGAGAGTGTATGTCACAAACACTAGTGTTAAAATATATATATATATATATATATATATATATATATATATATATATATATATATATATATATATATATATATATATATATATATATATATATAAAATACAAATACATAATGACATGCAATGAATATGAATATGTACAGCTGCCAGGCATTGTTTGTTTGAAGATCACATATTCTCTGGATATAATGATCAAATGTGCTCTTCCCAAAATTCCAAGTGAGGCTTTTTTCACATAAACATAGCTTCTGAATATATCTGAGAGAAATTTCATGAGATTATTAATTATAAATCATAAGTAATTAAGGCATAGGTTATGCTCATATGTCTAGAATATATGTTATGTTGACATCAGTTTGTATGCAAAACTTAGTACAAGTGTCGTCGTACAAGGGCTGTAGAATCCATCATAGTCCAGCGAGGCCGACCCGGTCAGCTCCACTGTGGTTCTGTAGTAAAATATACCTGGTGTCAGCTGTATTGGAAACCTTCACTCCCTGATTTGCATGCTCACCCCTTTTAAAATGTAAATATCATGTAAAGTAATGATGATGAGAATATTTCCACAGTCACTGGATGAGAGCACCTCTGACTGGGTCTATGGTTTATATGGCATCCGTCAGACTCTTCTGAATCTGCATGCATTTGAATTTGTGGGGAAACCTGACCACCACGTTCTGAGGTGGCGTTGACATTGCTTTTCATAAGCCCATAATATTTTTTAAGAACATCCATTATTTCTATCCTTAATCTTCCTATCCACCTTACAGGCTCTGCACCATGAATTATCAACTACTTTACCAAAATAAAGAACTTATCACAATACTTGCTGGTTAGTTGATGAATGATTACATCACTTTCATAATTTCTAAAGCACACACTACACACCTTATTATATATGGGACGAGTTTGTTTTTGCAAAAAAAAAAAAATAATAATAATAATTTATTCTTTGGTCCAGAATTTGGGCCATTATATCAGGTGTGAACACCTGCACCATGACTTATTAAGCCTGCATGAATTGCAAAGGAATAATAGACCTCTCAGTGATCCGATCAAAGATTAGATTTGGGATGGGAATTGGGTGGTGAGGCTTATTTCAAGTCTGGGAGCTGCCACTGTGTTACACCCAGGTCACCACTCCTGAATAGGTAGACAGATGTGTGTGTGTGTGTGTGTGTGTGTGTGTGTGTGTGAGAGATATACTGTGTGTGTGTGAGAGAGAGAGTGAGTGAGAGAGAGAGAGAGAGATAGTGTGTGTGTGAGAGTGAGTGAGTGTGTGAGAGAGAGAGATACTATGTGTGTGTGTGTGTGTGTGAGAGAGAGATACATTTACATTTATGGCATTTGGCAAACGCCCTTATCCAGAGCGACTTACATTTATTTCATTTATACATCTGACGGTTAAGGGCCTTGCTCAAGGGCCCAACAGTGGTGGCTTGGTAGTGCTGGGATTTGACGACCTTCCGATCAGTAGTCCAACGCCTTAACCACTGAGCTACCACTGCCCCTACTGTGTATATTATAGTATCTATAGTGTGTATCTATACTGTGTATAGATACTCTGTGTATGCATTTGTGTGTGTGTGTGTGTGTGTGTGTGTGTGTGTGTGTGTGTGTGTGTGTGTGTTTGAGAGAGAGAGAGAGAGAGAGAGTTACTGTGTGTACGCGTGTTTGTGTGTGAGTTTGAGAGAGAGAGAGAGAGAGAGAGAGAGAGAGAGAGAGAGATTGTGTGTGTGTGTGTGTGTGTGTGTGTGTGTGTTGTGGGGGGTGGGGGGTGTTGTAGGGCGGACACGCTTTAGAAAAGAGCAGGAAGCTTTGCTTGATTCATTCATCAGACACTGAGTGAGAGAAACATACCCACGTTTAGCTGATGATCTTTTTCTGTTTCATTTTTAAAGGATCATGAGCAGAAATGCATTAGGTTGACCGACACTGTTACTTTTAACTCATCAGCATACAGTTAGTCGGCAGTTTTTATGAAAGAGTGCTTACGGGTGTCAGCCGTTACACCGTTGACCAACTTTCTGCATATTGTATTTGTTATTTTTTGTGTAAATCATCGTTTTTTTATTTAAATAAAAAAAAGGCAGACGCCTGAAAGATGGGGTGCACAGCGAGCGCTGGCGATAAAGCGGCTCTTGACAGAAGTCGGATGATCGACAAGAATTTACGGGACGAAGGAGAAAGAGCCGCACGAGAGGTCAAGCTGCTTCTTCTCGGTAAGTTAGCTTAGCTAGCGAGCAAAATTAGGCTTCATTAATGAATACTAATCAACAGCCTTAGGTCACTGGTAACATTCTAAAAGAAACTGAATATGTAGTGCAATACATTCTGCTTATTATTTCTTACTGTATGTAGTATACTTGTGTAGGGAGGGCGGATGTATTTGGAATTCAGCCATAGTGATAACTTCATTATCTGCATAGCAACCTGTGATCAACCTCAGCATGTAACTTTAAAACATGTAACTTGTTGAGGAAATTGACAGTTCTTTCTTTCTTTTCATTTTTTTTTTATTAAGGAAAATAACTTGATAAATAACCAGCCAATAAGCGAATTCACAAGTTAGCAACTTGTTAAAATGTAGATTTTAAGTGACTATGACTAAAATAACTTGAATCCTATATTTGACAGTTTCACAGTTATTAACCAGTAAAACTTCAACTTATACACATTTAGAAAAAGTTTATTCTTGTATAAAATAATCTCTGGATGTTTTCATGCATTCTCGACAGAGAAAGCCACTTTGGTCAGTTTGTAAATAAGTCATTGGCAGTCCATAAAGAAAATGAACTCATTTCCCCTCAGTTTTTAGTGATTTATAGAGGTATCCCTATTCCCAAATCCCCCAAATAAGCCTGTTACAGACAAACATTAATACTGTTTTAGTTAAGTAACCATTAATAAAATGGTTTGTTTTCCTGGGTGTGGGATAGGATGTGTTCAGGACTAGCCATTATTTATACTAAGTTTAAGTTAGGCTTGTTTATTTTGCAATTAAGCAAAGCAATACATTGTCATTTAAACCCCATTTCCATGCATTGATATCCACACAGCGGCTGGATTTGGTTGTGAATCAGTGAATCAATAACATTGTTAAAATAGGTTGTACAGTTACAAATGTATACAAGTAGTATCGAGTGCCTAAATTATGCCCATTATCCACAAACAGTGGTTATATTTATGTTTATTTCAATCCCTGATTTGTCTAAGTTGTTGTCTTATGTAGCCTTTATAAATTGCTTTCAGTGCAGTTGTGATTAATGAATGCTGTATCTGAAGCAGAACACACATCTATAGTCTCATAAAAGTGGTACTAATTTGTACCATTCTTTGTCGCTGTGGTGGTATCTTCAAGTGTACAAATTTTGTACTTTCACTATGTATCTTTTACCTAGAAAGATGCATATACAGTAGTGTACCTTTAAATCCTTACACTAAAAGGTAATTACAGTCTAATTATGCACCTTAAATCTTTTTTGGAAGGTACACTATATCTACATTTCCAGGAGAAAGATGCATATTAAAGGAACAAAAGTTAAGCATACCACCCCAGTGACAAAACAGTACAGGTTATTACCCTTTTCCTGAATGTGTACAGCTCTTTCCATTCCTGTACTTCACTTTAAAATGTAGTGATATAATGCATCATTTCAGTTAGATACACTGCTATTTAAAGATTGAAATTGCTAATTAATTTTAAATTTGAGTGAATATTTGGTTAATAATAACTATGCTGGAATTACATAGCCTGCATTATGTATTGTGTATTACACTGATGACTTCTAGAGCTAATCAGTGCTAAATAGTTTTCTGATATGTACTTGTGAGCCTGACAACTTCACCTACAGTGTTTTGTACCTTTGATGTTGTCTTTGAATTTGTACAGCTGGAAGCACTTTTGTCCATCTTTTGGGAATTCATTCATTTGCCAATTGGGCAGATACACGCACACACGTGCCCCATAGGAGCTGGTTAATTAGCCAGGCCGCTGTGTACTTTAATGGATGTTTGTTGTAGGGTTGTATGTCTGTCAACACATCCATTTGTTTCTGCATGTGCAAGTGCAATAAAGACAGAAGTTTGTTGGAGAGTGTAAGAGGAGGTTGGGAGTTCTGTGGCAGAAAGTGAAACTGCTGCTGTATCATAGCAGAGTCACGAACACTGCGAAGGTATCTGATGGCTTATCATAATGGTGTCAGAAAGGCCACAGTATAGCTGAGGGTTTGGCCAGAGTTGAATTTTGTGCAACAAAGCCATGGAAAAACTCACAACTGCACAGGTCTGTGGCCCATAGGGACAAGAGAACCTACTTTAAAAGTTTGAACACCTGCTGTTTTTTGTAGAAGCACAACAGACTTGCCGAAGACGAGACGTGTGAAACCTTTTGGCGAGGAGTTGCGTGCTGGCAGCTGTCAATCTCTCCGTCCCTTTTACCCTTAGGATGCCCTTGTATTTCTCTTAGACATCAGGCTGTTGCCTAGTAACCACACAGGTAGCTTGAATTACCACACCGTAAAAGTAGCAGGTGGAGCAGACTAAACAAAAGGTGAAACTATTGTGTCAGGACACACGTGTGCACAGAGATCTGGTTCTCTACAGTGGACTACTATTACTGTTTGAAGTTTATTAGTACTTATTGAACTGTATGTACTCGTGAAAGGCCACAGTGGGTAGGAAAGTACCAGACTGTGTATATGGGCGTTATGCTGATCACAGTCTGGCAGTGTGAGAAGCTTGACCGCTTCACTCTTCTGTTTTTTCCCTCCCACAAATCCGGCATCAGGAACAAATGCCACTGAGTGATTGTATTTAATGATGAAAATCTGTAAATGCTCTTAGAGCTCAAGCATCTTGCCTGTATTACAACAGACATTAATAACAAATCCAGCTGTTTATTATACTTTCTTGCCTGTATATACTGCATTCATTTGACACATTTTTTTCTAAAGCACCAACATAAAACGTAGATCTCACTGCATATCGCAAGCTTCTGCTATATCTAATCTGCTATATCTTTACTGCAAAGCCTAATATTGCAAATTAAAGGAAAAAACATAACATGTCTTCATAAGGTGTTGGGCTGCCATGAGCTTCACTCCACCTTGGCAGTGATTCTACAAGTCTCTAGAACAGTACCGGAGCGATGATGTCTTTCCAAAAGATATTCCCTCAGTTGGTGTTTTAATGATGGTGTTGGACAGCGCTGTCTGACATGTCACTCCAAAATCTCCCATACATGTTCAGTTGGGTTGAGATCTGGTGAGTGTGAAGGCCATATCATATAATTTACATCATTTTCATTCTTATCAAACCATTCAGTGAGCCCCCGTGTCCTGTGGATGGGGCAGAGTCATCGTGGAAGAGACCACACCCATCAGGATAGATATGTTTCATCATAGGATAAAGGTCATCAGTCAGAAGAATTTTGTATTGACCTGCAGTGATGCATCCCTTTAAGCGGACAAGTGGAGCCAAGCCATGTCAGAAAAATAAATAAATACCCCCTACAGCATAACAGAGCCACTGTTTTTCCTTTAATTTGTCACCCGTCTGTATTGTGCAGACCTACATGAAAGTGACAGATGCAATGAGGAAACTGAATGAACTGTTTTATTATTCTGGATACCATGAGCTTGTGCACTGTCTAAAAATACTGAATGGCGCAATGATGCAAAACTGTGTTGTCACTTAATCAGAGTCATTATGTGACCTTCAACCAAAGCTCTTCTTTCTTTTATATTCTCTTCTAAGGCAAATGCTGAATGGCTCTTTTTGTAAATGAAATCTGAAATGTTTTGGTCAAATCCACACTTGCATTTTCAGATGATTTTTCAGGTTGTTGCTGTTTATAAATTTATTTATTTATTTATTTATCTGTTTATTTATTTATTTATTTATTTATATATATTTTTTGTCATTTTAGGTTTTATAGTTTCTGGTATTTCCCTGCTAACATTCAAGTCCACAGATGAGAGCTCGCTTGTTTCCTTGACTTTGAGCAGAGCTGTTGTGCTGTTGGAGTTGTTGTGGTTTGAGCCATGTGTGTGTGGTGCTGACTTTGCCTAATTGCTGTTTGTGCTTTGGGAGCGAGAGAGATCACTCGGCCCCCTCAGGCCATCCCCAGAAAGCCACTTGGGGAGGAGCGGTGACTAATTGAAACGAGTTTAGTAGACATCAGAATCAGCTGGCTCTCACATACTGGAAGTGAAAAAGTGAAAGACATTCGGTTCTTTTTTTGTCAGCCAAGATCAATATTCAACTTCCAGATAATCATTCTTTCCATTTAGCCCCAGCCTATAGAAAGTTAAAGCAGGAATGCAATGCTTCTTCTTAATCCAGTGATCATTTACCATATTCAACAACTTTTCTCCATCTCAAATTCTAACACTTAGACTCCAAAACTTCCACAAAGACTCCAAAAGAGTACATGAATGCTTTTATTTTGGCTTCCAGTTGAGAGGAGAGCTGGGAAACACAAACTGTACTAAGTACCTGGGACACTGGGTTGGTTTCTGGAGAGACAAAACACTAAAACACTTGGGACTTTGTGTTCAAAAACCAAGACGTTGAATAATGACTGGGCACTTAAACAGAAAACATGGCCAACTTACTGCACCAACTTACCTGATTTTTTCTTGGGTGTAAAATCAAAGCATGCATAATCCTTTTATTCCACTGTAGCCACTTTGCGATTAATTAATCTCATGATGTTAACGCCCACTCAGCTTTCCTTGAGATGGGAGATCAGTTGCATGTTAAGCAGCTACTGACGCAGTCTACTACTCCAAATTGTTGGTAAATTGTGTAATTTTTTAGATATGGCGACTTCAATTTGCAGAGCTCATATGCCAGTGGGAATTTCCTTGTTGCTTTCAAGGCATATGATATCAGATTTCCACTTCCTTTCATTTATCTCTTTCCTTGCTTCGTAGCTCTTTGGAATTGCATACATGGCCTGTATTTAGACTGTGAGCTTTGCATTGCTGAACTGTCTGGATGTTGTGGGATTTACCTAAATCCTTTTTGAGGTTAAGATAACCTGAATTGCATTCTTTACTTAGAAATTTTGTTTTTTAACGTTGCCAAACATAACTTGAGTTTTTATTTTGACCAATTTAGTGCTGCTTTGTGATGGACAGCCACTAGACAAATGTTTTAGTGAACAGATGAAGCGCGTACAGCATTGGACTGTTTAGGAAAGTTGTACATAGGCTACTATGTGTGACAAAAGTCTGAGCTTTAACCATGAGTAAGCAAAAATCACATTGAACTGATCTTAAATGATTGAATCATAATCATGGAAATAAAGAAAAATATCTCACAAAACTTTTACTTTTCGCCCTACTTTTACTGGCACATTATATTTATTTTCTGTTGTGTTATTCCTATTGTATTTTTTTTATACATTTCTATTTCACATTTTAAAAAATATTTTATATAAATATATTTTTTCCTGTTTTGTCCCTCAAAGCTATTATTTGTTGCATTTTTATTATTCAACTAATTTACTATTTTATTTTTGACTAACTTTTGTTTCTTTCTTAGGTTTTTATGTCAGACTATAAACAACTTTGTTAGATTATTCTTTTTCTCATTTCTCAAGACTTTCATCCTTAGTTTTGCTGAAAGAAAAGAAAAGGTTTCTCTGTTTTTGTTTCTCAGGTGCTGGTGAGTCCGGGAAGAGTACAATTGTCAAACAAATGAAGTAAGTCATGCTCCTGTAAACCAAATCTCTTTAGTAATAGCATACAAGGAATTTGACTTTTATTAATTCCATGAAAATTCTTGATACCATGCATATCAGTGCTGCTGTGTTTTTGTTCAGAATCATTCACCAGTCTGGTTACTCAGAAGAGGAGTGCCATCAGTTAAGGGCTGTGGTGTACAGCAACACCACTCAGTCCTTGATGATCATCGTCAGGGCCATGGAACGGCTGGAGATCGACTTCGCTGATGCTGCTCGAGCTGTAAGTGCTAACCAAGGGAGAAGATTTTCATATTCAAGAGCTGCCATCTTCCAGCCTTGTGCTTCTCTCCGGTTAGGCCTAATCAACTACAATGAGCTAGATCAACTGTAGCAATAAGAGCACTTGGAGGAAAGAATAATTTTCCTCAGCAGAAATGTCTATAGTGTGACTTGATTGTGATCGGTGTTTATGTGTGTGTGTAACGCAGGACGATGCAAGGCAGTTGTTTGCACTGGCGAGCACAGTTGATGAGGGAAACATGAGCGCAGAGCTGGCCGGCATCCTCAAGCGCCTGTGGGCGGATGGAGGTGTGCAGACATGCTTCGGTCGCTCCAGGGAGTACCACCTCAATGACTCTGCTTCATAGTGAGTCTCTAGATCTCACTTACTTTTTCCCAGTTCCAAGAAAATGGGCATTTGATGGGTAAAAACAGATGCTTCAGTGCCTTTTGGACATACAGTACACATGTATAACTGAATGTTGTAATGAAGGTTTATGTGTCTCCACTATGCCAGACCTTCCACATGTACCAGAAATGAGCAAAATACTCTATACATCACATTGTACGGTATCCTAACCAGAGCTGTGTTTTTAATTGAAACGCAAACAGTCACACCGTAGAGGACAGCTTCAGTGTTTTCACTTAAAGAAAAATAAATGCGTAGTCTTATTTACTATGGCTAAGATTCCCAAACGCATTGCAGCACAAAGAAGACATCTTTACCAGATGTGATGATCTTAATGATACTATGCTCTTGGGAATCTGGGCCTTTATTGTTTATAATAATATATATTTGTAAAAATATAGAAGTTTACATCTTGCTTTGCAGAAGTTCCCATAATTCACACCTAACATGTAATCTTGTGTAGTTATATAACTTGTATAATTAAGGGTAGGGTTTGTGCATCTCCATAGAGCACTATCAGTATGCGCGCATAAACGTGACATTTTGTTTCTACAAATCACAGCCTGAACTTGATTACAACTGCCTAGTAGCAGCACAGAGACAGGACTCTTTTGACTTCCTGAACAACGTCATGGTGCACGACCAGTATGGATAACGAAAAAGGACATAATCAGCACCTCCCATTTGCAGCAGGGGTACTGACATGCATCGACTCTCACTCGACCCTCAAGCGACCCTAATTCATGTCACTTGTGCAATACAAGACTCCTGCTATATATATATATATATATATATATATATATATATATATATATATATATATATATATATATATATATATATATATATATATATATATATATATATATATATATATATATATATATATATATATATATATATATATATATATATATATATATTTTTTTTTTGCATTACGTACATAAATAGTTAAAGCATCGTGGGAGAGTCGAAGTTGTAAGAGGATTAGGCAACTCTTGAACTGAGATTGGACTAATAAAAGATTTTATGGTGTTCTTAGTGTGCACTGGTGTATTTTTTGTTTCTCTCATTCTGGATGTATACTGCATCATCCTGTTACTCTGTTAACAGCAGCTAAACGTTCACGCTTTTCAAGAAGAGTGTTCTCTTCTTATTTGAGTCGAGTATTACAATTTATTGCTATTGTTTTATTCCCTTCTGCATGTTCAAAGATCTCCATAGAGATTCAAATATGTTTTATTCAAATGGACAATGATGCAAATAACATGGATGTGTGTTGAGAAGTATGATGTGGCAAAACCTCAACTTTTGCATGTGATATGCAGACACACAAGGCACTTTCATTAAAGGACATTCAGTTCCAAAAATGATGGATGTATATTTCAGGCCAGCATGACCAAGAATGTATGCTGACATTCAAAAGTCTTGTGTATAATGTAACACACTACTCCTTCGATACTACTATATCCCCTTGTTCTTCTTTTGTTCATAGCTACCTGAATGATCTAGACAGGATATCGGTCGCTAATTACATCCCCAATCAACAGGATGTCCTCAGGACCAGAGTGAAGACTACTGGTATTGTTGAGACCCACTTCACCTTCAAGGATCTTCACTTCAAGTGAGCATTAGACTTTAATCAAAGCATTGAACCCATATCACAACCAGGGGAATGTCTACCAGCCATTCATAGCTGGATCAGGCAAAATATTGAAATATTGTGGTGGAGAACGTCGTTTGCATGTTTGCCTGCTTGCATTTCAGGTTTTGTGAGTGTGTCTCTGCTGTTTTGTGTATTATCTGAGCAAACAAAGAATATGTTGTTAGTATATACTATGCAATTTGTTTTGGAAGGCGGGTATGTTGAAATTCAGGAAGTGTCAGTGTGTTGGGTTTGAACTTCCCTTATGTTTATGTCTGGATTTCAAAACAGTGTTATTTATGGTTGTAAATGCAGAAATGCCTAATTAGCATCTTGACTGAGTGTATACTAGGACACGGACCAAAGATTTCAAATGAACTATGAGATAAAATATGACTTAAGACTTGGTAAACTTAAGGAATGTTGGGAATGTTTGAGATTTAATTGCAGAAAATAACAAGGCATAAAGTTTTGTTTTGAAATCTTGGCACCTTCTCTTCTCTTCATGTATCAGCTAATGACCAACAAGGCTAAGATGCTGTTAAGGGCTTAAAACTTCAGTTGCTACAGCAACAAAGAATAATAAAGTTAACACAGTAAGAGTGGAAATCAAAGTTGCTAATGAACAGCTCTAACATAAGGACCAAAACTAGTATCTGACAATTTATGCTCTCAGGGGAGCAGGGGAACACCTGCTTTATGCAAAAGATGAGGAACACAAGGAAAAATGGGAACCATGGTCAGCTGGTGTCCTTGAAAAGTACAATCTGAATTGATTGAAAGGATAGTAGCATTATCTAGTATAAATAACCTTTCAATCAAACATATAATAAAAAATAAAATGAACTCTGATAAACCTCATATTGTACTTGTGCATGTGAAAAATAGCTCAGGATTTTTTCCTACTTATGCTTAAAGTCCTTATTGTTTAGATAATGTTGCCATACTGTAATATTCATGAAGATTGAGATAATAAATCAGACACAACCCATGTGGGTTTATATAATTCTTCAAGCAAAAGACTGCTTTTTGTGGCATTTATAAGCCACCAGTGCTCTTGCTAGGAAATCCAATTCCACTAATGTCATATTATACTGCTGTAATGTTTGAGTATTTTTTTTATGACGTTAACTCTGTCCTTGCAGGATGTTTGACGTGGGTGGCCAGAGATCTGAAAGAAAGAAGTGGATTCACTGCTTCGAGGGAGTGACTACCATTATTTTCTGCGCTTCTATGAGTGACTACGACCTGGTTCTGGCTGAGGATGAGGAAATGGTACTTTCCATCCTCAACATCACTTTAGCTCTACTTCCTGCCTTTACTGTAACACAGGGTCTAGATCCAGGTGTCAGATTCATTTTAGGTAACGGGCCACATGAAAATAAGGGAATGAACATCAACAACTCCATCTAAATGTGTTCATTTATCAGCCTTTATCTAAAAGGTACATTCTTAATGCACAAACAGATATATCACCTACAAAAAAGATGAACCGAATATTCATTGCCAAAAAAACAACATTGCAAAATTATATATGGACTTCAAAATAATGAAATTTAATGTTTCCACCTAAAAAAAAATACCATAAAGAGCAGTAAACAGTAGTAAATGAAACAAAGTCAGTATTTGGTGTGACAAAAATATAAAAATAAAAATAGTAGTTTCCGGTACAATTTGTGCAGTTTTATAAGGAAAGTAGCTGGTAAGTTTTATTGAGCATCTTGCAGAACCAGCCACAGTTCTTCTGGAGACTTTGACTTTCGCACTTGCTTCTTATTTTTGCAGCAAAATCCAGCAGCCTTCATTGTGTTTTTAGTCTGAAAAGTGTCTCTTACGTAATATGCTGCTTTCTTTAATGAAATACAAATATTTCTCTGTAACATTTAATTTTGTGCTAGAAAACTAATGTTTGGGAATCTAAAATGTTTTTTTACTGACTTGATAATGTAGAAGTCATAAAATAAGAAATCTATAACAAAGTTTGTACTAAAAACAGTAGGGTGTCTAAAACTTTTGCACAGTACTGTATATATATATATATATATATATATATATATATATATATATATATATATATATATATATATATATATATATATATATATAGTGTAAAAGCCTATAATAGTTTAAATGTAGAGAAATCAATATAGTTTGCAAAATAATTAAATAAATTTCACAAGTTGTGATTGCGTAAGTATTCACCCCCATTGCTGTGAAACCCTAAAGTCGTTCTTTTGGACATTGTTTTAGAGATTGTTACAGCGTAAAATTTTTAGCTTGCTGATAAAGAATTGCATTCATTCACAATTGCATCATTAGCACCTTTTGTAAGTAGCTGTGTTTAGGGCCCTGGGTTAATTGCTCTAGTAGAATAACGGAGACTAGATTTTTTATTCGGTGCACTTGATCAGAACTATATCAGGCCGTATGTTTGACATACCTGGTCTAGATGATTTATCAGAGTTGCTGTATTATTTTTCATCTTGTATTCCACCTTCTACAGAACCGCATGCACGAGAGCATGAAGCTGTTTGACAGCATCTGCAACAATAAGTGGTTTGAGGAGACGTCCATCATCCTCTTCCTCAATAAGAAAGATCTGTTTGAAGAGAAAATCAAGAAAAGCCCTCTGACCATTTGCTTCCCAGACTATACTGGTACGCGCATGATTGGCGTTTCTGTATGTCGTAAATGTGATTTACGTCAGATATGCAGCCATATCACAGTTGGTTCCTTCACGGTATTGTGTCTGGTATTCTCTCATCAGTACTTCTGTTCTTGTGCTAAGGTGCGAACACGTATGACGAAGCGGCCGCCCATATCCAGAATCGGTTTGACGACCTGAACCAGAACAAGGAATCCAAGGAAGTCTACACCCACTTCACTTGCGCAACAGACACTAAGAACGTGCAGTTTGTCTTTGATGCTGTCACTGATGTCATCATCAAGAATAACCTGAAGGACTGTGGGCTGTTCTAGATCCAGCTGTTATATCAGTGAGTATTAATTAAGTAGTAATCGATTAGATTATGAATTATTTATCTTTTACAGAGCTCTCGAGAGTAACTGCTTGAAATGGCAAGAAAATCTATATATAGCAGCACCAGTCTTGTTTTACCTGTTTCTTTTAAGATCAAACATTATCATACTTTAATCAGGATGTCTTTGGGTCCTTAAAAAGTCTTGTCTGAAATTACTTTTTTAATTGTATTGCTCCTAGGTCTTGGACTACAAAAGTATGGATACAAATTTTCAAATTTGTATTTACCAAATATGTAATATAGAAAAAAATATCTAATAATATTAATATATGTCTGTTTTTACATCCTGCAAAATACACGGTGACTTGCACATGAGGCAGGTGTGTGCATTAATCTGAGGCTAACATTAGCTACCTACTGTTGAGTAAAATGAATCTGGAGAACAGTAAATATGTTCTCAGGTTAAAACTGCATCTGCCAATGTCACTGAAGCTCATGGCATGATGTGCCATAAAATTACAAATAAATTAGAATTTAATAGCACCGAAAAGGTCGTAAAAACTGTTACATTTATCTTTAGGTTACCTGTAGTTGAGAGCAAGGGTTCTCAAATGTTTTGGAGTCAGGCACCCCTTTAAAATAATTTGATAACTTTAAATTCAATAAATTCAAATTATTTAACAGACCGCTCAACGCAGATTTATTTTATAAATGTAGTCTTTATAAACCGTTTAAATATAGGGCTTATTATTCAAATGTGTACAAAAATTCTCTGGCTATTTACTGAAGCCATAGAGCTTTTTATTTGTGAATTTTCCATTAGGTCAGAGTTGACATTATTTATAGGACAACTTGTTTTTGAGTTATTACAGTTTGGATTAAATCCATTTAATTTAAGTGACTGGTCAAACATTATAATAATGAAGAACTGAACAATGAATATAAAAGGGTAGATTGGGATTTCCTGTAACAAAATAAAAAAACAATTTTTGGACCCCCTGGCTCTACTTCACAGACCCCACTTTGAGTACCACTGTACTAGTGTCCAATTTATTAGGGATCTTCTAGGTATCTTGAACATACTCATTGGCCGTTTTATAATGTCCACCTACCATATAGGTGTACATTATAGGCGTAGTCTATAAATTCAGCATCCCTCTACGTTGTCCATTATTGGAAAGGGACCGTCATAGGGCTACTGCACCTGATACTGTCATACCAGTGCATGTTACTACTGTAGTGAGAATTATCCACCACACAGATAATATCCAAAATGGCCAAAGAGGAGTGTTACCTAAAAAAACTGGCAAGTCTGTCAATTTTTTATAACAATTTGTGTGTTTATTATAACTCTCTGACTTTGAGTACTTGGCAGAACAAATTCCTCTAATGTGAACACGATTCTGTCTGTTGCATTTTCTGTTCACCTCATCACAGAGCGACGAAAATAGACAGACAGAAAGTAGCTGGGAGACGTACGGCTGCAGCGAAGTCAACTACGAACACGGCATATCCGTTATGTACACATTTTATTTATCTTCTCTAAACATTTTTATTGTTACAGGGAAAAAAATTCTTTATGTAAAATATTTGTACAACTGTAATTGTCGCTGGAACTGTTTTAAAAAAAAATATATATATATATATTTATAGTTGCTTTCTTGAAGGGTTATTATTATTATTTTCACGCTGAAGGTTTTTTGGGAACATCTTTTATTCTCTGCTTTTAATTTTGTCATCTAAGCTGCTCAAACATAGACGTAGGCATGTAATATGTAATCATATAACATTAGTAGCACTCTTTTCCGGGGGTGATTCTGATGATGACAGCGAGCGTATATGAATAGTTGACAAAACAATCCCGTGGTGTACGTGTAAAACCTGCCTGAATAATAAGATTAGAATAGAGAAAGTCCTCTGTGTGCAAACATTATAGATGGATGGGATTTCCCAGAACACATCTGACTACACAGAATTTGCATCCAACATGTCCGATTACTCTGTAGTTTGATTACGAAGAGTGACAATAGAGGGACTGAAAAGACTTTTGAAGAGAAAATGAGAAATGGTTTCAAGAAGAACTGTGATAACTTTGAAAACATGAAGGCACTGTGGATGTAGATGAAGACATGGAGATGGGCATTTTGCTCACAGGGAGCCTTTTTCAAAGGACCAAACCATTTTGTCCTTGTTAAATAAGTAAATAAGTACATAAGTACCCCTGCACTTCTCATCCAAGTGCATTGCACACTATTCAACTGCCTGTTATATTTGCTAGAAAGTATGATGTGATATAGTAGACATTTTCTTCTAGATATTTATGATGAATTTTATTCGTTTTATGCACCTTACCTTATGTCCCTCACTGTCTCTGTTCTCATTTGTGGGGAATAACTGACCAGTATCCACTATTTTGCTAATAAAATGTGCTGTGATTAACTCATAGCATTTTGAAAGAGGTGTTTTTGTGTCTGTCAGGTGTCCTTTGTTTAGCAGCCTTTATTTTTGCCTTCCCTTCACCTTTTGGGATTGTGTACCAGTGATACACTATATAAACACATTTATAACATCTCAAACAGCAGCCATAGCGACACATTTCAGATAGTGACTCGTAATGTTACAGGTAGTTTATGTTTAACTATAATTCAATTATAAGCATACGAAATGCATGCATAGTTTAAAAGGGTTGTGTTATTATATTCAACAAAATGAATAAAGTAAGAATCTACATTAAATATGTAAAGGCTTTTTAAAAACTGGCCTCTTGTTAGTCTTTAAGAGGTGGAGGCCCAGAGCTATTCTTTATAAAGGCGTTATAAAGCCCTTTAAAGTGTTAGACCATGCTGCCCCCTGGTGGTGAAAATCATGTTTACAGCGCCATGCCTTGATGGGAAGACCAGACACTGTATAATATGTAGTCTGCTAGTGGTGTTAAGACCCTTGTGTAGTCTTAACATTATGTGTCCTAAGAGTCAAAAATGACCCGCCTTCACTAAACCCCTAAAATGAAGCAGCTTAACTGAATTTTAAACCCAAATCTATTTTTCATAAAGAAATAAACTGTCATTCATCATAAGCTTTGTGAATATCTGGGTTTCCCTTCTTCACAGTGCAGAAAGACTGCAGTTCATCACTGGAAACTACTTTTTTGTTTTCTCTGCTGTTAAACATAGTGGCAGGTCATTTTTGACCCTTAAGACAACACTTAAACTGAAATGCCTAAAGGCAGCCTCACACTAAAGTCATTCATTCATTCATTCATTCATTCATCTTCAGTAAGTGGTTTATTTATGCTCCAAAACCAAGTGGAAATCCTTCCCAGAAGAGTGGAGGTTATTGTAATGGCAAAGCGGGGACTAAATCTGGAATGTAATGTTCAGCAAGCACATATGGGTGTTATGGTCAGGTGTCCACAGACGTTTGGCCATATAGTGTACATTTTGCAGGTTTGAAGTCGCCTATTTTAACTTTATTGGCTCTTATATTTCATGACAGAGTAACACTTGACTGTTCAAGACTAACTCAGATTTTCCCACTAAGATTTTCAGATCCCATTGTTTCTTAAGGAACGTGGCAATGTTGAGTCACACTATTGGACATTTAAATGAGCACATTTAAATGAGTTTTTTTTCTGAAAGAATTGATTCATAAAAACACATTTTTATAAAGTATAGGATGTCTTTAATAGGGAAATACCTCTCTGTAATACGTGCTTCCACACACTCCTTCATTCCCCCTACTTCATGCTGGGACTCTATATTGCAGAAGGATTGAATTTTACTCTCAAGTGATTAGTCTAATCTCCCAGATCTCTGACGGAGATGAAACAGATGCCTAATGGAGCCTGTACTAAAGGAGAAGGTAGCAAGAAGAAGATGGAGTCCTTGATCGAAAGCCCACTAGTGTCCTGTACCATATGGCTCAGATCCCGGGTAAACTGCATCAAACACAACCTTCCTGCAGCTCCCAACTCTCTGATCAGTCACATGACTGATGATTCCTCCTTAGCTGCAGTACAAGTAATGCAGCTATTTGTGCATTACTTAAGAGTATATTGGATGGTGGGCTGGAGGTTGTATTCTTGTGGTAAACGTAAACACAATGGCCCTAAGTGAAACTAGATGATCTCAGTAAATGTCCAGTTGCTGTATCAGCAAAATGTTTCCTAACAACTGTGTAATCATATAATGACTATATATGCAGCCTAAGCAATATTTGGTGTGTAAGTGAATTATGTTCTGTGGAGCATAATTCTTAAATGTTTACCTGTTGAAATGATAATGATAAAGTTCTCCCACTATTTTTGCCTCGGCGATCGCAGATTTTTTAGACTTTTTACAGTGGGGTGGCCGTGTCCGACCCAATGACTTTATTGAGGTGGCAATCTAGGCTGAGACAAAATACTAATCCTTATCCACAGAAAATGACATATTATGGCTACCCCTACTGGTATGTAGCCTGAGTAGGATCCCCATTAGACATGAAAGGCACACATCTAAGCATCATTTGTTTGTTGTCTAGCAAGCTATCAGAAAAAAGTCATAGCTAACATGACATTAGGCTGTATCATATAATGTATGCTAAAGTCACAAATTCAGTATCATTAGCTAATGGTAGCTAATAAACAACTGAAGGAAACCAGTGTTATGCCTATTTTATTATATATTACAATATTATAATGTTATAATAATAACTAGAACATTATAATATAATAATGAATGTTTTTGACATAAAAATATTTTTTGGACCAATGTTTGCTCACCTGTTTGTTCCTTGTGTTCAGCAGATCCAGGGAATATTTTGCTTCTGTGTTAGCTAGCTAAACTAGCTTGTTCCTGAATGCCATTATATACTCATTGATAATCCTTGCCATTGGACAATGATGAAATGAACTTTCAAACTTCTCAGAAATGTAGTGGGGGTTATGGAATTATTCAAACTGGACAGTGATATTTACCAAGTTGTTTATTTTCAAATCATATTATATTGGTAACTGCACTGACTAATAATAAATGCTACTACTACTACTACTACTAATAATAATGTTCCTAGGGTGCCCAGTATAAGATGGCCACCCCAAGCCACCCCGTAGCTATGCCCATGTCTTTAGAGAGACCCATTTCAGTTCAGCATCCTGCATGGGCTCATTAATACAGGTCTTAAGGGACTACTAGCATAAGGGTGAGATCCCACACTGGGCTCTTGGTGGAGTGTGATGGATGACGATGCCTTAATTCCTTCAGAATGGCTGTGACTAGGGACGCTAGCTGGACTGTTAATCATTCGGGGCTCAGCCCCGATTCTTGTCCATGAAAAAAACTTTTAAAAACATGCTTCTAAATAGACTGTTTTCCATGCATTTAAAAATGTGAAAATTGGACAAAAAGTTGTATTTATCATAAAACTTGCCTTGGTGTTATCACTGTTTGCAGGACTACCAGAGCAATAAAATATAAAACTTTTTGTCTATCTAACACGAGACTAGGCTAGTTTGGTGTCGCTAGCCAAGGGGAGGCACAACTAAGCTATCATTGTATGGGTTTAGCTGCTACAGTGCCATGCAAAGTACGTTAGCTGTCATTATGCTCTGCTCATGTCATGTTCATGTAACTTGGAACTCATACAGACATTTACACACCTTGTTTTCGTGCTCAGCATGAGAGGATGTTATTGTTTCAGTTTCAACCCTTTTACTGGTAAATTTGTTTATTTATTTATTTTAAATCAGCATATATCCATTTTCCCCTCACACTAACTGACTGTGAGCTAGCGTTTGGCAGAATTGAGACTGTCAGACACATATTTTCCTGTAAACCCTGTCTGATTAGTCTTGCCTCCATTCACTGAAGATAAAATACAACACTCTGTTCACTGAAGATACAAAATTACAACACTGCCATCTTCTTTTACTGACGTTCAGTTACATAGTGACAAACCGCTCCAAGTGGATAATTAGTCGGGGCTAAAGAAAACAATTTTCAGGGCAGTTTGCAATATTTGGAATATAAATAAAAATGAGGTCTTTTTTATGCTTTAATAAGTTATAAATAAAAGATATGTTAAGTTTAGGTTCAGCAGTGGTGGATCTCAAGATATAGAGAAATGTTTGTTGTCAAACTGAAAAACCCTCATAATTAGATCCCTGGATGTTCATTTGCAAAGACAAAAAACAAAAACGCTTTAATCACTGCTTCATGAATGCATCATAGTCCTTCTTTCATATATCAATTAAGAATGATTGTAGGAAGTCCATATAATTGTATGTTAGACCTGCTCTACTGGAGAACCACCCAAATAATCCTAATGCACAAAAATCGAGATTATCTCAATATCCACTCTGGTAAATCATATTATCCTCTAATCTGCACATTATCTGCAAAATCTAATTATGATTCCCCTTAGGCCTGGATCATGTCATATTTGCCAACAGTCTAATAACATAAGAAATGATTTAAACCAGGGGGTCCCAATGGTTCACTGCCTTACATGTGTTCAAATTTAAATTCAAGTTGTCTCCAATCCAGACACCCCTGATCCAATTAATAAAGGCTTATAATTAGATAATTAGTTAGAACAGGTGTATTGGGATTGATGAAAGCATGAAACCCTATAGGGCAATATGAATAGAACTGTAGCAGAGAAAACACTAGCCACATACATAACTGTGGTTCAATAATCACTGAGTAGCACCTGGATACCTTCTGGTGTGTATACACACTCATGCTGAGACATTCCAACAAGTCACAAAGTGACTATATGACATAATATTTGCAATAAATGCTGTTGTTATACAGTCTTCTTTCCCTGGAGCATTCTTGCTGAGTTCCTGCTAGATCTGGTTCTGAGGAACAGGGAACCATGGGCTGTTATCTATTGTTTGTAGAACCACAGTTACATAAGTAGCTAGTGTTCTATTTCACCTTTCCTAACCACCAGGGGTGGGTGAATATCACCTGGATAAGGCCACAGTGTCATTAGAAACCAACCCACCTAAATGGTTCTGAGATGACTGCTCCATCATTCACATCACTGAGAGGATTTAACCATGTTAACCATGCAGAACCTGGAGAAGGTGCACGTTGATGCAGAGGTAGCATCAGCCCTGACTTCCTGGAGCAGCATGCATCTAAATAATGCCCATGAGTAATACCACTCCTCATGGAGTGGTATGTCATGGTATGGGCCAGGCAACACTCAGCAGTGGCTGCCACATGCACCTTTAGTGTAGACGAGACTTTCCGCTGTCCCTGCAAGAAGGATAGTACTCTAGGAACTGGGCAGTACACCAGATCTAAATGAATGGCTAGGCACCATTTGCAGAACAGTTTATACCCTTGTACTAGGGGTTCAGAAGTATTTCCTAAAAGTTTAAGTTACAGTTGTCAACCTGCACTTCCTTCCCAGGGCCAAACCCACAGGCACAGGTATACTGGACAAAGCTGCCAACAGAACTACTTGGGGAGGAAGGTGCCAAGGTGTTCTGACAACTAGGGTTAGGGTTAGGGTTAGGGTTACTGAGAACAGATGTGGAAACCACGTCCTTGCTGGGCATTTTGCTGTCAAGAATGGGATTCTGCGGTCTAACTGTGCAGTGTGAGCAGAATCAGTGGCAGAAGTGGAAATGCATACAGTAGATGTTGTGCATGATAATGAGGGAACCCAACTCAAAGCAGCAGTAACTGTGTTCCAAATGTACTCCAAACAAATAAAAAAATTACACTGACCACAAGCGAATAGACAAAAGAAGATGATAACTATTAAATTGGGAGGTGATTAAAAATATGTTTATAAACATTGTAGTTTTGAAGATATTTGCATACATAGGCATCACTATTTCTATTTAGAAAAGTATATATATATATATATATATATATATATATATATATATATATATATATATATATATATATATATATATATATATATATATATATATATATATATATATATATATATATAAAACCTTTAGATCAAAACCCACACTTTACCCTGCTAGTGTGGACACAGAAAAACCAAAATCTTCTACAGAAATCATGTTGCACTGTAAACATTTTAGGATTTCATTAGGGTAAAGCACTTGCTGCCTCAGTGTGCTTTCTCATTCACAGCTAATGTTTGCCAGCAGCTTGACAGCCTCCTTAATACTGAATGAAACATCGGGCCTCTCTTGTCCTCCATGAACTCATATTAAAAAGTAATGACAACAATTAAAACGTCACTTAGTTTTTCACTTCAGATTTATGTCAAGATTGAAATTCATAGATTGTATCTTGCTATGCAGCCATTTCTTTTTCAAGGGCCCAGGGAAATGGATCGTTAAAGGTCCTTTAAGATCACAACAGTGTTACAGTACACTAAGAAATAAAGGTGGGGTGGTACCATCAATGGTACATCTTTAATTTAACGTACATAATTAAGACTTAAGGACAATTGATGTTACTCTACAATCGAATTAAAGGTATTTCCAGGTGAAAGATATACCCTATACACCCTTCATGATATCACCCCAGTGGCAAGGAAACGTCCTTTATTTCTGAGAGTGTATGGATATCATTCCATGTTTAAAAGACACCAAAAAAAAAAAAAAAAAAAAATCCTAGTGCAGAATTAACACAATGTTTATACACAGTGTTATTAACAGTGTATGACTGCAGGCATTAACTCAGCGCTGTAAGTGTTAACTCAACACTGTGAAGGACTCAGTCCACTTTCCACATGTTTTAATTCTCATATAGACCGATTATTCCTGCTCAGGGAGACATTACATCCGGGTCATTCTACATTCATTAAGTGCCGGGTTGCCAGATCGTATTAACTATTCTCAGTTTAAAAACCCACCCAGTTCATATGGCACCAGTTCACACGGAGAGAGCAGGGAGGGAATGTGGAGTTATTTCTGGGAATCATTGCTATATTATTAAATGCAGCTTTTATTGTTATTGTTTATCCTATACAGGGTCACGGGGGAGCCTGGAGCCTATCCCAGGGAACTTGGGGAACAAGGCGGGAGACACCCTAGACTGGGTGCCAACCCATCACAGGGCCCAATCACACACGTTCACACACTATGAACAATTTGGAAACACTAATCAGCCTAGAACACATGTCTTTGGACTGTGGAAGGAAACCGGAGTAACCGGAGGAAACCCCCGAAGCGAGGGGGAATGTGCACCTCCGCGTACACAGGGCAGAGACAGGATTCAAATCTCCAACACGGGAGGTGCGAGGCAAACATGCTAACCACTAAGCTCAGTGGAACAGTAATGTTATTATTAGCAAACATTAAGGATACAATTAAGAAAATTGATACAATTAAAAAAAAGATACAATTAAAAAAATTTATTAAAACAAAAATATAATAAATAATATGATAAAACAAAAATTATTTCGTGTCTTAAAACTAAAATTGAATACACAATATTAAAATGTTTTTTGTCATATAATTAATTCATAAAAATTATTAACAAACGCGGCCCAGGTGATAATTTATTAACACTTTTATCTTCCCACTGTTGTTCATTAATAGTGATGTTAATATTCATATGATTGGGAACGAAACTCTTCAATCTGGCAACACTGCTCGCGTGCGCGTGTGTACGGGCGCGTGTGTGAGACGGTCTGCTTCGGTTGCGTAGCTACTGCTGCAGCTCTCGGCAGAAGCGCGCGCTACGTGCTACATGGCTCCACCAGCCGCGCGTGCGGCCCCGACATTGGCGTGAAGAAGAAGGAGAAGGAGAAGAAGAAGAAGAAGGAGGAGAAGGAGAAGGAGAAGAAGAAGAAGAGGAAGAAGAAGAGCGCCTCGTACTGGCGCCGAACCACCGAGCGACCCGATGAAGAGTCCGTTACACACGCGCTGCTAGGCGGAAGGAAATTCTATCCGCGATGTCCAAGAGCCTGAAGAAGAAAAACCACTGGACGAACAAAGTCCACGAAGCAGTGCTCACCCGCAACAAGGAGGGCGAGCTGGGCTTCGAGCTGCGCGGCGGCGCCGAGAACGGTAATTTCCCTTACTTTGGAGAGGTGAAGCACGGAAAGGTGGCCATCCAGAGCGGCAAGCTGTGCGCCGACGAGCTGCTGCTGGAGGTCAACGACACGCCGGTGGCTGGCCTCACCACCCGGGACGTGCTGGCCGTCATCAAGCACTGCAAAGACCCGTTTCGCCTCAAGTGTGTGAAGCAAGGTGAGACGGCCTGAATACAGCTGCGGAGCGGCGTAAACAGCAGCGCGCCCCCGCTGCGCGCTCCCGTCCGTTATCCGTTCTAACGTGGTTGTAGTATATGTACATTTGTGTGTGTGTTGTAGCCTAAACAGCCCTGGATGGCAGACTGGTACAGTAGGTACCAGTGGCTTTGTTGGGACGCCATCGTGTTTTTTTTTTGCGTCAACATCAGTCCGACACGCTGGCCTTCGCTATCTAACAGATTTGTCGGCTTGTTGTTGCCTTGGTTACGCGTGTCTTCCGCTCCGTTATGTGTTTATTTAGCCTCGATCACGGCCTGGGCTTGAGACCTGATCCAGCTTTCACTCGTGCAGCAGCAGAAGCGCATGGTTTATGAAACAAAGCTGTCTGTGCAAATGGATCATGAAGGGTTATGTGTGAGAGGGAGTGAAGACAGGAGAGGTGTGTTCATGCACATCTACACATTAACACCTCTAGTCTCACACAGATGTTGTGTTTATGTCAGATATATTGCACTGCTGAAATCTCTGGTGACAAGGAAAAGGCCTTTGAAGTTTGCTCAGGAATGTAACACACAAATATACCATTGTACTCGGGATTTTTAAACATGGGGGGTTGTGTGTGTGGGGGGGGGGGTGACGGGGGGGGGGGGGGGGGGGGGGGGGTGACACTGACGGGTGATTATGCATAGCACAAGCTCACATTTGCAGAATAATGTCACATAATGCAATGTATCAGCTTCATAATATTCACTTATGGTAGAAATACATATAACATTACAGGGAAGATTTAAACTAGGATGAGCTAGATATGATTTATTTAGTCTGCATGAACTGCACACGAATAGTAGACTTCTCAAAGCTGTGATATGAGGTGTAGTAAATTGGACAGTTCTGACTTTACTACAGAAATCCCATGGTACCGATTTGCACCTCTGAAAGCACCACATATATAGTTACACAGTATTTGTGAAACTCTCCAGACAATACTGTGGTACATGTACATACGGTTCTCTGATACTGAAAAATACTGTAGTAAATTTGAATATAATACTGTATTACCATCAAATACCATCATACAACCATGGTAGAACCAGAATACAGCGTTTACATGGGCCTCGATATATCGTCAGCTCAAGGGAAGGCGGGTGATTAGGCAAAAATATCATATTGCTGACATGTTGGTAGTGTGAATAACACACTCTTTATGTGTGATCGCACAATCGCAAATTCCTGGAGGAACTGAACGATGTAATTTGCTTTTAATTTTAGTGCTATATGGATCCAGGGCACAACACATCTTTTCATGAGTGTCAGAGATCCCCTTTAGGAGAAATGTCCCACCCCCCAGCTGAACTGGAAGTTTTGATTGGTTTTTCAACAGAGTCAGACCTCCTGTTAGTGCCTGAAGTGCTGGGGCACCGCCCCCGTAGTTTGAAAAGTCCCGGGTCAAATGCCAGCTCACCCCCGTTGCTCTGGCTTTGAAATAACACATATACAGTAGAATTACGCAGTGACTTAGAAGTGTTAAACAAGTCATTACGATTGTAATTATTTTGAATTCTTAACAATATTCCTGAAGCGCCCTCTTGGTATCTTCTCAAACAGCTTCATGAGGAGCTTCAAGCAGGAGGATTTTCTTTAAGTTCCATAAAGTTCTAAATGAAAACTACTAGTAGTGTGCATTTCATATTGATCTCTCAAGTTGTTCACTCTAAACGTTATTGCACATCGCTTTAATGCGCTTCCTTTAACTGGCCCGTCTCTCATGGTCTTGGCTTGCTGTTAGCTTCTCATCTTTTTTAATTGCTTTTTTGTAATTGCTATAAGCATAACCTGAAGCAGCTGTCAGATGATTTTTAAAAAAAAATCTTGTATCACATTTAATTTCAACAAACAGATGTGTAAATCAGCACAAACAAGACACGCCTGAAAATTATGTTTTGAAGTATAATTTTCCCTTGATATTTCGGATGATTAATAGTAGTATGCCAATTTGTCCTCAGATGTTTGATGTTTCTTCTTTAACTTATCTTTTAATTAGGTTTTTTTTTGTCCTCCAATATACTCAATGCTATACTGAGTCATTTTCTAGGAAGAGCAAATCTTAGTCAGCAAAGCTCCTGAGTACGGAGAGAGTTCTAGCCGTAAAGCTTATATTCAGCGAGAGTCTTCCTGCTGTTGTAACTCTGTTGGCTGGACATCGACAAATCACTAGTCTGGGTCCCTGAGACAAGAAGAGTATGTGTCTGGGCTATACATTTTTTATTCATAGTTCCCTGGTGGATAAATAGGCTAGGGATCACTAACAGCTTCTCTCATTCAATGAAATAACTCTACTCAATAAGCTTGTGCGATTTTTATTTTCCTGATCATGATTTTCCATTGAAAAATATTGCAGATTTAAAAGATTTAATCGTTAGCCTAAAAAAAAAAAAAGACAGGAAAGCAAGTATTTCCACCATTTCAGTATTAAGGAGAGAAGGAGAAGTATAACCATTTTACCAGCTGTGATGTCAAGAACTGTGGCAAACACAAAAACTCTGGGTGGTGGATTCTTCTGTGATTCTGGATTAGTACGCAGGTAAACAGTTAAAAAATATTTAACGTCACTTTTTATTATATAATTCTTTTAGAAATCAGTTGTCTAATGTCCACGTGTCCTCCGTACTCTCTACAGGAGAGCACCAGTCAGTAACCCACCCCCCCCCAGCATATTTAATCTCTTTGTAATTATCATCACCATTGACATTATTCGTAAAGAGATAGATTTGACTCTTCGGCCTATTTAATCTTTTTGGGTCAAAATCTTCATCCTTTATTTTTTTTCTCTTTCACAAGACACAAGAGCTGTTTTGAGCATTTTCGTTTGAAATTTTTAGGTGACATTCCTAATAAATATAGCAAAGATGTTAAATATATACTTGTCTAACCTTAGATAAGTTGAATATATGCTGATTTTATTTCACGTTAATGAACATAAAATATTCTCTATTTACCTTGACAGAAATCAAGGGAGCTCGCACAAGCATCTCTGCCTAATATGAGAGCACCTGAGATTGGGGGAAGGGGGCGGGGCTTTCAGGAAGTGTCTGTTAATATTGAAGAGTTCAAAAGTTCAAATCACGAGTGCAAATCATTCCAGGTTCGGATATTGTTTGGCTCATCTCTCGTTTTTTTTGGTGAGAAAAAGTCTGTTTTTTGGCGTATTTTAAAACGATAACTCATACATCTGTACCCCGATGTTTTTGCGGGGGTTGTATGCAAAATGCACAAACGTTGGCAGGTCTGGAAATATAAAATAATTGCAGATAAATATCACTGGATATCGTGGCAATGTAATAATGTGTAAATATTTTTATATTGCACAAGCCCACTACTGACTATTTTTGCAAAGCTAAAATTTTAATTTGGTATGTATATGTATACAAAATGTGGTTCACTGTGCTGCAACATACCTTGATGCTGTAGCTACTTGTTCTGAATCCCACTGCCTGCTGCACCACACATATCGGCTTCTACTTGGCGGATTAGTTAGCATACACCGAAGACATATTTTCATAATCAGAAAACCAAGCAAAATAATTCAGCACAACACACAGTCACCTTGCTGTTAAACATGTCAAACAAATACATACTCCAACCAGGTGGGACAACAGAAAAGTGTTCACCCTATCGTCGGGAGTTGGCAATCTGTGGAGTGGGAGGTATGGCATACTACTCTCTCCCCTGTCAATCACAGCAACACTAGCCAATTGTAGCTGTCTGTGAGGATATGTATGCAGGAGAGGGTAGATAGCGCTTTCCTCCAAGTGTGTTACTCTGCCCTGTGATGCAGCTCGAAAAGATGTGTTTTGCTGGCTTCACCTGTCTTGGAGGAGCCTTCAACTTCCGTGGCTGGTAGTTGGTCGTATGATAGGGGAGATCTGGCTGGTGGGTAGGAATGGGCTGGTGACCAAACTGAGGAAAATGTGGGATAACCCCCCCCTTATTTGTCGAGGGCACAAACCCAATGTGCTACCTCAGACACTTTCTTAGAATAGGATAATGACTATGTCGTTCTCTACATGGGAATTTATATACTCTTTGTGTCTATGTTAATGTGCTTAACTTAATGCTAACTAGCTTGCCATACCTTATTACGTTATTTTAGCTACCATTTTTAGCCTAGTCGATTAGGTTTCCGGGCAGCCAAAACACATTAGAGCAGCACATTAGAGCTTTCACATGCCTAGTGAGCTTGCTAATGGGATTTAGGATTTGTCCTATCTATGCTTTCACACTAACAGACTATTTAGGAACAACATAATGTAAAAAAATAGTATAACTTGAAACTCAGCATGTGACAAATCCAAACCCCGCAGCTTCGTTTCCTTTATAGTTCTATCTTTATCTATGTTAATTTCGTCCACATATCGCTGTCCAAAATCCTTCTAATTCAAAATTCAAAATCCTCCTAGTTCATTCGAGCTGATTTGGTAAAGAGGACAGAAGTGACTACACTGACACACTTTAGAGTGAGGAGAAGCCTACTCATACAGACTCAGTTCAACTGATGATCCTCTTGCGAGTTACACATCATATGCATACAGGGAAGAAAGAAATGATTGAAGAATAAAGCATCTGTAGGGCAGGAACAAGGTTCAAACAGACTTTGGAGAGTCACAGCACTCACAAAACCCTCTGGGTTTAGAAAGTAGAGGAAGAACAGAACTGGCAAATAGTAAAAAATATTCATGCATATTTTAGCCCTTCATAAGTACCTTCATAACATGAAAATAATTAGGGAAAAGTTCTAAATGAGCCTCAAAGTTTGTTTACACATGAGACGTCCTGCTGACTGATTGCACACTAAATTAAACATTAAATAAAAATATGCAGATGGATTAAACAGCAGTAGGAGCTTCAGTAATTATATAATTGTATAGTTTTATTAATAAGAGCAGCACTAGATCAGACTTAATGTAAGGTAAGATATGGTAAGCCCCACCTCCTCTGTTTTTTCATTGGTTGCCATGCTATATTGGATTGTTTTGATTGTCTGAGAGAGAGCGACTGTATCAACACCCAAACAATATTCTGAATTCATTAGCAAAATTTATTATTTTTTTTAAAGATTTAACATAGATAAAACAAATAGAAAGTTTGATTATCACCCAGTATGTATCTTGCTGATGTAGAGAAGTTACAGTGTCCTCCAGAATTATTGGCACCCTTCATAAAAATGAGCAAAAATGATTGTAAATATAATTGTAATAATAATAATTCAAGATTTTTACTCAAACATTAGGAGAAACTATTAAAACTACTTTTAATTAATAGTATTTTCTCTCAAATACATGTGCCAAAATTGTTGAAACCCCTAAGAAATATTTTTTTTTACACACTCTAAGGGTGTGTCTTGATCAGGTCCCTAGCTCTCTAGGTGGTGAATCAGTATAAAGTGTACATGAGTGGGGGCACTGGTAAGGATCTTGGCTCACTACACATTGGGACACTGATAACTAAATTTCCAGCGACATGACTACATACTCGCATTGTAAAATGTGACCAAAAAATAAAAGCGTAAAAATATTTAAATTTTATATGTCATATAAATTTGTTAGCTTAATCACACACGTTTCTGTCATGGTACTTCAAGCAGGATAATAAGCTAGCTAGTGGATTAAAAAAAAAATCATTAAACAGTTAAAGCCATTAGACTCAAACAAACCATATATAGAACGTCAAATAATGTTAAAAATCGGTAATGTGAGTAATCATTTGAGAGCTACTACAACAATAACAAGCTACTTACATTTGTAGCCGGAAGTTGGCTGAGAGTTCGTAAAATGGCCGACCCTGATCAGTGCCCTGAGTAATGAACTAGGGAGCTGATTGAGACATACCTTAGGAACTCTGTGAACCTTGCCCTGTTTCCCTGGGGTATAAATATGAGGTTGCACACCCTCATGCTTTTGTCCCTTTGTCATCCATTATCATGGAAAAAAACACATAACAAATAACAAATAACAATAACACAAAAGAGACAGATGGTTGTTTACCTGCATAAATCAGATAATGGATATAAAAATGCATAAAGAAGAAGTTAAAAATACCATTAAGCATAATCAGGGCCATTACAAAAAATGTCAAGATTGAAACAGTTGGAAATTTCCCAGGAATTGGACCCATGAGCACACAGTGAGGAGGATGGTGAAATAGGGGGAAAAAAAGCACAAAGATCACAGTTTTAGAAATACACAGGTTGTATTTCTGTTGTTGTCAAGTTTGAGAATCAGCTGTTAAACACCACTTTCATAACAAGCTGTTTGGAAGAAATTGTTACTGACCAGGATAAATATTAATCCCAATTTTTGATTGTTTTTCACTCCCGCTTCCTCAAATACGTGCTATTCTGGTGCACTCTGGCTGCTGTGCCATCATCAAGCCTTTCATCGAGTTGAGCACTCATAACATGTGAAGTGCTTGGTATGTATTAAAAAAAATCTATTCTTATATTGCTTCATGAAGGATTGTTTCAAGCAGAAGACTTGCGACTGCAGCACTAATCATCGGAAGTCTGGGCCCAGTGACAGTATGTCATAGGAACCAATTTGGTTCAAGATGCTGCTCTTTGGCTGTGAGTGCTGGCCCACTGCGTAAAAGGACTATCAGCGTGACGGCTATTGGTTGGTGTTGGTGAGATGATTACAGGCTGCCTGCATGAAAATGGACAGAGACTGATTGCAATCAAAAAGACGAGTTTGCAAAGGGCAGTTAATCAAAAAACGAATAAATCCGTGTAGCAGTCTGCCTTTGACTTTAAAACACTTACAATTCTAACTGTTTGCTGATATTACATTTTATCATCCTGATGATTGCCTAACCTTTTATCACTGGTTATATTTCTCAGTTTTAGTGGCGTCTTATCCGTTTTTAAAAAATATTTTACGCACCACTAGTCAGGTAAATATAATTATAGGATTGTTATTTAGACAAAATAGGAAATCTTAGAAGAAGAAGAAGTTGTCTTGTCTACCGGGCATGGAAAAGTTTAACACTGACTACTAACGCTGCACAAAATATTGTTTGTTAATACTCTCACAATATTGCCTTTTAATATAATGATATTGCAGAACCCTGCTAATCTGCACATGAACACAAATAAGGAAAGTGAACACAAAGTTTTCTATTTAAGGATTCAAAGCATTTCAAAAGATTCAGCTAAGTTTTCTGTGTGCCTGTTGATAAATCATGGCAAAACGACATTTTTTGGCCATAACCCTCATACATCACAGCTTCAGCAGTTTAAAAAAAAAAAAAAAAAAAAAAAAAAATATATATATATATATATATATATATATATATATATATATATATATATATATATATATATATATATATATATTGCAAAGGAAGTTGCAATTGCAGTGTGATGTATTATAGTCATAACCTGCTATTTATGGCCATCTTGTCCGACCATACATACATACGAGTGACAATATCATAAAAGATTTAACAATAATAGTAATGTGTAATGTGCTGAATATATAGAGCTGATTACTGGGATATGTGTGGTGTCCTGGGAAAACCCTTCACTAGGGGATATTTTCTACTAGAAACATTTCTGAAAACTACAGGCTTTCCTGGCCTGATATTTGTTTCCTTGTTTTACATGTATATAGCCCCAAAAGTGGAAAAGCTGAAAATTACATTTGAAGGTTTGATTCTAACTGCAGTGCAGGAGCATCATGGACATTTTGACAGCTGGTCTTACAAATTGAATTGTCCATTTCTCTATGGCATACAACTATCCAACAACTTAATCAAAGCCTGACATTACTATGTGAGGAAATTTAGCAGGGCTTTGGACATCTTTAGGCAGACTGCTAGTTTTTAACATTGCGTTGGTGAGACTGGCTCGGCATTGCAATTCTTCCCAAAGGTGTTCAGCGGGGTTGAGGTCAGGGCTCTGTGCAGGACACTCGAGTTCTTCAACTCCAACCTTGGCAAACCATGTCTTCATGGAGCTCACTTTATGCACAGGGGCATTGTCATGCTGGAACATGTTTGGCCTCTTTAGTTCCACTGAAGGGAAACTGTAATGCTACAGCATACAAAAACCTTCTACACAATTGTGTGCTTTCAACTTTGTGGCAGTTTGGGGAAGAACCACATAAATAAGGGTGTGACGGTCAGGTGTCCACAAACTTTTGTCCATATAGTGTATGTACTGGCAGCCTTTCATGTGTAAATAGTTTTTTCAAGTCTATAACATTCCAAAAGTATACTTGCACTTTCACATCTTTCCCCGATCATACGATGATGAATCATCAGCTACCAGTCATCAAGGGGGAAGGCTAACGCATCCCGCCTGCACGATACATGACGCCAACCAGTAAAATATTTTGAGCTGCTGCTCATGCTGTGTCACAGGGCATTGTAAGGAGGAAAAGCAATATCTGCTCACTTTCACATACGTGAGCTCAACAAGTGGCTTGTGATTGATGGCTGTGACATCACCAGGATTCAAAATCACAATCTCCTAACAATAGGGCTCCAAACATTTCTTTTGTGCCACCTATGAGCCCACTTTCTTATTCTTATTCAAATCTGCCTAGTGTTATAATAAAACTTGACTTATCAGAGTAACGTGCTAAGCATTACATAGGGATCTACTTGTTTCTGAAAGCTCTCTTTTACTGTCTCTAAACCCCATTGAAAATGTTCACAGAACGCAGGCCTTTAGAGAATTGACTAGTCAGAATGTTGTGTTTGTTTGTTAGGATATATAGGGATGTGCAGCTCTCATGAAGGTCACCTTTAAGCTAATAATGTTTCATATGTTTATGCTGCTCTGGCTGTTCTAGCTTTACCTTTGGGCCTCTGGGATCTGGATTTGAGTATTTGTCATGCTGTAAGAGGCTGTTCCATTTCTGTCAGTGCTCAAGTCGAGATTGGCATGGAAAATTTCATTTACTTTAATGCACAAGCGGAGGAGCATGCACGTGGACCATTAATCTCAGTGAATGCAGGCTGAGGAGGAAAGGAAGGTTTTCATATCCACAACCTTTGCTTTTTTGGCTACTATTAAACCCATTAAAGCTGAAGAGACTAACATTCCTCACTCTTGTAACTACATGCGGTACCTTTTCCTAATAGATTTCCTATTAGCTGGGTGTTTATGGGGTTAATAACCTATTTGAAGATATCACAGGAACAGATTACAGGCTCACACAGCTAAGGAGTGTGTTGAAGAGCCTCATCTTCTTTGAAACCAGGGGAGGAAAGGTGCTCTGGAGTTGAGTCCTTTCTCAATACAGTTCACTGTCTTACTCCTGAAATACAATTCACCCAAAGCCAATGACCTTATTATTATTATTTTTTTTACCCACATTACTGAAATATAAAAAATAATTGAAATCTACTATCCAAAATTCTGAAAAGATTTTTTTTTTAAGCTAAAGATTTGTAAGCTGACATCTCAGCATATGAATTAAATAAACATATCATAAGGTGCCATTTTGCTGATGCATAGCTCTTGAGCATTTGTCTGCTCTGCTTCATTAAAACTAATCATTGCTAATCGTTTTTTTTTTTTTTTTTTTTTCATTGTGAGCTAGACCAGATGTGTCTGCTAATGTATGTGTGCACTATAATAGCCAAAACAAAAAACCTGTTTAAATAAAGGTCAGTAAATTGCATTCGACCCTTAATACATTTCTTTACACTGTACTTTATAATACTATGTTCCTGCAAACGTTGAATAAATCAGACGGATAGACAGACTGAGTAAATTAGATTTACATAATATGATGTTTATTTTCTGCAATGCCAGTGTCAGTCTAAGGAAGTCAAAACTGTGCTGTAAAAAACATAGTTTTGGATGTTATATCAATACTAGCATTTAACATTTCAGCAATAACCCAGTCAATTATGTTAATTAGGTAAGTCAAAAGCTGTGATCATAATTAAAATATGATTAAAACATGATTGTGCACCAGGAATAAAGCAGGCGTGACATGAATACAATTCACTTTGTGCCAAGCTAAATTAAATGTTATTTCAACGAATCCACCAATCTTGGAAGCAAGGGCCAATAGAAAACAAACAAGTGGCTTGGTGTCCCGTCTTTCTCATATTCAACTGCTTATTATTACCATTTCGCTACAGCTCAGTCATATCATAAAGCTAAATCATATCACACCAGAATGGGTAATAATCACCTGATTTTGCTTTACAACAGCTAAAATATTTGCAATGCGAAATCCAGTGTGACTGCTGCTTAACGCATATTACCTTTAGGAACAGCATATGAGCAATACCACGATCCAAAACCATCACACTTTACCTTCAAATATCTGCAGATAAAATGCAAATAGTGACCCACGCCCAAATGAAAGGGCTCTAGTTTATTTGTGAGGAATGCACCAGGGCAGCGTTTATTAAACCTCCCTTTCGGCTGGCTTTTTTCTGCCATTAAATGGCTTCAGGCTCCACTGCTTTGTTCACCAACCCTAAACAAGTGCTTCGTCAGTGCGATCTGAATCTGATTCCCAAATCTGAGACTCAACCGTTTTTTTTTTTTTTTCCTCTGTAGATTTTCCTTATTGATGTTGCTGTATGCAGTTGCTTTTATTTTTTTGTTTGTGTGTCCACTGCTTCAGCTGCTTCACCTTGAAATGAGTCCCGCGACTGGTCAGGATGTACTTGCTTAGGGTTTACAACGAAATACTAACCATTTCCGCAATCAAGCACTTAATTATGGTGTAAATAATAATACGCATTTTTACATTTGTTTCAGTTTTTTTCTTTAATTTAATTTAGAAGAATTTAATTCTTCTGCATACCATATAACATAGTTCTTCATAACATGTTAGTAAGGAATAAAACACTTGGGAATGTGCTGTTACAGGAAAATAATCAATGACAGGATGGTGTGCTGTGGCCCAATGTGAAGCGAAGTTACTGTTACCATCTAAAAGTTGATTATTTTCCAATAACAGCATGTCCTGACGTGTTTATTCCTCTTACACTACAGCCATTTGCCATGGCTAACTATGTTTAATTTATTAAAGAATGACATGTCTTGGTTTACATATTATTGGTTTATATTATATTATTGGTTTATTGGTTATTGGTTTTTATTATGTTATTATATTATATTATTATGACTACAATCCCGGATATACTACATCCGCCATGTTAGCATTGTCATATGACCTTCGACGTCATCATAAACACAAAAATCTTAAACAAATTAACAATTTATTCGGGTATTGTTAAACAAGTCCGCACCAGTCCCATTGCATTATGGGATTGTCTGACTCGCGTAGTGTCCATCGGTGGCACACTGCAAAATCTCGCCCGAAGCAGTATGTCATCCGGGTATTTCTTGCCTACTGAGAATTTGGACATACTACCCCTCTGCCGTACTGCTTTTCACCTACTGTGTGTAGTAGGTAAGTATGCGGTTTCAGACGCAGCCTAAGTTAAAGCTTTACCACGGACTGTTACACATTTTACAAGTTCTGACACTGGAGACTCCTTCCATAAATGCTACATTAACGTCTCCTCTCAGAAAACTTCACCACATCAGCGATTCCTCACATGTTTTAATCTGTTTATGTAGAATGTCCACCTCACAGGTTCCTATGTAAGTTGTTACCATAGAAACAGTAGCATGCAACCGGAACTATTGTCCAAGAAAATTACTCAACACCTTTAGACCAATCAGCATTCGTTCTTTCAAAAGTCAAAATCTCCCACTGATGTGAGGATGAAGAGATGACAAGTTTAATCAGCGAATTGTTTAGTGGTATTGCATGCCACTTGTTAAAATCTATGCTGGTTGAATTTCTTTTGATGATTATTTCATCGAATGAAGTGTCAAGAGGATTTCATAAGAGGCTCTGACTGTTACACAAAGAGGGAGGAAATGATGTCACTGGTGTGAAATCAGGTCAGTTGTTTTGGCCGTAGAGGAGGCTTCTCACGCTGCGAGCACCCTACATTCAAGATGTTTTCTCTGACAAATAGCTGTGACCTTCTTCCAGCAGATGGAAGGAGATTGCAGCATGAGCTGGGTGGCTGGGTGGGACTTCCAAATGATCTGCCATGAGGAAGGGACATGTTTGACATGACACCAGCATCGCCCTGTTTAATCTGTGTGGTCGGAGCCGTCTGTATGTGACATGTTTCAGAAATATGGGTATACCACAGATGAGAGTGTTGGTCATCACCCAGTCTGAGGTTCGATGTGTTGAAATTTTAGCCTGTTTGTATGGGACGTTTTTGCATAAATTAATTGTATATTCCACAAGCAAAATGTCTGTTAGTTTATTTATTATTATGCAAGTACAGTGAGCAATGTGTGCAATGCCATTTCAAGGCCAATGTAAAAAAACAAACAAAAAAACATCAAGATTTTTGTAAATAAAGTGGTAATATTTTATGATTATGAGAAAAAGATGCAAATAGGAAACAGCAGCTATTCATCACTTAGTGAGGCTATACTTTAGGTTTCACAAATAAGTAAATAAGTCTTCTGCCATGTCAGCGCCACATTATACCAAGCATTAGGATGTTAGGACAAGTATTACAATGAGAAATTGTGTGGATTTAGAAGGATGAACACTGGTCATCTCAGTTGATTATACAATATGACTTTTTTTTTCCCAAAAGATTTATGACTTTCCTCGTATTCGACCCACCGGCATTCTTTATGACTTCATTCAGGAAACTGTATTAAAAAATGTGGTCAGAGCCCTGAAAAGAGATTTTTGTATTACGCTGATAGAATAAGTCTAACGTGATCATTAGAGCAGTGTCATTTCAGTTATGGAGTCACACTTCGTTCCCTGCTCTAACAAACAAAAGTCTCGGTTTGATGTATACAGATTAAATGATCTCCATCGTCTTAATAGGCACCAGGCTGAATACATTAGTGTGTTTGGTTCAATCGGAAGAACACGAGTCTCCGCAGCCATTTGTTTTCAAGAACTGTGGCTGGTTTATTGCCTCCTGTCGAAGCCCTGTTAAACACGTTCAGAATGATAGCTTTCAGACCTCATCTGAGGGAGCACACTTCACCCTTATCAGGGGCTCCTAAAACAGTCCTGTGCTGGAGGGGATATAAATAAAGTCTTCATCTGTGCACATTTCACATATCTCACTGCTACTTTAAAAAAAAAAAAAAAAAGCAATCGTGAAATTATTAAAATACATAAATTTTTTTTACCTGTTTGAGTCTTCAAAGCAGCAGAGAAATGATTGCCAGATTCTTTCCCCCTGCATAGCTGATATATATGTTATTCTGTTGAAACATCACAGTAGGAATGATGGGATGAGGGTACAGCAATGATGGAGAGAGTAGATTCTTCACAAAAGAGAATGCCAGCTTTATTAAACACTGTTTCATACTAAAGTGGATCAATGCTTATTAACGCTTCTCCCGTGCATTAAATGTCTCACATCGCTGTTGAATGCCTTGATTCTGATTAATTTTCTATAACAGCAGCTCTGACAGTAGTACCAGCTGTAATTCAAATCACAGCTTTATATTAATGCACTCATTTTAATGAAACAGCTAACTCAAGGACTTCTATGGTAGATACAAAAGCAGATAAAACAATGTGTGAATTGTTGATATGGTGAAGTTTTCTGTGAGGAGATGTTTATTTAACATTTATGGAAGGAGTCTCCAGTATCGGCGCTTTGTAGCAGTAAGAGGTAAAGTGGTTTTCCTTCATGGGAAAGTCTTCAGAACAGGACTTGTGGATTTGTGGTTTCTGAGTAATATGACAAGCTGCATTTTTTTTTTTGCCTTATTTAAGTCAAGACAGAAAAAAGAGAGTCCGATACCGATTAGTTACCGATACCGATAACTAAGTCGAGCAGTACCTGCTGGTAACCGATTAATCAACCGATAGTTTTTAAAATTGATATTGAATGAAAACACAACACAAAGTAAAATATTGCTGAACTTTATTACAAAAATAAACAGTACTGACTGTACCATGAAAATGTACTGTACTTTTTTAATGAAATGAATATATATAAATATTAATATACATTAACTATTAATAAATATTAAAGTAAATAAAAGATACATCCAAACTGAACCAAAAAGTAACACTCCAAATAACAAATAAAAATAGAGACGTCCAAAATGAATAAAAAACACTTCAAATAACACAACAAAATTAGTCAGTGATCGTTTTTATTTCGCCTCTAGAGGCCGCTCTCATACTGTATAATGACAGCGGACTGTCAGCTGCTCCCGCAACGGATGCAACCTGGAAAAACTATTTTTGCCGATAACTGATAGCTCCAACAATTGTGGACCTCTAATAGCTATTATAATGTAAGTGATAACAGGAACTAAGTTAATTCAAGGACATTTACATTACATGCAACTATAAGCGGATAAAAAGCATACACAAAATGATGTCGTGCTTTAATAAATAAATAATCTGTAATCAGGGAAAATGCTGTGGTTTAAGAAGAATAACACACTTCAGGATGTGAAGTAGCGGATTTTTGGATATCTGTTCATGCTGAATGCCGAGAACTGTGTGACATGGCATTGAAAAAAAACTCTCCCATTCGCATCGACCTATCTCTGTGACCTATCTTTTTCTTACTGAGCCACAACTGGACCGCCTCGCATCCGCTATCAAAGCCCAACCATCCCACTGAGTGAGTAGACCGAAACATAATTCATCAGGTATGGTTGCTTGGCTATACACCGATTTTCGAGTTTATTAGGTATTAGGTATTAGTTGTATCCACACCCACTATACAGTGAACGTTCTAGGTGGCTATAGCTGTGGAATGAAAAAATGATGAATGATACAGTGCACTTAGCCAGATCACAGTTGATTTTAAAAAAATGTACTTTTACACTTACAGTACATGTAGAAGACATGACAGACTATTTCACAAATTATAAATGTATGATTTTGCTGTCTTTCCTTCTTGTGCGAACCAAAACGTCAGATGTTTTCCTGAAGCCATATCTTAGGATTGATGACGTCTTTCAAGCTAACCAGCAAAACCAGTTATTGTTATATTAAATAGCTAGTCATGTTAGCTAGGCCAAACATGGCAGCTAATGTAATTTAACTCAAATTTATAATTGGCCCATTAGAAATAATAGATTAACGAGATTAGATTAGATTAAGAAGATTAACTAGGCTAGAATACAGTCAAAATGTAGTTTAACCCAAAGTTAGGAGTGCTGACATCTTACATATTAATCAGCCAACCAGAGTTATATAGCTAGTTAATAGCTATAGTTAATAGCACTCGTGGCTAATGGTACCCAAACATGGTAGCTAAAGTAATTTAACTCAGATTTACTGTATAATTAGCCAGTTAGCTAGTTAAGTGCACTGATACAGACTAATGTAAATATACATTATGATCAATAAACACTGTTCCTAGTTAGTCTTAAGTCATAAGAGCAGCCAGGAAACTAGAGTTAGATAACTAGCTAACAGCCTTAATTAGGCTAGGATATGGTAGAACATGTTGTTTATACCAAATTCGTAATTAGCCAGTTTGCAAGGTAAGTGCATTAATACAAAAATTATGTAAATATAATTGATCTGACCAGTAAACATACTGTACGTTGTAGCTGTATGTTTTAAGAGCACTGGCATCTTGCAAGCTAGCAGGGAAATAATGTTAGATATCTAGGGGGTCATTCCTATGTTCCCAGGGTCCTATGTTCCCCAGTTCAGTATTCTGTTAACATACATTAAGTAAACTTTTCAAAAGGTTTTATGTAGTCAGGACTCATTTTCCCAGGGCCCTATTAACTTTATTACCTTTTAACTAAGACACATTTAAATGAATAACATCATACATTAGTTTAAAATCCATCCTTCATACACACTTGAAATTTACGAAAGTTATGAACTTGGAAAATGAACTAGGTTGCACATGCTGAACCCTCATTTGTGCTGCTCTAAAAATAGCTATTAGTCTACATTCATACCTTCATACAATTCAACTCCATGCATGAACAATAGTGAAATGTATAGACTAAACTGAAGAAATGCCATACTGTAGCCTATAAAACTCAGTCATAAAAGGAACTGAAACGGTCATAAAAGGAACAAAATGTTAAGTATGTCCCAGCTCTCACCCAGCTCTGAAGCCTAACTCCAGCTTTAAGTCGTCATGAGTTCATTATGGGCCATATAATTCTGGGGAACATAGGACCCGAGGAACATAGATACGCTCCCGATATCTAGCTAGCATAAATTAGGCTAGAATATTGTAGGAAATGTATCGTAACCCATATTTATAATTCGCCAGTTGGCTAGTTAAGTGCGTTAATACAGACATCTCACCAGTAAAAGTAATGTTTAAGGAGCACTGACTTCTTGAAACTAGACTGGAAACTAGAGGTAGATAACTAGCAAGCAGGGGTAGTTAGATAAATAGTTAGCAAGGGTAGCTTATGGTACCCAAACATGGTAGCTAATGTAATTTAATCCAACTTTATGAAGAGGTAGTTAGCTAATTATAATAATAATAATAAATTAGTTACAATTATTTAGTGCTTTCCTAGACACTCAAAGCACTTTACATAGTATGGGGGGAAATCTCCTCAACCACCACCAGTGTGTAGCATCCACCTGGATGATGCGACAGCAGCCATAGTGCGCCAGAACGCCCACCACACACCAGCTATTGGTGGAGAGGAGAGTGATGTAGCTTATTAGGGGGCCATGATAGACAAGGGCCAATGGGAGAATTTCACCAGGACACTGGGGTGATACCCCTACTCTTTACAAGAAGCTTGGATTTTTAATGACCACAGAGAGTCAAGACCTCGGTTTAACGTCTCATCCGAAAGACGGTGCTCTTTTTACAGTATAGTGTCCCCATCACTATACTGGGGCATTAGGACCCACGCAGACCCCAGGGAGAGCACCACCTACTGGTCTCACTAATACCACTTCCAGCAGCAATCTTAGTTTTCCCCAAGAGGTCTCCTATCCAGGTACTGGCCAGGCTCAATCCTGCTTAGATTCAGTGGGAAGCCGGGCAAGAACTGCAGGGTGGTATGGCTCTGGATCTAATAATAATTAAGTGCATTATACAGACTGGTAATGTATCTAAACAGTAAGAAAATTTCTTAACTAAGTCTAACTAATTTTGCAAACTAGAGAAAAAAGAAGTTGGAGAACTAGCCACCGACCTTAACTAGGCTAAATAAGATTAGCTAGTAAAGTGCATCAGTAAAAAAAAAAAAAAAAAGTTCTTAGCTAAGTCCTATGAGCACTAGCATCTTACAAACTAGCACTCAAACTAGAGTTAGAGAACTAGCGATCTCCCTTAAATAGGCTAAATATGCTGCACTATCTCAAACGTATGATTAGCCAGTTAGCTAGTTAAGTGCACTAATACTAGCATGAATATACTTTATGGCGAATAAAAATAGTTCTTAGTTTAGCATGCAGTGGGATTTGGGTACTTGCTATCATTTTGTAAATAGAAAGCTGTAGTTACAGCATTGCGCTCACATCTCTGCTTGATTGACAGGAAAAAAGAACACTGCTGATGCTATAAATAAAGATTACAAAAAAGAGTGCAGTTTAGTGCAGTGCTGTGTAGTTTGACATGAGCCATGCTGATTGAAATGTTCTTTATTTAGCTTGTAATCAGCGGCAAGTGGTTCCACAGAGTAATGTGCACACTTTCACACTTTCAGGATCAACAGAGTGAGTCAGAGGCAGCGGTCACTTCCTCCCCTGCTGCTGAGCCATTGCGCTCACGCTGTTCAGGTGAAAGTGATGAGACAGCTGTAGTTATCCTCTGCAGAATTATAGCCTAAATTAATAATGTGGCTAGTTTGATTGCAGGCCTGATGGTGCGTTCAAGTCATGTCGGAAAGATTGTATTTACGAGTTGACACGAACGGCACCACAAAATCGTATTTACAAGTGGGAAACTTTTCTTTGAGCCCCGGATTTCCGAGTTGGGGGTGTGTCAGTAAGAAAACATGGCGGAATCAATGGATGCAACGTCTGTTGTTGACGGCAAATTTGTTGAAATTGAATGTTTACTCACCTCAGAAGCTGATTTCGGTTATTATGTGTTTGGTATATGGAGCAAGTCATTGAAATGCAAGCAAATTGCTTAACATGTCTTTGTCAGGCATTTTAATTTATATTAAAACAAACTAATTTCCTGTACAAAATGCGATAGCATTGTACAATTACGATATAATATGTAACGATAAAGTTTTATAGTGGCTTCGTAAATGTATTAAAAACATAAAAAAAACAAAACACACCTGAGGTGCATTCTTTGTTCTTAATTTTCTAGAAGTAGAGTTAGTACTTTTTGTAGTTAATTAAGAGAAGGTACACCGTCATCCTGCTCCGACCTGACGTCATAGTTACGACTTCCCAACTTGTAAATACGAACTTCCCAGGAGGGCTCGACTGCACCATGAGTGTAGAGTTCAGAGAGAGTATGTGCGGTGTAATGCCGTGACGTTTCCTCCGCACTCAGTGCCAGGTGCTCTTCCACAGGTAGAAGCGAGCAGGTTCGGCTCAGGACAGGAGCAGGAACGTGGAGCCATTACAGAGCAAATGAGTGATACGGAAGGAGAGAGGCACTGTGTTTGTGCATGCATGCATGTGGATGTATGTATAAACTCTCAATCGGATGCACAGCTTGCCCTGTTGTAGGAGTGGATGGCAGAGAAGGAGGTATCGATCAGATGGCGTGACGTTTTTCTCTCTCTCCGTGTCAGAGAGATGTGAAGCTTCTCCTCAAGCCTGTTTCAGCTGCTCTTCAATGTCCAGCAGCGTTCTGAGAGAAAGACGTTCACCTGATCAATAACGTGCTTTCCTGTTCGCTTGTCTTCCTCAAGGGCACGAGTGTCAGCCATGATTATGCTGTCGAAAAGGCACGCTGAAAACACTATGGAATGTTTTATTAACCTCGCCGCCATTTACAGGAATCAATAAGGAGATAAATTGCGGACAGTTATGGAGGATCCAGGGACATGGTTTTACTGTAAGAGTAAAACTGATAACGCAGTCAAATCTTAGTTCCTCTTCATTTCATTTCATATCAGTAATAATGATATTAATAATCTTGATGTATGTTTGAGTCCAGAGCCCTGAAGTGCTTCATATATAAAATATTAAACAGCACTTATCCTAATTGATACCACAGTGCTGTTGAATTCCTGAATCTGTTGGTCAGAAGGTGTTGATTAGCAGTTCTTAAAGGAAAATGATAGGTTTACATTAATGCATTTATTTTAGTATGTATTGTTTCTATAGCAACAGGGACTTGTATGGTGGACGCCTGACGTAATCTAAGTCTAATAATAAACCGATTGAAAAGATCTCGTTATTTAACAAAGAAGAATAAAGATTATCATACAACAGTTAATTCCAGTCCACTAATTTGATTGTTCCAGGAGTGCTTATATTTCTTATGACCGCACCGGGACGTTGCACTGTGTGTATCACTCCGATAATCTGTGTTCACCACGTAAGATTCCACTCCCTAGTTCAAAACGGGTACTACACTCGTGTTAGTGACATCATCAGCGGACCAACGATACTTCTTAGGATTATAACTTTTGACTTAAAATATGAAAGCTCGTCAGATGAAGATGAGAAGGAAGAAGGGACGCCAGTTTTAGTCGAAGCACCTTTAACAGGAATGTACAAATCAATGTGAGCTACGTAGCTAGCCGGCTAGCTATAAAATTGCTATAAAATTAGTGTAGCTTATTCGGGATTTATTTCCGTTAGTGGAGTTAAAACAAGCAGAGCATTTGACCATATTGTGTCACTTACTTGATATTGATTTCTTGTTTGTAGAACTGTTGTATAAAAGCAATATCACACGGACAAGGGTGCGGTTTCACATATATTCAGTATAACCGCACTCTTGATCATGCAATATTGCTTAAATATAGTGAAGCTTATTTAACATTTACGGAAGGAGTTTCCATTGTCAGCGCTTTGTAACAGTCAGCCATGGGAGAATCTTCAGGACAGAGGACTTCATGCATTGTAGTTTCACAAAATCCTTCCATTGCACTGGAATGTTCGCTCCCTGAAAAATCCCACAATGCACCGCAATCGATGCTCACTATGTTCCCTTACTGTAGATGACATCATGTTTTCTGAAGCCTCTCATCTTGAAAAAAAAAAAAATGCTGAACAAACTCTGTCAACTTCGTCTACAAATAGCTTGTTATCGTTGTTGTAGCTCTCAAATGATTACTTACACTAGCTATTTTTTTTAACTTTATTTGATGTTCTATATACAGTTTGTTTGAGTCTAACGACTTTTAAGTGTTTTATAATAATAATAATAAAAAAAAAATCCACTAGCTTGCCTACGATCCTGCTTGAAGTAATGACAACGCGTGTGATTAAGCTAACAAATTTATATGACATATAAAACTTAAATATTTTGAAGTTTTTTCATTTTGGTGACGTTTTGCAACGCGAGTACGTAGTCATGCCGCCGGAAATTAAGTCATCTGTGTTCCAATGTATAGTGAGCCAGGGTCCTTACCAGTGCCCGAACTCGTGTACACTATATACTGATTCACCACCTAGGGAGCTGATTGAGACACACCCTGTCATATTTTTTTTTGTCTTATTAAATTCATGACAGACAAAAAAAATGCCTGGTGAGGCAACGACTTTTTAGAGCTGTTATAATGTAAGTGACAGCAGGAACTAACTTGCGGACATTCCACGACATTAAAAGTAACTATAAACACATAAAAATGCTATAAATAATAATAAAAAAAGGGTTAGCTTATCTTTCACAGAGCTTTCACGGTTATCTAAGCAAGCCTAACTAGCAGATTACACAACATGTCGGGGTAGTGATGATTCATGCTAATAATAATATTAATAATGCAGAAAGGAGATTTGAGGCTCCAGGCATGTGCCAATAATTGGTCGTGTCTGTTGAATATTGTTGTATATTGTATGAGCAATTATCGCCACATGCCTGGAGCCTCAGTCTCCTTTCTGAATTAGTAAGGCCTCATATTGTGTGTCTGCCAGGTATCTAATTCATTAAAGGATCAAAAATGTGTGTGTATGTGTGTGCAGAAACCCGCCAACATTTTGTGCAGGAACTCTGCATTAGAGCATACTGCTACAAGTTATCACTCAAAAATACACAAAAAACCTACTCCCCCCCCCCCCCCAATAAAAATGGCAGATAAATAAATTAAAAACAGTTGCATAGTTGTTTTGAACTCTCCAATATTAACTGACCCTCGGGAAACCCAGCTCCCTTCCCCATCTCACATTAATAATCTTCTCTCGATTTCTCGCTTGAAAGCTGCGACCTCGCTTTTAGTCAAGGGAAATGGAGAATGTTTTAAGTTCATTAATGTGAAATTCCAGTCTATCAGTATATGTTTGACTCAGCTGACATTTGACAAGTTTATAGTGAACATCAGTTAACTACATTTGTTAGGGATACCACTGAAAGGTTTCAGCCAGAAATTATTTTCCACTAATTTCAGACAGTACTTAAACTCACAGCTTCATTATTAAGAGAGACGCGGCACAGACTCAGGTAATTCACACACGCACAATCTCTCTCTCTCTCTCTCTCTCTCTCTCTCTCTCTCTCTCTCTCTCTCTCTTACATAACTATTCAAATCAAATCAAATTTTATTTGTCACATACATAACCATACATAGTATGACTTTTTACAACCGCACCGATATATAAAGACAAATAAATAAATAAAAGAGAATATAATATAATAAAGAATAAAACTAGAATATATGAATAAAAAATGTACAACTTAGAATATAATACAAGTATATATAATAAAAGTATATAAATAAGTAATATTTATTAAATTTATATATATATATATATATATATATATATATATATATATATATATATATATATATATATATATATATATATATATATGAATAATCAACAATTACAATTATATATACTATTTATTATAATTCATTCAAATAAATGTAATCTTTTGCAGTGTTGGGGACGCTACTTTGAAACTGCTTGTAGCTTTTCCAGCTACAAGCTACTCATAGTTTGAAGTAGTTAAACTACAGTCAAGCTACACTTAAAAAAAAATAAAATAAATTAGTTACACTACAAGTTACTAACAAAAAAGTAGCTAACTACATTGTAGTTACTCAAATGGGCAACATTTTTAGTATGTCAGGATTGTGAATCAGCTTATGAATAACTATAATTTTGCATAGGCCAATAATAATACATGCAATGATAAATAATAATAATAATAGTAATAGTAAAAATAATAATAATAATAACAATAATAATAATTATTATTATTATTATCATTATTATTATTATATAATTTTTATTTACCACTGATTAATTAATTAATCATGGAAATAACAATAAATAAAGGAACTCTTTCTCTTGCTGATACAATCAGACTGACTTTTATTTTATTTTATAGAACTCGTTACTGGAAAAGCTACACTATTGTTAAAGTAGCGGCATTGCTGTCACAACACTGAAAAATGTAGTTAAGTTAGTAGCGTCGCTACTTTTAGTTAGCTACTCCCCAACACTGATCTTATGGCACTACTTTATCTCTGTGTATGATTTAGAGCAGGCAGAATTCTAGACCTAATGACCCTTATATAAAATAACAGAACTCTTTAGGAACGATATACTGCAGTCAGAGGAAAGAAAAATACAACTTTGATCATTTTCCCATAACAGCACACCTCATGGTGTTTATTCCTTACTTACCATTTGAGTATTTGTTCTTTATGGCAATGTAGAAAGTGCTTATTTAAATAAACGTACACTAGGTTGATATTGTGTTATTGATGTTGTGTTATTTTTCTAGTGTCTTAACAAAAACAGGCGAGCAGCAGTGTTTATTTCCTTTACGCGCATGATAGTTACTGTAAAACCCGGTATATAGGCACACTACAGTTTCTACCTTAGACAAGTGATTTGTGAAAGGACTATATTGAAAATGTACACCATCCACGTGGTTGGCAGGTCTGTGTGTGTCTGTGTGTGTGCACGCATGATAATATCCATCAGATTCTCTGCCTTCTAGGGTCTTTCATGTGTGTGCGCATGTAGGTTTATTGATCTGCTAATCAGCAAGCGTCTGTCATCAGTACTCAGAGCAGGCAGCTGTGATGTGACAGCCCAGAGGAAGAGTGTGGTGAGGGGAAAGAAAGAGAGATGATGGTGTGGAGACAGAAAGGGTGTTTAAGTGAGTGGTTTCAGATGGTCATTTTACTGACTGCTCGCATTATGGGTCTTGCTGTTGTTCACCCTGTCAATGGCTTCTGACAAATGATGGACTGCTGCTCAATCTGCTATACTCAGCTTTTTACAGCTTAGACCTTTTTTTTTTTATTAGTACTTTTTTTTAGTACTTCTTATTCCCGTTCCATGACAGAGCAGGAAATGTACGCACACCAACTGACACACATGCGACCGCATCAAAGCGTTCGGCTTTGACAATGCAAAAGAGATTTCCAGCATAGCAGGGTGAAGCCTCCATCATCTAGCAGACACGTGTGAGCGATCAGAGGTTTATAATCTGTCCCCGCTTTTCCCAAAAGCTCTGTAGTGTTATGCTAATTTCAGCGGCTCAAAGCAACGCTCTCTCTGTCATCTTACAGTGATCTTTGTGCCGCTTTGTGTTGCGGTTTTGTACACTATTTTTCCACTGCATATTTGGAAGCAAGCCTAGAATTTCATTCCATATGCCAAGGTCACCTAGCCCGATCTTTACTACACGGTACTGGAGCTGTACAGTCTGCACGGCTAGGATTTCAGACAGCGTCCTCTTCGAAGAGAACACATCTATAATGTGGAAAGCAGCCAGAATGTTCACTTAGCCTCTTATATATATTTTTTGCACTAACAGTGCTAGCAGGCTTCCATCTAGCACAATCTTTAACAACCATCAGAAGCTTCTAGAATGATGACGTCCAGCTTTATTCACACACATATGGCATAGAGGAAGATCAGTGTAGTGAACTCAACTTTGTAGTTCGTTTAAACACAGCCTTAGCATTTCTTCATAGCATATCTAATACAGAGAGGTGGTGAGGCAGGATTTATTTTCTTCGAGAGGAAACAGTGAGACTGGCGGAAATCAATTCCGTAGTGATGTTATACCAAACGAAGACGCCAGCTGGGATCGCTTAGTACTAAGTTCAATATAACACAAATAAAGTACGTGCAAATTATTTAATGCACTCAATATTACATTCATGACATTTTGTCTTCACTATCGCTGCATATTGTATTGGTCATGGCAGTATAATCTGATGTTCATTTGCCATTATGTTACAAGAAATCATACTGAAAGTCCTTTCGTGATGTTCCATGTAAGCCTATTAAGCGTATTACTAATATGCTCAGATATGTTGTGCAGTATAATTTGACTTTGCAGATTTTATTCTTCAACTGTCTTTCATCTTTTACTTTATTATCCAAAAACATGTCTAATTTTTTTTTTAAATAAATGTATTCAGGTTGATGTGATATTTAAAGAATCAAACACTTAGAGGCATGCTGTTATAGGAAAATAATCAATGACAGGGCGGAGTGATGTGGCCTAGTGTGACGTGGGGTTACTCTTACTGCACCAAAGTCAATTATTTTCCTGTAACAGCAACATCCCGAAGTGTTTTATTCTGCATATACTGTTATACAGTTTTTATTTATTACAAAAAAATGACGCATTCTATTTTTTATCTGTTTATAGTTACATGTTGTGGAACGTCTGTGAAACAAGTTAGTTCCTGTTTTACCATGGTCTGTCTGAATACTCGGTTCTGATTGGCTGGAAGGTTGAATGTAACCGTTGTATGTACAGGTAGTTCCAGTCAGTTTAATCACCGTTCTAAAATAATACGCTGCCTACACACACACACACACACACACACACTCTCTCTCTCTCTCTCTCGCTCTCTCTCTCTAAGAACTATTTATTATAATTAATTTAAATAATTGTAATCTTATGGTTTATCTTCTCGCTACTGAAAAATGTAGTTAAGTTAGTAGCGTCGCTACTTTTAGTTAGCTACTCTCCAACACTGATCCTATGGCACGACTTTATCTCTGTGTATGATTTAGAGCAGGCAGAATTCTAGATCTAATGACCCGTATATAAAATAACGACATTTGACCATTATTCTTATCCTTTCAGTCAAATTCTTCACTGCAAACATCACTGACAGCGTTAAATAATGACCATGGTATAAGCGGATAATCCACGGCTAGATGTGCGTTACACAACTTTAATGCACTCCGCTTCGCATCGGGTGGTTCTTTTCTTCCACGTTGTGCAATAAAATCATGCAATGCACACCTAGCCGTGGATTATCCCTTACTTATCACTTATGTTATAGCAGTACCAGTGTCTCTTTTTCACTCATCATCAATAAATGCTACATAAATGTCTCCTCACAGAAAAGTTGATATCAACAATTACACTTTTTTAAAATCTGCTTATGTTAAGCATCCACCATACAAGCCCCAGTGTAATTTGTTACTATAGAAACAGTTATATATCAGAAAGAGCACATTTGAATTACAGCTAAACAGAATCTAGAATCATACCGAGTCATATAACATAATTTTCCCTGATTGCCCAAAGTCTTCTTAAAACCTGTGTTATGTCTCAAAATGCACTATATTTTTGCATTATACACTATCTAGTATCTGTTTGCTTTGTGAGGTAATTACATCTCAAATCCAACACTAATGTTTTGTAGTAAACATCAATAATAAATTATCTCACAGTCATTACTGTCATTAATTTGTGGTGGATCAGACCCCAGACAAGCCGTCCCAAGTCTGAAACTCTTAATTTTTTAGAAAATCAATCCAAGTAATGTAAACTGTGAACCAACCGTCACCTTTTAATGCTTAACCATTAGTGATTAGCTTTTGACTGTTAATAAGACGCACCAATTTGACGTGTCTTCAAGTCACTTTGCGAATCAGACCAGAGAGAGAATGAAATAAAAACTGTGAGAGTCAATTTGGTTGGCAGCAACAAACGATCTGCTACAAAAGCCATGGTGGTTCATGTTTAAAAAACTGGAGTTGCTGTTTTTTCATGTTTTGCTACAGTATTTTTCAAGTGCTCGGTTTGATCCAGCTGGTATACCACTGGTACGATACATTCTTTTGAATACACTAAAGAGTTATGTGTACTCTGACACAGTCTAGACATAGCTCACATTTGTTGGCGTTTCTTTGCTGATTTGTTGGAGATTCTTTGCTGATTTGTTGGGGTTTCTTTGCTGATACGATGATGATGATGATGATGATTCCCTGGAACCTGGCAGTCCAGCTGTCCTCCTGGGGAGAATTCAAAAATGTAATTTCAGCTTCAGCACACCTGATTCACTTAATTAAAACTTTTAGTAATGTGAATGTCTGAGCCAGGTTTGTTGGAAGTCCAGCCTGGACACGTTGTTTGAGTTCATTTCATTGCTTACATAAGAAGATTAATAGACGGCAATCAAAATAACTCCTGCTTCTTTAGTGTGAGCTGGCCCTTTGGTGACATTTATGAAGGTTTCTGCTACTTCCTTTCTTCGTCCATGTCGCTGTCTTCATGAGGCCAACAAGTTCACTTTAAATGCCAGCTAACAGAAAGCATCTGGTGCAAAGAAGCTGGCCTTTTTGCTGAAGTGTCTAAAAGCGTTTGTATCACACACACAGACACAGACAGAACAGAGAGAGAGCAGACAGGGGGAGCTGTAGGACTGTACTATTTCTCAGGCCAATCAGAATCCAGCCACTGTTGTGATAGGCTCCTTGCTGGGAGAGCTTTTTCTCCACTATTGTCTCCTGACTGTGGATGACTCTCCATCTCCCGCTCCCTCTCTCTTCCCCTGTCCGCTCATGGCTAAATTACATGAAGCGGGGGGACTTCATCGTGTCTGCCTCTGCTGAAACATGAACAATGGGATTGTTTTGAAATTGATGTCACCTGTCAGGGAGGAAGGATTTTGCTTGAGAGAACCGGTGAGTAAAACATCATCTGTAGACGCAGCGGAAACCGACCGCTGGATTTCAAATGAGGTACAATGAGGTTTCTGGGTTGATGGAAAAAGGGGGGGGGTGGGGGTGGGAGGGGGTTTGGGGTTGGCTAATTATGTATGACGATCAGCGATGGATGGAAGGATGTATAAATGAAATTGCATTCATGCACAATTTGCACTGCCTTCCATTGTCTTTTTTCATCGTGTTGCATTTGCGTGATGGCATTTTTTCCTTCGAGGCTTCCTCCCCCCCCCCCATCAACATGTTAAATTTCCAATGTGAAAGCAGTGTAGAATTTATAGCCCTTGTAATACAACAGATGTGTCACCAATTGTTGATATGTTTGCGTGTGTATTTGCAAAGACATGACTGCAGTGCTTGTAAGACAAAGCTGATTGGTTGAGGCTTAATCTATCAAGGATGTCCAGAATTGGGGGTCCGGGGGGGTGGGGTGGGGGTGGGGTGGTATGTGTGGAAGCTGTGTAATTACGTACCGGGCAAAACTAGACACTGCCACGCTGAGCACTGTCGGGAGCTTAGCTGTTGTATTCATCCGTTAATGGCTGGCTACATTTGGCTGTACTAAATGTTCAAGGTTATGATGGAGAGAGAGAGAAGGGACAGAGCAGGTAGGTAGATGGTCAGATAGATAGATAATACGTTCTTACTCTTTCACTCTTTCTCTTTCTCAATAAAAATGTTGAAATGTGAGGGATGTGTTGAAGTGACGTTTTTAGTGCTGACAACCTGACAAGTAGTTATTAGCTTCAGACAAGGGGAATTGAGTAAAGACTCCAATTTTGATTTTTGTAACGATATTCAAACCTTTTCAATATAAGCACTCCAAGATTTTCTTCAGCAAGTCTTTTCTGCTTTCCCTCATTATCCCTGGAGTCGAGACCTTGATCAATCACAATATTGCTGTGTTTGGGATGGTTCTAGCCTCCATCCTCAAGGAACCTCAATGGATTCCTGATGACTTTAAACACGAACAGAGACAATGAGCTGTGTTCTGAATTTTATTTTTGTCTTTCCAGGAGGTGTCGTAGATAAAGACCTTCGCCATTACCTTAACCTTCGATTCCAGAAGGGATCAGTGGATCACGAGCTCCAACAGATCATACGGGATAACCTCTACCTCCGCACTGTGCCCTGTGAGTAAACTTCTGTTTCTTAACCCCTGACTCCAGAATAAGGTTTATTATTATGAGTTCTAAAATTTAAATGACTTTAGCTGGAAATTATACAAACGTAGCACTTAAATGAGCACTTATTTACAAAACGATCTCTTTGCTTGTGTGTTTTTGCTGTATTATCAGGGTTTGTGCTTGATGGTATTATTAGACTGTGACCTAATTGAACTAGCATGAGGATATGTTTTTGATGGGGACTACAACAAAGCACTTCAAGTCACTTGGAATAAGAACGTCTACTAACTTTCGTAACAGTAACTGTAAATTTGAGTTGTAGGGCTTAGTTTTTGCTTAACCTGCACAGTGTTTGGCATTTGATGTCCAATTAGATGATTCTATTTGAATCCCTAAATTAACCCTATTCCTGGAGATTCACCATGCTGCAGAATTCAGTTCCAACCCTCATCCAGCACACTTGATCTCGCTAATCTGGATTGCACTTCCCAAAACCAGTGTATTCCCAAATCGTCCTTGCGTCATCTGAGGGAGTTTTTCCATACCAATGTCAATCCTTGTTTGCTCACTCTGGATCTACATCCAGATTTTTGTAAAGCTGCTTTGTGGCAGTGTCTACTGTGAAAAGCACTATACGAATAAAATGAAATGGATTGAATCAAGCCAACAGATTATGCGGAACAGGTGGAAGGAAATTCTGTTAGCTCTCCAGGAACAGGGTTGATGAATACAGCCCTACAGCAAAGACTTGTTGATGTTGAGATCCTTGTATCTGGTGTGTTTGGGTTTCTCTGATCTCAGTATCAGTGCCTGCGATGATGACGACGATGTCATTGTATCAAGAGTTTTCATTGTGAAAAGAATAAATGTTTGACTGCTGCTTCAGTGTATTTCAGAGTGAATCACCTAGCTGTTTACACGAGCAAACGAACTTACTGGTTATGGTTTTGGGATGTTTGCTCTTGAACTTGTACAGTCACTTGCAGAATGGTAAATTAATTTTGAGCAGATGCTCCAGTTACATGGTAATTAATTAAGAGAATCCACATTAGCCTCGTACCTTTCGGCTTACTCTGTGTTAAAGAGGGAATGTTGAAACTCTGCATGCGCTTATTTCTACCTTCTGACTTTTCAGTGCCCGATTTGTGTGTCATTGGTGCTATTTGCTGGTTTTCAGCCACAGCACTATTAACGGATTTGGTTCTGTTACGGATTAAAAGTGGCGTGGTGTGAAGCTTTTTCTAATGGGTGCTGTGACCCGAATGATATCTGATGATTTCTGTCCATTTGGGATTGAAAAAGAAATGTGAAAAGGGGTGGAAATTAAGATGTTTAACTCATTAGAGCTCTTGTTACTGAGGAAAGCTGCATCATTTTCACTTCTCCACTGATGAGCAGTTTGGGCTGAATCTCTCGAATCAATAATTTTCTCATCCTGCTTTAATGTTTTCGTTTTCCCCATTTTTTCATTTTCCTTGTCTTTTCGCCTTATATCCATTTCTAGCTCTTATTTTTCAACTCCCTTCCATACAGTTCCACATCCAGCTGTTCATTTATCGCGTACTCCGGCACCTCTGTGTTGTCCTGTACTCTGTAGCTGTAGTTCATCCGTTCCGTCTGTCTTTCCATCGCTCTCTTTCCCACTGTCTGAGACCGGGGTTTCCAAGGCAACCATCCCTCTCTCCTCTAGTCCTGCCGTTGGAGCCCCCTCCCCCTCCACAGCACAGCGCAAAACATCACAATTACCCGGCGGCGGGCAAGAAACAGCGCCTTTGATTTATGCTCGTGCCGCACAGTCATGAGCAGACGGCTCTAGACGTATTCATCCTGTATGTCATTAAGGTAACTGAGCAGCCTAGTAGGAAATGCAGAGAAGGAAGGATTGGAAGAGGGAGAGAGAGAGAGAGAGAGAGAGAGGCCAAAATAGTGTTAACTATGCGCCAGACACACTAGCTGAGAGAGAAACAAGGAGACTTGGGTGGCTAATCTTGCCTTGTAATTGCAAATATGAAGGAATTAGGTTCTAATAGAGAAAAGAATGAAATAAACAAGGAATTGAGTGAATTTCTAAATTTCTGGTAAATAAAAGTGTCATTTCATCTGGATTTGTATCATTGTTTCATTTCACATAATACCCTTCCTGACTTTGCTGTAATTGCAAGCTTTCTAATGTGTTGAGCTTATTTACTTTCAGTGTGTGTTTACATAAATTATTGTTTTGCCACAAGATTTTACACCCCCACATGGTGTGGACACTAAAGTAAAATTAATAAAAATGATGATTATTGCCTGCGGTGTTACTGCGATATGGAAACGCACAATTACAATGTATCATGTGTTAGCAATGTAGATGGCTATGTTATAGTCTATATTTTCTCTAATGGGACTAATTACGATCTGGACTAGCTTCTAGTATTAATTACAAATTCATTAAGATAATGGTATTAATCGAAATATGATGCGCTATAATCAGTAATTGCCATATCAGCTTTGTGCCAAAAATGGTCTGCATCTTCGTGAAAATGTGTACACTCCCCCTAAAGCTGTTTTTGATTGTTTTAGCTTGTGTTTTTCATAGGAGACGTTCATGTCCTGAATAAATTGTTGACATGATGTATTACAGCTTGTACATTCTGACTTGTTACTCAATTCATTACTCAATTTGAATTTTACTTGGACCTCATCATATAAATCCTGGGTTTTATTTCTGTTTCATGCACCATACATTTATTGTTTTTCAAATCTCTCTCAAAAAAAATCCCCAGTATCTTAATGTTGGACACGTGGGGAGGATGAGTTTGTAATTTTATGTAAGGAATAAAACTCAATAATTAATACTTTTAAAGGAAAATAATCGATGACGCAGTGGTGTGCTGCAGCCTGACACAAATTTGACAGTCCGTACAGGAGTTTTTGTTTTTTTTTGTGATCGTTGCGGCCAAATATGTTTTTTTTTTTTTTTGCTGCGGGTTTTTTCAACATTTGTGATGCAATTTGCAGTGGGTTTTTTTTTGTGCTTTTTTTGCAGAAAACTACTTGAATTGGTGGTCACAATCGCACAAAATTGTTCTACACGGTCTTTCACAGTGATGTTTGCTGGTAAATGAGACCTTTTAGCTGTACTCATGTTCAATGCACGTGAATCGAAGAGGGCTTTGGCTGAATGCGCGTTGTGATGACGTCACATGCAACATTGTGATGATGTCACATGACGCGTCTTGGCCCAAATCTGTGGAAAATCTGCGGTAATTTTGAAAAAATTGCAAGCTCCTGTGAATATTGCTGAGTATCCTTGGTTTTCCGTTAATTTCTGCGATCACAAAATCGCAAAATCCTAGAGGGACTGAGGTGAGTTACAATTGCCACCCTATAGTTGATTATTTTCCAATAACAGCACTTTTTTAAGTGTTTTATTCCTCTTAGACCACAGCAATCTGACAATACTAACAGATTTTTATGTATTAAGAATGACACGTCGTATGTTTTATCCGTTTGTAGTGATAAATTGTAGTTCCTGTTACCATTTATAGCACTGTGCAGAAGTTTTAGGCACATGCAAAGAAATGCTGTAGAGCAAAGATGCCTTCAAAATAATGAAATTAAATGTTTCTGCATTAAAAAAAAATACAGTAAAGAGCAATAAACAGTAGTAAATGAAACAAAGTCAATATTTGGTGTGACAAAAAAATAAAAATAGTAGTCTCTGGTACAATTTGTGCAGTTTTATAAGGAAATGAGTTCTTCTGGAGACTTTGACTTTTGCACTCGCTTCTTATTTTTGTAGCAAAACCCAGCAGCCTTCATTGTGTTTTTTGTCTGAAAAGTGTCTCTTACGTAATATGCTGGTTTCTTTAATGACATACAAACATTGACATTCTGTAACATTTAATTTTGTGCTAGAAAACTAATGTTTGGGAATCTAAAATGTTTTTTTTTGTATTGAGTTGATAATGTAGAAATCATAAAATAAAAAATCTATAACAAAGTTTGTACTAAAAAAAATAGGGTGCCTAATAATTTTGCACAGTACTGTACATTATTGCAGCTATAAATAGTATCTTACTAGACTCTCTTTTTTTCTATTTCTTGAAGTTAATTACACAAAAAAATGCATCCTCAGTCCTGATGACTATCACATGACGAACTGTTACAGAGCTCTGACACTGGAGACTCATTCCAAAATTTTTTTTTAAATACCATGAGCAATTGCCCACATTTGTAATCCGTTTATGTGGAGCATCCCTTTAATTAGGGGTTACTATAGAAGTGATACCGTATTAGAACAAGCACATGACATAAACATTTACTGCTTTCTGACCAATAGGAATCAAGACTTCAACAGTGCTGTGGTATAAATTATCCTTAATATGTAATACCTGTAGATGGAACCATTCCTCCAAATTCAAAAGCCTCAAATTACATATTACATCAGCACACAAAACTGTAATGCATCATGCTGGCTACGTATTTGGCGCATGCTTTCAAATAAACATTTCCTGTTAGAAACATGAGCTTTCAAAGACAGCCAGAGAGGGCAGGAGGATTTTGGCAGACCCAGACACAACAGAAGCTCTTCTTCTGTTTTCTCTTGCCTCATTACACACACTTTTGGAATCCTGTTGATTGATCATTCAACTCTCTGCAGATGTACTGGAGATGATTTTGTGCCATTTGCATATACCCCAGCATTTCTTCCAAACGGAAAATATACTGTATGTTATATTTTACGCTGAGCCACAAACACCACCCTATCCTTGATTATTTTCCTATAGCAGCATGCCCTGTTGTGCTTCATCCATTACAGCCTATGTAGTTAATAAATTGGTGACATTTTCTTTGTATAAATAACTGCAGTTGCATTAACAGTGAACCATCCATATACGAGAATGAATAAATAACGAGAGAAAGTAATCAAAATAAAAGCAATACTCCTGTGGAAGCCATGGTTTGACAAAATAAAAGCATGTAAAACGACCTTATCCCTTCACACAGAAGGAAAACGGTTGATAATGCTGAATTTTATACTATATATACCGTATATTACGTGTTAAAGTTCTCCAAGTTCCTGTGTATCTAAAAATCCTTTGACACAGAAGCTGGTGATGTTCAGCTGCAGGCTCTCAGCGCCAATAATCTGCATATCTCAGTATAAGTCCTTTCAACTTCAGCTGGAGTGTTGGGGTTTGGGAATTTAAACTGATGTGTAAAATGGCTTTATTTAAAACATGATTTTTTTTTTTTTTTTTTTTTTACAGAATATTCATTAGCATGCAAAGCCAAATGTTTAGACCTTCTGAATAGCTCACACATTGGTAAACAGTTACCGAGCCTGTTTCTATGTGATAACTAAGCAAAAATCCTGCAGTGCGACGCTGAAGTCCGTCTGCCAGCCACTTTGTTTGTGCACTACCCACTGACCACGGCTCGAACCACAAACAGCACAAATTCCAAATGTCCCCTGCCTCGGGGCTGCGGTGCTGTCTCTTTCTGTCAGTCAGTTAGTGAGCGGACATCAGGATGAATAATGAAGGCCTGTCCTTCCACAGGACAGCAGGAACCATGATTTACCCACGGCGCACAGTTCTCACAGACTTGTGTTTGCTTCACCGTGTCTGCTTGTGCTTCCACTCCTGAGCCACTCATTACAAAGACCCTGCATTAACCTGCCACTTAAAAACAATGTCTTGTAAGTAGCCGTGTACCGTGGCACAGTGTTATCATCCCTCCATCTCAGACTGCTGCTCGCTGAAGAGGAGCGCGAAATGAAGACGAAAGAAAGACGATATTTTGCTGCTGTCATGTGTCAGGCTGCTTGAAGCTTTCACTAGGCTTGTCAGCACAGTGATGTGTTGTTCAGCTCTGAGGTGCTCTGATTTCCAGGTGACGGTGTTGTTGAGACTTACAGTACCATCTCCCTTTTTGGAGGAGGAGAAAGAACATTTCGATATATGCCAATCTCACAATTTTCTTTTTTTCAAAGACTCATCTTTTTTTCTTGCTGCCCGACACTGCTCTGTTCCTCCTGAGATTGCATCAGATGTTCCAGACACTAGAGCTAGTGGTGGAAACAAGATTACAAACTTGATAATACCCCCAAACCCAAACATTTTTAACTAGCAGGGTTTACAGAGGATTGCCTTTCACATGAGCAGAATAATACGCGTTTTGCGTGTTTAGAAACATGAAATTCGGGAACTTGTCACCTAAAGGTGAAAAATACAGTGAGTTGTCCATGCAAACTGATAAATTTATCACCATGATGTACTACAGACTGAAAGCCTGTGTATACTCTTTATACTAGGGATGCATCCATACCATCTTTTCAGCATGAGTACACGTTTACTGAGTACATGTTTTTGGTACTTATTGACACTGATACCAATACCGAAATGAATAACCGGCTTCGTATTAATCAATCAGGGGCATCATGGAACATTTTATTTAGCTCTGCTTATGTTGCTTGCTGCTGTGTGCTGCTAGCAATGAACTCCTCAAGGTTCGTGTTTAAGATTTTATGTTATAGTATTTTATGTTATAAACAGTAGTAAATGAAACAAAGTCAATATTTGGTGTGGCAAAAAAATAATAATTAAAATAAAAATAGTCTCCGGAACAATTTGTGCAGTTTTATAAGGAAATGAGCTGGTAAGGTTTATTGAGCATCTTGCAGAACCAGCCACAGTTCTTCTGGAGACTTTGACTTTCGCACTCGCTTCTTATTTTTACAGCAAAACCCAGCAGCCTTCATTGTGTTTTTTTGTCTGAAAAGTGTCTCTTACGTAATATGCTGCTTTCTTTAATGACATACAAACATTCGTAACATTTAATTTTGTGCTAGAAAACTAATGTTTGGGAATCTAAAATGTTTTTTGTACCGACTGATGTAGAAGTCATAAAATAAAAAGAATCTATAACAAAGTTTGTACTAAAAAAAATGGGGTGCCTAAAACTATTGCACAGTACTGTATGTTCACACCTCTGATGCCAACAGCATTTAAACATGTCATGGTTTGAGTCTTTGAAAAAATTTTCATTCACATTTACCACAGGTCTAACACGTATTCATTGTAAATCCTTGGCAGATCAGCAAAATGTATACCAGAGCCACTATTTTTTAATTTACCAGTCCCTCCAGGATTTTGGGATTTTGCGATCGCAGAAATGAACGCAAAATCAAGGAAACTCTGCAATATTCGGGGGAGCTTGCAATTTTTCGAAATTACCGCAGATTTTCTGCAGATTTGGGCTAAGACGCATCATGTGACATCACAACGGCCCATATGACGTCATCACAACACGCATTCAGCCAAAGCCCCCTTCGATTCACGTGCGTCGAACATGAGGACAGCTAAAAGGTCTGATTTACCAACAAACATCACTGTGAAAGACGGTGCAAAACAATTTAGTGCGATTGCAATTTTGCCAATTCAAGTAGTTTTCCTCAAAAAAAGCACAAAAAAAGCAAGTTGCATCACAATTTTGAAAAAGCCACAGCAAAATCAAGCATTTATGGCCGCAACAATCACAAAAAAACTCTGCGAAATCCTGTATAGGACCGATTTACCAGCTGTCTCTCTCTCCTTCTCTCTCTATCTCTCTCTCTCTCCCCCTCTCCCTCTCTCTGACTAGCATTATAATATAATATAATGTTCACTGCATCCTTTAAAACCTAACTCAGCAGGTTAAACGAGGTGAACGTGCAGAGCTTAGGCAGTCTCTGTGCTTAGGTAACATCGTGATTTACCCCAGTGCAGGAACACAGCGCTGCTGTATTGGAAAGAGCTGGTGGTACAGGGAGAACTGTCGGCTACAGGGCATGCGCATTATGCATGCTGCGGGTTTGCCCTCCCACTCTTGTCAATTGGGTGAAATGTAGAGTTGTATCCGTCCCGGGAATGACATTAAATGTGGAAGTGGGTCACTGAAGACACAAACTCGGCACATTTTGACAAACCACTCCAGTGCAGACTGTGGAAAAATGACCTCTACTCTGGAACTTGCCTGTTTCAGATTTGTAATGTCTAGTGTGTGTTAAACAGCAGAAATTATTGAAGTGCATGCTGGTTGTTATTATTATTTTTTTTTTAAAAATGCCTTTGAAATCAGCTTTTTCAAATTTTTTTATCTACGGCTTGTTTTGGTTTGGGTTCGTGCCTCTACATGCAGAATCTTTCTGTCCATTCAGTTGAGAAGCAAACTGCTCAAAATAAGTCACAACAGACGTTCCAAAAGTGCGTCATTGCTTCAGACGAGCCAAAGACAAACAGTCTGTAAAGTGATGGAACGCTACAACGCACACGTTTTCCATCATCTGTTCTTGGACACGTCTCTCTCTTAATCTCCAAGTGTACTGAAGTTACCCATTACACTCCTCAAACGAGCCCTCATTAAGGCCGTATACAGAGCCATTGGCCCCTGCGGGACTCTCCTGGACGTCAGTGGCAGATTTAAGAGCTCGAGGATAAGAGAGTGGAGGGAATATGGCCGAATCGATACGTAAAGAAAGGAGAGTGGATTTGTGAGGGCTTTGAATTCCTCAAGGGTTCATGGCCCCGTTTGAATTGGTCCTCTTCCTAATGAGGCGAATCACAGAAAGCAACAACTCTCTTTAGCAGCCATGGCTGTGGATCACTGATTCGATAATTCAAAAAAACTGACATTATGGGGCGACGTTATTATCTTAGGCAGCGCTGCTTTCTCAGATAGGAAGATAAATATCTGTTTAAAAGGTTAAACACGGCTAATCTCCAAAACCAATATCCTCAGGTTAAACGGTACTTCAGGAATAATAAACCATACAACCATACCATAAAGAACATGTGAATCATTAGGGGAACAGATAGTAAAATATTTACACTTTCAGCAGCGAGGTGAAATGCATCATTCTATAAATAGCCTAAAGCCTCCAAGTCTTAAAAATAACCCACTGTGTGGCTGAACGTTGTGTCGTCTTGATTATACATTTCCTGCAGTCAGCATTCGAGCTGCAGGTCCTGTGATGATTGCTTTCCTATGGATGCATGCGTTGTGCATAAACTTCCAAACATTTCATCATCATTACTGTCAATACTATCCAAACTCCCTGTGGCATTTTTTGCTTAATGAACCCTTTTTTGCTTAAGAGAGCAAACTTCCTACCTTTGCCCTCCTCTCGTCATTATCAATCAGCTATAAGGGTATTTGGTGTAATATGGAAGCAAACACCAGGAATTCTCTCTGCATTGTCCACCAAGATCTTCAAATTCAATCAGGTAACTTGGGCCACTTGTCCAAGGCTCCAGGTTGCCTACTGTTCTTCCCGTCTGCTCGGTCTGATTCTAGGCTGTTTTGGTAAATGTATCAGTGCTACAGTAAGTTCTTTGCAGTATTTGCCTAATTAAAAATAGTGGCAAAAAGGCTACATGCGCGGTAGATTTTCACATGAATACACTTTGCTGGTTGGTGTGGAGCTGGAGACAGATTTTAAGTGAAATGTATGACATTTTCTTTTCCCCTGATAAACATTTGAGCTGCCCTTAGAGATAGATTTTAAGCACTGGATCATACAACTCTGGATGAACCGACACCTTAGATTTTCCCTCTCATCTTATACCTCACACCTATACACTGGTGTGAATGAATGAAGCTTCACCCTGACTAGCTGACACATGGTTGTCGGTGTCAAAAGTTCATCTATTTGAAATTATTTGTACGCATCAGCATAATTGGTGTGTGTTTTCTGTCTAATTAAAATCAGTAGCAACAAATGATGTGTTTTTGGCAGATACCAAAAGTGATTCACATTGTGATTGTAGGACAATATATACACAAATGAACAGATGATTTATTATATGCTTAAGCATCTCTGAGACACTCCCAGCAGGTGATTTAATAAACTAAATCATTTTAGTCAAAGTAATACAGGCAAATCATGAACTGTCACATAAAGCATTCACCAGTTGAGATGAACTCATTCGGTACTGAGTGCTGGTTTTGGAGCATTATACGTATTATTCACACTATACACTGAATTGGTATCTGATTAAATCTGACAGTTCCTCCGATCATGATGACTGACACAACACAGATTTTTCACATGAACAGAGGACATGGCTGTCTTAAAGCCCATCGCTATCATACCTGTGATGTTTTGTATAAGTCAACTTGGTTTCTCAGAAGATGTCGGTGTTGGAACAGTACTGACCAAAATTAAACTTTCTCGCACATAATGCGACGCCGCTAGCTTTAGCAGAACACCCAGAGTCAGCAAAAATTCATTTCGCCGTATCATGGTGACATAAAGAAATTAATTTACTGAAGTTTTCACACTCCTTTAAAAAAAATAAAAAATTATTCTGAGCAAATTTGAGCAAGCGTCAGCACCTGGTAGCTCCGCCCCTCTTCCACTGCGTAACCAAAGCTGCAACCATTGGGTGCATGAAGTGTCCAACATTCCACACTTTGTTTTTTCAGTTGAATAAGTGCATCATCCGGGTACTTGATGTGCACTTGTTCTTGTTGGAATTTTCAGTGCGAACACACTACTCACACTATTTATACTACGAAATGGCGTAGAACAGTGCCTAAGTATGCGATTTGGTTCAGACGTCCAGTACTTGCATACGCTTTTGCTACAAACTCAAAAGTATGTACTTTTTCTTCACAAGAAGAGTACATGCTTTTAGTGCATAGTGTAAGTAGGCAAATTGAGACGCAGCATGTAACTGAAAACAAATGTGTGAATGAATGACTGAATTTGGGCATTTTGTCAAACAAGCTACTCCATCCCTATTGCAGCGTGCGACTGTTAAATGTCTGTGTGTTGTATTGATTATTCTGTTTGCTCCTGAACTTATTTAACATGCCGCACTGAACTGCAGATGATGAGTGTGATAAACCACCTCTGCCGCGTCTGCTTGTTAAGGGGACACTTGTCTCCGCTCGGCTTTGATGCGTTCGGAAGCTCCAGCCGTTTGATTGACACTGACTAATTCCCTCAGAAGAAGTGGCGTATGCGTTTGGATGTCACTACAGTGTGCTGTTCTTGTTTGCTAATACCCTTGATGAGGTGTTTAAATTATGCCAGCGAAAGACTTAGTCGGTAGATTATGTTCCTACTTGACACTAATTTCTTTTCTCTGAAACTCCAATCTTCATTTTATAATTGCCGCTTCTTAACGATCAAAGACAATCAAAGATTCATGAAAGTTAAAAAAAAAAAAAAAAAAAAATTATGACAGGTCTCTGATAGCGGCTTTATAATAATAATCTCTAACTAGAGAACGTTAGGAAAGAATTAATCATTTAAAAGCTCCCAGGAGAAATGGCTATATATTTGAGTGCTGGAAACCGCATGCAGAGGAGACTTACATGATGGTTTAAGAAGTCAGTATGGTGTAAGTGTGCAGACTCGGTGTGTGAGCACCCTTCAGTGTGCCGTCTCTCCCCGAATCGGCTGAAGTGTGCTTGGCAGGGCTTAGCCGTCTTACAGTTTCACTGGGTGACAGAACGAAACTCTTTAATGGCCTTTCAGTCCGCCTGGGTGCTCTCTCCTTCACTCGTCACCTCTCACAGAGTCACCCTGATACACAAGTGGCCTCATTCCCTCATCCTTCACCACAGAGAGAGAGAGAGAGAGAGAGAGAGAGAGAGAGAGAGAGAGAGAGAGAGCGCGCTAATAGAGGAGTTCAATAAACTAAAATCATGAGTAAGGAAGAGATTTTAATTTGAATTATTGAGGTGTGTTGGGGATTTAGGTGCTAGGTAGAGAGTAAAGAGAGTAAATTTTTATCGTTTTTGTTATTGATATTACATATCTTATCTCTTCTTTCAGACTGCTAATATGAGGATTTTTTTTTTTTATAACCAGATTATACAGTTATATTTGTGACAAAGCCACAAAACATCATCTAACATGCCAAAGAAGTTACATTATGATTTATTGATTTTGATACATTGTACATTTTCTCCTATTCTTGATAAGATTTCAGTTTTACCCAGTTTCTGTATAATAAAAGAATGAAATGTACTTCCATGAGCAGTGTGATGGTTATTGTGGTCTGTTTTAGAAACAATGTTCACAAATTTAAGTCCAAAGAAAACACCCTGGAACAGCGTCAGATGTTTTAGGTCAGTCCGTGAGCACTTCATAGGGAGCCTACTATAGGAGATTTACTCAGTATTACCTTCACTAAACACTATGTAGAGACAATACTTAGGAAATCTACTGTGCATTATACTCACTAAAGTCTATACGCTACACTACAGGGTCAGTCCATCTCAAGTGGTCCAATAATTGTAAAGTTGGTTGCTTAACTGTTTTTAATTTTCCTAATTTTCCTAAAGAGTGATTACCTCTATGTGTTGGCTTTGCAAAACCACCAATCTTTAAATGTATTTTTTTTATTTTACTTGGTTTACCCACAGCAGCCATGTTTGTGTCATGGCACACAACAAATTTTGGTTATACAGCTGTTTACGGAGACCTTGGCTCAGGATGGGCCCAGCTCCTTGGAACAAAAACTGATCTCTAGAGCACATTACAAGGTATATGGAAATATATAAACATTTTGCACATTAGTTTTCTTTAGACTTAGGACTTAAGTCCAATTGTAATGCTCAAGATTGCTCACAGTTCCACTTTTAGGGTCAATTTATAATGGGAAGGGTTCAAGTGTCAGTCTTAAATTTTTTAGGGGGTACCTAGTTAAGTATAGTGTGCATGTAGAACATTTCAGGTTTGAGACTTCTCTCTTTTTTCCCCTCACAATAATTCCCCTCACTTTCAGGTTGAATATCTCTGGGGGACCAGATACAAACCTGAAATTTGTGGTTTTGCAATGCCATACATTATGTTTTTTCGAAGCACATCATAATTCTTTTGCTCATTGTAAGAGTATCTGGCTGTGCTGGGCGCATACCGGGTTCCACCATGTTTTGTTTTTTTTTCTTTCCAGACAGGCTGCGATGGAGGCAGAGCAAAGGAGTGTTGAGGTGTGTCTATATAATGACTGATAGGAGGCGCATGTAAATACAAACAAGTGCTCCGGCCCAAAGCGCAGTTTTCCAAACAGGTTTTCTCATCAAGATAATACACTTGTGCTGAGGGTATGACTTAAATTGCTTTAAAAAAAAAAAAATAAATTATGTAGTAAGAAAAAAAAATCGACTAAACCATTAAAATTATGTTTGGTTTGGTTCATACCAAGCTGAGCCCCATTTCCCAAAATCATTACAGCACAGAAACATTGTTAAACTGCAGAGCATCACTTTCATCTCTCTACCAGTTATGAAAGATCTCAGCATTAAGACGCTTTTCAGAAACTTATGTGAACCAGTGAATGACAGAATGACTTATGAGATACTTATGGTGTGGTGAAGCTTCATGTCTGCCTTTTAGTTGCCCTCCTTACAGATCTGCATTCACAGCTGATGACTATCAGTACCAGTGAATCCTGTCCTGAATTGAGTTTTGCTTTTTCCTCAGGTGGTTTAGTGGGAAGGAGTGTAGCTGTATTTTATAGCCATTGCCTGATTTATGAAGGTCAGCACAGTTTTGTCTCATTTGATTTGTGTAGTCTAATGACTAAGAGCTTCTGCCACCTCATATGTATACCTCAGTGGAACAGGAAGTCCTGAGTGAAACAGGAAGTCAGGTAAGAGTTCTTAAACCCTCACGTGAACATAAAAAAAGTAAAATATTATTCATATTGTTCACAAAGGAAATGTTGTACTTAAGAATTTCAAAGGATGGCAAAATTTGTGACATGCAGACTTGTTAAAAATGCATTTTTTTTGGTAAGATTGTTTTCTCAGAATAAATTTGAAGGATAAAGCTCTCTCATATTTTCAGTCAGTGTGAGATTATGTTCATTAACCACAAAGTCGTTTCATCATAACTTTTTTTTTTTTTTTTTTTTTTTTTTACACCAGGGTGCCAATAATTCTAGAACTAACTGTAGATCAACCGTTTTACCACCAAGATACAAGTGTAGATGCTGAAATGTTGTATTGCCAGATTTTAAAATCAGGCTCGGTTATTTATTTAAATAACAGTAAAAACGAGAGAAACAGCTTTTCTACATCATTTTGATCAAACTATTGCAAGATAAACCTCAATCACACTGACTGCGTTATTGTGTTATGGTACATCAAAAGTCAATTCACTGTCAATTATGCTGTGTCTGGTCTTGCAGAATTGTATTGCAGGAGCCGTTCCATTCCTCATGGTGCTTGTGTAAATATTGTTTAAAAAAAACAAAAAAAAAACAAACAAACTATCTAATCATTATAAATCAAGTACCCACATAGATAAATAAAACTTAATTGAACTCACACACTTGTCTCAGCCCACGGTGTGGAATTGTAACGAGCCAAATTAGTATTTCCTATATTTGGTTAATTTGAAAAAGAAATTACAATCTGCGTCATGCAAATGGTGCACATCTGTTTTGTACCCAACATTTGCACACACCTGTGTGAGTTATTAAATTTTTTTTTTTTTTAAGAATGTGCAAAATAAGCATAAAAAAATATAAACGTCCAGGAGGAAGTTTTGTTACTGAAACATTTAACTGTAGATTTGCATACAACTTGCTCATTAGTTATCAATGAGGAAGATGAAACTGAAACTTTGCCTCGAACGCTGATCCGGTTGCTGAGACTCGCTTTCACTTGTAAACTGTTTGTACTTATGCTTAAAGTTCTAAGCTTGTGTTTTCAATGTTTAACATAGGCTTAATTAATGACTAGAAAATGAAAACAATAAAACATGACAGGACATGCTGTTATAGGAAAATAAACAATACTGAGGTGTGGTGTTATGACCCTAATGCTTTCTGACAACGGCATGTTCTGAAGTGTTGTTTTTTTTTGTTTTTTTTGCCTGAGCTTTTTGACAATAAATATTCCTCAGCTATTTCCATATCTATTTGACAACAATTAAAATATGACGTCATCACAACGCGCATTCAGACAAAGCCCTCTTCGATTCACGTGCGTCGAGCATGAGTACAGCATGAGTAGCCTTCATGTTCACTTATACCGGTCTGGCCATTTTCCTCTGAACTCTCTCATCAACAAGGCATGCATTTCATTGTACTAGTACTTATACCAGGACAATGCAGTTGAATCCAATCAAATTTTTCATAGCATTCAACCCCAGAGCATACTCTGTGCTGGTTTGGAACCTGTGTTCATGCTCGAGCCACTGTGCAGCTTGTTTGCCTTATTCATGCATTAGAGATTCAGCAGGCAGAGCGGCATGTAGCTTCAGGGTTGGAGTGACCGATTGTGGATTAGAGGGAAACGCAGCTCGCCCTGTTTCTGAGTGTCAGCGCCGAGCCGCACACAATTACAGGCAAATTTCAGGCCTCCGGCCGTCGGACGTCTCGAGCCTTTGTAACAGCTTCAGCGCCGCTCAGCAAGTGCAGCACTTCTGTGTCAGCCTTCACCTAACCTCCACCTGCATGTCCGCCTCTGTTTCTGAAAAGAGTCACGTCCGCTGGGAAGCCAGTTAAAGTATTAGCAGATAGACACTTTGAGCAGTACTCTAGCTCTCAGGTTTTCTTTCTTCAAGGACCCAAGGCACTTCACGTTTTCTGTTGTGTTCCAGCTCTCAGCATGACTGAGTCAGGTAATCAAGGGCTGTACGAGTGGGCTGTCAGCTGTCAGGGTGAAAAACATGGAGATAAAAAAACAAAACTTGTGGTGTGCAAACCATTAATCAGGTCATGAGGCTAATGTTCTCCCATATGTATAACCTTTTACTCAAAATCTTTTAATATAAAAATGAAATGGTGTTTGTCTCATCATTGGGGTTTTTGGGATGTGGTTCAACTAGAGCTGTCACGCGAAACACAACTAGTGTACTAGCTAGCTAGTAACTAGTAGCTGTTGTGGGGATGTAAACTAGTCAAGGAGGTAGATAAAACGGCGAGGAAGACGGTAAAGAAAACAGATTAAGTGTCCTTTTTTAATTCTAAGAAAAATTCAGACTAGATGAAGGCAATTCTACAGTCAACTGTGCGAGACTACTCTTGAAATTCTTCTTTTTTTTAATTAATTTTTTTAAATTTCTTTTGCTTAATGGACTGTTATCACTTTGCTTGCACACACCGCTTCACTTTTGCCCACTCCCAAAATAATTCTTCCAATGGTTATTTTTGTAGTCTCTCTTTTGTAGCTACATAAAATTGAAATACAATTCTTGCGCTGCTGCATGGCGCTGTGTAAAAGAGCACATTCAGTGCCGTGGTCTGCATTTCACTATCAAATCCCACTCAGCTAGTTTAGAGCAACAAACCAGACACGTTTTCAGACCCTACTTTGGCTGGAATTAACATGGATGTCCAACTCATGGATCATTATCAGCCTGGAAAAACCTCCCAGATGCTGCTGAAGACATTACATCCTCCATCCATGGAAGGCTGGCCACTGAGCTATAAAGAGGGCTTTGTAGATGGGCATGAGCTTCCATGCCACACCGTTCAAGAATCAAAGATTTCATACAGACTGCCAGGTTGTCAACACAAGTGCATTTTAAGAACTGGTACAATGGATATTAAAAATGGCAGGTTTTTGTGAAGTAAAAGAATGACACTAAGATAAATCAACGCATTTTGCCACATGGTTTGGGGTAATTTAGTTAAGCTTGTATGTTTGTTGTGAGAAAGGGCTTCCCTCTAGCCACCCTACCCCATAGCTCAGACATGTGAAGGATATGAGAGATTGTTGTCACATGCAGAGAGTAATCAGTACTTCTCAGATATTCCTGCAGCTCCTTTAATGTTGTGGTAGGTCTCTTGGCAGCCTCCCTGGTAAGTTTTTGTCTTGTGCTTTTGTAAATTCTGGAGGGACGTCCTGTTCTCGGTGACGTCACTGTGGTGCTCCATTTTCTCCACTTGTTGATGATGGCCTTTACAGTGTTCCATGGTACATCACATGTTTTGGAAATTCTTTTATACCTCTCTCCTGATTGTTACCTGTCACATTTAGGTAGAGATGGAGGCGAAGGCAGATGCAAGTGCAGATTTTAAGTTTAATAAAAAGTGAAAACAAAACACAAAACTAGGAACTAGGAACACACAAGGCTTTGAAATAAACATAAACCAATGATCATTACAACAAACATGAAACTGTTGTAAGGAAAGACAGCGAAAGTCAGCGTGTGCAGTGAAAGCGTGACTCTATATACAAGTGCTCATTAGTCCAAAACGTGTATCAGGTGCAAACAGTCATGTCACGGAATCAGGTGAAATGCAGTGGCTGATGGGAATCGTAGTCTTTAGTCCTATGCCGGTATTTACATGACATTACCTTTCGACAAGTGAGCTACCTTGCATGCTTTGCAAGCTCTTTGCGGACCATGGCTTCAGCAGTCGGATGAAACCAAGAAGAAATAGCTGATCTTTATTTGGGGTTAATCAGAATAATTTCATCGATGACAGCTGTATGACAATTACTTTTGAACATGAGATTGAATGTGATTGGTTCATTCTGAACCCAGCCACATCCCCAATTATAAAAAAGGTGTGCACACTTATGCAACCAGGTTATTGTAACTTTTTTAGTTTTCATATTTTTCCCTAAAATGTTTCTGATTGTTTTTCACTTAATTTTTTATACATTGTAATTTCACAGTGAGGGTGGAAAAAGTTCTGACCATTTATATTCGTTTAAAATTTTTTTTTTTTTTTTTAACATCACAAAAACCTGCCATTTTAACAAGGGTGTGGACACTTTTTATATCCACTGTACATCATGTAATAAGATACACATATTTATTACATTGCCCATGTATTGCACTGATTTATTTATTTTTGTCATTAACAGTGTGGCCTAAAAAATCATTGAAGCTGGAAATGTAATTTGTAGGCTGTGTATGGGAGTTAATTAAAGTGCAGTGTGACACGTTGTTTGCTGTTGTTTATCAGCATTTAGGTGCGCTAATAAAACTAAAAATAGTGCTGTCTGTGGAATTAAATTTGTGCCAAAAGCATTGAACGTAACTTTTCAAGAAATGAACAAAAATATACAATGAGAAAGAAGAAAAACACTCTGAAACTGAAAACAGTGAACTCTGTGGCAAAAATGTAACATGGTCTTCAAATAAACAGCATTCTCTGTTTTCGAAGCTTCGTTTTCACTAATCACGGTTAGGGCTGGGCGGTATGACCGTATATACCGTTACCGTGGAATAAAATGTCTACCGTTACAGATTTTTCTATTCCGTGTATACCGCGAAATGTAAATAAGTGGGCGTGGTTAACTTTGTGTGTAGTGCTCCTGCACGTGAGAACGATCGAGAAGCCGTACATAAGAGTAGTAGTGAGAGGAAAAACATGGAGGAAGATAAGCACGCTGGTGAAGAAGTCCCACAAACTAATCCTGAGCAGGAGGAGGAACTTGTTATGAAAAGAGGCGTGACATCGGTGGTATGGACGTGGTTCGGGTTTACAAAATCTGACAAAGAGCAGAAAAATGTTATTTGCAAACTGTGTCGTGCGAATGTTCCCGCTAGCAGCGGTAGCACAAGTAACCTGTTTTATCATCTTAAAATGAAGCATGTCAAAGCATACAATTGATTTAAAGTTAACTTACCAGAATTACTATTTTTTTTACGTGATATATATCATTACCATGAAATAAAATGACTCATTCCGTGAAATAGATTTTTGGTCATACCGCCCACCCCTAATCACGGTTTATGACTGCGCTGCTAGAGTTTTCATTTACGCTTTTAAAGTTCTTGTTTACATTCCGCGAGTTTATGTTCGCCATTCTGGCACAAACCTCTCGTGTGGGTGGGGCTTAACAGCGATGTACTCTCATTGGCTAGTGAGTGTTTTTCTTCTCTCATTGTATTTTTTTGTCTGTTTCTTGAAAAGTTACATTCAATACTTTTGGCACAAATTTAGTTCCATAGATGTCCGGAATCAGTTTTGGTTTTCACTATGGAAAAATGACTAGTCAGCTACTTGTTTGAATTACTGGTCGAATAATAATAATAATAAAAAAAGAATAGTTTAAAGGGAAAGAAAAGCCCTAGTTGAGACATGGTGAATTTAGCTTGCATTAAAATATGGCAGGCTACAGTAGAATTAAGGGATATGTCAATACTGACTGCAAACTCTGAGCTAAAACTGAAACAACTCAATTTAACTGAGAATCAGTGGGGGTCTGGAGCAGACTCTGTCTGGAGCACAACCAAGAAAGCATATGTATCCCTTGTGCAGAAGAGTCAACAGCACGCATACAGTATGTACACAAACACAATATGAAGCATAAAATAAGAAAAACTACAACAGCACCATACGACTAATGTCTCAACTAACAAAATCCGGAAAAATATATTTGCCAGAATACAGGATGGGGGAAAATAACACGCCATGCTTGTAATATTCTAGTCTTTTGCTGTGGCTGCTAGAGTAAATGTGATCTCCAAAACACATCACTGAATAAAGTGTGACCACTGGATATGAAGAAAGAAATGTTAGTATATGGTTTCATTAGCGATCTGAGAACGCTTAATTCCATGTGGGTTTTTTTTGTGTTTTTTTGTGATTTTGCTTGACAAGACACAATAACACAGAAGCTCAGGAGGAGATCAGAGTGTTAATCATTTACTCTTCACCCCGGGTTTGGATGAAAGCACAGTTTCCTGTACGTATACAGGGGCAAAACGAGTTTGCGTTTAAAAGGAATAGTAGAGATGAGAACAGGTCAATCTGCAGGCAATTTCAGATCTGTCATCATTACTCCTGATCACATCTAATGGTGTGTGTGTGTGTGTGTGTGTGTGTGTGTGTGTGTGTACTGTATGCAGTTGGACACTAAGCCACTCTCTGAGGCCACTGTAATACGTTTGTGGACCAGATGTAGTCGGCTTTGCAGATGTTTTTGCAGGGGATTACATTATGGTCATGATATCATGATTTTGCCTTTTAAAAAGAAAAGAAAAAAAGAAAAAGACATATAATATAGATATAATAATAACAATAATGATAACAACAGCAATGATAATAATAATAATAATAATAATATTAATAATAATAATAATAACACAAGTAATATATAAAAAAAAAAACGTAACTATAACATAATATAGAAGGACACATGTACTACACACGTTTTCCACTTCATCAGATAGTCTTTCTCTAGGCTGATTCCTATCCATGATGATGAGAAAGGAACACAAAAACATAACAGCTCCACCCATTTCCGATTTTAGTCCCCAGGCTACAAATATGAGCCATTTTGTGCAAAAAGGCGTTTGTGGAGAGCACTTCATATTAATCCAGCCGACAAATCTTATAAATATTCATGCCGCACATGCAAATGAGAGCCTCGTTTTATTCTTGCTCTTCCCTCGTGTTATTTTCAGGCCTTTTGTGAGGGCGAGAGCGCCAGCTGCACGTGCACACAGGAAGAACGTCCGATCCTCTGAAAGGGCGCTCTCGTGTCTCATGCATGCATGGAAATTGCATCGTCAGAGCCCTGAGATAACTCGGGTGGGGGGGTGGGGGTGGGGGGTTCATCTTCAGCCATGATTCATTCTGATTTGTCCTGTCATCTGTGAATCAGTCTGTACGGAACGAGTGTGTAGAACGACAGCTGTTCACAGAAGAGTCTGTATCTGAATCGTAGATGTCAGCGGAGTTTAAACTCACCAAGCAGATGGCTTTATTACTGTATTTTCTTTATCGCCAAGCTGTGACTGTCTGACTGACCCCCCACCGAAATGCACACGCATTCCGAAGTACGTCTTTTGTATTGCAGGAGACGGCATGCAGGGTTGTTGGCGCCATTTTGTGCGCCGTCAATATGAACAATACCGTCCGTCTGCTTCGGCTACAGCCGTTAAACATAGTGGGGACCTGGCGCAGTGCTGAATAGTTGTCCTTCTGATAAATACCTTCATATCAACAGCTAGTCATACACATTAGAAAAAGAGTTTTCTCCAGCTTTAGCTAGCTTTATTCCTCGATTAAAAAGTTACCTTGCAATTCGTTTTAGCCCAGTCTAAATGCTCCAATCAGTTATTTTCTCATTCCACAAGGTAGCAGTAACATTTATGGAGAGAAAGTCACAAGTTAAAGGTTTTAGTTTCTTCCAGACAGTGTGTACCCCACAGGCTCCAGACACTTCTTTTCCGATGCTTCCGATGTCTCAGTACAAAAGGTTTCATAATAAGACATCAGCGTCTGGGGTGGAAGTGTCTGAAGAGAAGAGGACTGTGAAGATGAGTCACTACATATGCACAGTCTCAACTGTTGTCTCAAATGTTTTTTTGTTTTTTTTTTGTTTTGTTTTTTGTTGTCTGAATATTGTTTTCAAATTCCAGCTCGATTCCAGCTCGAGTAGAAACGTAAGGCTTGAATCAGTCAGCAAGGTAGCATTCTACATGAGTTTAAAATACAGGAAATACTTTGTGTGTGGTGACATGGTGCAAACTTTTATTGTGATCCTAGTGGATTTTTCTTGTTATGAATTTGTATGTTTGAAATACCCTCAAACAGGAAGTCCTCATTAACTTACACTGAATATTCAGAAGTATCCAACACTTTCTATATTTAGATCCGTCCGGAAAATTCTTGAGAAATGGCATAGACGGAATGTTTTATTCGAATATTAGAATATTCAGAACATGAATATGTCATCTTGTGTTGCATATTACATAAGCCATGCATGCTGTCTCTCTCTCTCTCTCTCTCTCTCTCTCTCTCTCTCTCTCTCTCTCTCTCTCTTTATTTCTCTCTCTCCTCCTCTACAGCGAGACTGAGCTGATTTGAGTTTTGTGTCTTGCTGTTTTATTATTCAGCAGCGTGTCAGCTCTTTCGAGCCACATGGACGCTCGATGTGTTTTTCAGCCCTACAGTCAAAATGGACTTTTCTTGTAGAAAATGATCAAAAAACAGACACCTGGGGCAGCTGTGATTTCTCGCAGTGATGTAACACAACACTTCTGCTCTGAATGGGAGTACTGATGGGAGCTGGGAGAAACCTGAGAGCATCAAGCTGAGTCTCTTGTACCGGCATCTGTTTACGTTTACTGTATATGAGTAGACTGTATACGAATTCTGTTTCTACCACAGCGCTGTTGAATTCTCAGTTCTGATTGTTGATTAATTTTCTATAACAGCAGCTTTAACAGTAGTTAGCATTTCTATATTAACTTACACAGGCACTTGAATGGCAGACGCTCCACATAAACAGATGTTAAAAACACTTGTAAGAGAGTGCTGCAGGGATGACGTATTTTTGTAGGCCAACTCGGAAGAATTTTGAAGCCTAAGTACATTCGCCAGTAAAAAAAAAAAAAAAAAAGAAAGAGAGAAAAAAAGTATGACATAGAATAAAACGTGAAAATATCTTGAGCCTGTGTTATGCACAGACCTTATTTCAGGCATTTAACCAAAAACCCATTCAGAAAACCCACTGACTTTTGATGATGTAAGGAGTCTCCAGTGTTAAGATTTCAGACATGGGGACATCTTAAAAATGGAGGACATTTCTGTCCATTTCTGTTTTTTTTTTTGTCTTATTAACTTTAACAGAGTGCTATAACATAAGTGATGAGAAGAACTAGCTTGTTTTGCAGATGTTGTTTTCCACAACATTAAAGGTAACTATGAATGGATAAAAAGTACAATTACGTAAAAATGGTCATAGTTGGTGTGGTATAAAAGGAATAAAACATTTCATGACGTGGTGTTATTTGAAAATAATCAGCTTTGAGGTGGTAAGAGTAAAGCCGCTTCACGTCAGGCCGCATCACACAACCCTGCCGGTGATTATTTTCCTAACATGCTATAATATAGTGGGTTTTTCGTCTTTACATAATACACAATCTACATAAAGAGAATGACAACATGAATACATTTACAGGTACACAAATTGTTTATTGTAACAACACAAAGCAGTGGTATGTTTATGAAGAGTTCTAAAATTGTGTTAGTCACGAACTATCTATAATATTGTGAGTTATTTCCTTCTCATCTATCTCACCCTACTGAGAGAAATGCCTGGATTAATTGTACAAGTGGAGTCTATCTGTGTCCACTAAATGAAACCACTTATCGCAGCCACTTCCAATTGTTCAGCAATAAGACTCTGTCCGGTGTCTGATTAGGTCTTTGTTATTGGCTGTGTAAGTCTCCATTAAATGCTCTTTTTACCCGCAGTGTGTGTTTAGATGCGAGTGAGGAGCCTGGCCTCGTTATTTCAGCAGGCCACTGGCTTTATTTACCCAGGTGATCGTGGTCTGTGTTTTACAAAGCGAGTCTCTCTTGGGGACCCACTGACTAATTTCTAATTCCTGTAGGGCATTTAAAGCCAAATATTTGCCATCTGTTGCACAACGATCTAATTGCTGATAAGCAGTTGTGACAGGTGTCAGAATGTATTTATGAAGCAATTAGGAAGCTTCAATAACAAAGCATCGTTTATGAAGAAATTTGAGCAGAATTTTCTATCTTAGTGATCGCTCAGGTTGGGATTAGCATTTTCATAAGCACGTCTGCACAGCTGGACTGTGGAAAACACACCTGAAGGTTAATAGATGGCATTGTTCAAGCTGTGATAAAGACACTGGAAAAACACGACCAAGACCCTTTATGAAATGTTGCTATAAGGAATAATGTTGCTACACATGGCTAACCATTACACTGGACCTCTGGGCTATGGGCCTGCTTCATTTCAGCTATAATCTACGATTAGGTGAGGCATTGTGTACAAGATATATTAATAATATAACTGTATAACTTTGCAAAACCCCTTGCTGAATCACTAAAGAAGTTTGCAGTTCTTATGTTATACTCTGACATTAATATATAAATAAATATATCTGAAAATGCATAAAACCTTTACTGCTTTGTTTATCTGACCTTGACCACAGGTAAAAATGTCCTTCTAAGAACCTTCCATAAGCCCTATCCAGATGGGTTTCATTTTTGCACGGGGTCTTGGTGTACTTTCCTATTTTACAGGTGCTACTCTGTGATTTTATTTCTGTCCGGATCAGCCAGGTCTGTGTTTTTCTTCGTCCTCCTTTGAGAAAATGACAGACCAAACTCAGCATTTGCTTGATCATTTTAGTCTCGTCCAGACGCATGGCTGTGAGTTTCTGTGCAGATGTCACCTGGCGTTGGACAAAAAGATGTTTGACTGCTACTACTTGTTGTATTTAGTCTCGTAGCATGCGTGTCAGTGACCCTCCCCCAGATATTAAACACTTCCTGAATCCCCAAAATGAAAAATGGATGCTTTCGAAGAGGCATGTGGTAGAGACTTGGTCTGGGTGGTAAAACCTCAACTACACATGTTACCTGGGAAAACATTTTCAGGAGGAGAAAGAAAATAAAATCATTATGAAAAGCTAGATCCTGCAGGCTGATTAAAGGAGCCATTATAATGGCCGCTACAGGTATAAAGCACTTTATAACTTTTTATTTTCTATAAATAATAACTGCTAATCATTTACAGTCATTCATTTATCAGCTTTTAAAATACAGATATTTAAGGAACTGACCATGTGAAACAAACATCAGGGTTCGTACAAAATACCACCCACTAGAAACTCGCTGCTTTTTAGTTTAAATTTTTTTAAAATAATTTTATTGCTATCCGCATGCGAGGGTTTTATCACTGAGTGTTTTATCCATATAATGCTATTGACATAATTATTAATGCAGCTAATTAATGCTATGCCTACACTTAAACCTAACACTAACCTAACACTAAGTCCCCGTGAAGCACCTTGAAACGTGCAGCGCTATTCGATGTGTTGACGTAATTTACGCTGAAACAGGAAAATATGGCGGGACATATAGAGTGGCCCTTCCCCCTTTTTAAATAGCCAATAGCGTTTGGCGTATCTCACAGCCCGGGCTAAGCCGTTCTTGACAGTACCATGGATTTTTATAATGTTGGGGGCGGGACACTTCAGATTCTAGAGAGCAGTTGATTGGACAGAAAATCCGTTGAGAAGCTGAAGTGCAGAATGATGTCATCAAAATTGTTGATCTGTGTTGGTGGCAGAGAGAGACTGTAAAATTTGAATGCATATATCTTCTAAATGCGAATTTTGTCATTGTTTTGGAGCACACTAGCTTATAGATAAAGTTAAGGCTAACATATTCATATTAAAAGATACAAAACTTCCATTTTGATTTCATGGGGACTTTAACCTCATTAACGAAAAGGAAACCTTTTGACTATTATAGTTTTGTTTTTAAATAAAAACTGCAATAAAAAAAAAACCCAAAATAAATAAAAATAAACAAACAAGAAGTTTTCCTCGAGGGGACCAGGCACTTTTTTCCACGAGGTCAAAACTGTCCTTATACCTGGCAAGTTAGGAGTGTTTCTAAAACCTTCAACACACATTTCATTAGCTCTCTGTATATCAGGCATTCCTTCAATCAGTTATATGTGTGTATACAACACGCACATTAAGGGTGGGCTTAAAGACCCATACACAGTATTTAAGTTGGATAAGAAACCCAGCAAAACAGTAGCCACACATTATCATTATTATTATGATTATGATGATGATGATGATTATTATTATTATTGTTGTTGTTGTTGTTGTTGTTGGTGGTGTTGGTGGTGTTTTTATTATTATTATTGTTGTTGTTGTTGTTGTTGGTGGTGGTGGTGGTGTTTTTATTATTATTGTTGTTGTTATTGTTGTTGTTGTTGTTGTTGGTGGTGGTGGTGTTTTTATTATTATTATTATTTTTAAAAATAAGGACGGAAGGGATGGACAATGATTCAGTTGATTCAAAAATAGACTTTAACACTGGTTACTGTGAGTAACAACGACGACCTGATGATACCTGTGATATCACAAATGCCAGCCCTGAAGCATTCATTTTGTTGTCAGAATCGACCTGAAATGAACGTCTGAAAGCCTGAAGCCTTCATGATTTTTTTTTTTTTTTAGAGCAGTAGGAGGTTCTTTGCTATTTGTCATCTTTCCATCAAACAAGAGGCAGGCAGATTAATAAACAGTCAGTAGTAATTGGTTATACCACATGTTTTGTTGTTATGTTCAGAAAAAATGGTGACACTTAAATGGAGATGAAAAATTATTTTTTAGCTCCACTCTTCCTTCTCAGTGGTCTCATGAAATGTATTTAGAGAGAAGGAAATGTGTATTAAGGGAGAGCTAGGGAAGGGAGAGAAGTTCCAAGTTGCAAAGTGATTATTTAGAATAAGCTTCCTCATTAGACTAACATCAAATGTTTAAAGAAACATAAAAGGTCACAATAAAAAGTAGAAATTAATAATTAGTCTCTGTGGTATACTTTTTACTTAATTTTCACTTCGTATAAGCAGCATATGCCTACATACACATGGTAATAGCACAAACAGCTAAAGTCTGTTCTGTTCAGCACATTACAGTATTGAATAATTATTCTTAAAATTCCACCTCCGGGCTGCAGCTTTAAATCTATCCGCCCTCCCCGGATGAGTCTAATGATGTAAATGATGAACAGTCTGACCCCAGACTACCAGTGAGAGTGTAATTATTTAGCAGTTATTTGTACTTCCTTAAAAATATTTATTCGTCAATACTATGCCATTGATAAAATAGTTACACTTGATTTTAAAAGGATTTAAAAAGGCTTGTGTGATGCTGATTTGATTCTTTTCCAATTACAGCAAGTGTTTTATTATGGTTTATTCTTCTACCACAGCAACTTGACTATGCTAAGAATTGTTTATGTATAATAAACAACGTTTCTAGATACGTTTAATGTTGTGTAATGTCTGCAAAACAAGTTAATTCCCATATCGCTTATGTTATAGCAGCTATATACATATATAAACATATATATAAACCTATATCGTTCAGTCACCAGTCTCTCTTTTTCTGTCCCGAAGTTAATAAGTTAATAAGAGACAAAAACGCTGCCATTCTCAGAAGCTGGTTGCACTCGCAAAAAAGGTTAAGAAGCATGGGTCTAAAATTTCAGTTACTCGATATTAATTTCTTGTTTGTAGAAGTGTGTTGTAAAAGCAGTATCAACCACCCCTTTCATACTTGTGGATAATCGCTGTGGAGGTGCTTTCCCAATGTTTTTCCAAACTCCCGAAGACTACACATAGCTAACAGAATGTTATCAAAGCATTCAGGAGATTTTAAGGAGGTTAGACTGTAACATTACAAAATGTTCCTTCAATGATCTAAACTGTAATAATGCTGTAATAATGATTTATGTACAGAACTGTTCAAAAGTTTTAGCCACATGAAAAGAAATGCTGCAGAGCAAAGATGCCTTCAATATAATGAAATTAAATGTTTCTACATTTAAAAAAAAATACAACAAAGAGCAGTAAACAGTAGTAAATGAAACAAAGTCAATATTTGGTTTGACAAAACAACTCTAAATTAAAAAAAAATAGTAGTCTCTGGTACAATTTGTGCAGTTTTATAAGGAAATGTAAGTTTTATTGAGCATCTTGCAGAACCAGCCACAGTTCTTCTGGAGACTTTGACTTTCGCACTCGCTTCTTATTTTTGCAGCAAAACCCAGCAGCCTTCATTGTGTTTTTTGTCTGAAAAGTGTCTCTTACGTAATACGCTGCTTTCTTTAATGACATACAAACATTTTTCTGTAACATTTAATTTTGTGCTAGAAAACTAATATTTGGGAATCTAAAATATTTTTTGTACTGACTTGATAATGTAGAAGTCATCAAATAAAAAATCTATAATAAAGTTTGTACTAAAAACAATAGGGTGTTTAAAACTTTTGCACAGTACTGTGTATGTATATATATATATATATATATATATATATATATATATATATATATATATATATATATATATATATATATATATAAGTTTGTACTAAAAAAAACGTTTGCACAGTACTGTATAATGTTCCTCACGCAACATTCCCAGGTAGAACAAAAGATAAATAAGGAAAGAGTAGTTTTAATATTCCTAACAAAACGTTACAACAACATTGTTGACGTTCTCAGAACACCTAGAAAACTTGGCTCATTTTTTTAATGTTCCCAAACGTTCCTAAAACAGTAAGGTTCCAAAAATGTTCAGAAAAGGAAACCTCAAACTGTTAGCTGGATGTTAGCCTGTTCATAAGCAAACGTAAACCAGCCTTATATGACACAGTGTGCATTTGTTAAATTCGTTAAAGCTTTAATAGCGTCACTGATATTAGTTTTCTGAAGCGACACTTCTGAAGTGATTGTGATTTTCCCCCCAAGTAAATTTTTCTGCAAGATTTCAATTTTCCCCTAAAGAAAATATGAGATCCTCTCCTGTACGTCTTGTCCTCACGATGCAGATCTCATTTCTGGTTCATGATTCAATCTTTCTCCACGGTCAGGAGCTGCAGGGTTTCGTGTAATCACGTTGCCCTGATTACAGGATGCCTGTTGTTATTGATTATGATCATTAAGCTTCTCTGAAGACCTGTAATAGCATATCTGTTCTCACGCTGTGAGCTCCGGTAAAATTCCATCCTTAATGTACTCCCTGTACATGAGCCTCCCAAAGCGCTAACGTGAGATAACGTTTTTCTCAAACGTCGTACAATTCTCACTCTCCCTGAGTTTGAATGCATAACTGTGGTGTTTGGGAGAAATCCGGCAGGAGAAGTTGTGAAGGGTGTCAGGTTTGTCACTGCCTTGTCTCTGTGTGAGAGCGACTTTTCAGGGGCCCACTGTAAATCTCAGAGACCTGCTGCTAGCAGAGATTTGGCCTGACTGCAAAGTTCTGTCTCCAACTAGGCAGTTCATTTTTCCTGACTCTATTTGGAAACTCATTTCAAGGCTAACTCTAACTCTAAAGTCTAACAGCATTTCAAGGGCTCAGAGAAGTGTGGAGGGATTGAGAGAGTTTTAAGGATAAAATTATAGCAGCGCTGCAAGATATGTAGCTTATTGCTTCTTAGATTACATTCAGAATATACGCCAGTGTCTATGGCTTTATTCACAGTTCTGTCAAGTCATTCTGCAAGGAATAAAACACTGTTATAGGAAAATAATCAGTGACAGTGTTGTGTGATATGACCCTACACAAATCGGAGTTACTGTTACCAGTAAGAAGTTACTTGCAATGCCTGTGATTGATTTTCCTTCTTTTCTCAGCTTCAAAACGGCTTGCTTTTCTCCCATAGGCAGCTCTCTAATCTTCACTCTGGCTTATCCTTTTTAACAACAAATGCAGTCTTCACAAGTGAAACTGAAGGCTAAAACCTAAAAGAGTAGATGTTCTGAGCTATTTACTGTTTAAACAATCAATCTAACAGGACACATCTAACATGTTTATTTAACACATCTACATATAAAAACCAGGAAATAAAAGCTGAAATTCTAAACTCTATTTTCTTCTCATATTCATCTTTTGATACCAAACCCAAATGTCTTCAGGCTACAGCAAAAAACAAATGAATTGGCCTTGCCGTTCCAATAGTTTCTGAGGGGACTGTGGTACTTTTTATCAATTTGTAATTGCATGTAATATTGTGGAAAGTCTACAAGTCAAATTAGTTCCTATTGTTACTCATATTTTAGCCTGTAACTTGTCTTGTTACCGAACCAGAAAATGCATAGTCCTCTGTCCTGAAGACTTTCCCATGGTGGAAAACCTGCAAAGTGCTGACAAGCAAGACGAGTTCCATAAATATTAAATAAACGTAACCATATCAGTGACTTAACAAAACAACATGAGTTTTTGTTGGTCCATTTATTATTAGCCTTAGATTATGTAGCTTGTCTGCCGTACAAGTCCCTGTGAATGAGTTGTCGCTATGGAAACGATAACGCATCAGAACGAGCACATTAATATAAACCTGTTATTTGAATTATAGCCATAGCTATTGTCAGAGCTGCTGCAATAGAAAATTAACACTTTCTGACTAATCATAATTGATAATTCAATAGTACTGTGGTAAAACAATATATTACACACTTGTTAGATAATGTGTCACTTTTACATGAATTCTGAAAAGCACATTCTCTCTATCGCCAGGCACCACGCGACAGCCGAAAGAGGGAGAGGTCCCAGGCGTGGACTACAACTTTGTGAGTGTCGACCGGTTTATGGAATTAGAGAAAAGCGGTGCTTTACTAGAGAGTGGAACATATGAAGGTGAGTAAAATGCACTTTGTTCATTCTTTGTTTTTTCTCTCAAACTCAGAATCCATATACTGTATACCTATAACTGAACCCGATTCACTGTCAGTGCTATCTCCCAGTATTTTGATTAGAATTAGCTCTCGATATCTTTCTAGTGTTTGCTCTTGATATTTTATGTGGTGTTAGCTCTCAGTAGCCATGTTTCCATCCATGTATTTTTATGCGAATTTTGGGATATCGCATTAAAGAAAAAAAAAATGCTGGATGGAAACACCAGATACAAATAAAATCTCCAAAATGCACACCAAAAACTTGTGCACTCAATTGAGGCAGATAATTTTTTTATTTGATAAGAAGACATGCACATAAACTATGATGGAAACACAATAAATTTCTCGATGCACATAAATTTTTTTTAGCATTTTTGTAATATTATGCTCCGCCATTTACTTGTAAGCACTTAATTTACCCGCTTTAAATGGACGATACTTATATCGGACTCACATGACATTCCATTGTTTTTTTTCATGTAATTACAGCCCAAGACATACATTTATTGTATGATATTATGTGCTTACATCAAACTGGCAGTCAGTGGTAGGGGATTTAATACTGGAATACAATTGGATAAGTCCTAGATGAGAATTGTCCATAAATAAGACACGCCTCTGTTTTAGCCAAACTCCGCCCACGTACGTAACTCTTGCGCAGCTTCTGAATGGAGCTTAAGTTCGGAGTTACTTTTGAGATATAAGTAACAATTTGCACAATTTCTGTATTAAATCTTCACTGCGTGTGTAACCGAACTCTGAATACGGCCCGATGTGCTGAACACGTATGCAGTTTTCAGTCCCTTATTTAAGCACAGATTTAAAAGTTTGCAAAAGTTATTTTTTTAGTACAAACTTTGTTATAGATTTTTTGTTTTATGATTTCTACATTATCAAGTCAGTACAAAAAACATTTTAGATTCCCAAACATTAGTTTTCTAGCACACAAAAAAGTAAATGTTACAGAAAAATGTTTGTATGTCATTAAAGAAGGCAGCATATTATGCAAAAGACCAATTTTGCAGACAAAAAACACAATGAAGGCTGCTGGGTTTTGCTGTAAAAATAAGAAGCGAGTGCGAAAGTCAAAGTCTCCAGAAGAACTGTGTCTGGTTCTGCAAGATGCTCAATAAAACTTACCAGCTCATTTCCTTATAAAACTGCACAGATTGTACTGGAGACTAGTATTTTAATTTTAATTTTAATTTTTTTCGTCCCACCACATATTGACTTTGTTTCATTTACTACTGTTTACTGCTCTTTACGGTATTTTTTTTAAATGTAGAAACATTTAATTTCATTATTTTGAAGGCATCTTTGCACTACAGCATTTCTTTGCATGTGCCTTTTGCACAGTACTGTGTGTGTGTGTGTATATATATATATATATATATATATATATATATATATATATATATAGTTACAACGGTTTTCTTATAGACCCAATTAAGTACTTTTATGGTGTTTCTCTACAATTATGTTTCTCTAATTATCTAATTAAAGGCACAAAATATGTACCTGTGAGAAAGCCAACACAGTGACCCAGTTTTCATGCTGCATGTGAACACCTCTATCAGCCATTCTCATTACTGTGGAGTTTGTGCAGGAGTGTTTGGATGTTTCAAGCTTTGGCATATCTTCTACTTACAAACTAAACTGGTAATGTGTAAATGGGCATTGTTGCCCTGTTTATGAAAATGTCCCATTTTTACAGCAGTGTGAAAGCAGAGGTAGTAGGATGTACAGAGTTGCTTAATTTGGCCTCGTTGTTGTCAGTATTGGGTGTGTTCATTTTTGCCGTTTTTGACAGCTCCAGTTGAGGGGAGGAATGGGGTGAGGTGGTTTTGCATCGTCTCTATGCAGCAATTCCACTAGCATGACATAGTAAATGTTTGGCTGTTTTTTTTTTGTTTTGTTTTTTTTGTTTTTTTGTGTGTGTAAATGAGAGGCGGTACATATTGTATTCACAGTCGTGTGACAGAACCTTTGTTCTGGACTATATTTGGCTGGTGGGGTTTCTGCCTCACTGCGCATTTTCACAGCCGTAGTTAGAGGTGGTGCTGCTCTGGCCTCGAATCAGGGGCTTCAGCTCTGGATGTTTCCGTCCTCCGTAACCACAGCACAAAATTTTACAGCTTTATACCTGGACGTAATTACATGTTGTCTGTGGATGTTTAGTCGATTTAACAACAGTGCTTAATTTAAAATGAAAGACCTTAGTAACAGTAACATTTTATAGTGTAGAATTTTGCAATGTTTTCTTTGTGCGTAGTGTGAGCCCCCTGAACATTATGTGGTGGATAGTGTTAGCAGTGAGACACTTTATTCTGGGGTTTAGGCGTTTTGGCAGGTGGCAGGTGCCTGCTACAAGCATCCAGTGATTACCTGCTTGCTAACATTACACCATTATGCCTATTATGTAAACAGTTCAACATTATTTGACTAGACTATCAACGTTACAAGCTGTGGTAGTTACAGAAAAAGCCAAATACAGAAAAATACAATAAAGAAACTGTTGCTATTTGTAGGTTGTGCCAAAAAATATAAAAATAAAAACATTTACAATTAAAAAATGTGAGTAAAGAGTTGTAATAAAATAATAGGTAAATTACACACTAAAGTAGCATAATATTAGCAAACTAGCTAGCAATTTCAAAGCAGTGTACATCTACTTGAATGTGAATACATTATTTGGATTGAACAGATAGTGTGTTCTAAACAAATAGAAAATACAGATGTGAATAGGAGGTGTACTATTTGTTTTTTTTAGCTATTGTAATGAAATGCCCTATAAAGGACCCTATTTTGACTAGCAGCAGCACTGCGTCCCAGCTTCTGAGTAGACTGTGATGGCGAACTTTTCTTATCTTTCTGGAATGTAACAAAGCCAAAAACTAATGTAAATCTGATCAAATATGTGTCTATTGTTGCCAACGATAAACAATAGTTACCTGATTTGGAAAAGACATTGTTGTTTTGAATGAAACATTACAAATTTTTTGTCAGCAGTTCTGTGTTGTTTACAGTGTTTCAAGTGCCATAGTGGTACAGTTCACATTTAGTTAAAAAAAAAAAAAAATCTCAATTAGAACAGCCTACTTCTGTTTCAAATCTGAATGCAGATGCAGATAGTGGAATTGCATTACATCCCTACTAAGCAGTTGACCAACTGCCCTTACTTTAAGGCTCCTATTTACAGTCCTTCCAGGATTTTGTCATTTTGCGATTCATTTTGCAATTCAGACAAAGCCCTTTTCAATTCACGTGCGTTGAACATGAGTACAGCTAAAGGTCTCATTTACCAACAAACATCACCGTGAAAGACCGTGCAAAACTATTTCGTGCAATTGCAATTTCGCCAGTTCAAGTAGTTTTCCGCAAAAAAGCACAAAAACTACACAAATTGCATCACAAATTTTTTTGGGGGGAAGAAACACAGCAAAATTAAGCACTTTTGGCCACAACAATCACAAAAAAACTGTGTTCCCGAACACTTATGTGTTCGGGAGAAGTCATAAATAAATAAATGTACAACTAAACTCAGACCAGTAAGTCAACTCATAAAATACAAGATATAATCAGCTGTAGTAGTATCACACTTACCCGTAAGGATTCACACTCATGAATTGTCTTACTCTGATTTTTCAATAGAAGTATCTGTTTATCTGAAACATCCTCCCAGAATGCATGTGCACACTATGAGTGAATATATTCTGACACAGTTATACATAACCTCAGATACACATTTTGCAGTCGGGGCCTGAGGGAGCTCACTGTCAGGTGTGTGCACTAGTTTTCAGGTGCAGGTTTCTTTTGGGTCTAGACTTCACACTGCTCTTCTTTCATACTGCATCATGATGCCATGTGTGTAGCACAGTGTGAGAGCAGTGTGTGGGAGATGGAGTCTGACTAGGCTCACAGCCATGCCTGTTTGTCAACAGCATGTCTTTCATTTTCATTTCATTTCATGTCTTTTTGACTCTTGCTTACTGACACACTGTACAGAAAAGAGGGCAAAAGGCTACATGTACGAGTTTCAGGTCCATTATGAACTGCTGTTAGTGCAGTGGTAGCTCAACGGTTAAGGCTCTGGGTTACTAATCAGAAAGTTGAGGGTTCAACCCCCAGCACTACCAAGCTGCTCCTGTTGGGCCCTTGAGCAAGTCCCTTAGCCCTCTCTGCTCCAGGGGTGCCATATCATGGCTGACCCTGTGCTCTGACCCCAGCTTCCTAACAAGCTGGGATATGCGAAGAAAATAATTTCACTTTGCTGTGACAAAATAAAGGCTGCATTTCTTCTTCTTAGTTACAATGTTTCCTAAAAGTATTTGATTATAAAATAAGTAAGGAGTAAAATACAACAGGGTGTGCTGTTACAGGAAAACAATCAACGACAGGGTGGTGTGATGCGGCCATGACGTGAAGCAAAGTTACTGTTACCACCCTAAAGTTGATCTTCCTATAACACCACATGCCAAAGTGTTTCATTTCTCTTACAGCACATCAATTTACCAACGATTAAAATGTTTAAATTATTAAATAACTATTAACTATTAAATAACACTTCATACTTATAGCACTACATTTTAATGGTACATTTGATGTTGTAGAACGTAAGCAAGAAAATTGAGTTCCTGTTATCAGTTACATTATAGCAGCTATGAACAGTTGTTCCCTCACCATTGTTTTCCCTCTCTTGACGTTAATGTGGTGAAAAAACACAACGTTTCACGTGGCGGAAAACCTACTGACTGTTACAGAACTCTGACACTGGAGACTCCTTCCATAAATGTTAAATAAACATCTCCTCACAGCAAACTCCACAATATATCAATGATTATATATTTTCTTTGTTAAATAACAATGTTTTTAATCCATTTATTATTAGACTTAGAGTGTGTGAAGCCTCTGCCATACAAGTCCCTGTGAATGAGCTGTGACTATAGAAACAAAAATGTATTAGAACTAGTAAATTAATGTAAATGTCACGTTTGTAGGTAGAGACGGATGCAAGTGCAGATAAAGATAGTGGAACGTTTAATAATATACAAAACAAGAACTCTAGGACACGTGGCAAGGCATAAAGAAAAAGACACAGGAAACATAAAACAATAGTGAGCAAAACGTGACAGACCAAACAACGCAAGACAGCCAGTGCAGTGCAGAACGTGACTATATATACATAGGTGCTAATGAGCCAATAACGTGAATCAGGTGAAACAAGACATGTGACTAGGTGCAGTGGCTGATGGGAATCGTAGTCCTTCTCCGGTATTTACATGACAGTAAACGTGATTTGAGTTACAGCCGGAGCTGCTCTCCGAGCTGAACATTAATCTACACGATTAATGTATAAACAATATTTTATGTATCAGAAATATAATTTCTGATAAAAAAAAACAAACATATTTTTCTTACATTTTGATTGTTTATAGGTTGTGCCAAATAGCCATTAAATATAAAAATAAAGGCATTTACATAAATGTGAAGAGATGTGATAAAATAATAGGCAAATTTCACACATAATATTAGCAAACTAGCTAGCAATTTCAAAGCAGTGTACATGTACCTGAATATGATTACACTGTTTAGATGGAACAGATAGTGTGTTCTAAACAAATACAAATACAGATGTGAATAGGAAATGTATTTGTGTTTTATAGCTAATGTAATGAAATGCCATATAAAGGACCCCATTTTGACTAGCAGCAGCACTGCATCCCAGCTTCTGAGTAGATTTCTGATCTTTCTGGAATGTAAGTAAATGTTAAATAAAATGTTCAATAGATAGATAGATTCCTTGGTTTGTCCCTCTTGGGAAATCATAAAGATCTAAATCCTAGGTTTTCTTTTTAGAAATGGTAGAACCCCTTATAGTAGAACCTCTTATAGTAGAAAGCTACAACTGTTAACCCTTGAGCAACGTTTTTTTTGTATGGCTTCTTAGAATTAATAATCCTGATATATATATTTTTTGCTCAATATTTTACTTAGGATTATTTATTATAATTATTTATGATTATTATTTATTGCATTGTATCATTAGTTCCAATCGCACTAGACCTTTTGACAAATTAATTGGATAAGTGGGTAATGTAGATTTAAATGAAAAAGTAGACAGTCTATCAATGGTCAATTAATTAATTAATTAATATGTAACTAAGAACCACCACAGTATGCGACTAAATGCAGTTTTAAAACATATGAATGTGGAGCTTGTGATTTACTGCAGCAAAATGAATCAAACAATATCTAGGATTAGCCACTTAGCTGACTTTATCTAAACTAACCACTATCACAGTTGTTATCGGAACTGAAGATGTAGCTTTAATTGGTATTTACAGTGGTGCTTGAAAGTTAGAGTAAGTTATAGCTAGAATTTTCTATATTTCTTCATAAATATTATCTAAAACATCATCAGATTTTCACACAAGTCCTAAAAGTAGATACAGAGAACCCAATTAAACAAATGAGACAAAAATATTATACTTGGTCATTTATTTTTTGGAAAATTATCCACTATTACATATCTGTGAGTGGCAAAAGTATATGAACCTTTGCTTTCAGTATCAGGGGTGACCCACTTGTGCAGCAATAACTGCGATTAAAAGCGTAACTGTTGATCGGTCCTGTACATCGGCTTGGAGGAATTTTAGCCCATTCCTCAGTACAGAGCAGCTTCAGCTCTGGGATGTTGGTGTTTCCTGACATGAACTGCTTGCTTCAGGTCCTTCCACAACATTTCTATTGGATTAAGGTCAGGACTTTGACTTGGCCATTCTAAAACATTAACTTTATTCTTCTTTAGCCATTCTTTGGTAAAACATCTTGTGTGCTTAGGGTCGTTGTCTTGCTGCATGAAACACTTTCTCTTGAGATTCAGTTCACAGACAGATGTCCTGACATTTTCCTTTAGAATTTGCTGGTATAATTAAGAATTCGTTGTTCCATCAATGATGGCAAGTCGTCCAGGCCCAGATGCAGCAAAACAGGCCCAAACCATGATATGACCACCGCCATGTTTCACAGATGGGATAAGGTTCTTATGCTGGAATTCAGTGTTTTCCTTTCTCCAAACATAATACTTCTCATTTAAACCAGAAAGTTATATTTTGGACTCCTTCCACAGAACAGATGGGCAGCAATGTTCTTTTTGAAAAGTGGCGGCTTTCTCCTTGCAACCCTGCCATGCACACCATTGTTGTTCAGTGTTCTCCTGGTGGTGGACTCGTGAACATTAACATTAGCCAATGTGAGAGAGGCCTTTAGTTGCTTAGAAGTTACCCTGGGTTCCTTTGTGACCTCGCAGACTAGTGCACATCTTGCTCTTGGAGTGATCTTTGTTGGGCGACCACTCCTGGGGAGGGTAGCAATGGTCTTGAATTTCCTCCATTTGTACACAATCGGTCTGACTGTGGATTGGTGGAGTCCAAACTCTTTAGAGATTATTTTTTTTAAACCTTTTCCATCCTGATGTGCATCAACAACTCTTTTTCTGGGGTACTCAGAAATCTCATTTGTTCGTGCCATGATACACTTCCTCAAACATGTTGTGAAGATCACACTTTGATAGATCACTGTTCTTTAAATAAAACAGGGCATGCACTCACTCACTCACTCACTCACTCACTCACTCACTCATTAACTCGCTCGAATAAGTGACCAAGTATAATGTTTTGGTCTCATTTTTTTATTGGGATCTCTCTGTGTACTTTTAGGACATCCGTACAGTATGTTGTCACATCTCTAGCAACGAGTAGCGATTTCTGCTATTCATCTCTACATTACAAATGTATCACTAAGATAAAAAACGAAAATGCTTCCATGGTTGTGTCTGTATTTTCTCTATAAGTATATTCAGTATATGGGTTTAATTCTCTGTCACAGTGTGTAATTGAACTTTTCCTTACAGCTCCGGACTCCACCGTCAGCCCTACTCTCTCTCCACAAAGACCTGCAAATGAATTCATAAACCCTTTTTACACACACACACACACACACACACACACACACACACACACACACACTCCTACTCAATTTTTAATCATTAAACCAGATTCCCCCCGATACACATGACTTCTTTTCAATCTTGAATAATAGGTTTGGGCTCTTTGTGATAGAGGTCGCCTTAATAACAAACATCACATATAGTAAGAAGGAAAAAAAAGAAACTGGGCAGAGGTACTGAAAACATGATTGAAAAGTCAAGCTGCATACTAAGCAGTCCCCAATGCCTTTTTACGCAAAGCTCCTTTCACTTATTCACAGTTACCGAATGGTTTTTATTTTGGACTTTGGCATTTCGTTTTTGCTGTCTTTCATGAGATCTTTGTGCTGAATGATTGCACGGTAAAGCCTGAAGGGTGGTCTGAAGGTTCTCAGATATAGATGAGTAAAAGAGGTTCTCTTTTGGTTCTAGATAACTTCTATGGCACGCCCAAGCCCCCGGCGGAGCCCACGCACATGCTGTTTAATGTGACTGACCAGCTGCTGCCAGGTGCTCGCCCCAGCGCTGAGGGGAAGAGGAAGAGGAACAAGTCAGTGAGCAACATGGAGAAGGACAGCATCGAGCCTCCAGAGGAAGAGGAGGAGGAGAGTCCTGTCGTTAACGGCAACGGCATTGCTATCACACCAGGTTAGCATAACCTGCTCAAAGGGGAACAGTCATGTTTGCTAGTTGGAAAATGGTGATGTTTACCATAATTTAGGAGACAAAAAGCTTGTAAGAACCACCAATGATACCATTGTGTTTTCTCTCAGTCTGAGAGAGGATTCAGCTCCTAAGAATCAACTCGAGGCAGGACATGCATGGTTTAGCTCACTGCATGCGTAAATGCTTTTTACTTATGAGTCTTGCTGGGTTCATGAACCTTCTCACAATGGGGCTTGCAAGTCACGTGGTAACACCACGGTAATGTGGGTATTTTCAAAACATGGAAAGCCTCCGTATTTTTCATAATAATGTATTAGTCCGTACACGATTTCGCTGAGTTTTTTTGTGATTGTTGAAGCCAAAAATGCTTGATTTTGCTGCTGCTTGAATTTTTTTCAAAATTTGTGATGCAAGTTGCAGTTTTTTGTGCTTTTTTTGCTTAAAACTAATTGAATTGACAAAATAGTTTTGCACAGTGATGTTTGTTGGTAAATGAGACCTTTTAGCTGTACTCATGTTCGACACGTGAATCGACGGGGGCTTTGACTGAATGCATGCTCTGAATCTGCTGTAATTTAGAAAAATTGCAAGCTCCTCCTATTATTGCGGAGTTTGCTTGATTTTGTGTTAATTTCTGCGATCCCAAAATCGCAAAATCCTGGGAGGACTGATTTACAGACTAAAATCTTTATGCATTTTGAAAACACCCACATTACTGTACCGTGTTAACAGCTGACTTACAAGCCCAGATGTGTTTGCAGAGATGTAAGTCTAATCACGTCATGAAAAGCACAAACCTTATGCATGTCACGAGCTCCCCCCCCCCCCCCCCCACCACCACCACCACCATCAAGAAGTAGTTAGTTCAATTTTACACATGCTGTAAAGGGTTAAAATTGCCTACGTAAACTTTTTTTAGGTATCAAAACTGGTTACTGAATGCAATACTAATATAACAGTCACATTAAAAAAGTAAAACTCACGCCGGGCTGAAAAGTGTGAAAGGGTTAATGCTTTGACATTTTTACCATATCTGGCTAATTTGTTGATCTTGTGATTCTAGATGAAGGTTCAGGTTATAAAAGATTTATGTGCAGGGTAGTGAAATTAAATTCTGCAGTGAAATGCAGTGAAATTTGATCAATCAAATGTAACCTTTGTCCCTGCTGTCTGCTTCCCCTCACCTGACTGATGATCCTCTTCTCTCGGAATGAAATAAGTTTGTATATCCATCTGGATAAATAAAAATAAGCTAAGTAGTACTAAGTAGATCACTCCTTGGAACAGAACAGCTAAAACATTTTTTCTATAAAAAAAAACCTTAAATCCACAGGTAGCATTTTCGTGATTCGTTCCTACATGAACAAATCACTTCAAAAAGCTTTCACTGATGATGACTAAATCACATCGTTCGTGGCAGACTGCCAAATTAGATGAGATAAGCAAGCATTCTTTTAGCAGTTAACAAGATAATGTTATCGAATCTGTTCTCAGATCTGTGCCAAGTAAATTAGATCTGGAAAGCGGGATGTCCGCATTCAACTAAATACAAATTCACATACTACTCATTAACACAGCAATAAGCGTTAGCCAGGTAGTTACCTCTCCTCAGCTACAATGTCGGTTTATTAATTATCGTCTGACTGCAAGTCTTTGTCCACAGGGAAAAGTGAAGAGAGGAGGATCACTGCGAGGTGGGCGGGGCGTATGATTGGAAAGGATGCGCAGGATATTTTTGCATCAGCTGGCGTTACAATCAGCCTTCACGTTTTAAATAATTCAAATGTTAACGTTCATTGAATAGGAAAGGCTATTCTCAGACTACTGTAATCCATGTCATCAGATAATGATTTATCAGGAAAATTTTACTGGGGCACAAAAAAAAAATTCTAGCGACACCCCTGGAGGTGGCCTTGGTTAAATTATGCAGAACGTGGGATACGGAACATTTGAGTGAATATTTGTCACGTTGATATGCAACGTATACTTGCGCCAGAACGTTGATGTTCATCATATAGAAGATTCTGCAGATAAGTTGCATGCAAATGTTTTTTGTTTGTTTTTTGTTTGTTTTTTGTGAGACTGGGTTGGTCTAATAGTGTTGCGAGGCAATGAGAGAACCCTTACTTCACTTAGATCACATTGTTTTTTAGGGTTTTTTTTTCCCTTTTCTTTTTTGGTGGATGTGATGTTTATGTTGATATTGTCTGACCTACGACACTCCACTGAAGTATGGAGTCCTCGTTGAGTCCCAGTCTGAATTAAGTGCAAGTTCAAACTTGAAGTATTTCTTGAGAGTGTTTTGAACACACAGAGCTTTCTCGGTATATCTAAAGGGCCGTGTTTATTATTTTATTTAAAGATTTTTTCATTTAGTACCGCCCTTCAGAAACTCCATAAGATATTTACATGTTTCCCAGAAGACAAAATAATAACAATTTACACCGATCGTCCTGTTCAAAAGTTTACATCCCCCCGGCTCTTAATTTATCATGTTGCCTTCTTGGGCATCAGTGAATGTTTGTTCCTTTTGTAATAGTTGTGTTCGAGTCCCTCAGTTGACCTCAGTGTGAAAAGATGGATCTCAGCATCATGTAGCCACTGATGGAAAGGGGTCAAATATGCAGAAGATGCTGGAAAAGCAAAGAATGTGCAGGACCTGGAGGATTTTTCTGAAGAACAGTGGGCAGTTTAACTGCAAACAAGGGCAACCATAAGGACAAACAAGGGACTCATAAACAGCTATCACAAAATATAAAAACAGTCGTTGATCATCCAGGTAACAACACACAGTGTTAAGAATCAAGCGTACAGTACGTAAACTTTTGAACTGGTTCATTTCTGTAACTTCAGTTATTATTGTGTCCTGTGGACTACAGAGGTAAACATCTGTTATGTGAAATAGCTTATTCAGGGCAGTACTAAAAAAAACCAAAATGCAATTTTATGATCCCTCTTATTATTATTATTATTATTATTATTATTATTATTATTAAACATTTTGCAGATTCTGCAAAGCATATGTAAACTTATGACCTCAACTGTACAGTATATGGTAAAAACATCTATATCTGACAGAATTCACTGAGGCAGAAGAAAGGAATTGTTTGGAAATGTGTTATGAAAAAGTTGCTGCACGTCCTTGACCACTGATGGAAATGATCATTTCGGAGTCCTGAATAGATTTGAATAGTTTTTGGGACCACTGGAATTTTTTCAAGCTTTAAATGCAGCTGTACTATTGTGCATCTTGTATAATATGACTGGGGAAAAAAATACAAACACAGTAACTGAGACTCTTCTTCTCCGAGTTTATCTATTAACTATCTATTAAAAGTGTTTTAGGTGCGGACCTCCACATACTCTATGGCCTGTGTGTTGCATCATTTTATTGACTCAACTTTAAACTCTTCTTTAAATTTGCGTTGAATTCATCTCTTTGGTCATAACGCCACCTCTGCTTTAAATATATGGCATTTCTCCCCTACAGAATCAAGTGAGCACGAAGACAAGAGCACTGACGCGTCAGGCGATGTGCCCCCGCAGTCGTGCCCCGCCGAGACACCCACCCTGACAGGCACAGACGCCCCTGAAGAGGAGCACGATGCCCCCAAATCCCCGTCTGACTCACAGGGCAACGACGAGCTCGGGCCGCTACCCGACAACTGGGAGATGGCCTATACCGAGAAAGGAGAAGTCTACTTCATCGAGTGAGTGAAGTGCACTTTAAAGCATGCTTCAAACTAAGACACCGAGCATACGGAGACGCACGCTGTTGGGTAATGGGGAGCGTCTGTGCAGCGCTATGAATTATGTGGAGAAATTAGCGTAGCCTCTTTTTGCATGCTGTCATGGATATATGAATTATTCATGTGCGTAAGGAAGAACCTAAAACATTCAGCATTTTTATTTATTAAAGTTCATTCAATTGCAATTCTTTTATTTCGTGTCTGTGGGTTCGACCATGAATTGGGACAACAGATCATATTGAGGTTTAGATGTATCATACTGATGAATGAAGCTTAAACTGGTTTCAGAGACAAGACAGAATAAGGAGTGAGTGAATAGGGAAGACAGACCGAGAGAGAGCGAGAGACAGAGAAAGAGACAGAGAATGAGAGAGAGATGTTTTCCTCCTCCTCCTCCTCTATTCCCCTTTTAATGGAAGGCAAGAGACTCATTAAAATTATCGATTGCTATTCTGTTAACTGGAACTCTCCCACCCTCTGCGCCAATGGCCTTGTGGGATATCTTGAATCTTGCTCATTGTATACTTATTACCACTCAGGCAAACGCTTTATCACCATGAGTAGCTCTTTATAAGCTGTGTGCTGATGGAGTCACATATAGCAGCTGTATTGCAGAGGGAGGTGGAGTAGCTTCATGTTGGTATAAATCTTCATTTGTGTTATAATCCCAGAAGGGCTGGAGGAAAATCAAGCAGTAAATACCTCAGCAAACAGTCAGCAGTACATCCAACTTTTTCTTTTTCTTCCCCCCCCCCCTCCCGTTTCTTCTTAGTCACAACACCAAAACAACATCATGGCTTGATCCTCGATTAGCCAAGAAGGCCAAACCACCAGAGGAATGTGAAGACGACGGTAAGTGTACTCGTGTTTGTGTGTGTGTGTGTGTGTGTGTGTGTGTGTGTGTGTGTGTGTGTGTGTGCGTACAAGAATGGTGAATGTATGCAATTCCAAGAAGTGAAACTTGCACAGTATTTTAAGGTTTTTCCAAGAAACAGTTGAGTTATCTTAGTGTTTATAGATGTCTGGTGGCCAAGTCAGAGTCAGTGGTTGTTACTATACTTAAGCTTGTTATTTATTCTATCTTTACTTGAGTTTTTCTTCTACCTCTTGACAAAAGAAATGTAGAAATGTATAACTACATTTTAACATTACATCACTACATAGAGATGGAGATAGAGAGAAAATAGTTATAGAGTCTATAAATATTTCTCAGTCCCTCCAGGATTTAGCGATTTTGCGATCACAGAAATTAACGCAAAAGAAAGTACAAACTACGCAACATTCGGAGGAGCTTGAGATTTTTCAAGATTTCACGCAGATCTGGGCCAAAAATCGTCATGTGACGTCATCACAACGCACATTCAGCCAAAGCCCTCTTCGATTCACATGCGTCTAACATGAGTACAGCTAAAAGGTCTCATTTAGCAACAAACATCACTGTGAAGGACCGTGCAAAACAATTTCGGGAAAAAAGCACAAAAAACTTTTGAGAAAAGCCGCAGCAAAATCAAGCAATTCTGGCCGCAACAATGGCAAAAACCTAGTGAAATCCTGTAGAGACTGATGTTTTAACATCTTAAGTTGACTTTTTTAGCATTGGACATCTTCAAGCAGTTGATCTATCACTGTAATCCATCTGTTTATACGTACGATATGTACAGTATTTATGAAGGCAGTTTTGTATTGTCACAGCTAGATATTGCCATTCAGCTCGTTTGTATCATAAGAGCTAGTATCATGCTAGCTAACATTTGAGAGATTAGGAATAAAGTTGTTGTTAGTCAGCCTTAGCTAATGTTTTCCCATGTTCCTTGGTTCCATCAATAATTAAAATCTGTGTGTGATTTGAGACAGGTGTCTTTTTCTTTTTGTGAATCTTTCTTTCTTGCACTTCTACCAGAATGTTTATTTAGAAGAGTAGCTGCATTTTTGCTTGAGCAAAGAAGTTGTGTACTATTAGTATTAGGATCGTAATGGACTTTGCAGCAGAGACAGTGTTGTAGGGTTTGTCTTAGTGTTAGAGGGAGTTACATGAGGTCCTGACAAGTATGGATTTGAGAGGTTTTTTTTGCAGTAAAAGAATGATAATTTTACCTGAAAATACTGAGCAGTAGTTCAACAACTCAAGTATGAAAATATACAAAGGTTAAGGTTGGGGATGAAGTTTGCATTTGTTACCTTTTATCTTATGGCATCATCCATAACGCTGTTATTTATAAAAAAACAAAACAAAATAAATGAACGTTACAACACTACAACATTCATAGCTAGATGCTGGAATTGCTTTCTTTCTTTTGGTTTGCATTCTGCACAAGCATTGGTCAGAGCTTATTTTGCTATTTTATGATATTTTACTTATCCAAATGGTGGACGGATTTATCAGCTAGTCCAGTGTGCTGCTCAGTTTCATGTTTTGTTACCCAGAAACCTAACCAAAGTGGTATGTGATGCAATGTAATAACATATGGTGAGTTACTTAGCTAGTTAAGTGCATTGATACAGACTAAAGTAAACAATTATATGTTTATTATCCTCTTTAAGGAAAGGTTCTGATGTATTGCGTTGTGTTTATGCGCTCGTCACTGGCCAACGTTTCAGCTGTGAGATTTGATTCTGTCTCTTTACATCACATCATTTTGCTCCAGTGCTTGTTTTTGGCTATTGTTTGGTCAATCTGCTGTTGAGATGTTAAATTTAAATCCTTACACCGTCAGTGTTCGAGTTCAGAACACAAGCAGCGAAGTCTTGCCAGGCTGTCATTCTGTCATTTCACCGCTCGTCTGCTTGAGTGAAGATTTGCTGTAATTACAGGAGACCCTCTCCTTTATATGTGATTGAGTGGTTATGTCTATTAATTAATCACCAACCCAGTTAAGAGGATGCTCACTGATAATGAAGCATTATTCTGTGTGATGTCTCCTGATGTCTCCTCAACAAATAGCTTAACTTCCTCCTGAAGTGCTGCAGCTTTCTGTGACAAAGCTTTGTCTTGCCACCAATGCTGCTTCTAACAGTGATTTCTTTTTTTTCATCCCTACTGACACACAAAAACTCATTTGAAGATGGACAGGTAGTTTCAGTGTCTGACACACCTGTAAATGAGATACTGAATATTCATCCACCTTCACAAACAATAATCAAGTTATCTATCTCATGTGTCTTTAGAGACATTTTATAATAGTGATCTGATTTTTCAGGCAGAAACGGCTGCAGACTTCATGCCACAATAACAGGCTTTCAAATAATGTGACAAGAATTGAACCAAGACATGTGTGGACACGGGGCATGGGGATTTGTTTACACGTGAAAACAAAGAGAACAAGCTTAGAAAAAAGCTTAAAGTCTTACATCTCCAGGGTTTCCAGTTCGATCCTGATCTCAGGTTACTGTCTGTGTGGAGTTTCACATGTTCTCCCTGTGTCTGTGTGGGTTTCCTTCAGGTTCAGAATCTGCCCGAGCAGAAGTAAACAAGGCTATATCAAACTAAACTATAAACACACAGAGCCCAAGTAAACAGTTTCTCTATATATGAAGTGTCTGTGATACCTGTTTAGTTACACATAACAATTACATAAACAAGTATAATGTAACCACTAAGAGGTTTCTGCCCTGTTAGATAGATTACAGTAGAACGTCTTCTGTACATACACGCGTATCAACTTAGTTGGGGTTCAGGTAAGTATATCTTGACTTTTTAAAGTCTAGATGTATAATTTTTTATATTATATATGTATATATATATATATGTATATACACACACACACACTTGTTACACCTGAGACAAAATGGCATTTCATAAATAGTCAAAATACACTAGTGCACTTATATGAGAGAAAACTGAAGTACATCACTACACTACTACACTACTATACACCATCAAGGTCAGTGTAAACACATAAATAAGAAAAAATATCTGCTTGTTTAAGTGGGTCAAGTATAGCAAGGTAACATACTGTATTTTATATTTATTCTAACTGTTGCAATGCATTTAAGAACTTATGAATAGTCAAACATGAATATAATACAGTCCATACAGGATTTCGCAGTGTTTTTTTTGTTTGGTGATTGTTGTGGTGAAAAATGCTTGATTTTGCTGCGTTTTTTTTTCTTCTTCAAAATTTGCGATGAAACTTGCTGAGTTTTTTGTGCTTTTTTGCAGAAAAGCACTTAAACTGGCGAATTTGCAATTGCACGAAATTGTTCTACACGGTCTTTCGCAGTGATGTTTGTTGGTAAATGAGACCATTTATCTGTACTCATGTTCGACGCACGTGAATCGAAGAGGGCTTTGGCTGAACGCGCGTCGTGATGACGTCACATGACGCGTCTTGGCCCAAATCTGCGGAAAATCTGCTGTAATTTTGAAAAACTGCAAGCTCCTCCGAATATTGAGGAGTTTCCTTGATTTTGCGTTCATTTCTGCAATCGCAACATCCTGGAGGGACTGACAACAAGTTGGCAATTTGTCATATTATGCACTAATTCATGTCACAAGCTCGTTGTATAACACAGCACTACTGCACAATTATTCTTCTTATCACTTGCTTCCACAACAACAACGATAAAATACACTATATACTAAATAAATTATTCAGGTTGTTTATGTATTGTTCAGTCATTTCTAATATGTGTTGTCAGCTAGGACCGGTGCTCAAATTTCAGAAAGCTATAAGCACAAGCATTAACAAAAGTCGTTTGAAACACCGATATCTAATATGTGTGTATGTGTGTATGTATAAGAGGGGAAGTGTTACAAATTTGGCCTAGCTAGCTAATATTAAACTTGTTTGCGTCGCATTTCACTAGTCATCTTAACAGTTTCCTTTCAGGAACGTAGTAATTTTTGCTGAGATACAAAAATCACTAATCTAAATAAATGCTGATAAAAAAAGAACACTTAATGTGCCTTAGCCTTATTTAGCTTGCTTAGGCTATGACACTAAGTACCTGCTTTCTCAACGCAGAGCTATGGGTGTGTGCGTAAATTACGCAATCACATTTACGAATAAATGGATGCTTGCCACTAGGGATGCACTGAGAGTTCAGGAGAGGTAGCCAAGTCAGTACTTGGCCAAATTAGTATTATGATACTGAATATTCGACTCATTATGTCTCGCTGTTTTTGTTGTTGTTCTTTGGTTGTTGATGACTCGGTCAAACAGGGGCAACACTTTCACCAGTGGAATTCTCCACTATGAGAGGACACAACACCCCAATCAAGAAGTCATGCATAATGCGACAGAGAAACCACGTCTTACATAGTAAAGCTTATCTACGTACTGTATGAAATGGAGCTGAGCTTCTGTTTGCTGCTGTACCGAAGAAAACATGATGTTGACGTCTTCAGAGTGACAGTTACTGAACAAGTACAGGTGCCTCATTAAGAGTTTATTTTTGGTGAAGGAAACATTAAGTCAGCCAGAATAACAATGAAAGGCGATTTTAAGTGTGGAGCATAGCTGATACAGTTTGCGTAGCTGAACGGTTTATGGTTTAACTTCCTGGTAGATAGACACTGATTTGATTCATATAGTTTGGTATTTGGGATTCATTATTTGGTGTGCCCTGAAATTAATTTTTATTCCACTGTCTCACTATTTGCCACTAATTGTGGTGCTGCGTCTGCAATTCCTGACTTTCTGAGATTCCTAACCAGAGCTGAGTTCCCCATAATAATAAGCGTTAATGAGTAACTTTTTAGAGGCATAAGAAATACCTACTACTTTTGCAAGTGGTTTTTTTTTTTTTGTAACATTTCAGGGTTTTTCTGTGTATCGACTGAATTTCCATGCATGAAAAAAAAACCCCATTAAAATTCCTTTAATGCAGCAGCATCACGTGCACAAAACTGATGAGTGCAGCTCACTGAAAGTTTAAAATATTGAACATGTTGTTGGTACTGTCATCAATCAATTGATCCTAAAGCACAAAACAAACAGGAGAGACAAACAGACATGATCTTTTGTTTCCTCTCTTTATGCTTAAGAAATTTCCAGTAGAGGTTGTGCATGGCTTTGCTCTTATATCTTTATGTTTATTAGTTATCACTGAGTTCTACACCGAAACTTACTGTGTTTGAAAGCCCCTGCCTAGTTGAAATGCAGTTTATCAGGGCCAGAAAAAAAAAAAAAAATCAATATCCCTTTCTATCAGTCTGTTAAGTGCTTCTGTGTGACTTGACTGCTAATACTCCTCTCCCCATTATAGCACCAATCTATTTTTTGCCTCTCTCAGCAGCTGAAAGCCTTCTCCAGCGTGTTTGTGTGCAGCCCGGTGTGATGTCTGGTTTTAAGGGTGTCTCCTTTTCTGTGTGCAGTATGTTCTAGCAGGCAGAAGTTCAGTTTGCAACTGAATACATATGGACATGTCGGTAAGGCTGAAAGCACACTGGCATCTTTCTTTTTCACTATTATAATATTATTTTTAAAGGTTATCAGATTTCATTTGGGATTGTGTGATTTTATGTCTATCAGTCTCAGTGAGGGGTGCGTACATCTGTGCTTGTCTGTTCTTGTGAAGGAGACATGGCATTGTGCCAGTCAGGAGGTGTATGAAGGAGGTGTGGCCTTTGTGCCTGTCAATCGAAGTGAAGGAGGCATGGCTTCTGAGCCAGTCAGGTCTAATGAATGAGGCGTGGCAGTCCCAGTTGGGCATGGCCTCTGAGCTTGTCAGTTCCAGTGATAGAGGTGTGGCCTCTAAGCTTCTTAGTTCTAGTGAAGGAGGTGTGGCCTCTGGTCTTGTCAGTTCTACTGAAAGGGGCATGGCCTCTGTACGTGTCAGTCCAAGTCCCAGGGAAGGAGGTGTGGCCTCTGAGCTTGTCAGTGCTAATGCTAGTGAAGGAGGTGTGGCCTCTGGGCGTGTCAGTTCTAGTGAAGGAGGTGTGGCCTCTGGTCTTGTCAGTTCTAATGAAAGGGGCATGGCCTCTGTACGTGTCAGTCAAAGTCCCAGGGAAATAGGTGTGGCCTCTGAGCTTGTCAGTGCTAATGCTAGTAAAGGAGGTGTGGCCTCTGGGCGTGTCAGTTCTAGTGAAGGAGGCGTGGCCTCTGGGCATGTCAGTTCTAGTGAAGGAGGCGTGGCCTCTGTACCTGTCAGTCCAAGTCCCATTGAAGAAGGTGTGGCCTCTTAGCTTGTCAGGTTTAGTGAAAGAGGTGTGGCCTCTGTACCTGTCAGTCCAAGTCCCAGTGAAGGAAGCATGGCTTCTGAGCTTGTCAGTTCTAGTGAAGGAGGCGTGGCCTCTGAGCTTGTCAGTCCTAGTTCTAGTGAAGGAGGTGTGGTGTCTGAGCTTGTCAGTCCTACTTCTAGTGAAAGAGACGTGGCCTTTGAGCTTGTCCGTCCTAGTTCTAGTGAAGGAGTCGTGGCCTCTGGGCTTGTCAGTTCTAGTGAAGGAGGTGTGGCCTCTGGGCGTGTCAGTTCTAGTGAAGGAGGTGTGGCCTCTGAGTTTGTCAGTCCTAGTTCTAGTGAAGGAGGCATGGCCTCTGAGCTTGTGAGTTCTAGTGAAGGAGTTGTGGCCTCTGGGCGTGTCAGTTCTAGTGAAGGAGGTGTGGCCTCTGAGTTTGTCAGCCCTAGTTCTAGTGAAAGAGGCGTGGCCTCTGGCTTGTCAGTTCTAGTGAAGGAGGTGTGGCCTCTGAGTTTGTCAGTCCTAGTTCTAGTGAAGGAGGTGTGGCCTCTGAGCTTGTCAGTTCTAGTCATAGTGAAGGAGGTGTGGCTACTGGGCTTGTCAGTTCTAGTGAAGGAGGTGTGGCCTCTGAGTTTGTCAGTCCTAGTTCTAGTGAAGGAGATGTGGCCTCTGAGCTTGTCAGTTCTAGTCATAGTGAAGGAGGTGTGGCTACTGGGCTTGTCAGTTCTAGTGAAGGAGGTGTGGCTTCTGTATCTGTCAGTCCAAGTCCCAGTGAAGGAGGTGTGGCTTTTGTTTGCACAATACTGAATCAGTGCTCACTGAATGGATTGAGGGGGATGAAAATGATGTAAATCATATGCTTTGGCCTTTACAGTCATCAGATCTCAACACAATTGAACACCTAGGGGAGATTTTGGAGTGGCATGTTAGACAGTGCTCTCCACCACCATCATCAAAATACCAAATGAGGGAAAATCTTTTGAAGAGCAGTGTTCATCTCCACTTGTAGAATCTGTGTCAGGGTGCAGTGAGGGTGTTCTGGTGGCTTGTGGTGGCTCACCACCTTACTAAGATGATCTAAGAATTATGCTCAAGAATTGTGACTTACACATGAGAAATACTAATGAAATTCTGATGGACACATAAAAAGTCCCATCAGCTCCCCGAGGCTGGAACACAAATATCTACTGGGTTTATATAGTTTTAAAGATCAATTTGATCAAATATATCATTTCTGCATGACTGTTTTATATACTGTATACATATTTCTCTTTGTGTCGAGGATGTTTGCTTCAGTTTGAAGCCGATCTTGCAGCTTTGCTGTTGTGTAAACTGGAGCAGCGATTTATTTAAACCAAATGTATCATATTTCATGTTTAGTAAATCTTAAAAATCCTGATGGAATGTGTTCATATGTACAGAATGCGCATGCACACTGTGACATTCATTGTCTTTGTCATACATGCACGTTGACATACACACACAAACACACTCATGTTTAGACTCATCCATGCTCTCAAATATACATAAAACACTTGGTGAATGAAAGAGCCTGAAAAAGAGCCGACTTCTGCAGTTGCCATGGCAACTAGCAATGGAGGACCAGTGATTTAAGGTGGTTTGTGTGAGATTGATATTTAAGGTGGTCTGCTTCAGAATCACTCTTAGTCTAGCTGTGTGTGTGTGTGTGTGTGTGTGTGTGTGTGTGTGTGTGTGTGTGTGTGTGTGTGTGTGAGATAAATAAGAGATTGGAATTTTGATTAGAATTCGATCAGTTTGTTGTTTAAACTAGTTGTAAAAGACGGTTATTACATGAAAGTGTATGCTATGGTTATAAATTTGAATTCAATCTTCACACCGTGGATTAAAAGCTCTTCTTTGGGGATGTTCTAGAGATAGACATTGCATTTCGTGGTACATGGTATTAAAGTGTGCAATAAAACTAGAAAAAGACTTAAAAAAAAGGCGAACAAACCCCCCACTTGTCTGGAGCACAACGTTGTCTAGGGTTTAATTTTTCTCTTAAGGGGTTTAATTCATAGATCAGGCAGTCAGGTTGGCTTAAGTCAGCCCGCTCTCTCTTCCATTAAGAAAATGTCGTTGACGAGGGTGACTCATTTTCTCTCCCACTCAGCCGTAGCTGAACATTTGCCGTCGGTGCGTATTTGAGCAGTGACAGTCTACTCTTAATGCTGAAATAACCCAGACTGGTCAGGTCTCGATACGATAGCTTGTGTTTTAGTGTGTGTGTGTCAATGGAAGCTCCTCACAAGGATAGTAAGACAAGTGTGTGTTCGTGTGTGTGTGTGTGCGTGTGTGTGTGTGTGTGTGTGTGTGTGTGTGTGTGTGTGTAGGACGGGGAAAATTGATTTGTGTAAACCTCCAGGAGACTCCTCCATACCAATCAGTGATCACTGTCAAAGCTGGTCAATTTCAGTCCTTCTGGCTTTCAGCCCGAACCATTTACTCTACATAACGAGTCTCCACAGCTAATGTTTATTCTGCCAACACAAGCTAAAGAAAATCAGTGGCCAGCCTGGAGCACACACACACACACACACACACACACACACACACACACACACACACACACACACACACACACACATTTGTCTTACTATCCTTGTGAGGAGCTTCCATTGACAATCATTAATGCAGCTAATTAATGCAACAATTAAAAAAGAAACCTTGGATCATAGTAAAATTGTGTCAGCTTGTTGCAGGGCATTGTTTGTTGTTTTTCTCAACTGAAAAACTGAAGAAAAAAAGAAAAAAAAAAAGCAGCTGTCAGAACTACAGATGGCACTGATCTGATACCCAATGAGAAAGGTTGGAATTGGGTTTGGAAAGGATATTTATTTTTTGCAACTGGAAATGTTTACATATAAGAGACTTGACTGTTTTTTCTTTTGTTAGGATTTGATTATATTTACACTTTATTGTATTTACAGTGTGATTTCTGTGCAAAAGAGTTTAACTATGAAGTGATGATACTCAAGGATTCAGTATCAGTAAAGAAAAAGTGGTATGTTGTCAAATATAAAATGTAACAAAATATATCTTTTTTTTTTTCAGTCGAGAAAAACAAAAACATACTGTACCTGCGATACGTTGATGCAATTTTTAAGTTCGATCTGAGGATCAGTTTTTTTCAGTGTATGCTGCTACATCTGTATCTAACCCTAACCTTAACCTCAGTAACCATTTTAGCAGTTTTTTTTTTTTAATTAACTTTTAATAAGCACCTGTTTTGGGGCTGCCTGTGTTGTCACACTGCACAGTAGTGGTTAATGGTTCATATGAAAGTAGACACTCAGGGCTTTATGAAATGTTATTGTAGAGAGGTGTTAATTTTATGCCCAGCAGGAGGCTCAAACCCCTCCCATTTCCCATCACCCTGCTCACCAGCAGCTAAACACAGAGTCACAATACTCTACACACAGAAACCCAACAGTGTCCTGACTAATCTCATAACAGACTTGCGGCGATAAGATAATTCATTTGTTTATACTGATTGTAAATGTCCAATAAGTCGATTTATGCAAGTCCAGTCCACACTCAGCCGGTGGAATGGAACGCCAGTGTATTGTGAAAAAGGGTTAAATGAAAGCTGCAGTTTTTATAAAAATGCAGTTTTCATCCTTCCTAATACCCGGATACCTTCTTGTGCACATACACACACATTGAGACCTTTAACACAATGTCACGTGGTGACCATATGACACTTTAAAATGCTAGTAATAATGGCCAGCATTCCCTTTGGAACCTAAGTTTGGCTTTGGTTCCGAGAGACGGGGAACGTTGGGGTTATCCGGAGTCCATAGAACATAATTACATACGTAACCTCTTAGGGACCAGCCAATATGAAAACATATCCCCCGTCCCCCCCTCTGGACACTGACAGTCACTCAGTGTGTTTTTGTAAAATAATGAATGTGAACTGCATTTTTGTCACGAACAGTATTTATCATTTGTGTGTGTATCTGTGTGAGAATACTTCAGTAACATCATGGATGTGAAGCACACATGTCCCTTCCTTTGACTGTTCTTGACACTGGTTCTGTTCTTCTTTGTAAATATTCAGTTTGAGTAAAATAAAGATAAAAGTGACAGACATAATGATCTGTTGATCTCATCATGCTGCAGCCTATTCCATTTTGGTCGTCATGGTGATTCAGTGGCAAATTTGTTGTGCGTGGTTCACGAACAGGAAAAATGCACTGCACATTTATTCATCCTACAGCATGTTATTCAGGAACTACAGTGAAACTAATCAAGAATGTAAGTCTGGACTTGCTGATAAGTCGAAAGGGTTAAAGGGACACTGATCGAACATGTGCAGTCTTTAGCAGGAGATTTCCAAGTTTGAATATGTCCATAAGATGCATTTTTAAGGTAGAACTAAATGTTGAAGGTCTGTTTCGGGGTGAGCTGCTTGAATTATTTCCTCTGTAGCTCAAAAAAATAAAAATAAAAAATGACAATACATAATATAATAAAACAGATTTATTTATATGGGTGACAACAAGCTGAAAGTTATCAAGTGCTAGATAATATAAAATAATAAAACACTTATAGGAAAATATTAAGCAGTGGTTACTACCCTGAAGGTGATTATTTTTCAAAAACAGCACATCCTGAAGTGTTTTATTTACTTACACTACAGCAATTTGTGAATTATCATATTTTTGTATTTATTAAAGAACATCATGCTCCTTACAGAAAAAAAAAACAAAAAAACATTTGCCTGCAACTTATTTGTGGCACCTTTTATATCAACATACTGTCACAATAATACGATGCATATCAATGTCACAAACTTTGACCTGAATGCTCTGTCTGCCACGTTCTGCACCAACTTGATTTGACCACGCCCACTTCTACCTTTACTTTGTTTAAATAAGACTGATACGTACTAATTAATTTGAACCTTTTTAAAAATAAAAAAAGAAATAAAACACATATGAAGCATAGCCAACTTCATGCATAAAGGTTGTGCTTTTCATGACATATGATTAGACTTACCAGTTTCATGAAACACAATCAGGCTTGCAAGTCCCAGTAACACAGGTAATTTCAAAATGTGGAAATATAGTCTATAGTCTATGTAACCTAAAGAATTTACAGCCTAGACTGTGTTTTGAAAATACCATATGACTTGCAAGCCTGATTGTGTTTGTGTTCAGCATGTTTAAAAAAAAAAAAGAGGAAAAATTAAATATTACATATCAGTTTTAATCAAATACTGTAGTGGTAAAGGTGGGTGTGGTTTGATCACGTACGTTGGTACAGAACATGGCATACAGGACATTCGAGTGATTGTTTGAAATGTTGATATGCGTTCACGTACAGAAGGTGCTGTGTAAGTTATTAACATGCGAACATTTTTCTCTGTGAGACTGGGTTAACTTTTTTTTTTATTCCTGTATAGTTACATTTAATGTTATGGACCATGCATGGAACAGTTCCTGTTATCAGTTACGTTTAAGTCTATGAAACAACACAAAAAAGCTCGTTAACGAGACACCACGAATCGCACTGAGACCACGAAGACTTTCTCATGGTGGAAAACCTCTGAATGTTACAAAACGCTGTCACTGGAGACTCCTTCCATGTTAAATATGTTAAATAAATGTCTCCTCAGAGAAAACGTCACCGTTTCAACAGTTATACTTTTTTTTTTCTTAAATGAAAACATGGTTTAATCTGTTTAATATTAGACTTAGAGTATTGTGGAGAATTGCGGCCACCATAGAAATCCCTGTGAATGATCTGTTGCTATAGAAACAGTAATGCATTAGAATGAGTATATTAATATAAACCTGTGATTTGAATTACAGCCACAGCTACCAGAGCTGCTGTTAGAGAAAACAAATCAGCACCTTCAACAAGAATTCAACAGCACTGAATATACTTATGGGCATGAACACATCAACTATACCAAATCCTGAATTCTGACAAAAACACAAAAGGGCTGACAGATGCAGTGCTTTGACACAGAGTACTCATGACCGATATTAAATGCTACTTTTGTGCACCAATAACACCTCAGTATCAAGTTAGATGAATCTCAGAGCAGACTCTGTATTGAAACAGTTCCAAATTTACACAGTTTAACACTTCTGGGTCATATACACACTCTTTCAAAGAGAATACAAACATGCACAAATGCCATCTTTTATGTTTCCACTCGATACAGATCAAATAAAATCAATGAAGCTGTTTTAAGAATAAGGTGCGTTTTTTTGTTTGTTTGTTGTTTTTTTTTTAAAACAATGCCCTAGAGTCATCTTAAACAGCAGGATTCCTCTGAAGCAGCAGTATACCATTCACATCTCTCTTCTTCTACCTTTTCCTTTCCCTCACAGAGCTGCCGTATGGCTGGGAGAAAATAGACGACCCTATATATGGCAGTTACTATGTGGAGTAAGTGTCGTCACCCCACATTCACTCACAAGTGTGTCATTATATAGAAACTGAGAGCGTGTGTATGTGGAGAGAGAAGCAGCATTCAAACGAGAGCTATGCGTTTCCTCCCTTCCAGCCACATTAACAGGAGGACGCAGTTCGAAAACCCCGTCCTGGAGGCCAAAAGAAGAATCCAGCAGCAGCAACAAATGCAGAGCCAAGGCCTGTCATCCCTGCCGCTGCCCACCATCTACAGAGGTACCGTTTTACACACACGTACACATACACACACACACACACACACACACACACACACACACACACACACATCAAAAACGCGAAATGGCCCGAGAGCCGTAATTTGATTCTGTATGTTGACCTATTTTCTCACAATTTGGATATCATTTGCCAATTCCCACCCTCTTGCTAGCTCCTCAGTTATCACTCAGCTACCAACCAGAGAAGGTGAGGTCTAACGCGTGATTCTTCCAAGACACGTGTAGCCAGCTACTCATGCTCATGCTCCGTCACAAGACAGCGTAACACACTCAGAGGAAAACACTATCTGCCCTCTTTCACATACACAAGCTCACAGATGCCCACGATTGGTCAGTGTCGCTCTGATTGACAGGGTGGAGAGTAACACCACCTCTCCCACACACAGAGCAGGGTCAAGTTCCTTTTGAAACAGGAAATGAGGGAGGGTGCTTGTCATAAGGCTTGCTTGATTTCCACAACAGTGTTTGGGATATATTGCACCAAATCTAAACACACTGGCTTAATACGCAACTGAGAGTTTGGTCGGGATCCTAGAGCCGAGGTTCCCAAGTGGGACATTAGGATTCCCGCTGGGATGTTTAACACGAGTCGGTAAAAATAAAACTGTGTCATGCTTTCTGGACAACGAGACTTCTTGGTGTTCAGCTGTGTTCAGCTGTAATTCAAATCACAGGTTTATATTAATGCACTGTTTCTAATATATCATCGTTTCTATGGTAACAGTTTACACAGGCCCTTGTATGGTGGACACTCCACAAAAGCAGATTTCTTTTTTTTTTTTTTTTTTTTTTTTTTTTGTTAAATGTGTAACTGTTGACATGAGATGTTTATTTAGCATTTCGGGAAGGAGTCTCCAATATCAGCACTTCGTAACTGTCAGAGGTAAAGCTGTAACTCTAAGTGTTCCAACATGTGAAAGACTTTCACATGACAAGATAAATTTCAAGACAGAGAAAAAAAAGAAAAGAAAAAAAAAGAGAGAGAGGCCATTTATAGCTGCTAACATAAGTGATAATAGGAACAAACTTGTTTTGTGGACCTTCCACAACATTAAATGGGTTAAAAAGTACGATGTGTTGTTCTTTAATAAAGAAAGAAATGTAATGGTAAATTGATGTGGTATAAGACAAACAAAAGACTTTGGAACTGTTATTAGAAAATAATCAGGTGTGGTAAAATAAACTCAGGAGTGGTAATTAACTCTTCATCACACCCCTCATTACTGATTATTTTCCTATAACCTCACACCTTGTGTTTTATTCCTTATTTATTGTTAATGGGATGTGAGTTTCTCTGATGAACACATCTTGAACGGCTGCAATAACAGAACAGATTAAATACCAGGAATAATAGCGCCACTGAAATTGCTTTAACCAGCAGAGTCTCTTGTGCTGTTTGCTTATGTGTGTGTATGTGTGTGTGCACACGTGTGTGTACGTACGCAGGTGACATCACTAGAGTAGGAGTGCAGAGTGAAAACATACACGGGAGAAAACACACTGCTGTTTTTACCTATTAGACTGAAAAAGATGACTGGTGTTGGGTTCACTACCAGAAAAACGAGAATGTAAATAGTGAAGAATCGGAGGCACAGCTCCATCATCACTTCAGTTTGAACGAGTTCCATCCATCTAGATCCATACTGCTTATCCTACACAGGGTTGCGGGGAGCCTGGAGCCTATCCCAGGGAATTCAGGGTACAAGGTAGGGGACACCCTGGACAGGGTGCCAACTTATAGCAGGGCACAATCGCATACACATTACAGATAATTTGGAAATGCCAGGCAGCCCACAATGCATGGGACTGGACTGCATGGCACAATGAACAATCTTTGGACTGGGGGAGGAAACTGGAGTACCCAGAGGAAACCCACAAAGCACGGGGAGAACATGCAAACTCCGCATACACAGGACAGAGGTGGGATTCAAATCTCCAACCCCAGAAGTGTGGGGCAAACGTGCTAACCACTAATCCACCATGACCCCCTGTGAGTTCCATCTTAGTCCCAAATTTTATGTAAAACATGTTAAACAGTGGAGAATTTTTAAATAAATTATATTTTTGCTTTTTACTCTTAGTAAATATGTAAAGTCACAGGCATTTTTTACTCAGTTTTTCTGTTGCTGAACCTCAAATGGCATGCACTACAAGTAGTGCACTATGTAGGGTGTACAAGGCAATTATTTTATACTGTTAGTGCATAAATAGTGAATAGGAAGTATTTTGGGATTTGAACTGTTTTTGGGAACGGTTTATTGGCAGAAATTAAAAAAAAAAAAAAGAAAGAAAGGAAAAAAAGTATTGGAAACGTTTTTCATTGAATGTAATTTAATTTAAAAAACAAAATCACTCTAAATTGTTCAAGAGTGAAAACATTATTTCAAAACGTGCTTAAATGGCCAATAATAATGATTACAAGAAAGTATAGCCTACACCTAAACATTTTCCCAGCAGGCCTACATTCCTGTTGAGAAAATACAGGAAGAAATGGTTAGATAGCTGGGATTTCGAAGATGATCAGGAAAGTATTTTATCGTACTATTCTGCAAGCGACAAATCACACCGCAAAGTAGAATGATGCTCTGAAAATGTTCAAGATAATACACATTTCTGGTTAAGTGCAGTGTTTGATTTTATTGATAACCTGGTCTTTCTATACACAGAGTAAGCTACCATATGTAAAGAATGTTATTAGCCCTTCTTTTATTTTGATCTAACCGGAGCTAACTAAAGAAGGGCTGTGGAACTCTGTACCAGGAACGTAAATATATTGTTTCTGTTCAGAATGATCCAAAATAAATAGTTTCTAATCCTTGTTCCTAAGTAAAGATGAATTGATAATGGTGCATGATGATGTAAAAGCATCCATCCCTTATATTAATAATAGAAAAGTACTCTTTGGATGTTTGGAAGTTTAGGAAAACCTGTTGGACATTGTTGAGAATCCTGAATCCTGGTAAACAGGCAAAAATAATTTAAAAACAGTCTGCCTAAAGATGTTTTAATCAGTGTGCTCTATTTTAATGCAGAATGTCAGGCTTTGATCAAGTTTTTGTCTATACACTCACCATTCACTTTATTAGGAACACCTGTACAACTGCACATTCAAGCAGTTATCTAATCAGCCAATCATGTAGCAGCAGCACAAAGGGGAAAAAAAATAAAAATAAAAAAAAATTTATGCCGATACAGGTCAAGCGCTTCAGGTAATGTTTACATCATACATCTGAATGAAGAAAAAGTGTGATCTCTGTGACTTTAACTGTGGCATGGTTGTTGGTGCCAGATGGGCTGGTTTGAGTATTTCAGAAACCACTGATCTCCTGGGATCATCACACACATCAGTCTCAAGAGTTTATACAGAATGGTGCGAAAGACAAAAAACACTGAGTGAGTGACAGTCCTGTGGGTGGAAATGCCTTGTTGATAAGAGAGGTCAGGGGAAAATGGCCAGATTGGTTCAACTTCCCAAGGAAGGATATAGCAGGCACCTGGATATTTTTTCAGATGTTTTCAAATGGCTTTTTAACTAAGTTTATTGGAAAGAGCTCTGAAAAAGAAGAATTTTAGTCTTTAAATATTCAAAATCGGACCAGCGGTTGCGGAGAAATTGATACTTTAGCGGGCCTGTGAGACAAAGAAGTCGTTAAAGGAAATAGACTTAGGCCTAGTCCCAAAAACTGTGATTGAGTTTTAGTCCTTCCAACTTCAAAGCTGAAATAAAGGTTTTAAATTGCCTGTAACTATAAAATCGGCTTCAAAGTCATATTTAAGTTGACCATCCTTTCGTTTGGAATCATCTAATAGACAGTAAACGTTATATTACATTTTCATATCATTATTTTGATGTCAGATGTCCGCAAAAGATGTTTTTGATGGGGTGCAAAATCAGCATTTCAAGCAGATGATCCTATGCCCCTATTCGCGGCCGTCTTTTTGACTCAAGCGGGAACTTTGACGGGGAAGAAACGATGTTTGATTGAAAGTTTAGACATCAAACTACAGGTCAAAAGTAATTTTAAGGGTGTCATATGAAACACACCTTAGCATCCTTCTGAAAACAACCAAATTTTCGTTTGCTCGGATCTTCATGAAAAATTGACGGATTTTTGTCAGGCAAAGTCCCAGCGTGTTAGGGCTGCACTGAACTACTAGGAGGCGTAGAACTAGTCGGAAACAACGCTTTCTGCGAATGTGCAGTGTATTTTTTCAACAGGGACATTCCCCTGGTTGTGCTCCGCTCACAGGTTTGTATATAGCGCAGTGTCTTACGCTGCGGCGATCGATTGACCCAGATATCCAGGTGCCTAGATATAGTAACTCAAATAATCACTCTTTACAACCGTGGTGAGCAGAAAAGCATCTCAGCATGCATAAAACATTGCACCTTGAGGTGGATGGCCTACAACAACAGAAGACCACATTGGGTTCCACTCTGTCAGCCAAGTACAGGAATCTGAGGCTATCGTGGGCACAGACTCACCGAAACTGGGCAGTTGAAGATTAGAAAAAAAAAAATTTAAATAAAAAAATCACCTGGTTCGGTGAGTCTAAATACTGGCTGTCAAATTGTGAAGTTTCCGTATTCCGTATCAAATTTCCGTAGCTACCACACAATGTTTATAAAAATTAAAAAAGAAGAAAAAAAAGAAAATAATTTGTTCATAATTTATTCCATCCATCAACTTTATCACATACCACATTTTGTCCATATCGTGCAGCCTTACAGCAAGTGTGGTGCTCTGTGGTCCAGCTTACATAGTGAGAAAGATTAGGAAGTGCCATCCTAAATGAGGAGGCAGGATTTCTTTTTGGAATGAGGTTGAACATGTTTAAACCGGAATCAATTAGCAGATTTTAGAGGGGGAATGAAAGCAGAGACACACACTTGACTTGGAACGGGAATAACGTGTGGGAAGCTGAATAACCAGATTCACGCTGATGACCCATGCTTGCTGCTAACAGGCTGCTAATGAAGAGTGCTACCCCAGCAGGATTTGTTTTGTGCTATAAACAGTGTTTAACTGGATGCAACATTCCATAAACAAAAAAGTATAAAATGAAAAGAACAATATCTACAAACATTTTTGATCATTTTTGTGTCCATAACTTCAATAGATTTGTATTAAAAGCACTGAGACAAGCGTTTTGATTTGAAATAAACTATCTCCTCTACATCATCCTCTGCCTGTTCTGTGGCACGTTTTGAGTGGATGTGCTCAATCGTATCTATAAAAAGTATCAGCTCTTCTTAGATTTCCTGCGTTCATGGAAGTTCATGGTCATAAATAGATTTTTCACTGCCACACCCCAGTTATTACTTGTTGGAAGCGTTTTTTGGTATTTGGGTCATGCTCTAACTAGGCCATTGAGGACACGCGCTCTTCCCTTCTCTAGTCACCGAGGTTTGGATACGTGGCACGGTTTAGTGCGACACTGAAAGCTGTATTTATTTATTTATTTTTGTCAAAGGCTGCAGGTCACTTTCTGTTATTTTCTGCACTGCAGTATGTGTTTTTGAGCCTTTGCTCTGGCAGGCAGGTGCTGCCTAACTGACTTCAGAGCCTGTTTTTTGCATATGTAAAATATGATTAAGTGAATGATCCTGATCCATGGCAGCTTTGGTGACACTTCACTACATGGGCTAGATGAGGTGTTAGCCAGTACACAGTGTGACCAGCCCCTGCAATTAAAAAGTCTGGATCGTCTTTAAAGGTGATGCCGACCTCCTGATAGTTTCTCTGATTAGGTTCCCCTTTCTCAGTGGCCTACTTTGGAGGAATGCCCAGTTCCAGGCAGGGTGAGGCTGCTAGCATGTCTCTTTTCATTTTTTTTTTCCTTTTAGTAATTGCCTTTTAGCAGTGTAGTCAAAGTTTATAGGACTTTTTAAACCTCATCCCTGATTTGTTTTTCTGAAGGGCTTTTTATACTGATGATTAAGTACCACGTTTAAATTAGTCAGCTTTAAACAACCAATTGAAACCAATCCACCACAGCACGCAATCACGCACACACTACAGACAATTTGGAAATGCCAGTCAGCCCACAATTCATGTTTTTGGACTGGGGGAGGAAACTGGAGTGCCCCGAGGAAACCACAGGGAGAACATGCTTGCTTCGCGCACACACGGCAGCTGTGGGATTCGAACCCCCAACCCTGTGGGACTCGAACCCACTAAGCCACCCTGCCCCCCCTTTCTGAAAAGTGTTTGATTCATAATGACCCCAAACACACGAGATATTTGTAGAGATAGACGGCAATGCCATATCTAATTAAATAGCCACCTTGGTCACGTAATTCAGTTTGGCTGAATTTGATCTAAATGATTCCGAGGACCAGCTTCACAAATCTGAAAGACGTCCTGCAGGAGCCATAGCAGAGTCTCTCTGAAAACATCTAGACTAGGGGTCAGCCACAAACATTTTAAAGTGTAAAAGTGTTTTATTTAAATATGTACTGTAGCAAGGCTTCCAAGTGAAAAAGAAAAAGAAAAGCTTTCCTCCTTGAAGCCCAGTGATATCACAGCTATCCATGGCAGGGGGTCCAAGAGAGCCAAATTGGCTGTGCTTTCTGGGTGAGAGGGATGGAAATACTCACTCCCCTGTCAATCACAGCGACACTAGGCAATCGTGAGCATCTGTGAGCTCATGTATGCGGAACACTGCAAAAAATGCCTTTCTTGAAACAAGCAATACACACTAAAATCTAGCTAAAGTGTACTAACATCAAGCAACAAAATATCTGCCAATGGGGTAAGCAACACTGACTTGGTAGGAATTCTTGAAAATAGCATAAATATTTAGTCACTAAAAATGCTATTGGATCTTAAAACTAGACAAAAAAAATTTCAAGCTTATTACAAGCAACGAAAACTCAGTTATTCAATATAGACTTATTTAAAATTTGTATTTTGGTCTGTTCTTTGAGCTGACCAATAATTTATCCCTTAATTGGAGATTAATAATTTAATTTAATTTTTTTTTAATAATTAAAAAAAACTTACAATAAGAGACAATTTTTCAAACAACATACAGACTATGAGTGTGGCTGTAGGACACATGACAACAACAAAAGCTTGACAATTAGGTGCTGAAACCTAGAACTTCTATAGCAGTGCTTATTAGGGGTAACACAGAACAGGTGTTAGTGATCAGTGGGCCATGTGACATGGTCATGTGACATGCTGGGGCTGATGGGTAATGTAGTTCAGTGTGGATTTCAGCATAACCATGACACAGCTGCTTCATTGAAAAATTTAAGTTATGCCAGTGGTCTTAGTCTTAAAATAAGGAAATCAATATTATTGCTCAATAATAGCTGGAATATCTTATTAAGACAGAGTTAGATATATTTTCTTAAAATGAGATTACTTTTCTAATGCAAAACATGCTTGACACGATTATTTTTCTTTTTATACAAAAATAAGACTAATTTCCCAGAAACAAGGCTTTTTTACTTTCTTGAAATTCCTTTTTTGCAGTGAAGAAGGCAGATAGAGCATTCCTCCGAGTGTTTTATGCTACCTTGTGATGCAGCATGACAAGCAATTTGAAAAGTATCTTGGAGGAAATCCAAGCCCATACCATCCAAGCCCATACCATCCAAGCCCATACTATCCCTAGTTGGTGGCTGTAATGTGATAATAGAGTCTGGCTAGTGAATTGGCAAGTGACCAAATTGGAGAGAAAATGGGAGGGTAACTGTAAGAAAAAACTGGCTGTAGTTATGTGACTCCAGTTTTCTAAACATTAACCGTTTTCGTTTTCTGGAGCAGATCTTCTGTTGCTTTTGCATTTATGTAAATTATTTACATGACATTAATTAACAGTTAGTCAATAAAAGGAGTTTTTACAATCTTTCAAAGGTTTGCATTTCATTTATCCTCTCTGGTCTAATTAGTAAAGTGAGAACATGGTTTATTTCAACAACAAAAACAGAATATTTATTCTCCTTTTTTCTCCACTTCTGGTTCAAAACAGATGTGTCATCTGTTCAGACTCCATGGCGTTACTCAAAAGTGTGAAGCGGCAATGTGAAACAAAAACATAACCACAAAATAAACAAAATCAATATCCATCCATCCATCCATCCATTTTCCATACTGCTTATCCTACACAGGGTCACTGGGAGCCTGGAACTTATCCCAGGGGACTCGGGGCACAAGGTGGGGGACACCCTGGATGGGGTGCCAATCCATCAGAGGGCACAATCACACACATATTCACACACTACGGACAATTTGGAAATGCCAATCAGCTTGCAATGCATGTCTTTGGACTGGGGGAGGAAACTGGAGTACCCGGAGGAAACCCCTGAAGCACAGGGAGAACATGCAAACTCCACGCACACAGGGCAGAGGAGGGATTCTCATGCTTTGGGCTTTTGTTTTGGTTTTAGTTCATGTCTTGTTCTTTGTCTCCTCCCTCGTTTCATTATTGGTTCTCTTCAGTAATTGATTTCACCTTTGTTAGTCTTTGTTTTTATACCCTGCGTTTACTGTTTGTACATTGTTCACTTCCAAGCCAACTTTTTCTATTATTTTACAGGTTTTAAACTAGTGTTCTCTTTTCATGAATATTGATTTGCCTGTTTTAACCCTGTCTGCCTGTTTATTGACCCCAGCCATTGAACCCTTGAATCATTATAACTATTATTTATGGATAATAAATAAACTCTTTGCCATTTGTCTGTATAGATTTTTTTTATGTTATTGACACAAATATTTACTAGTGCGATGTTGTCTTCTTTAAAATAAATCTGGGTTATATGTTACATTTTTGAGGGGAAAAAATTGACAAAGAAAATACGCATTTATTAGAAACCTAGGTTTGAGATGACTTCTGCTCTTCAAAGGTAGAATAATTCTCCTGGCAGTTTGTGTTGTGTGGGTTAATAATGTATTTGCATGTGTGACATTTACAGAGAAGCCTCCATTCACGCGAGACGCCACACAGCTGAAAGGCACATTTCTGTCCACGGCACTGCAGAAGAGCAGCATGGGCTTCGGCTTCACCATCATCGGCGGAGACGAACCGGACGAGTTCCTGCAAGTGAAGAGTGTAATTCCGGATGGCCCAGCAGCGCAGGATGGCAAGATGGCCACCGGTGAGCTTCCTGTCCCTCTCGCATCTGATTCCTGTCTTCTATTCAGTCAGACAGTTTGGAAGGATCAATTCAGGGTTCATGTTTAACACAGAAAGATTTCTTCCAAAAATTGTCAAATTTGATGCATTACTATTGCCAAGACAACAGGTACATCATGTCATTGTATTAATTAATACTTCAAGGAGTTATTATAAGGTTCATTCTAGAAGAAGAAGAAGCCTTTATTTGTCACATATACATTTTCTTCACTTATCTCAGCTTGTTAGGAAGATGGGGTCAGAGCACAGGGTCAGCCATGATACGGTGCCCCTGGAGCATAGAGGATTAAGGTCCTTGCTCAAGGGCCCAACAGTGTAAGCTTGAATTTTCCAGTAAAAAAGAGTTCTTGTCATGGATATGTTATTTATGGCAATAAAAATATATACAATATCTCACAAAAGTGAGTACACCCCTCACATTTTTGTAAATATTTTATTATATCTTTTCATGGGACAACACTGAAGAAACGACACTTTGTAAAGTACTTTACAATGTAAAGTAGTGAGTGTACAGCTTGTATAACAGTGTAAATTTGCTGTCCCCTCAAAATAACTCAACACACAGCCATTAATGTCTAAACCGCTGGCAACAAAAGTGAGTACACCCCTAAGTGAAAATTACCAAATTGGGCCCAATTAGCCATTTTCCATCCCCAGTGTCATGTGACTCGTTAGTGTTACAAGGTCTCAGGTGTGAATGGGGAGCAGGTGTGTTAAGTTTGGTGTTATCGCTCTCACACTCTCTCATACTGGTCACTGGAAGTTCAACATGGCACCTCATGGCAAAGAACTCTCTGAGGATCTGAAAAAAAGAATTGTTGCTCTACATAAAGATGGCCTAGGCTATAAGAAGATTGCCAACACCCTGAAACTGAGCTGCAGCACGGTGGCCAAGGCCATACAGCGGTTTAACAGGACAGGTTCCACTCAGAACAGGCCTCTCCATGGTCGACCAAAGAAGTTGAGTGCACGTGCTCAGCATCATATCCAGAGGTTGGCTTTGCAGAATAGACGTATGAGTGCTGCCAGCATTGCTGCAGAGGTTGAAGGGGTGGGGGGTCAGCCTGTCAGTGCTCAGACCATACGCCGCACACTGCATCGAATTGGTCTGCATGGCTGTCGTCCCAGAAGGAAGCCTCTTCTAAAGATGATGCACAAGAAAGCCCGCAAACAGTTTGCTGAAGGCAAGCAGACTAAGGACATGGATTACTGGAAGCATGTCCTGTGGTCTGATGAGACCAAGATAAACTTATTTGGTTCAGATGGTGTCAAGCGTGTGTGGCGGCAACCAGGTGAGGAGTACAAAGACAAGTGTGTCTTGCCTACAGTCAAGCATGGTGGTGGTAGTGTCATGATCTGGGGCTGCTGGCGTCACTGGGGAGCTAATGCCAACATGTACTGTGACATACTGAAGCAGAGCATGATCCCCTCCCTTCGGAAACTGGGCCGCAGGGCAGTATTCCAACATGATAACGACCCCAAACACACCTCCAAGATGACCACTGCCTTGCTAAAGAAGCTGAGGGTAAAGGTGATGGACTGGCCAAGCATGTCTCCAGACCTAAACCCTATTGAGCATCTGTGGGGCATCCTCAAACGGAATGTGGAGGAGCGCAAGGTCTCTAACATCCACCAGCTCTGTGATGTCGTCATGGAGGAGTGGAAGAGGACTCCAGTGGCAACCTGTGAAGCTCTGGTGAACTCCATGCCCAACAGGGTTAAGGCAGTGCTGGAAAATAATGGTGGCCACACAAAATATTGACACTTTGGGCCCAATTTGAACATTTTCACTTAGGGGTGTACTCACTTTTGTTGCCAGCGGTTTAGACATTAATGGCTGTGTGTTGAGTTATTTTGAGGGGACAGCAAATTTACACTGTTATACAAGCTGTACACTCACTACTTTACATTGTAGTAAAGTATCATTTCTTCAGTGTTGTCCCATGAAAAGATATAATAAAATATTTACAAAAATGTGAGGGATGTACTCACTTTTGTGAGATACTGTATGTGCCAGAAGAGCAATGCATAAAATCATGCAAATACAGGTCAAGAGCTTCAGTTAATGTTCAAATCAAACATTAGAGTCAGAGAAAACGTGATCTTGGGGACTTTGACCGTAGCATGTAGCTGGTCTGAGTATTTCAGAAACTGCTGATCTCCTGGGAACAGTCTTTAGAGTTTACACAGAATGGTGCAAAACCCAAAAAAGCATTCAGTCACCAGCAGGTCTGCAGGAGGATCTCATTGTTGATGAGAGAGGTCAGAGGAGAATCGTCAGCCCGGTTCAGTCCGACAGGAAGTCTACGATAACTCAAATAACTGCTCTTTACAACCGTGTTGAGCATAAAAGCATCTCAGAACACATAACACATTGAACCTTGAGATGGATGGGCTACAACATCAGAAGACCACATTGAGTTCCACTCCTGTCAGCCAAGAACAGAAATCTGAGGCTACAGTGGGCACAAAACTGGACAGTTACATTTACATTTTACATTTATTCATTTAGCAGACGCTTTTATCCAACGTGACTTACAAATGAGAAAATACAAGCAAAGCGATATATCGAGTGGGGAACAATACGAGCAGTACAAGATTTTTAATTGAGTTCTAGAGAAGCAAAGTGCGCAGAGTAGAGGTGTAAGAGCTAGTGCAAGTGCAGATTTCATATTTTTTTAAATAGCAGGTTTTTTTTAAGATAGTGACAGATTCTACTGATTGAGGTTGGAAGTCCATTCCACCACTGAGGGACAGTCAGTTTGAAGGTTCTGGAAAGGGACCTCATGCCTCACTGAGTAGGCACTACCAGGTGTCGGTCGTTAACCGATTGCAGGTTGCGTGCGGGAACATAAACTTCAAGGAGAGTGTTGAGGTATGGAGGTGCTGTTCCAGACCAGGTCTTGTATGTGAGCATCAAGGCCTTGAATTTGATGCGGATTGATGAATGACATGGGTTCTTTTGGGCTGGCTGAAAACAAGGCGTGCTGCTGCATTCTGAATCAACAGTTGAAGATTGGACAGACACCACCTGGTCTTTTTCTAATCTTCAGCTGTCCCCATTGTAGAACTTGAAATAGGAAGTCATGTAACACTTTGAACAAATCATGTTACTCGTTGGACAGCCCCTTGAGTGGATCATTTTCATACATGACGCGGTCTCACCTGAGTTCACTACACGTCTGGGTTTGAAGCCATCTTCCATGCTTATCACATTTGTACCAAGTGTACAGTATAAACAGTGTTGAGCGTGGAAAAAAAGTGAATTGTGGAAAATCCCTAAATTACACATGAGTTTGTTCCTTTCTACAACAATGCTGAATTTTTGGAGGCGCCATGTCAGGGCTTTTGACATTTGATCAGATCTGCAGTCTGTGTTGCACCCGCCGCATAAAACTTTAAATGTGTTTACAGAAACGGAGGTTTTATACTCTCCTAGGGCACTTGTACTCTCACTATAAAGCAGACAGTGTTAAGGTTGGATGCACAATAGAGGATCATAAACAACTAAAAAACACACTACATAAGCCAGTTTTGGAGATCCAATGCCTGTGTGATCTCGGCACCGGACCTAGATTCTCAAAAATTTAGGAAAGGCTTTACATTGCCAGATAATCTTTTGGCTTGAGTTGAGAGTTCCTGTGTGGTATCTGTTTTGTCTTACACAAGGTTGCATTTTTTGTGGCCCTGTTCCCTGCTTTTATGAAGCAGCACAGTCTGACGACGGCATCTTTTAACTTTTACTGTCTAGAGAGCTTATGTACTCAGTGCTCATTGAGGCAGAGGTAGTTGTTTTTTTTGTTTTTTTAGTCAGCGTAGAAGTGCTTTAATTCAACTTTGATTTGATCTCGAGCTCTCGAACAGCACACATCAAGTGAGCCGTGTCTATAGGCTCCGTCGGTTCCTGAGGCCTCGTACATAATTATGCACGCTGGCTCCGCGTTCGCTGCTGCACAATGCCACATGACCGCGGTTCAGATTTAACCATGGAGAAAAATCTGCTTAAAAAAATCTGTTTTCTCATTTTCTGTCTGTGTCTTTGTCTTGCTTTCTCTGTTCTCTCCTGTCTGCCGGTTGAGTAACAGCCTCAGGTTTTCTGTAAAACTGTGCTCTCTCATTATTGGCCAGATGGTTGCGTCATCCTTTATCACACGCCTACATGCCTTTAAAACGATCCTGCTGTCCGTGTGTGTGTGTGTGTGTGTGTGTGTGTGTGTTATGTGTGTGTGTGTGTGTGTGAGAGAGAGAGAGAACGGGTGGTTATGTGGATGGGGTCAGTGTAAAGTTAAAAGTTGAATTTCCAGGGTAGTGTTTATATTCTGCACTCTGTTGCATACAATTAACCTTTAATCCTGACAAGAGCTGATATAATAACACTTAAAATTATAATGACGAATAATAATTTCACTCATTATTGAAATGATGATTTTAATGAATCAGCTAATTAAGGCAATTTATTGCATTTTAAATCAGCAGAAAACAGGCTTTCTTTCACACTATATTATTTGTTCAAATGTACAGTATAAATCTGAACTGATATGTTGGCAAGTGAAAATATTTTACATATAGACAAATTAATCTAAAATTTACATACCATTTTCAATATTTAAAAAATATTTTTTATAATTTTCATCAAATTCAATAACGCTAATGAGATTATTAAGCCTATTTCTAGACATTTTTAAAAATGTCTTGAAATTTTACCTTATTGCCTTATTCATTTGTTCCCTGTCAGAAAAACGCTTTTTATGAGGCGACACAAGCTGACGGAGAGGTACATTAGCTAAGCTCCCTACCTATTTGACAACATTTTAAAAAATTTAAGGCAGCAAATAGCTTTGTGGCTAATGCTTTTTTCAACTGGGTGTGAATAGATGCTCCACGATTTTGTACATGCTAAATATTACAACATATCAGATAATGGATCCTGTAACAAATGGCAACAATTGGAATTGGAATTGGATCCAAATAAATGTATTTTTTGGAACTGGAAATAGATATTTAGATATAAATCTGTTTATTCTTTTGTTAAGATTAAAGTAAAAGTTCGCTTGTATTTCCTCATTTGTAAGTTGCTTTGGATAAAAGCGTCTGTTAAATGAATAAAATGTAAAATGTAAAAGTAACATAAAAAAGTTTAACTGTGAAGTGCTCCAGTTATTAGTTTAAAAAAACAAAAAAACAATATTGGGTGGGTATTAACATCAGTATAACTGATCAGTATGTATTTGTATCGGAAATGATAAAGTGGTATCATGTCATCTCTATTAAATATAGAATGTGAAACAAAATCATTGTCAATGTTCTCAAATTCTCAAATCTGAAGATGATTAATTGATTAATTCTCTATAACAGCATACCCTGCCCATGGCAGGGCACAATCACACACACTATGGACAATTTAGAGATGTCAGTCAGCCTACAATGCATGTCTTTGGACTGGGGAAGAAACCAGAGTACCCGGAGGAAAGCATAGGGAGAACATGCAGACTTTTATTTAATGTTTAAACATTTCCGGTTCAATTTCCAGCTGCATTATTTTGCCTTATTACCATCAAGAGAGAGAAAAAAGAGAGGGTGGTGAGGGAACGACCATCTATAGCTGCTAGAACATGCAATAAGAGATAACATGAACTAGCTTGTTGGATGTCCAACAGCATTAACTGTAATTATACATTTTTAATAAATTAATTCATTAATAAACCAAAATATTGGCAAATGTTGGCAAATGGCTGTGGTATAAGTCTTTGGGACGTGCTGTTATAGAAAAATAGTCCACTTCAGGGTGGTAATGCATCACAACACATTGTTATGGATTAGTTTTCCACAACAGCACACCATGTTTTGTTTTGTTCCCTGCGTAAAATATGATTTAAAATGGACGTTTTTGAACTTCAGCTGCTGTTGAGATGCCTCACCACAGGGGCCAGATGAAGCGATGTAGGGAAGGTTCATGCTGAATCATTTATGTTCAGGCAACTCTGGTGAATATATGAAGAGAGAATATATACTTACACTTACATGACATGATCATATAAAACCTTGAAGCTGTTTAATATGAATTCTTAAGTGGTACAAATTCTCTGTGAGTGGTGCAGTATGTTGAAAGTATGCACTTGTAATTATTTAGGCATTTGATTTTCTTCATGTTATTTAACCTCAGCCCTTCCTCTTCTGCGCCTAGGCGACGTGATCGTCTACATCAACGACATCTGCGTCTTGGGCACCACCCATGCAGACGTGGTCAAGCTTTTTCAGTCAGTGCCCATCGGCCAGAGCGTGACCCTCGTGCTGTGCCGAGGCTACCCGCTGCCCTACGACCCCGAGGAGCCGTCGGCCAGCTCGACGGTGCCCCCTCTGGGCCTGGTGGATCCCTCGCTCCTGCTTAATGGACGCAGCACCTACGATAACTACATGGAGTACATGTCTCTGACGGGGCGCCTGCTTCCTGAGCACGGAGACTCTCTGTCCCAGGCGTCTCATCCCGGAGACACACACCTGGACGGATCACAGCCGCCGTCCCTCAACACACCGGGGCCTCTACACGACGACGCTGTCTCCATGGCCTCGTCGTCTGGGGCAACAGCCAGCGCTCAAGCAGCACCAGAGATTCTGAGCCTCACCATGACCAAAGGAGCTGAGGGTTTCGGGTTCACAATCGCAGACAGTCCAACAGGCCAGCGGGTCAAACAGGTGCAAATTTATTCTTATCTAATATGTTTTTATAACATTTTATATGTTTTTTTTTATTAGTACTTCTCGATTCTCGATTCTGATTGGTCAGAAGGTGTTGAATAATTTTCTATAACAGCAGCTCTGACAATAATTCTGGTTGAATTATTGGTATGGCAGATGGTCCACATAATCTTAGCCTAATAATAAACAAATAAAATAATAATAATAATAATAATAATAATAATAATAATATGGTGAAGCATTCTGTAAGGAGACGTTTATTTAACACTTATGGAAGGAGTCTCCACTGTCGGTGCTTTGTAACCATGGGAAGTCTTCAGGACAGAGGACTTCGGTTTCTCTGTGAAATGAAATGAAATGTAACCATAAATGGAAAAAAGTGTTCCATTTAAATAAACATTTTTAATTGTTGGCAAATTACTGTGATATAAAAGGAATAAAACATTTTTTGGGACATACTGTTACAGCAGTTGATTATTTTCCAGTAACAGCACACCCTGAAGTGCTTTATTCCTTATGAAATAAATGGCCAGTGAAATGTAATGAAATGAAATGAAAACAACAGATGAGGTTACACATTGTGGTGTTTCCACTGCCATGTCCATTATATTTTCATAATTTTTCATTATTACTCATTATTTACTGATTAATTTATTTTTATTATTGGTACGCTGTTTTTAAACGCCACTTAGTAGCCATGGTATGAACAAGATAGCGCCACCAAAGACGATGTCTGTTTTTCATCATGTGGGAATTATCTTCTTTATACCATGGCTATGTCAGGAAAGGTAGGCTGAGACAGATGCAGTTGCAGTTTACAGCTTCAATGAAGGCAATGCAGACAAATCCAAAAATCCAAAGGCAAGGTCAAGGTCAAAGATCAGACTTAAGTCAGGTGTTAACTAGGCAAACAGAGTTAACTAGGCAAAGGCAAAATTGCGAGAATCAAGACACCAGAACCAGAACATCAAACATGGAAGAATAAGTTCAGGTGTACAGGACAAAACTGATCGTTTACTTCACAAACTGGCTGGGAATTAAAGTCTCTTTATAAAGGGTGAGTGTGCGTGTGGGGAACTGGGAACAGGTGTGTGTGTGTGTGTGTGTGTGTGCATGTGTTCAGAATTCAGTGATTGGGAGCAGGTGAATGGTGTTGTGTTATGGGGAGTGTAGTCCGGGGTGGCCATGTTTGAAGGCTGGGGTCTGTTCTGGGAAGTGAAGTTTGTGGACTGCGTGGACCCGACAAGCTACTTCTCCACATTTAAAAAACTGACATTCTGTGTGTAGAGTGTAACATGTGCTTCTACAAAAACCTTATTGCATTTACAGATGGTACTCAACCAGAATACGTTTTTTTGCCGCCGTGGGTACCGCAGTTGCGGTGTTAACATGCTAAGTGGCGCTATAACCACAGATTTTCATTTTCACAGCTCATTTTCGCAAGTAACTGTCAACCGCGTCTTGCCAATGGGCTAGATTTGACGGTTGCAGTCAGTGGAGAATACAAGAAAAACACAATCTGTAAGTTAAAAACAAATCATATTAACAGAACCAAGTTTAGTACTTAAAAGCCCATGTAAGCATTTGCTGTTTAGAATGAATTCAAGCCGAATAGTAAATGTCAAGACTGTGTTCTGTGCTTACTTTTACATGTACTGTATAATGTAGTACTAGTACCCCGTATTTTATTTTATTAAACTTTAGAAAGATGTGCATTATTATTTATCAATGTATCTTGTGTTATTTTGTCCTTGCAATAAGATAAAAACGATAGAAAAGGTGGATTACGCTGCATGCGAGCATTAAGAGTGGAAGCCTAGTTGTCTAATACCCTACATTAATTACGCTGAAAAAAAAAAGGAATGTGGTCGCTTAGATTTAAGAAAAGACTCCAGACCCGCATTTTGGTTTTTTAATTTTCCATCTACTATCCATTTGGATAGCGGGCCCAGCGCGGTACCGTTTCCACCTTTGTGCCGAGCCATCCCCGTAACAGTTTGATTTGCATGTTTTGTGTTCTTTGGCTTGAACTAACGTAACTACATTTTGAAAGACATGAGGGAATAAAATAAAAATGAATAAGTGAAATTAGCCTTTTAAGTAACATAAATAAGCATGGTTGGGGAGTAACGGAGTACGAGCAAAAAAATAATAATTTTCCGTTCCGGTTCATGTACAGGTGCATCTCAATAAATTAGAATGTCGTGGAAAAGTTCATTTATTTCAGTAATCCAACTCAAATTGTGAAACTCGTGTATTAAATAAATTCAGTGCACACAGATTGAAGTAGTTTAAGTCTTTGGTTCTTTTTATTGTGATGATTTTGGCTCACATTTAACAAAAACCCACCAATTCACTATCTCAACAAATTAGAATACTTCATAAGACCAATAAAGAAAACATTTTTAGTGAATTGTTGGCCTTCTGGAAAGTATGTTCATTTACTGTACATGTACTCAATACTTGGTAGGGGCTCCTTTTGCTTTAATTGCTGCCTCAATTCGGCGTGGCATGGAGGTGATCAGTTTGTGGCACTGCTGAGGTGGTATGGAAGCCCAGGTTTCTTTGACAGTGGCCTTCAGCTCATCTGCATTTTTGGTCTCTTGTTTCTCATTTTCCTCTTGACAATACCCCATAGATTCTCTATGTGGTTCAGGTCTGGTGAGTTTGCTGGCCAGTCAAGCACACCAACACCATGGTCATTTAACCAACTTTTGGTGCTTTTGGCAGTGTGGGCAGGTGCCAAATCCTGCTGGAAAATGAAATCAGCATCTTCAAAAAGCTGGTCAGCAGAAGGAAGCATGAAGTGCTCCAAAATTTCTTGGTAAACGGGTGCAGTGACTTTGGTTTTCAAAAAACACAATGGACCAACACCAGCAGATGACATTGCACCCCAAATCATCACAGACTGTGGAAACTTAACACTGGACTTCAAGCAACTGGGGCTATGAGCTTCTCCACCCTTCCTCCAGACTCTAGGACCTTGGTTTCCAAATGAAATACAAAACTTGCTCTCATCTGAAAAGAGGACTTTGGACCACTGGGCAACAGTCCAGTTCTTCTTCTCCTTAGCCCAGGTAAGACGCCTCTGACGTTGTCTGTGGTTCAGGAGTGGCTTAACAAGAGGAATACGACAACTGTAGCCAAATTCCTTGACACGTCTGTGTGTGGTGGCTCTTGATGCCTTGACCCCAGCCTCAGTCCATTCCTTGTGAAGTTCACTCAAATTCTTGAATCGATTTTGCTTGACAATCCTCATAAGGCTGTGGTTCTCTCGGTTGGTACATCTTTTTCTTCCACACTTTTTCCTTCCACTAAACTTTCTGTTAACAAGCTTGGGTACAGCACTCTGTGAACAGCCAGCTTCTTTGGCAATGAATGTTTGTGGCTTACCTAGTGAACCAAACTGAGAGACCATTTTGAAGGCTCAGGAAACCTTTGCAGGTGTTTTGAGTTGATTAGCTGATTGGCATGTCACCATATTCTAATTTGTTGAGATAGTGAATTGGTGGGTTTTTGTTAAATGTGAGCCAAAATCATCACAATTAAAAGAACCAAAGACTTAAACTACTTCAGTCTGTGTGCACTGAATTTATTTAATACACAAGTTTCACAATTTGAGTTGAATTACTGAAATAAATGAACTTTTCCACGACATTCTAATTTATTGAGATGCACCTGTATGTTGTTCTAATAAGCTTTGAAAATAATAATAACACAAAATCAGTCACTGCTGATTTTTTTTTATTTGACAGTATAACAAAAATAATATAATAATGTTACATTGCTACCAATTTATTAATTCTGGTTGACTACCTACTGTAGGAATGCACTGATCACATTATTATTAGTAGTAGTAGTAGTAGGTGGAGGAGGAGGAGTAATAGTGGGAGGAGGAATAGTACTAGAAGGAGGAGGAGGAGTTGTAGTTGTAGGAGGAGTAGGAGTAGTAAGAATAGTAGGAGGAGAAGTTGTAGGAGGAGGACGAGGAGGAGTAGTTGTTGTAGTAGTAGGTGTAGTTGTTGTAGGAGGAGTAGGAATAGTAGTTTTAGTAGTAGTAGTAGTAGTTGTTGTTGTAGTAGGAGGAGTAGGAATAGTAGTTTTAGTAGGAGTAGGAGGAGGAGGAGGAGGAACAGGAGTTGTTGTAGTAATAGTAGTAGGAGGAGGAGGATGAGTAGTAGTAGGAGTTGTTGGAGGAGGAGGAGGAGTTGTAGTAATAGTAGTAGTAGTAGTTTGTGTTCATATGCATGATCTTTTGTCAGTCACTCATTTAGTTTGGCACATATTTTTTCCAGTAATTTGTAATTTGGTTAAAGGTTGGTAACACTGGTTGTGTTTAGCACTGTTAAACTGAACTTAACTGTATGACTGGAAGCCATATTGTTAAATTAATCCAATTTTTTTTTTTTTTTTTTGGATGATTTAATATTTACAGTACAACAAAATTGGCAACTTATTCATAAACTCATTCACATACCAGACTGAGGTCACAATCACATTAGCAAAATTAAAAACAAAAGTAAGAGAAAAGAGAAATAAATAAATACAATAAATAAAAGTAAGATACCATTTGTAGGGGGTTGTTATATGAGTCCAAACTTGTCTAACAATGAAAACAGGTTTCTGGCTTGGGGAATAGTCCCAATAATTGTTTTCAGCGAATCCACATATATAGATAGTTCTTTTTTTGAAAATGTGTAGTTGGGGTGGTGTTTTTAGGTATTTACATTTACGGATAAAATTGTTTTACAAAATTATTAAATTTTTTTTTGTCATCGAATATTATTCCAAATTTAACAGCATCCCAAGTAAAACAGGAATCTTTTGTTTCAATCAGTTGTACACATCGCTCCAAAAACCTTGAACAGAGTTGCAGTAAAAAAATAAAATAAATAAAAACTGTTCCATTGTTTCTATATCAGAATTACAGAATAAGCATACATTTGAGATTTCCATGTTAAATGTAACTCTTAGAAACTCTTTACTAGGGTAGATTTCATTTATAATTTTAAAGTGCATTCTTTGCATTTGGGGGCTATGAGATACGAAATATATTTCCTCCTTATTTCACATCTGGCTATTCTGTTGTGGTGATTAAGAATGTAAGTTCGTCTTACAGGACTCAGATAGCATTCTGGTACCAGACATTTCCTCAGAAATTTCTTAGTGCAGTGTTTGTCTATAAAATGCACTTGGTTTATCCTAGGCTTATGAATCTTAGGACTAGCCACTGTGTATTTTATATGTTCTCTTACTAATCTAATCATTGGTAAAGGGATACTTTTAATAATTTTTTATAAATCCTTTGAGGGCTCCAAATGAATCCAAATGAAACCAGTGACAATTATGTGATAATTACAATTACGACTATTCATGCAGCAATATATTAGCAAAATACTAGACTCCTGTTAGGTGTTTATTTCAAAGTTTGCCATCTTCTCACACTTATATTGTTGTATTCTTTTTATTTTTCATTTTTAAATTGTCTCTCGTGTTTATGTTGCATCGTGTTACATCTGACAGCAGAGAAAAAAACTCAGTTTTCCTTTTTTTTTTTTTTTTTTTTTTTTTTTTTTTTAAAGGCAAGCGCTTGTGTTTGAAATCAGTGGTCTAGATGTTATTGGAAAACCCTGTCTCAGCCGCTTAAACTCAAGAAAAATCTAGCAGCTTCAGAGGTGTGAATGACACGTGGGTGATTTGCATTATCTTAATGAGGAGCCCAGAAAATCAACTCAAGCAGCTGCATAACCTGTCTCTGAAAACATAAATTTGCCCATGCAAATATTTACATAACTTGATGCCATTTAAAAACTGTCAATCATTCCAGATTCGTACGCTGATTGGTTTTTTTGTTTTTATTTATCGAGCCGTTTATTCATCTGACATCCATTTATTAATTTCATCTAATACTGATGTCAAATACCAATAGCGAATACTCTGCGCATCACTAATTGTATTATTATCAGTGCAGCTTTATTACATGGTGTAGCTGTTTGGAACACTATGTGTTGCACGGCTTGTTCAGGTGCTGGAGCCGCAGGGGTGTCCGGGCCTGTGTGAAGGGGATCTGATAGTGGAGATTAACCAGCAGGGGCTGCAGGGCCTCAACCACTCACAGGTGGTGCAGATCCTGAAGGACTGCGCCGTGGGGACCGACGCCACCCTCGTCATCCAGAGAGGAGCAGGAGCAGGTACGAGGATGTCTCTCTTTCTTCTTTTCACATTTCGTCTAAACAAAGTTTACGTGTTATTAAATTATTCCCGGTGAGAGTGTTATTACATCTGCATTTGCGTTGTGTTCATTTGTATTCATGAAAATTTTAGTTTTTTTTTTTTACACTGGGGTAAACACTAAACAGATAATTATCCAAAATATAATACAAAATAAATAATGCATGTTGTATTTTAGAAACATTGGCTATCACATTGGAGATAGAAAATCTCTAAAAAGTTTATTGATATTTGTCTGTAGTGCACAAAGGAGTTTTGAGATTTTTTCTTACTTCACCTACACATGTTCCAAATTGTCTGCTTGGTGCATTTTCTTTTCAGTACACTTCTTACCATGTCTTGTCTTCTTTATTCAGGACTTTAATGCTTTTTTCTTGTTTGTGTTATTGAGTGTTGTGCTAAACAGCTTCATGTCCAGCCAGACGAATGTAACCTAGGGTTCAGCTAAGATCTCTGTACACACACTGTGACATCTGATGTTCTTTTGATGTGAAAATGTTGCCTGAGGAGAGAGCATTCCACTCAAATCACTCCACCTCTGTACACGCACTGACCAGACTGAGGCGTGTGTGTGTGTGTGTGTGTGTGTGTGTGTGTGTGTGTGTGTGTGTGTGTGTGTGTGTGTGTGTGTGTGTGTGTGTGTGATTGTGGCTGTCGGTGTGTGGAAGCTTGAGTTAAAATTCCATGGCATCATTTCAGACTCATTTGGCTGGATTCATCCTAAGCCTGTGGGACTGCAGAACATCCTGGCAGGCACGAGCAGTGATGTTTAGTGCTAATTCTGAGCCGCGCCAAAATAATCGGCTCTGATATCATGCTCTGAACTGCACCGCTCACTATTACTGATATATCGATATTCCTGCATCCATTTATGATGTTCTTGAAATGACCTCCGTCTTGTTAGCACATCTTGTGCTTTTGCGTTGAGGTACATTGTGGGTTTAATTGAATGCCTGCAGCCTTAAGCGGTGCAGCCAAGCGATCCAGTCTCACCTGGGTGATTCATACCTGACCTTTTCCTTGAACTCGGAACGAGCAATCATCCCGGAGCGGATCAGGAGCAAAACAAGCAGATGAGAGTCTGATTTTTTTTTTTTTTCATTCCCACCTCGGCTCACGCCGATCTACCAGCACGACCATTACAGCAAATGCTTCACTCATTTCATCCTGCTGTCAGAACGAAGCAACATTCATTCCACACGCTCCATTCCTGTCTGTATTCTCATTTTTTTCACACCCTCTCTCATCCTCTGTTTATATTACACAAGCCCGTGGCCCTGAAAGACCTCTCTAGTACAAACACACAGTGAGGTTTCAAATAAGCAAACGAGAGACATCCTGAGTGAATCACGGCTTACTGAGTGCGAGACTATTCAATTCCAGCGCCGGCACGCTGCCAAGGTCCCAGCCAGAGTCGGCCATGTTCACAGCTCTCTCCTCTCAGTGCTGCGATTAGAGTACAGCTCTCACACTGAGCCACAAGCCACAAACCGACGGCACTCTGTGCCAGTTAGGATGAAGATGTTTAATAGAGAGGAGGGATAGTTATAGAATAAGCCAATCGAGGGCTGGCACATCACTTAAATAACCCTTAAATGAAATAACCCTTGAATTTATTTCATGTAGGTCCAGTTCACCTAAAACAACATGATGATTTTCAAGGAGTGAAACACTTCAGATCTATACTGTACCCTTTTTCTCTAAATTTGGTCATTTGCCAATTCCTACCCACTAGCTAGCTCTCACCTATGTCCTCACAGCTAACAGTGTAAAGTATAAGGGCTAACACATGCTTCCTCCAAGACATGTGAAGCCAGCCACTGCATCTTTTCAAACCGTTGCTCGTGGTACATCACAGAGCAGCTGAACACACTTGGAGGAAAGTGCTAACTGAGTGTGAGAATGTGATTCTCTCGGGATGCTCTGATTGACAGGGGAGAGAGTAACACCATCCCACCCACCCAGAGAGCACAGCCAATTACTCTTTCTTGGACTCCCGGCCACGGATGGCTGTGGCATCATCAGAATTTGAAATATCTTGAAGATAGGGCAATTGCTTCTCTGTTGCACCACTTGGGAGTCCCACATTATATCTTTTTTTAGTGTTAAATTTACTAAAGAATCTTTATTTTTCACATTTTTTACTAATTCACTAATTTTATCTTTATTTTTTTCTGAGACCATCATGTCAGTTGCCTAAATTAAGCAATTTAATACTAAATACAGAAAAATGTAGTCTTGTAGTCTTTCAGACTATCTTTAGTAAAGACTGACATGACAGTCTCAGAAAAATAAAGATAAAATAATTTTAAAAATGCACAAAAGCACCTACACGTTCAACTTAATCAAGAAATCCAGATTTTAACAATATGCATATTGCTAACGCCCCCAGATGTACATGCCACACCCCCATCTGTCACATTTTCAACACTATCTCAGTTTTTCTAATGATTATTTAGTAAAAGAATGGGACTGAAGTGACAAATTGCTCAGTGTGTCACCATATTAACATCATTTCTGGTGATCTGATCCCAAGTGGACAGCCCTAAGTACAGGTTTGATTCAAATGCGGCCTGGAGACACATTGTAATCCATTCACTCACAACAACAAACGCCATGCCCCCATGTTCTAAAATCTTGATAATGTGCCCTCTAGGTTGCCCTTAGAGGGGAGAAAATGTGATGAAGTGCCCAAATGGCTGCCCTTCAAATGGAGAAAAAAACTTGATAAAATGACCTCTAGGTTCTGCAACATGCAGGGAAATGTGATGAGAAGTGCCCTCTAGTCCTATGTGTGACAAAACATGAGGAAGTGCCCTCTAGCTTGTTCCTACATGTGAGAAAATGTGATGAAGTGCCATCTAGGGTGCTGCTATGTCCAAGAAAGCTTGATGAAGTACCCCCTAGAGTGTTCCTAAATGCGTGAAAACATGATGAAGTGAACTCTAGGGTGTTCCTACATGTGAGAAAATGTGATGATGTGTCCTCTAGGGTGTTGCTATGTGTAAGAAAACATGAACTTCCCTCTAGTTTGCTGTTACGTGTAAGTAAATGGGATGAAGTGCCTTCTAGGATGCTCCTACATGTGAGAAAACATGATGAAGTGCCCTCTAGGGTGTTTCAAAATGTGTGAAAACATGATGAGGTGCTCTCTAGGGTGTTCCTACAGGTGAGAAAATGTGATGAAGTGCCCTGTAGGGTGCTGCTATGTGCAAGAAAACATGATGAACTTCCCTCTAGTTTGCTGCTATGTGCAAGTAAATGGGATGAAGTGCCCTCTGGGGTGCTCCTACATGTGAGAAAACATGATGAAGTGCCCTCTAGGGTGCTCCTATATGTGAGAAAACATGATGAAGTGCTCTCTAGGGTGTTTCCACATGTGAGAAAATCTTATGAAGTGCCCTCTAGGGTGCCTTTATGTGCAAGAAAACATGAGGAAAGGCCCTCTTGGGTGTTCCTACATGTGAGAAAATGTGATTAAGTGCCCTCTAGGGTTCTCCTTCATCTGAGAAAACATGATGATGTGCCCTATAGGCTCCACTACATGCCAAAAAATTAGATGAAATGCCATCTAAGGTGCCCTTCCAGTGGGCAATATGTGATGCGGTGCTCTATATGGTTCCCCTACATGTAAGGACACATGATGAAGTGCCCTCTAGGTGCTGCTGCCCTTTTCTTTTTATTTTATTTTTTGGTCCACACATGCTTCATATGCTGTATATATAATGTAGAATATAGTGGAAACTCGGGTCTGCAAAGTAGACTATATACCGAATTTATGTAGGTCTAAGCAGGAGGAAATAGAATTAATTAACTAAAAGTGCATTTGTGCCTTTCAAGATTTACTCGGTTAAGTGTAAATGTATGTAAATGTCAGTATCCACATTAAATACACTCTCCCAAATGGCATCCAAATAGCACGTCTGTTCCGACAGCACTGAAGGATCATCTACTCAACGTTATTCACAAAAGGTGAGACATGAAAATGCCAGGTGTAAAGGGCTTCTCCATCTCAGCTGTCCACTTGTGCTCGGATCACCCGAAACAGAGCTCACTTTGCTTTTGACTTTAAAAAAGCTGCCTCTGTGTTGTTCTTTCCCACTCTCTTGTCTACCTCTCTGCACGCTCTCTGTTTGCAGTAGTGCCTTCGTCAGAGCTATTCACAGCACTGTTATGATAGGGCAGGTTGATACGTCTGTTCCCCTGACTCCTTAACCGGCGTGCTGTATCACTTCAGCCATGGCATTTCAGTGTAGCGGACAGCTCCTCTCAGACCCGTGACATTTCATACCTCGGACAACTCCCGTTCCTCCACTCCTCCGGTCTCTGATCTCATCTGAACCGCTCGTCACGCCGAGCCTCATGGGAAACACAGACGTCCTCCACATACCCGATGATTCACTGAGCGCCAGTCTGCAGCTTCCACACTTAACACCGGAACGAAAGGAGGCAGGGAAGACTTAGTGACAGTGTTATGAATGAAATCCGGGATCCGGTGTTTTATTTTAATCACACTTACCATCAATGAATAATATGTGTGTTTGTAGGGTTTAAATTGTGTTACAGGCACTAAATAATAAATTAGCAATATTCTGGGACAACTTCAAATACAGACAGTGATGATATTTGAAATATATACAGTATATAGTGTAGGGTTATAGAGTGCACACTGTTATCTGTCTTGGTTTGCTTCAGGCTTGAGCTTGTGTTAAAGATCAGGTTTGATTTGACAACGTGATGCCGATGTCCTGGTCAGAAAAGAATGTAAAAGAAAAAACTGCCATCCTCCTTGTCCATTCCTTGGGATTAATGTTATTATGCCATATCACTTTTATAGATTAAATTGTTATGTTATTATTATTATTAACAAATGTGCTCTAGACAATAAAGCTGGTGATCTAGATGCGATTGAGAAACCTCATCTAACACATCCATCCATTTTCTGTACCACTTATCATACACAGGGTCACGGGGAGCCTGGAGCCTATGCCAGGGGATGGGGTGCCAACCCATTGCTGGGCACAATCGCACACACATTCACACATTTCAGACAATTTAGAGATGCCACAATGCATGTCTTTGGACAGGGGAGGAAACCGGAGTACCCGGAGGAAACCCCCGAAGTACGTGGAGAACACGCAAACTCTGCGCACACAGGGGCGGAGGTGGGAATCGAACCCCCAACCCCAGGGAATGCTAGGCAAACAGGCTAACCACTAAGCCACCATGCTCCTCCATCTCAGACATTTCTACATACAAACGAAAAAAAAATCTGGCAACCTCGGAGACATGAACTCCAAATAGCATATTTGCGTAATCGGAATGGAGAGCCCAGAAAATCAACATAAGCATTTTCGCACTCAGTCTTAATATGAGTAACTTTCCCTGCGCAAATACTGCCATTACTTCTGGACTCACGGATTGTGAATACGGCCTCCACAGTGGAGGTGGTTATACAGAATGGGTTGCCAGATTGGATAATTGTTTCTAAAACAATCAATGTTTAAAACCAAGCCAGTGGATTACGAGTGACATTAAACTGCTGCCAAATTACATTGAACTTAATTAAATCAATCAGCACAAGGTCACTAGACTATCCAGACGACTGGATGTAAGAATAGCCCAGCTTGTGAGACATGACCTGGCAACCCTGGAAGAAATCGATGCTTTTAATGAGTAATGTAGTGGAGTGTAAAGTGTTTTTTTTTTATTTCATGATTTATTTGCCGTATTTTGCACCCCTAGATGTATTGTACACTGTTTAAAATTTCCAGTAGGACTACAAGATGGTTTGTATGAGTCATGTCTGATTGTGTCTCAGTTTTGATGCGAACTAAAAAAAACAACTTTCAGACACTCAATAGTTGTGATTTGTGTCTTAATCCCCTACAGGCATGACATTTCATCCCACTGTAACACACTTTATATGTGGATGGGATGTTAATTTTAAAAAAACTCTTGAATGATGAGAAATAAATAGCAAATATTGTGTGTCGGTTCTGCCCTTGACAGAACTGACAAAACGGAGTTCACGCCGTCATCTGTTTTGCAATCTCATCTCAGAATTGAGCTTGTGTTCGGGGAAGAGAGGCTCAGTGTCTTGGCAGCGGCGTGCATTTGGCTTCACGTTCCGCTCTTGGTGGTTCATCCAAGCTCCGTCCTGGTCATATAGCTTTCAGTGTAATCGTGTTAGTTTAAGCAGGCATGCAAATGGCTTCCTCTCACCTCTCACACGTGCATGCACAGTACACACACACACACACACGTGCATCACACAAAGCATATTATTGTTTATATGCATGGACTATGACACGCTTGCTTTTGAAAGACTAACACTGAAACTTGCTTAGCTCACAAATAAAGCCTTGCCACACTGGTTCTGTGCTTTTACAGGTTTTAATTAAATCACAGAAGCAACTACAAATGTCAGCTGCACACAACTGGCATAATTAGCCAAAGTTCTTTCAGCTCAGAGGATTTACTTGTTATATTTATATGTCTGTTATTTTTCCCCCTGTTATCAGGAGAGTGCGAGTTTTTTTCTTGACAATGACACAAGGGGTCCTGGAGAGCAAAACTGGCCATGCTCCCTGAGTGGGCGTGATCTTATACACTCTCCCCTGTCAATTACAGCAACGCTAGCCAATCATGGGCGTCTGTGAGCTCATGTATGTGGAAGAGGGCAGATAGAGCTTTCCTCCAAGTGTTTGTTTGTACTGTGATATAGCGTGAGCAGAAGTTCAAAGAGATGCAGTGTGGATGCAAATTCATGTATCTCAGTGGAAGCACGTGTTAGCCTTCACCGTCCCTGGTTGGTAGCTGTCGTGTGATAGGATGGGAATTGGCATATAACCAAATTGGGGGAGGAAAAGAGGGAGGATTTTCACTGGGGTTATATCATAAACTCTATGGCTATAATTTGCAAAACATTTGCAGTTGTAAAAATGCGCAAACAAATTGAAAACATAAAACATGCTAGCTGATTTACTAGCAGGGTAGGGCTAGGTATTGCAGGGTTATTATAGTTTTAAAAATATTGTTAGTTTTTATTTTTATTTTGTTTTGTGTATTGGTTTTTAATTTCAGTTTCATTTCAGTTAGTTTTAATGGTGTATAAATAGTTTTTGTTTCATTTTTATCTTTTGAAAATCATTACTTTTAGTTTGTATTTCGTTTTAGTATCGTTTTGTATGGTAAAAGCCTTGATATTTGTAAACGTGTATTTGACAAAGGTGGAATAAGTGATCAAAAGACAAGATTATCTTCTTAAATGCACTTTCAAATTTATTGGATTCTTCCCCTTTATTAAAGCACCACAAATGTTTCCAACGCTGATGATTACCATGCATTTGCTTTTTTCAGCAAAATCCCAAACTGGGCTCTGTCTTTTCCTTCCTATTAATTTCGCCATTAACGCTCCACTGCTACTAAATTGCTGCTGTACCGAGGAGTTCTAATATACATTGCTCTGAAATCTACTGGTCATTTATGATTCAGCAACATTGATGGATCCACTCCGTTCAACCTCTGTTTTTAAGTCAGACCACCCAACATTTAAAATACGAAAACGTAAGCTTTATTCTCTGAAATTCTATTTAGTTTTTGTTTGTATTGCAGGTGGACATTATAGTTGCAGTTTAGGTTTTGTTTATTTTAAACTCTCATTTTTATTTCAGTTAACGAAAATGTTTCACTAATAGTTTTTGTTTTCATGAGATAGATATATATATATATATATATATATATATATATATACACATATACACACACACACACACACACACACACACACACACACACGTGCATCTCAATAAATTAGAATGTCATGGAAAAGTTCATTTATTTCAGTAATTCAACTCAAATTGTGAAACTCGTGTATTAAATAAATTCAATGCACACAGACTGAAGTAGTTTAAGTCTTTGGTTCTTTTAATTGTGATGATTTTGGCTCACATTTAACAAAAACCCACCAATTCACCATCTCGACAAATTAGAATACTTCATAAGACCAATAAAAAACATTTTTAGTGAATTGTTGGCCTTCTGGAAAGTATGTTCATTTACTGTACATGTACTCAATACTTGGTAGGGGCTCCTTTTGCTTTAATTACTGCCTCAATTCAGCGTGGCATGGAGGTGATCAGTTTGTGGCACTGCTGAGGTGGTATGGAAGCCCAGGTTTCTTTGACAGTGGCCTTCAGCTCATCTGCATTTTTTGGTCTCTTGTTTCTTGTTTGTGACTTTGGTTTTCAAAAAACACAATGAACCAACACCAGCAGATGACATTGCACCCCAAATCATCACAGACTGGAAACTGAACACTGGACTTCAAGCAACTGGGGCTATGAGCTTCTCCACCCTTCCTCCAGACTCTAGGACCTTGGTTTCCAAATGAAATACAAAACTTGCTCTCATCTGAAAAGAGGACTTTGGACCACTGGGCAACAGTCCAGTTCTTCTTCTCCTTAGCCCAGGTAAGACGCCTCTGATGTTGTCTGTGGTTCAGGAGTGGCTTAACAAGAGGAATACAACAACTGTAGCCAAATTCCTTGACAAGTCTGTGTGTGGTGGCTCTTGATGCCTTGACCCCAGCCTCAATCCATTCCTTGTGAAGTTCACTCAAATTCTTGAATCGATTTTGCTTGACAATCCTCATAAGGCTGCGGTTCTCTCAGTTGGTTGTGCATCTTTTTCTTCCACACTTTTTCCTTCCACTCAAATTTCTGTTAACATGTTTGGATACAGCACTCTGTGAACAGCCAGCTTCTTTGGCAATGAATGTTTGTGGCTTACCCTCCTTGTGAAGTGTGTCAATGATTGTCTTCTGGACAACTGTCAGCTCAGCAGTTTCCCATGATTGTGTAGCCTAGTGAACCAAACTGAGAGACCATTTTGAAGGCTCAGGAAACCTTTGCAGGTGTTTTGAGTTGATTAGCTGATTGGCATGTCACCATATTCTAATTTGTTGAGATAGTGAATTGGTGGGTTTTTGTTAAATGTGAGCCAAAATCATCACAATTAAAAAAACCAAAGACTTAAACTACTTCAGTCTGTGTGCATTGAATTTATTTAATACACAAGTTTCACAATTTGAGTTGAATTACTGAAATAAATGAACTTTTCCACGACATTCTAATTTATTGAGATGCACCTGTATATGTGTGTGTGTGTGTGTGTGTGTGTGTGTGTGTGTGTGTGTGTGTGTGTGTGTGTGTGTGTGTGTGTTAATAGTAAATAACCTTGAGGTATTGTTTAAGCGTTTTTTTGTATTGAAGCCAATCCGATACCTTAAATTCCTTGTGTATTTCACCCAGATTCTCTACTCTCCAACGCCAATAGAGCAGAGCTTCTCTTTGAGCAGTCATAAACTCAGCCGTTTTCTTGACAGACATTGATCCTGGGTTTAATCAAATGTTTCCACAGGTTTGACCAGTTACTGAGATCCAAACGCATCACGTATCCAAAATAGGCTTTTAACTATACGATAGTACCAGATTACTACTGAAGACTGTATTTCATATGAGCAAAACAGCATGTACATTTTGCACATTAATGTATCATTGAACTTACATCGACAGTTGGAAGTCGGAGCTCTGAATGGCGTCCTTTTCGACCATTTTTGTGCTGCAAAGTGAGGGAAAAAAACATGAACGCGTCCATGTTCGTCTTTTTTATCAACAAATTAGCCAGCTAACTGTGATGAGTGACATATATTTTCCTCCTCAAAACAACAAAATGTATAATGCTATAGACTTAACAAGGAAACCTTTCTGTATGATGATTGATCTGATTGATGTAAATTTAATAAGTGCTACTTTGTTTAGTACCGATGCTGCGAGCAGCCATGTTGATTTGACATCACTTGCTGAACTCAGGGCTGAGGAGACCGTCCTGAGTTCCAGAGCAGGAATTCCGAGTTGAGTTGACTTTTTTCTAGTCAGAAATTATTTAATTAGTTATGACCTTTAGTCGATTGCAGCATTAGTGTAATGACTATACAATTTGGGGCGTTTCTAACTAAATGTACAAAGTACAGGGCAGTGTCAATGCAAATTGACTGATTTAGCACTTAGTAAAACTGAAACCCACTTTAGGAACAGTGTGTACGTGCGCGGGTTAATAAATCCGGAGAGGATGTATTAAATTTCTGGATGCCTGTTTCTTTCAATTGAAGACAAAAATGATAGTATTTACTAAGCCATATTACAGTAGATATGTGTGTTCACACCTGTGATGCCAGCAACATTTAAACAGAGACTGTGAAAAGGGTTTCATTTACACTTACGTTCTCCTCATCTGACTTTACACATGATGTAATTCATGCAGTTATTCTTTGTAAATCAGTCGTAGCACACACACACACACACACACACACACGCACACACACACACACACATACTATTGATCCCATTATACATGTGAATTAGCACTTGCTATTTTAGATCTCAGTAAATCAGGGCCACAATTTATTATTGAACATTAATAATGACAATCAACATTAAAGTAGTCAAAGTGTGATTTTTAAATGCTGAACTCTTCTTGGTTGATTGAAAATACATTGGATTTTGTGTGAAGGTTTTTACCATAGCGATACATTTTAAATAGAAATATATCACATACATACAGACTTTCTCAGTCCTCAGTCCTCATGTGCTTTACTCATCAGATCTGATATACAAATGTTTGCAGGATGAAGTTGCACCTGAACCTTTTCTGTTAGCTAGTGAAGTAACGCTACTGAACAAAATTGTGGTTATTATGCTAACATATTTTGTCGTCTTTGCTGTTAAATAAATTCAATTTCTTTGGCTTTTGCTTTATTGGATTCTGATTCAGCTGCATGCATCGGGATTGATTTGCAGTAAATCATTGTAACCTTGAAGAATGCTGCTAAGCATCTAAACTTGAAGTGTGTATGCTCTGTGTGTGTGATTCAGTAAATCTGTGTATAACAATGGAACTGCCAGGGATGCAATAATATCATTTTTTCGACTAAGTACAAGCACGAGTGCATGTTTATGGTACACTGTGATAGCAGTACAGAAATGAGTACTAAATGGAAAAAAAATTAGAGATGTACCGATTGCAGTTTTTGCCGATTCCGATTTCCGATTTTTTTGTAAGTGTGACCTGCCGATACCGATTTTTGCCGATTCCGATTTTCTTTCTAAGAACTATAATCGACAGCATATACAAACAAAAATCTACTTTTCTTCAATGCAAAATTTTATTTTCATAATAAAAGAATTATTAAACATTACAATTTCCCCCAAACTGCACTAAGTTACAGGATCTTCTCTCACTTAAACAACTTTCAAATAAAGTGCTCTGTGACTGGAAAGAGGTAGAAATAACAATTAACTGAAAATGAGTTGCTTTATAGAACAAAACAGATCTCATTTTCCACTGTGTTTATAAATTGACCTTTTTCTCTTTTTTACTCGTCTCACAAAAGTCCAAAGATTACAAGCCTATGAACAAAACTGAAGTGTACAATACTCTTCCAAATATTAATAGGTGCAGTGGCTAATAATTAAATAACAAGTGTAACGAGTAGAATTAGTTACTGCTCCTTTAAGGCGGAACGCTCTCTCTTACTCCCTCACTGATGATTGGGCAGTCGGTAGACGGAGCGCGAGCTGTGATCATCGCATGTATGCATGTAAAGCCTGGTTATATTTCTGTTGCTCTTTGCTCCGTTTTATTTATGTTCAGTAACACAGTTGTTAGTGGAGTGTTTTGCAAACTGCCCCATGTGTGCGGGGGATCGACAATGCTGATAATAAACCACTGTGAAATATCAGATACGTGAGTTTTGCTTACACCTGGCTACAACCATTCAGGCAAGCTATCCGGCCTCTCTGTGTAAAGCGTTACACAAGGCACCTTTTCTTTGTTGCCAACATATGTATACTTGAGCATTAATGGCAAGTTTTTCTTCACAAACAGAAGCATCTCTGCCTTGTCACCTGATAATCGGTTTCTCCTTTCATCTATCACATGTCCAGCCAAGCTAAACAAGCGATCACTTTCAATGCTTGTACATGGAGCAGAGAGGTATTGGCTCGGGCAAGTGGAGCAAGCGCAGGGAAACGATCTTTGTTGATCCTCCAATAGGTCAATGGGTTTTCGCGTTTTTGCCTACTACATGTTTACATGCGGCTGTGAGCGTGGCTGTGATGTTATTGCCTGTGCCGCTGTCAACAACACGGAACGGCTCGGTATCGGAAAGACGTGAGACTGACCGGCCGGTCACCGGTCCGGGCCGAGCATGCGGAAAATCGGCCGATTCTGGTCCCTGGCCGGTCGATCGGTGCATCTCTAAAAAAAAATGACAAAAAACTGAAAGAATATTACCCAAAAAGTTTGAGTAACTTTGGAGACATATGGAACTCATACAAAATGCACTAAATTAGGCAAGTCCTAAGTGTAAATGTATATTAAATATATTATGTTAACCAAATAAGTAACGTAAATTTACTTGGATTACATGAATATAAAGGAATGTTATTTGTATTATTTTCACCAGGTTACTTTCATTTCATTTATTATCATTTTTCATCATAAATTATTCAAAAAGATTTACTCTGTTGTGAAGATTTTTATTGTTTTCAAGTTAAAAATACTTATTATTTATTGTTAATTATTTGATATTTTAATTCAATGTAATCGGTTTCCAGCGGAGGTTAGTTCTTATGATGTTAGCTACACCATTCCAGATTTAGTCTCCCTTTGCTATTATAACAACCTCCACTCTTCTGGGAAGGCTTTCCACTAGGTTTCTAGATTTTGGAGCGTGGCTGTGGGGATTTATGTCCATTTAGCCACAAGAGCATTAATGAAGTCAGGCCCTGGTGTCAGTTGAGGAGACCTGGGGCTCAGATGGTGTTCCAGTTCATCCCGAAAGTGTTCAGTGAGGTTGAGGTCAGGGCTCTGTGCGGGACACTCAAGTTCTTCCACTCCAACCTTGGCAAACCATTTCTTCATGGAGCTCACTTTGTGCTCAGGGGCATTGTCATGCTGGAACAGGTTTGGTTGGTTCCAGTGAAGGGAAATTGTAATGCTACAGCATACAAAGACATTGTATACAATCGTGTGCTTCCAACTTTGTAGCAACAGTTTGGGGAAGAACCACATATGGGTGTGATGGTCGGGTGTCCATGTACTTTTGGCCATATAGTGTAGTTGAATTTTAATTAAGTGCATTCGCTAGGTACATTAATTAACTTGGATTGAGGAAGGTTGCAGGGGGTTTAGTTACACTTCTGTCCAGCTGTAAGTAAAGTACATCTTATTGTCTTTGTTGGAACAGAAGCTCTCATCTATCACTGATAGTAGCTGATAGTCAAGAACAACATACTGGGTAAGGGCTGTTATTTTTACCCACCAAGTGTTGTCTCTAGACATTTCTCTCGCCTAGGCCGCCGTTGGTTACTACGGTGTGCTGTTAGTGCTGAGCTTCGTGTTTAAAATGTTTTATCAGGTTCTTTGTATTGTAGGAAGATGCTGTTGCTTCTCTTGATATTTTCACAGAGCACAGTTTGCAGTCTGCTTTTATTAATTGTGAAATACGTCCAGATCGCTGTCATTTCATGTCGTCTGTTCATTAGTGCAGAAACGTGCATTAGGCTTGCATCACATAGTATCACATGGAATTGGCTGTTGGTATTGGAGCGTTTTTAATGAGTTATGAAAAAATGAAGCATCAGTATCAGTACCAGTGTATGCCATTAATTACAATCCTGGGCCTGGGCTGAAGCTTATGATGTAATTATCTCACAAATAAACTCGACTCATCATCATTTGCTGATGATGACAGTGACAGTTTGGGAATGGATTGTGATTTCATTTCTTTTTCTCTTCTCTCTTCTCTTTGTTAGGACACTTCTCTTCCTGGGATGGTGCCAAACAGGTAAACAGATCTGAAATATCTACTTCTCAATATCTCTGTGTCGTCTGAGGTTTGACATGTAATATTTAGATGTCATGAATAAGTATAGCCAGCATACTTCGATGGGAGTAATCAGAAATCAGAACTGTTTTTTGGAGGAGCATCATTTTAAAATGAGGCACTGTCGTGGTTACATGACATATAAATATTGTATCTCTCTACAAGTCACATAATAGCATTGGAATACAAATACAGATATTATTCCTTTCCTTTCCTATCTGCAGTGACAGTGCTGAAAGATCTGAAAGCCTCATGGAGTAAAGGATCAAATCACATCTTTGTGTAGTATAATAGGATCTGGCTACAAGTGGAGGTTGGCCTTTAGCACTGATCTAACACCGTCTACTCTTCCCTGAAGCCTAATATTACTTTTTACCCATTCTCAGAGAGTGGCGAGCACAGATTTGCATTAAAGTAATATTGCTGCACAACAGGTAAGTCCCAGTCTGTAGCCACGGGATCACCGAGTGTCATAAATGGGGAAAGATAAAAGAACAAAGTGACAGAAACCTTAATGCAGTCGCAACGGGTGTTCTGCCAATTCAGCGTGTCTCCATGTCCCTGTGTTCGAAAACAAAGACCTGTAACTGAAGATGAGGTTTGTGTGTGTGTGTGTGTGTGTGTGTGCGTGTGCGTGTGTGCGTGTGTGTATGTGTGCGTAAAGGCAAAAGGCATTTGTCGTGAAGAGAAATGATTCCAGGGCTGACGATTATGCAGATCATTCTCAATTGATATTCCTGCACTCTGTTCCCTAAGATCTCGCTGTTTCATCACGCTGTCATAGAAGGCGAATTGCTTTGCCAGACCATGAACAAGCTTTTGTCAGCACCGGATCCCGACTGACTCTAAAAACGAGAGCTGTCTCCTTGTGATTTTCGGCCGTCATCATGCTGTGATACGGGTTATGGTGTAGTATATCCCAGTATTTTATCATTGACTTCATGATGACTCATCCAGAATCCAAGACTATGTTGCAAAAAAAAAACCTACTATGTATGGAAAAAGTAATTGATTCTTAGATATGTCATATTTTTCTTTGTGAACGATTTTTCACTGATACACAAAATGGCATAATCCAATTTTTATGTAGACGTACCAAACATGACACCTTTCAGACATTTGGGTTTGAGATCAAAAGATGAATATGAGAAGAGAGTTTAGAATTTCAGGTTTTATTTCCTGGTATTTATATGTTGATATGTTAAACAAAACAACATAAAACAGCACATTTTGTATCAGACCACCCAATTTGTAGGTGGAAAACAACAACAGCTGATGACAGAAACGTTGTGAGAGCTGTGAAGAAAAACCCAAAAACAACAGTCAGTGACATCACCTACAACCTCCACAGGGCAGGAGTGAAGGTATCACAATCCACCAGTCGAAGAAGACTTCAAGTGCAGAAATACAGAGGTCATACCACAAGATGCAAACCACCCATCAGCAGTAAGAATCGGAATTCCACAGTGAAATTCGCAAAGAAATACTGAGATGAGCCAAAAAAGTTCTGGAATCAAGACTAACCTCTACCAAAGTGATGGAAAGGCCAAAGTGTGGAGAAAGAAAGGATCTGCTCATGATCCAAAGCATACAAGCTCATCTGTGAAACATGGTGGAGGTAGTGTCATGGCTTGGTCTTGCATGGCTGCTTCTGGACAGGCTCACTAATCTTTATTGATGATTCAGAAGTTTACAGGAACATTTTGTCTGCCAATTTACAGAAGAATTCATCCAAATTAATCGGGAGAAACTTCATCATTCAGCAAGACAATGATCCAAAACACACTGTTTGGTGATGTCAGTGAGTCGCAGGTTATTGATGCAGTTATTGCAAGCAAGGGATGAGCAACCAAATATTAACTGTTATTTACTTCAAGACTTTTCTGTTCCTATTCTTATGCTCGTCCCAAAAATTGGGTGGTCTGATACAAAAGGTTCTATGTTTTATGTTACCAGCGTACTGGTAAAGTCTTCAGCCCTGGGAAAGTCTATTACGCAGATGTAGAATTTTACGTGGTGAACACAGATCAGCGGAGTGATACACACAGTGCATTGTCCCAGTGCAGTTATAGGAAATATAAGCATACATAAAGGGGGCTGATTCCATTTACTTCCATTTAGTTCCATTTAGTTAGTGGACATTTTTAAAAAGGTATAAATGATACCAAGGATACTAATGATATCTCAGAAAAGTGTATCATGACATACATAATTTATCGAGATCTCAATATTATATCGTCATCATCATCATATCACCCGAATATATTTTAAATAGTTCTAATGGAAATACATTTAAGCCTTATTTTTTTGTGACAGATGAAAATAATATTGTTTTAAAAGAAACAAAAAAAGAAATTCCCACCATCCACTTTGAAGGATCTTTTGTACAACAAGGATCATGATTTTTTTTTTTTCCTTTTGTGTTAAACAAAGACTAAGCCACTCTAATATTAGTTGCCTAGATTTAGGGGAACCTCGTCTTGGCTTCTTTGGATCTCGGTGTGAGCGGCATTAGCAGGCAGACAGACCCGGAGTGAAAAGCTAACAGGTATCCGCTGAGATCCGTCGTGCCCGAGGCATCAGACTGTGGCACTGCTGCTCTCCTGCCACACTTCACACACACTCTTTCAGTGCTCAATCCATCTCCCGCAGGGACAGCCAGATCTCTCAGAGCAGAGGAACAGAGAGCGAGAGCACAGGAATAATGAGCTGGTTCGTCTTTACCATGCACCGAATGCACGCTAGTCAACTTGCTGTCACTTTTACACACGCACAGATGTATATGTGGATATTTTGTGGCATGTTTTACCAACAAAAAAGAAAGAAAGAAAGAAAGAAAATTCAGCTCTATGTGCATGGGAGGTGATGCAATAGTGTGTTATGCCGGTGTGCTGTTGTCTGGAGCTGCTTTGTGTGCATTGCATTTAAATATTAGTGAATCATCTACTACCTCACACCCTGGGATTCAGGTATTTCAAATTCTGCTCTGCCTGCTAGATAAACACAGGTATTGCTCTCAGTAGAGAGAACACTTCTAAAACACACTGCCAGGCCAAAGATTTTGAGCAGCCAGTATATGTTTGGTCAAACGTCAAGCAATAGGCTCATTTGATTTATTTGAATTTGACTTGAAAATAACCTAGATCTAACTGAGAAAAAAAAAACAAAAAACTTTGATCTAGTGTATCTTGATCGTTTCAATTAAGCACTAATAGCACACAACATCTATTTCTCTTACAATTGATGCTAGTCTTTTATCTATAGGCTTAACTGGTTTCCCCTCCATCTGCACAGCAATTTAAGCACCATTTAGAGTCCAATTTGGATCTGAGAGCAGCCAGTTAATACATCATTAAATATATAACACAATTTAGGTCTTTGCCTGGACACTTTAATAGCCATTCTGTGCCTTTGTGGTTTGCCTGTAGTGCTAATAGTCATTAAACCTCACACATCTACACCTATTTTTTTCCTATACCTAGTTAATAAAAATGGCAGTAGAGATGTGGTGTTATACAGCACAGATAGGTTGATGAAGCACCCAAACCTGATTTATGATTGGTCTAGGGAGTGAATAACAAAAACGTATGATTGGTTAAAAGGTCTTGTTTGAAAGCTACAAGTCTGTGGTTGAAATTTGCAGAGTGCTGGTTGATAGTCCAAACAAAAATATCAAAAATGTATTGTTTTTACTATTAACCTGTGACTCTACAGGCAGTCGTGTATTTGTTTTTGTGGGTCACAGATCTTCTGCGAGAAAAGGAAATTTATAGTAATTCCATCCAGCCATCCATTTTCTATACCTCTTATCCTACATAGGGTCAAGGGGAGCCCTGGAGCCTATCCCAGGAGATTCAAGGCACCCTGGACAAGGTGCCAACCCATTGCAAGGCACAGTCACACACTACAGACAAGTTGGAAATGCCAGTCAGCCTACAGCACATGTCTTTGGACTGGGGAAACCGGAGTACTTGGAGGAAACCCCCAAAGCACAGGGAGAAAATGCAAACTCCACACACACAGGATGGAGGCGGGATTCAAACCCCCAACCCTGGAGGTGTGAGGCAAACGTGCTTACCACTAAGCCACCATGCCCTCCCTGAAATTTATAGTAATTGTCTATTCCAAATCAATTCTAACTTAATAAACAGTATGTAAGACATGATCTTTCATGGCACAGGCACCATCACAGACTTTTTTATTATGAAGAACGTCAAAATTTTTATGGATACCAACATTCTTTTTTATTAACATTATCACTGAAACTTTGATATTCTGTGCTTCTCTTTGTCTGCCAGGAGCCCATTAGATATAAAATGAAAATATGAGAGAAAAAAACAAACAAGGCGAGGCTTATGTTGCATTCTAGAGAAAGTCAGATGTGTAAAGCTCTTAATATGTCTGACTTCCGATCACAAAGTTCCAGGGCTTGAATGTGGAGAAAATAATGTCTGAACTTCCAAAATCCAAAAAGAGATGCATCTGCACATTTGCCGAGACTGCATATCGGAGTGAAAAACAATTTACACCACAGTTTAAGTTAATATCCACAGCCGAAAGGTCTGTATGTCATTATTGAATCTTAAAATGAAATAGTTCTTTGTTAAACAGTTACACTTGCTGACTAAGCGAATGCTCCATTTTGTGTCAGGTTATTTTATCATTAACTTTTGACTCAACTCTGCATTTTAATTCACTAAAACCCCAAAAAATATCTTAAGATGAATGTTTTATCTTTGTATTTACCATTAGTGGTATAAATCTCCCTGCATGCTGCCATGGTAGTGTGATGTCATATTAATACCTCTGTGTGAAGTCAGGGTTGTTGAGTTCAGGCGTTAGAAATCCGACCCTGAGCGACGTGTCATTGCGCTTTTCCTGCTTTTCCTAGTACAAGCTGAATCCGGGTTGAACGGAACTCAGCATTAGTGCACCTTCAGCTAAATAAACAGCAGGTCTGTTTATTAAAAATGATCAGAAACCTTTAGTTTTCACCCACTGCAGCTGTTAAAATCAATTTGCATGCTTTTACAAATGAATATGTTTAAATACATGTGCAGGTACTTAGCTGGACAGACTCCTCTTATGTGAAAACAAACTTGGTTAATAAAGTGAATAATTTCATAATTGTTAGAAACACGTGTTTCTAATTAGGTTGCCAAATACATCCTCACACACACACACACACACACACACACACACACACACACACACACACACAGACATACACACACACGCACAAAGCTTCCCACTGCTGTACACCAATATTTGTTTCAGTCTGAAACATAAAAGATGTCATTTTTTAGCATCAAGACTCATAGCATGGACTACAAAATTGGACCTAACCAGTTTGTGTGTGTGTGTGTGTGTGTGTGTGCACGTGCAGTGGGACCCCCAGGGAAGCCCCCAGACCGGCCTCTCAGCCCCTGGCCTCCACCACACCGCTGCTCATGTGGGCCAGACCCTCCACTGCACATCAGCCCCCGACCCAGACGGAGCTCACCTCAGCAAACCCGACCCCTACGACCTCTACGAGAAATCACGAGCTATATACGAGAGCAGGCGTAAGTCACAACAGCTTCTTCACTGAAATGCTTTCTCAAGAGGTGTGAGGGAGACGTTCCATCTCCCTGCAGCTTCACCTTTTAAAACAGCTGCACTCAGATGCTGCTCTGCAGTGAGTGTGACCCAGCGCTGACCTCTGTACAGTTTATCTTGTGCAGGAGCAGTGTGTGTGTGTGTGTGTGTGTGTGTGTGCACGTATACAGTATATGCGTGTGTGGGTGTGTATTCAGGACACAGTCACTTCTGCATCAGGTTACTGTGCTCTTTAGAAGAACAGCTCTACTAGTATAGGGGTTACATGGCTAAAGATGAGATAAGAGCTGTGCTTATTTTTATTTGAATAAAGCTTTTTTGTTCATCTCTGAAAACATATCAGGATCGGTGTGGAAGTGGGAAAGCAAGGGTCGTAAATAATAATCCTAAATCAAAGTAACCAGACACCAGATTTGTCTTTTTGATGCAAAATGCATTGAAAAACAGAAGAGAAGCTTGCTGCCGGAGAAGTAGTGTCTCAGGGGATAACGTCAAAATAATAAGCAAAAGAGATTTTTTTTAAGTACCTTGCTTATTCCAGACAAAAAGAAAAGACAACTATAATATCTTCTCTTTCTCCATAACCCAAACAAAAACAGGATAGAAAAGGCAGGATTTCCAAAAGAAAGGCACTCACATATACTGTTTCCTGACAGCTATAAAGGGAACAATTATCCACTATTTAAAGAGCATAACTATGATGTCTGATATCTATACCTATATGATAAAATGTTTACATATGTGAAGTAAAGGTGAGCGTAAAGCTTATATACACAATACACTGGTATATATCTTAATTATTTTCTCCCTAATTTATCCATGGCCAATTAGCTCTCCCCTTCATATTACAGCTACCAACAGGAGAGGGTGACGCCCATCACGTGCTTCCACCGAGACACATGAAGCCAGAACTTTCAAACTCCTGCTCATGGTGTGCCACAGAGCAGTGTAACACACTTGGCACAAAGCGCTATCTGCCCTCATCCGCATACATAAGCTCAAAGACACCCACCATTGGCTAGTGTCACTGTGACTGACAGAGGAGAGAAAGTATGCTATTCCTCCCACCCAGAGAGCACGGCCAATTTTGCACCCTTAGACTCCCAGCCACGGATAGCTGTGACATCATGGTGATTTGAACTTGCGATCAGCCCCCTTAAGTATTCAAAGTTCAAGATCTGACATTTAGCTGTAGATTGAGTACAAAGGCTAGGGTCATGTTGTATTATATGGAGCAAAGAAGCTAGCATAAAGCTGGGATATGAAAAAGGCTGTTTCACTTTTATATTCTTCTAATGTATTGACATTGGAGGTTGACCGATTGATCGATAATCAGCGCCGATAACCGATTGCTGGAACTATCAGTTATCGGCACAAAATCCACACGGATAGTTTCTTCCAGATGCGTCCATTAGGGGAGCGGCTGAGAAGGGTCCGCTGTCATTTAAAGCCCGGTTCACACTGCACAGACAGACGCCGACCAACGCCAACAGACACTTTTGTCGGGTTTTGTCGGATCAGCGTGTTAGCCCTGTCGCATCTGTTGCCGTTTGTCTGCGTTAGTTTTCAATGACTAAACATGTTCGATCGCCGTCTGTCGGGTCGTTTAAAGTCTGAGCAGTGTGGTATGATTTTCCAACAAACTCCGACGTAATCTGAACTGGGCACGAACTGTTGCCATGACGATGAGGCAAGCATCCCTGCAAACTCCATAGAAACGAAAGCATGTGCCCTAGGTGCTAGGCACACATACTTCTAAATAGACTGTTTCCATGCATTTTCTTCTTGCATGTGAGGGATAATTACTTTAAAAATATGAAAATTGGACAAAAAAGTTGTATTTATCATAAAACTTGCCTCATCACTGTTTGCAGGACTAAAACAACGATAAAACATAAAACGTTTTGGCTATCTAACACGAGACTAGGCTAGTTTGGTGTCACTAGCCAAGGGGAGGCACAACTAAGCTATCATTTTATGGGTTTAGCTGCTACAGAGCCATGTACAGTACATTAGCTGTCCTTATGCTCTGCTCATGTCATGTTCACGTGAACTGGAACTCATATAGACATTTACACACCTTGTTTTCCTGCTCAGCATGAGAGGAGGTTAGTGTTTCAGTTTCAACCCTGTATATCCATTTTTCCCTAGTGTTTGGCAGAATTGAGACCATCAGACAATAAGACACGAGTCTTTCCACATGTTTTCCTGTAAACGCTGTCTGATTGGTCTCGCTTCCGTTCACTGAAGATACAAAATTACACTTGTTTTACTGACGTTCAGTTATGTAGTGACAAACAGCTCCAAGTGGAGAATTATTCTGGGCTAAAGAAAAAGTCTCCGGGGCTACAGCCCTGAGTGCCCAGGCCAGGTTACGCCCCTGGACAAACCGAGCAAAATTTTGAAAGATTTGCACATCCTCTGTCTGCAGTTCTCTGTATAAATGTAAGTAAGCGCCCTGTCTCACACATCGCAACAACCACCAAGGCTTCACCCACGACCTGTTTCGTTTCACTCTTCGTGTTTTCAGGTGAAGAACGACACGTAAAGACACTAGTAATTGTAATATTTTGATAGTGGTAAAAGGATAATCTATTTTTAAACCAGTCTGACTGTCCGTAAAAAAAGTTTGTCGGTGTCTGTTGGGGCAGTGTGAACATTTCCCAACATTCTAAATCCAACAGCCAACTTTTAAAAGTTGGTGATTGTCGGCGTTGGTCGGCGTCTGTCTGTGCAGTGTGAACCAGGCTATACGGTATGAGAGCGGCCTCTAGAGGAAAAATAAAAACTATCACTGACAAATTTTGTTGTGTTATTTGAAGTGTTTTTTGATTAATTTTGGATGTCTCTATTTTTTATTTTTTATTTGGCGTGTTACTTTTTGGTTCAGTTTGGATGCATATCTTTTATTTACTTTAATATTTAGTAATATTAAAGTCAATCCATTTGTCACATCTGGTTCTCTTATGGGAAATTCTAAACATAGAGAAGAGAAAGGGAGGGAGAGAAAGAGAGATACAGAAAGCCAAAAATACATCCAGTGACGTAACAGCACCAATAGTTGTTGGCTAAAAGCTTTGATTGTTTTAGCGTTACTTTAAACTCACTGCTTCACTGAAAGACCTGGCCTTCAGTATGTCCAAGTTTCATCTGTGATATGCCAAGGTCATTACAGCACACATTCTTCTTGCTGTGAAGTAATCGTTTTCACATTATGTAACCACACACACACACACACACACACACACACACACACATTTGACTGTAATCACATGAGAATGAATACCAATCTACACTATTCATCCAAACACAAGCACCATTTAGTGTTATAAAGCATCTCTGATTGCCATCTCCATGTTATTTTTCTTCCAGAGCCAGGCCCACCACGAACGCTGTCTGATTCTACAGGCAAGTCCATTATGCAGCAATTTGTTTTCCCATGTTATGGCGTGTAAGCCCGATTGTTCCATATTCAATAGCTTATACATCTGTTTATGTTATATTCCCAGTGGATATCAGGGCTGTATTTATCTACATATGTAACAGCATGACTGCTCAGTACTACATCATAAGATTCAGCACCGCCGTGTGTACTGTGTCAGGTGACCTACACACTGTATGTACACAAAATGTAGCTAAATGAATCATTAATGGTTTTCAAATGCATGACTCGTATTGCTGCGATGTTTTCTTCCCCGACTGGCTTTGGGGATTGTCTGGATTATAACACATTTAATGAACTGTCAATCATTAGATATATATACGTGTCGAATGAATTTCAGTAAATAAAGCAACCTTTGGCTTATTTACTCTCTGAGAGACCGCATACAGAATAAGAATTATAATCTAATTTTCAATGAAGTGGTCTTATTAATAGATTGTGGGGTGTTAAATATTAAGTCGACATAAGATAATATGTTGAAATAAGGAGATAATAACTCAAAGTATTGAGCTATTAAGCCAAACATCTTGAAATAATGAGATATTAATGAGGCATTAGGAGATATTGAGGTGAAATTAAATAGCATGTTATTAAGTGGAAGTAAAGACATGATACCTGAAATAATGAGTTAATAATTATAATGTACTATTAAGTCATTATAACAAGCTAGTGAGTTGAAATGCAAGAATGTCATCAAATAAGTTATTAAATGGAAATAAAAAAGAAACAATAAGAAGCAAGTGCAAAAGTCAAAGTCTCCAGAAGAACTGTGGCTGGTTCTACAAGATGCTCAATAAAACTTACCAGCTCATTTCCTTATAAAACCAAATAAATGTGGCACAGTGTATAATGGCAACATTAAAGGACATGACAAGCTGTCAGCAAAACACAAAAAAACTGCTACTCAATAATAGTCAAAATTATTTTAAATCATTCATTCATCTATCTTCAGAAGCAGCTTTATCGTGGTTAGGGTTGTGGTAGATCTTGAACCTGTGCCAGGAACACAGAGTGTGAGGTGGGACACCTCAGTAACACCTAGGGTTGTAGCATAGTTAGCATAGCCAATCCACCTACAGTCCACTCCAAATCCATGGAGACACTGGGAGAACATGCAAAACACAATACCCTGGGTTTAGGATCGATAAAGTTGGGAACATCAACACACTGAGATGTTTCCATGGTGAATGCTTCTCAAATGAATGGATTAACCCAATTTGACTGGAGAGATATTTAATTTGGCTTGTTGATCTCTTCATTTAGTTTTTTCTTATTTAACTTTTACCCCATTTCAGGCTGTTTATGAACGTATCTCCTTGTTTCTTCAGTTGTGGAGTACCAGGAGGTAGAAGTTCACCTGCTGAGAGAGAAGACGGGCTTTGGCTTCCGCATCCTCGGAGGAGACGAGGCGGTGCAGGCTGTGAGTCCGGAGGCTCGTGACAAGGCTCGTATGGGGCAACCAAGGAGATCGCAGCAATCCGTTTTCCTCATTCCAGCTCAGGAAACGAGAGAGAGAGAAAATCAGATAGAAGCTGCAGATATGAGCTTTAATGCGCAGGCTGAATTATACCAGAACAACAGGCGGTTGTTGGAAGCTAAACTGCTTTTCTTTGCTGTCTCTTGGCAGGACAGAGCTTAGCTTGTCATCTTCAGCACTTCTTGCTGCATAATAATTGCTTGTTATTGTGGGTAGAGCTGCCCACTCAGTTGCACCTTTTAATCTAGCTGTGACTAGCACTCCAGATAAAGCCTACAAACAAATTAGCAATAAGGGAGCGTCTGGGGTCTACAAACAAACCACTGCTTCTTCATGCCACCTCACTGTGTTTGCTTCATAGTAATGTAAAGCCCTGTTGCCTTCATATTAATATATGATCGCCTCTGATTAACTGTCACAGATCGTAATTGGAGCGATTATCGAGAACAGCCCGGCAGAGCGGGATGGGCGTCTGCGCCCAGGTGACGAGCTGGTGTCTGTGGACAGGATGCCGGTAGCAGGTCGACCGCACAGCTATGTCATCGACCTCATGCATGCGGCGGCACGCAACGGCCAAGTGACGCTCACTGTGAGACGCAGAGTTGTGCCTCATCCCGGTGAGTTTCACACAACATCAGACTGAATCATACACATGTTCAATAATTCAGGACTTTATTTACCACGTCAGCAAAGCTGCATTGCATTTCACAACATGCTATGAGGCTAAATAAATATTAATGCATCTCCAGAGGCAGCTGTCCTCTCTAACCTGAGTAACTGTAGGTGACTGGACTTGTTTGGTAATCTCAAAGAAGGCTGCCACTGGTTTGTTTAAAGTGTGTGATTGACACCTGTGAGGTCATGAGGTGGACATGACATCAGTGTTAACCTCTTAAACTGTCAGGCTTTTATGATGGGTCCAGACTTACATTCCTCACTCTTGTAGCTATACTCATTTTCTATTCATTCCTGTGTAGTCATTAAATTATTCATAATAGATTCTTAAATAATATGCTTTAAGATCGGTAACTGAATAATAAGCAAGGATGTTAAGGGGTTAATCTCAAATGAATTTATTGCTGAAAATGCTTTTGACTGAGAGACTATAAATCAGTCTCTCCAGGATTTTGCGCTTTTGCAATTGCAGAAATTAATGCAAAATCAAGGAAACTCCGCAAGTTTTCCAAATTACCGCAGATTTTCCGCAGATTTGGGCCAAGACGCGTCACGTGACATCATCACATCGTGCATTCAGCCAAAGCGCTCTTCGATTCACGTGCGTCGAACACGAGTACAGCTAAAAGGTCTCATTTACCAACAAACATCACTGTAATGCAAAAAAGCACAAAAGACTTGCATTAAAAATTCTGAAAAAAGTCACTGTCAACAATTACAATAATTTTTTTTTTTTTTTTTAAATCATTCAGGTTGTTGATGATAGTTGAAGTCAAGTTAGCAAAGGATTATTACAAGGATGTTACTGACACTTAAAAAGCCTCTTATATACAGTATATATATAATTATATACAGGTGCATCTCAATAAATTAGAATGTCGTGAAAAAGTTCAATTATTTCAGTAATTCAACTCGAATTGTGAAACTCACGTATTAAATAAATTCACTGCACACAGACTGAAGTAGTTTAAGTCTTTGGTTCTTTTAATTGTGATGATTTTGGCTCACATTTAACAAAAACCCACCAATTCACTATCTCAACAAATTAGAATATGGTGACATGCCAATCAGCTAATCAACTTAAAACACCTGCAAAGGTTTCCTGAGCCTTCAAAATGGTCTCTCAGTTTGGTTCACTAGGTAAGCCACAAACATTCATTGCCAGAGAAGCTGGCTGTTCACAGAGTGCTGTATCCAAGCATGTTAACAGAAAGTTGAGTGGAAGGAAAAATTGTGGAAGGAAAAAGATGCACAACCAGCCGAGAGAACCGCAGCCTTATGAGGATTGTCAAGCCAAATCGATTCAAGAATTTGAGTGAACTTCACAAGGAATGGACTGAGGCTGGGGTCAAGGCATCAAGAGCCACCACACACAGACGTGCCAAGGAATTTGGCTACAGTTGTCGTATTCCTCTTGTTAAGCCACTCCTGGACCACAGACAACGTCAGAGGCGTCTTACCTGGGCTAAGGAGAAGAAGAACTGGACTGTTGCCCAGTGGTCCAAAGTCCTCTTTTCAGATGAGAGCAAGTTTTGTATTTCATTTGGAAACCAAGGTCCTAGAGTCTGGAGGAAGGGTGGGGAAGCTCATAGCCCAAGTTGCTTGAAGTCCAGTGTTAAGTTTCCACAGTCTGTGATGATTTGGGGTGCAATGTCATCTGCTGGTGTTGGTCCATTGTGTTTTTTGAAAACCAAAGTCACTGCACCCATTTACCAAGAAATTTTGGAGCACTTCATGCTTCCTTCTGCTGACCAGCTTTTTGAAGATGCTGATTTCATTTTCCAGCAGGATTTGGCACCTGCCCACACTGCCAAAAGCACCAAAAGTTGGTTAAATGACCATGGTGTTGGTGTGCTTGACTGGCCAGCAAACTCACCAGACCTGAACCCCATAGAGAATCTATGGGGTATTGTCAAGAGGAAAATGAGAAACAAGAGACCAAAAAATGCAGATGAGCTGAAGGCCACTGTCAAAGAAACCTGGGCTTCCATACCACCTCAGCAGTGCCACAAACTGATCACCTCCATGCCATGCCGAATTGAGGCAGTAATTAAAGCAAAAGGAGCCCCTACCAAGTATTGAGTACATGTACAGTAAATGAACATACTTTCCAGAAGGCCAACAATTCACTAAAAATGTTTTTTTATTGGTCTTATGAAGTATTCTAATTTGTTGAGATAGTGAATTGGTGGGTTTTTGTTAAATGTGAGCCAAAATCATCACAATTAAAAGAACCAAAGACTTAAACTACTTCAGTCTGTGGCATTGAATTTATTTAATACACGAGTTTCACAATTTGTGTTGAATTACTGAAATAAATGAACTTTTCCACGACATTCTAATTTATTGAGATGCACCTGTATATGTATATATATATATATATATATATATATATATATATATATATCTTAAATATAATTCATTTCATCAAAAAAATGAATAAAAACATTTCTGCTTGCTTATACTGTTTTTACACACAATTTACAGTCCTCTTTTTCGAACCCAATCTTTGCATTGTAGAACCTGTGCTGTCATTCAGCACCTCATCAGTTTCTAGATCACTCCAAATGAGTCTGGTTTATTTTCCTGTTTGTTGTTCCTGTTTTTTGTTTTTCTTGTCCCAATTTCCCAATTCCCACGTGCTAACACGTGCTTCCTCCGAGACACCTGAATCCAGCCAGTGCATCTTTTTAAAACGGCTGCTCATGCTGTGTCACAGGCCAACGTGACACACTTAAAGGAAAGTACTATCTGCCCTCTTCTGCATGAAGAGCTCACAGCCTGTGATTGGTTACAGAGAGTATAACTTCCCTCCCACCCAGAGAGCACGGCCAAGTTCGTCAATCCCTTTGACTCTCGATTCAAACTCGCAGCTGGTGTTTTTTTACTTTTTGCTTCTGCCTTTCATTTTGATTTTTATTGCCCTGCACTGCTCTGTTCGATCCCTCTATGTTTAGAGTTTATCTGCTGATTCTGGTCACGTTCACATCGACATAACTGAGGCTATTTTTTTAATGTTTTTCTATATTGAGTGGATATTTTGTAAAGGCAGGATACATTAACTACATAACTTTTATAAAACCTATTTCTAAAACTATTTTGCTGTGTGCAGCAGTATTTTATTATGAATATGTTCTTGAATTTTTTTAGTTACAGTTTCTTCTCTTACAGTTTGACTTACAGTGCTGTGAAAAAGTATTTGCCCCATCCTGATTTATTGTTTTTGTGTATATCTCATACTAAATTGTAAACAAAATCTAACATAAAACAAAGGCTACCTGAGTAAACACAAAATACAGTTTTTAAATGATATTATTTATTGAAGCAAAAAAGTTATCTAATACCAACTGGGCCTGTGTGAAAATGTATTTGCCCCCGTAGTTATAATCCCCCAAATCTATGAAACTTCATTCATAATGGGGTTCATCTGGACTAGACGCAACAGGCCTGATTACTGCAAACCATGTTCAAGCAAATGAACACTTAAATAGAACTTTTTCAACAGCATGAAGTTGGTTAAAAGGTTTTACCAAAGTTGAAATAAATTCCAGAGATGATGAGGAAGAATGTGATTGAAATACATCAGTCTGAGAAAGGTTACAAAGCTATTTCAAAGGCTCTGGGACGCCAAAGAAGCACAGTGAGAGCCATTATCTCCAAATGGAAAAACTCGGCACAGTAGTGAACCTTCCCAGAAGTGGCCGACCTTCCAAAATTCTTCCAAGAGCACAGCAACTATTCATCCAGCAAGTCACAAAAGAGCCAAGGACAACATCAAAGGACCTACAGGCCTCTCTTGCATCAATAAAGGTCACTGGTCATGACTCCACTATCAGAAAGACACTGGGCAAAAATGCCATCCATGGAAGAGTGGCGAGGTGAAAACTGCTAACACAGAAGAACATTAAGGCTAGTCTGAATTTTGGCAAAACACACCTTGATGATCCTCAAACCATTTGGGAGAATGTTCTGTGAACTGATGAGTCAAAATGCAATAATTGAGGGAAACATGAATTCTGCTCTCTACCAGAAAATCCTAAAGGAGAATGTCCGGTCTTCAGTCCATAAGTTATAATAATAATAATAATAATAATAATAATAATAATAATAATAATAATAATAATAATAATAATGATTTCGTTACATTGATATAGCGCTTTTCTAGACACTCAAAGTGCTTTACATAGTATGGGGGGAAATGGCCCCAAACACCACCAGTGTGTAGCATCCACCTGGATGATGTGAAGGCAGCCATAGTGCGCCAGAACGCCCACCACACACCAGCTATTGGTGGAGAGGAGAGGAGGGTGATGTAGCCAATTCAGGGATGGAGATTATTAGGGGGCCATGATAGATAAGGGCCAATGGGGGAATTTCGCCAGGACACCGGGGTTATACCCCTACTCTTTATGAGAAGTGTCCTGGGATTTTTTTTATAACCACAGAGAGTCAGGACCTCGGTTTAACGTCTCATCTGAAAGATGAGTTGAAACTCAAGCGCAACTAGATTATAGAGCAAGACAATGATCCAAAGCATAGGAGTAAATCCACCTCTGAATGGCTCAAAAAAAGCTAAATTAAAGTTTTGGAGTGGCCTAATCAAAGTCCTGACTTGAACCAATTGAGATGTTGTGGCAGGACCTTAAATGGGCAGTTCATGCTCAAAAAACCCTCCCATGTGGCTGAACTAAAGCAGTTCTGCAAAGAAGAGTGGGCCAAAATTTCACCACAGCGCTGTGAAAGACTGATCTCCAGTTATCGGAGGCGTTTGGTTGCAGTTATCGCTGCTAAAGGTAGGATTTAAAGTTTAGGGGGATAATTAGTTTTTCACATGGGTGATAGGTGTTGGATAATTTTTTCTGGTTCAGTAAAAAAATAATAATACAAACTGTAGAGTGTGTTTACTCAGGTTGCCTTTGGTTTATGTTCTATTTCGTTTGAAGATCTAAAACTATTTAGTATGAGATATACACAAAAACAGCACTGTATATGCAGATTTTAGAATAACTAAGTAAATTAAAAGGAATCTATATGACTAATGATTGACTACATTTTAAAGTTAAATTTATCAAATTCTGAATAAACAACTGTGGGGAAATTAGCACTGCAGGTTAATTGGAAGGAAAACAGCAGGTTAAACCGGCAGTATGTGAAGTATTTGTGTCTGTGGTGTCTGGTGTGGTGTCTGGAAATTTCTCATCAATCAGTGAACTGATTAAAACACTTTTCTAGACTTTTTAGTAAAACGAAGCCCTTCTAAATTACCTGGATGACAAGTTTCTACAGGAATATCACCAAACTGAAATATCTGCCTGCATCTGGATAGGAGCTGCTTTGGAGCAGAACTGTTCAAGTTAGATTTATTCATGTTCTCTTTCTAAAAGGGACTAATCAGACACCACCTATTACTTTATAGTACGCATAGTATGAACAGATCTGAACAGATAAAAGTGCTGCCCTTCGAATATGAGAGAGATTCAGTCTAAAATGTCTACCATCAAAAAAGCCAGCAGAGCACTATATTAGCATCCAGTGTCAGTAGTACTGCAGGCTCTGAGAATTAAGATGCTATTGTGTACTGCTTTGCGGTCAAGGAGGCAGCTTTTGTGGTTTGCTGTACTCAGTGTAGCCATCATGTGTCCTGCTGCCAGCTCAATCTATTAAGTATCTACTAATGTGTCTGGAATTAATATGAATTAGCCTGGGGCAAGTGCATTTTAAGTATATATTATCCTCACCAAAATGGCAAGCTGGTGGAGCCAAATGGTCAGCAGATGCCACAATTAAAACCCAAACATTTGAGCGTCATTTCAGTGCTGAAAGATAAACAGAATTGTGGGTTCATTCATTGACAGTTGATGACTCTTTAATTGGTCAGCCATCCTGTCTCTGGTCAGAACAGCCTAGTGTGCCTTCCTGTGTTTGGTAAGCTAAAGCCTATATTAAGCAGTGACTCAGATTGTGACTACTGCCCCCTGCAGGCCAGCCCTGTGGAGAGAACGGATCAGCAGCCAATCAGAGCAGCTCTCCCCGAGGCCGAGCCGTGTGTCCAGTCAACCTGCCGCCCACCACAGATGTAGTCATCCACCGCAAAGAGACCGAAGGCTTCGGCTTCGTCATCATCAGCTCGCTGAACAGACCGGAGAACACCGCCACAATCTGTTAGTCTCTGTTTCCTTCTTTCACTTGCTTAGCGAGACATACAGCACTTAATTTTTGGGTTTAAAGTGCAAACCATAACCCTAAAGGTTGATAGATCAGAGTATAACAACAGAATTTCTGCTTAGTGTCTGAGCTGTAATGTAGGTTTCACTCAGTTAAGCGATTGCATAATATATACTCCATGTTTACATTGTTACTGTCTAAAGTAAAACGGACCTTGCACGCTTCGTTTTAGCCGTGCCCCACAAAATAGGCCGCATAATCGAGGGCAGCCCGGCTGACCGCTGCGGGAAGCTGAAGGTTGGCGACCGCATCATGGCTGTCAACAATCAGTCTATTATCAACATGCCTCATGCTGACATTGTGAAGCTGATCAAAGATGCAGGACTCACTGTTACTCTGCACATCATCCCCGAGGAAGGTCAGACAGAACGTTTAACGATGTTTTTTCTCTCTGATTTACGAATGAAAAGTAGCAAATAGGGATTATATTGTCTTTGACATGCAATGTTATGGGTCACTATTTAAGTTTGGCTTTCATTCATTTCCTTAATGTCATGATGTATCCAAACATTCACAGAATTCTTATTTAGAACCTAGTTAAAAAAAACACACAAGTAAAAAAAAAAAAAACACTGTAGCTTGTTATAGTGCTCATATATTGTGCAGCTCTACTCTTACATAATATCAAACCACCTGTAGACAGTCTGTGCTAATGGTCTGCCTCTTCTGTCTCCCTTGATTGCTGCTCATTTGTTTTCTTCATGTACAGCTAGTCAGCGAAAATGCAGTTGTTGATTAATATTCTTGTTTTTAAGCTGGGTTTTACTTGCTCATTCTTTTCCCTTGACAGATGTAAATGGCCCCCACTCTGGCCCTACCTCAGAGAAACAGAGCCCCCTGGTGGTTCAGAAGCAGAGCCCCTCGACCTCTGCAACTCAGCCGAGTCCCATCGTGGCCAACCCGAGCCCCCCGGCCCCCCACCCGAGCCCCGCCACCACACAATCCAGCCCCCAGCGAATGGAGCCAAGTCCTGCAGGAGCACAGAGCACCACGTCGGTCACTCAGGCCAGCCAGCTCGCTAGTCAGCCCAGCCTCGAGGCAGTGCACTCAGGCCCGATGGTGAGTCAGGCAGGACCGGCGGGGGATCAGAGTGTCCCTGTACCGACCATTCAGGCCGTCCCGGTTGTTTCGGGTGTCCCTGTTGTTCAGGGAATCCCGGTCATTCCAGGTGTCCCAGCTGTTCAGCTTACCACCATGGGTGGGGTGCCAGTCGCAGTGCCACCTCAGCTCTACCTCCATGACAGCAGGTACAGTGTATCACACCCTCATGGGGGGGGTGAAAGGCGAGAGTCACTCATTTGTGACATGTGCAATCTATGTGTTTTCTTGAAAAAAATAATCTGATTAGAATTAATATATAATGAATATATAATATAATAAAAAGACTGTAAAAAGACAGTAATTTCTTTTGTATTCAAGTAAGGAATAACACCAGACAGACTGTCTGCTATCATAGAAAATAATCCACGCCAGGATGGTGTGATATGCTACCACCCCGAAGTGGATTATTTTCCTTTAACAGCACATCGTGGATTATGTTATTTCTCGATTACAGTTCAAAATTTATTAATTACCAACACATCATACTTTCTAACTGTATAAAGTATATAACTGTAATATATAGTGTATTAACTATATATAGAACTCTTCCCTCATCAGCCTCTCTTTTTTTCTATCTCTTGAAGTTAATAAGACAAAAAAAAAAATGCAGTGTATCATGTTACCAAGAAACAGAAATACGCAAACGTCTACTACCACTATCATAAATGTAAAAGAAAACTTCACCATATCGATAATTATATGTTTATTGTTAAATAAGAATATGCTTTCTTAATCCATGTATTATTAGTCTGGGATTAGTGGAGTCCCTGTGAATGAGCTGTTACTATAGAAACAGTAACATGTTAGAACCCATCATTTATGTTGAAGCCGGAAATATTGTCAGAGCTAATTAATGAACAGCTTCTGATTCGAGAATTCAACAGCATTGTGGAATAAAGTGTATTATCAAACCTCTCTTAGGGACAGTCTATTTGTAATTACATCAATCTTACAATCTTATACACACACACTCACGTATTTGTTACATTCCACCAGTAGAGAAGGTGATTTAGTTAAGAATCAGGTGCACTGCTGCAGGAAGATGACAAACATGTGGAATAGTTGGAGTGCCTTGAGAAAAGGTTTGCACCCAGGTTTTTTAAATTTGCTTTTTGAAAAATGCAACAAATCCATGCTTTCTTTAGTTACAAATTTATGAAGTCTAAAACAGATATATTTTAGATTTGCTTTGTACCTCAGCGCATAACAGACTGTAGGACTGGACACCGTTTAATATTGAAAGGTTCTTTTGTTCTTTGGCCCGGCGAGTGCTGGTACCAGAGGAACCACTGTATTCTCTCACTTGGTTGCATATTGTTGCTTAGCTTCTGATTCTGAATTATTTACCAGCAGATATCTGCTCAATAAAACATGGCTCTTGGCTCAGGGATCTTTTCACATGTCTTACTCAGCTTTGAGATGGGAACTGTGCCTTGGCAGATTTGGCTCCTGCTCAAAGACAGAAGAAAGCAAAGGCTCCTAAGCTTTATGTTAATGGACTGCCGACATTGAAAAAGCCTATGGATGTGTAAAGCGTTACGGCAGCATCTTAAACACCCGACTGGGGGGAGTGTGGTGTTGAGACATTTGGAAAACATATTGCATGCATTTACTATGACACTGCATGCAGTTGATGGTAAGTCTGAAAGAAATGGGAAAGGCTTTCCACTAATTGTAACATGCTGGCAGCTACAGGTCGGAGGTAAAAGCCAGACAGGATGTTAAACCGGATATCTGCCTGCCACCGTACACAGACTACAGACAGCCTCCAGTGGACTACAGACATCCACCAGTAGCAGACTACAGACAGCCTCCGACTATGGACTACAGACACCCGCCTCCTCTCATCGACTACAGACAGCATTCAATCCCAGATTACAGGCCACAGGTAGGACTACAGACACCGAGTGTGTGTATAGTGGCGCTAATAAAGTGTGTTGATATTAGTCTGCTCACATGAACTGCTGCCATATTATAGGTTAATATTGTGTTGAAATAAAACCATACAGCAACCTATATGTTCCAGCTGAAAATATGACTTATCTCATGTAGTGTTCATTTTATATATTCATTTTGGCTTATGCTGAGGGGTGGCAATAATTCTGTAGCTGACCATATGTATTTAGAGTTTGTTTATGCTTCTATTTAGCATTCCCATTCAGCCTGATTGCATTTAAACTAAAACTATTTTGTTCATAAACTGCCTGAAAAACTGAGATAACCTTTAATTTCAATATTGAGCAAGATAAACACGATTCACATTTCACCGTTATTGTGCAGACCCTTGTTTAACGCTCTAAACAAAATCTTGCGCTCGAGTCTCAGCTGTGTGTGCTGACTCAGCCTAACCCTGGGCATGGGAATTAAAAATCCATTAGAACATGAGCATTAATGTAGTGTCACTTGCAGTGGGCCAACATACTCAGTTAGGCAATGCTGAAACCGAGAAGAGCAGTGACTCGTGTGTTGTGTTCTGTGCAGGACTACGACTATTTCACAGTGGAGCTGGAGAAGAGCGTGAAGGGCTTCGGCTTCAGCATCAGAGGAGGGAGGGAGTACAAGATGGACCTGTTTGTGCTCCGTCTGGCTGAGGACGGCCCTGCTATTCGCAATGGCAGGATGAGGGTCAGTCCAGCGTGTGTGTGTGTGCCTCAGTGCATGTGTGTATCCCAGGAGCCTTAACGTTCCAGAGACTTGGATTCATCTCAAGGATGCTCTCTAAATGAATTTGGACATTATAATCTGTTTTTGGGAAGCATTGCAGGCTTGGAGAGACAGCAAATGTCATCAAATAGTGATTTTTTTACCATGTGTGTGTGTCTGTGTGTGTGTGTGTGTGTGTGTGTGTGTGTGTGTGTGTGTGTGTGTGTGTGTATATATATATATATATATATATATATATATATATATATATATATAGGTGGGTGATCAGATCATTGAGATAAATGGCGAGAGCACACGGGACATGAGTCACGGCCGGGCCATTGAGCTCATCAAGGCGGGCGGCCGACGAGTGCGTCTGCTGCTTAAACGGGGCACAGGGCAGGTACCTGAATATGGTCTGTATCACATTCCGCTCATACCCTTACAATACTATTATATCATTATATATAGTACATTTTCAAGTATATTGTAAGATTAACAATCATAAAGTGCTTTCTCTGTTATATGAACTAAAAAAAAATATCTCTGGAATTATTACCATATATTATGACTATGACTATACATCCAAATATGAAATTCACACAATTTCCTACTTACCCCAAATGTAGTCGATCAGTCGATGGTGTTTCTGAGGTTTGGTTTTTTGAAGCTAATATTGTTATCAAATAAGAGAAACCTTTAGCCTCCAGTTTATCACCATAACACATAAACTGCAAACACACACACACACTCCGAATTGTTGCGTTTCTCAAAAATACTTATTTATGTTGTTTCTGACACTGTAACATCAATCTTAAATCCAAACCACTTTCTCTCTCAGCACATAGTTTGGTGTCACTCCACACAAATACCAGACTCACGCAGAAGCTGTGGCCTTAAACCTTAGCAGTCCATTTCATTTGTAGGTTTAATTATTTGAATATGAATATGAATTCTGCTGATGTTGCTCTGCATAAAGACACCTGCCAAATGCTGTAGATGCACATTTTATGAAACTAATGAGGCAAATGGTATTACTTAGCCGAATTGTATTTTTGAGGCAAATGTGTGCTGATTTATGATTATATAATATATGACTAAAAGTTTGTGGATGCCTGACCATATGTTCCTGTTGAGCATCGTGTTCCAAATCCATGGGCATCGATATTTCTGCCCACTCTTCTGAGAAGTCTTTCCATTAGATTTTGGATCGTGGGAGCCACAAGAGCATTAGGGAGGTCAGCCACTGATGTCAGACGAGGAGGCCTGGGGCTCAGTCACCATTCCAGTTCATTCCAAAGGTGTTCAGTGGGGTTGAGGTCAGGGCTCTGTGCAGTTCTTCCACTCCAAACTTGGCACACCATGTCTTCATGGAGCTCGCTTTGTGCACGGGGGCATTGTCATGCTGGGACAGGTTTGAGCCTCTTAGTTCCAGTGAAGGGAAATCTTAATGCTACAGCATGCAAAGACATTCTATACAATTATGTGCTTTCAACTTTGTAGCAGCAGTTTGGGGGAAGAACCACATATGGGTGTGATGGTCAGGTGTCCACATACTATGATAATGCTTAACTGATAGCTGTAAATGGATACTAATGCATCGTGGTCCCGGAAATCAGCTTTTTTTTAGTGTTTAATTGACATGAAATTCAGAGTTTAAAAAAGTTTAGCTTTTTGGATGAAGCTAAATATTTAAACAAGCACCTAACTTAGTAGCTAGTATCTTAGCTAACAGGATGATGAACCATGAGCATAATTTTTGAAAGCAGTGCAGATTCATCCTGCACAAGCTCTCCTTGGATTTAAAATTCACTCAACACCACCATTCCTGGCTTTGACAAAAACTACGCACATCAGAAATACACATCTACAAACACTGCACAAGAGGCGTACACCACACTGTCAAGTTTTTGGAAGTCTTTTGAAGCATGGTTGCCTAATCTTGCTAAACGACGCTGACACTGCCTATTGATCTCAGACGGTGCATGAAGCCTAGCACAGTCACCACATACATTGAGGTAGGCATTTGCTGCTTGTTGTAGGCTAGGCTGCTCCTATAGTCCTGTGTGATTGAAGTGAATTTTAGTAAATGGCATGAAATGTAGACTTTCTCTTTTAGTACTTGTGATTGTTGTTGGTTTTTTTTCTTTTCTTTTTTTTTGTTTTTTAGAAAATTCATCTGTGAAATGAAGCACATTTTGTCATGAATTTGATGGGACTCTAGCTATAAGCTTCCATTACCTTTTAGCAACATTACTTTTAAAGCTCAGAACTAGAGAATATCATTTACATTCATGCCATTTGGCAGATGCCCTTATCCAGAGCGACTAACATTTATCTCATTTATACAACCGAACTGTTGCGGGTAAAGGGCCTTGCTGCCAAACTGCCACTGCTGGGATTTGAACTAACAACCTTCTGATCAGTAGAATATCAAGACTCTAAACATGTCTTGGCCGATTGACTACATTTGAGGACAAATTTGTGTATGTTAAATTTTTATCTGAAATATCCCTTTAGGTCTGAACATTCTTTATGCTCTGGTCTCTACTGGCTGTGCTTTAAATGAAGAAAGTAAGAATTAATATTGCTTTTTTTTTCGGCTGAAAAGATTAGTAATAACCTTAATTAAGGCAATTTAAGGATAGCACCTGTTTCCCCAGAGGAGTTTGCAGTATACAAAGGCAGCTGATTTGTTTTTAATAGTTTATATAATTTTAATTGTCAGTGCGTTACCTTGGCTACCTTTATTCCTAATCACTTCATTGAACAAGAAGCATGTGTGTATGAGGCGGCGCTCAGATCTCTGGCCAGCAGCCGGTCAGCCGCATCACACAAATTCACATTTGGATGAGGAGGTAAAAGTGGGCTGACTGAGCCAGCTTTGAGCTGCTTTGCCAGACTCTAATGATAAAGCGGACGACGGAAAATCGGCAGAATGAAACCTGGCCAGTAGAGATAAGACATTAGTTTGCACCACGCTGTTCTCTAACGGCTTGTAGTATTAACTGGTCTTCTTCTGCTTCTTCTCTTAATGCCAGTGATAGAGTAGGTCTTTACTCCCTGTCTTGTAGGAATGGTACCTTCCAACCTTTCCATGTGCATGAAAAGCGACACTCTTGCCTCTCCCTATTTCTTCATAATGGGACACACTAAAGACACGGTTTGTGGCAAACTGCATGCTTGTTTCTACTTTTTTCCTTCTTTTTCACTCACACATAATACCTATTTTCCAGCAGAGATATAGTGCTTTTTTTTCGCTCGCTACTTACACCTTTAAAGGAGCAGTTTGTAATTTTTTTGAGCCCTCGCCTGCCTGCAAAATTAATTGAAATCACAATGACAAGCCTAAAACTACTTAGATCTTGTGAGTCACCTTTTAAAGGTCCAGCTAATTATTTATTGTCTTTACACAGTTAATGAAATTCATCAACATGGGTTTTATTAGTGACTAAAACGTTATAATACAAGATTTTCTATTCTGGTGTAGAATGTAATACACTGCTTAGGGTTTCAGCAGCAACACCACCTGTGAGGAAATTGCATATCATTCAGACAGAACTTTAAACAATGTCTGCAATGAGAGAAGAGTCAAAGAAGGCAAGTCCTCTAATGTCAGGAGTGTGGGAGTTTTTCCAGCATGATGCTGTACTGTATATGCAAAGTGGAGATGGCCTTTAATAGCAGCACATGGGTGATGCATAAACATTTAAAACTAACAAACCAGCACTACAGCTCATCTTCAGCTCCGACTTTTTAAATAATTTACACTTACCTTTTGACTTTTGCCTTATATTACATAATGCTTCATGAAAACGGCATAATATTTTACCGATGTATGGTCAAAGTAATAAAATATGTGAAATACTAGCATAACAATTTTATAGTTTAACAAAATTAAATTTAACGTGTTCATTTTAGCTTGTTAATACTATTTAGATACGTATGATTCAGTTGTAACTTCAAATGTCAAATTTCTTGTGTTTAAAGTTATAAACTCAGCTGGACCAGTGACTAAGCACATTCATCATTTTTATTATTCCTTCTTTATTTACAGTATCTTTTTACTTTGGTGGGTTATATATATATATATATATATATATATATATATATATATATATATATATATATATATATATATATATATATATATATATATATATATATATATATATATATATATATATATATACACACACACACACACACAGTGGGGGGAAAAATTATTTGATCCCCTGCTGATTTTGTATGTTTGCCCACTGCCAAAGAAATAATCAGTCTATAATTTTAACTGTAGATGTATTTTAAAAGTGAGAGACAGAATAACACCAAAAAAATCCAGAAAAACGCATTTCAAAAAAGTTATTAATTGATTTGCATTTTAATGAGGGAAATAAGTGTTTGACCCCTTCGACTTAGTACTTGGTGGCAAAACCCTTGTTGGCAATCACAGAGGTCAGACGTTTCTTGTAGTTGGCCACCAGATTTGCACACATCTCAGGAGGGATTTTGTCCCACTCCTCTTTGCAGATCCTCTCCAAGTCATTAAGGTCTCGAGGCTGATGTTTGGCAACTCGAACCTTCAGCTCCCTCGACAGATTTTCTATGGAATTAAGGTCTGGAGACCGGCTAGGCCACTCCAGGACCTTAATGTGCTTCTTCTTGAGCCAGTCCTTTGTTGCCTTGGCTGTGTGTTTTGGGTCATTGTCATGCTGGAATACCCATCCACGACCTATTTTCAATGCCCTGGCTGAGGGAAGGAGGTTCTCACCCAAGATTTGACGGTACATGGCCCCATCCATCGTCCCTTTGATGCGGTGCAGTTGTCCTGTCCCCTTAGCAGAAAAACACCCCCAAAGCATAATGTTCCCACCTTCATGTTTGACAGTGGGGATGGTGTTCTTGGGGTCATAGGCAACATTCCTCCTCCTCCAAACACGGTGAGTTGAGTTGATGCCAAAGAGCTCGATTTTGGTCTCATCTGACCACAACACTTTCACCCAGTTCTCCTCTGAATCATTCAGGCAAACTTCAGACGGGCCTGTACATGTTCTTTCTTGAGCAGGGGGACCTTGCGGGCGCTGCAGGATTTCAGTCCTTCACCGCGTAGTGTGTTACCAATTGTTTTCTTGGTGACTATGGTTCCAGCTGCCTTGAGATCATTAACAAGATCCTCCCGTGTAGTTCTGGGCTGATTCCTCACTGTTCTCATGATCATTGAAATTCCACGAGGTGAGATCTTGCATGGAGCCCCAGACCGAGGGAGACTGACAGTTATTTTGTGTTTCTTCCATTTGCGAATAATCGCACCAATATCACCTTCTCACCAAGCTGCTTGGCGATGGTCTTGTAGCCCATTCCAGCCTTGTGTAGGTCTACAATTTTGTCCCTGACATCCTTGGACAGCTCTTTGGTCTTGGCCATGGTGGAGAGTTTGGAATCTGATTGATTGATTGCTTCTGTGGACAGGTGTCTTTTATACAGGTAACTGAGATTAGGAGCAGTCCCTTTAAGAGCGTGCTCCTAATCTCAGCTCGTTACTTGTGTAAAAGACACCTGGGAGCCAGAAATCTTGCTGATTGATAGGGGATCAATACTTATTTCACTCATTAAAATGCAAATCAATTTATAACTTTTTTGAAATGCGTTTTTCTGGATTTTTTTGTTGTTATTCTGTCTCTCACTGTTAAAATACACCTACCATTAAAATTATAGACTGATCATTTCTTTGTCAGTGGGCAAACGTCATATATATGGAAATATGGAATGTGTTTAAATGTCTATTTGTGTTGAAGTACGTTAGTGTGTAACAAAACCATTTTTCCACTTTTTAAATTTGTGTTTAATAATGTTTGACCTGCAATATTTGTCTCATGCAAATCATTAGGAGTACAGCTATCACTCACAAATGATATAATTATTATACGTCTAGAAACACTTCAGACATTACAAACTGCACCTTTAATGTGTTATGAGAAGTATGTCATGGATTTATCTGTTTCAGTGCTTGCTGTTAGTTCATGAAAGATTTATTTAAACCCAAACTTGGCTTCCCAAACTAGGGGTCATGAAAGGTGCTCACAGTCTCGTCTTTAGATTTATTCACTATTTTACAAATAATATTAGGAATATTGCTCTCACATCCAAACAGCCACATTTTAATTAAGAGTGTGCTATTTTAGTCTTTTTTGCTACCTCACTAGCATAGGAGCTTAGCTATAAAAATGGACAGATTTCTTTGTCCAACTACCTCTGCAAGTTCCTCAACAACGTTGAGTGACTCTGACTCTGCAGAAACATTTATTGAATATGGATTTACGTGGATTTATGATAAATAAATAAAAAAAATACAGTTTTTTTTAAACAGCCTACGAAAGCGAGTTCCGCACATAAATGCGAGTTGCACATAAGTGTAGCTGGGTTATTCTGCGTGTGGTTGTGTAATGTTGACTTTCGTGATTGTCCATAATACCTACAGGCTGTAGCCAATGAGAATGCTTCTCTATCAGTGCGCATCATCACAGGACCTATCAGACCACTTCAGGGAAGAACGGAATCATAACGGAGCCGAAAATCTTAACAGAAACAGCTACTTTAACAGATGCAATAGTAGAAACTTTGATCTGGATAAAGCTGTGCGCACGCACCTGAAATGATCCAGGTTTAATCTATTTTGTACGCCCTTATTCATCTTAATTTATTTTCACTATCATAGCTTGCTAAGTGTTATATCCACAGTTATGTTAGCCTGTTTATTACAAATAGAAACTTGGTCAATACTTACATAGAGAGATATGTAATGTGTGTAAAGTGTTTTAGCTGTCATTTATGCAGATTATCAAGCCACTATGGGCTTTTACTGTACCACTTTCATTTTTTTTTTATTGCACTGACACTGGAGGTCACTCTTATTTTTGTTGAGAGTCAAATAAAAAAGGCAAGAAAGAGAGAGAGCACTTTGAAGGGGAGAGAGACAGTCAGTTGTGCAGGATGAAAAAAAAACTGTATTAAATTACTTTTGACCACCTGGTAAAAAAGTGTAGGAGTGAGAGGGCAGAGGGTCGTGATATGGAAGATAAGGATGAATAAACAGTGTTTGTTTTGTGCCACACATAATTCATGAATGATGTTCATTGACCTTTCATGTGCCTGTCTTGATACTCAAGAAAGCATATTGTTTGTAGGAGACATGAAATAAGTATATTGTTATAATATATTATAGAGGTATTTATATAGTATTTATATTATATTTACACATATTTAAATGAAACAAACAACAACAACAAAAAAAAAACCCAACTAGAGTCCCCCTAGTGTATCTCGGTCATTTCCACCTCTAGGCTGCTAGACTGGATTGACTGAAATGTTAATCAATAATAATCTTATGGCTAAAAATGTCTACAGTTTTCAGTGACTAAAATGTCTACAGTTTTCAGTGACTAAAACTAGACCAAATTACTTATGGTTTTCTTTGACCAAGATAAGACTAAAATGCCGAGACTTTTAGTCAACTAAAACAGGATAAGTTTGACTAAATATGATCAAAACTGTCAAGGACATTTGACACAGGACTAAGACTAAGACTAAATTTAAAAATAGCTGACAAAAGTAACACTAGCGTGCACCGAAAATGAAAATTTGCAAGGTTTGTAGGTGTCATTACATCACATTATTACATTACACATATAATACTGACGTGATAAAATGTTCAAATGTTACAGTAGTCCTAATTATAAATCCGGAATAAAAAACACAGGGTGGTCAAGGCATGTGGTTGCAGAAAATTCATAATGTCCATTTAGGTTTGTTTGCTCAAAAGGTTTGGGAACCCCTGATCTAAACTGCACAGTTTGGTATATTAACATGGTTTATTTTAAGGTCATGTATGACATAATTTTTTTTTGTTTTTTGTTTTCACTAGACGGTGCCACCTCCTGGAGTTCTGACCCTCCAGCCCCCGCTGCCTTGCCGGAAGTAGTGTGGCTCCGTTAATCGACTTGTGCCCGTTTTCATTGCCCATCATCTCACCCAGCCCTGCCCCCTGGACTCGCTCCGCCCCCCTCCTCTCTCTCTCTCTCTCTCACAGGCACTGCATGATGGGCCTGGACCAGACATGGTGCTTACTGGAGGCCAGTTTAGCTCAGTGCCACCAGCATTATAGAGTTGCACACAGAGGAGGGGTGGCAGGTCCATCCAGAAGAGCTGTGTATGAACGGGAAGGAAAGTCCTGGAAAAGGATAAACAGTGTCTGGTTTGAAGTCAGTGGATGAATGCCAGTTATGGATTGTCTGATCCAGGTTTTTTTATGATAATGAAAACGTGGAGGTGCCACCAGGCCGGATTTAACTCGCCTGGCTCGCACAGGCGCTCTACAGTTTAACTCTGGATCCAAGGACGTCCAAGAAGACCGGACAGGACTGTTTAAGTCTGGTCTTCCTGCCCATTGGATATTGGATTCTCTCTCATTCTGCTCCACTCACCATCTGATAGGGATTCAATCCCGTTCAAGTACTTGGCTGATGATGTAGGAGGGTTTGTTTGTATTATTTTGAGTTGCTTATATTACAGGCCCCTTAAATCCCTGGGGCAACCAGTGAAGAAATTCAAGTATCTATGTGTAGCATGAAAGGTACCACAGCCACCAGAAATCCATGAAGAACTCGAATATTTCAGCAGTATTGTGTTTCATTATTTGTCAGTGTTAGTCCAGCATAGACCTTCTCATGTGCACTGATGTGAACGGAAAGATAAAATGAGGCAAAGATAGTTTCATCGTATTGCATTTTTCTGTTGAGAAAACATGATTTAGCTAAGAAAAGCTGTCAATGGTGATTTTTTTTTTAAATGATCATAAAGGGAAAATAAAAAAAGCAGCATCATATAAATAAACATATCAGTCAGCGACACAATCATGAAGACTTGTACCTCTAATCATCTGTAATACAGTATCATGTTAGTAATACATTATTATAATAATATAAAATGCACTCCATTTATGTTACGAAGGCAAGATTTTTTTAATGACTGTGGACTACCGAGCCAAACCTGCATACCACGCTTTGTGCAGGATTTCTCAAAAGCCTCAGTGTGTCATTCCAGCCTCGTTGTCCCTGTACTGTGCTTCACGAACCACACCACTGTGGGGCCGGGGCCCCGTCCCAATCGTTATAATCGGCCCTTCCTCGTCTCCTTTTGCCTCAAGGCCATCAAGATGAAGGGACCTTAGTAGGTGGAAGCTATGTGGTTGGATTACATCCAGAAAATGGCAAAGCAATGGCGATTGAACTGTGCTATCTGAGACTATGGGAGTCTTAAATAAATTGAAATTGTTTGCTCACGTGGAAGAAGGTGTGAGCCTGCGAGATTTGGGGAAATAGTAGAGTGTGTATAGTGTAAACAGAGACCCAGTTGTATGGGGCAGAGTGCCTTACTGGCAGGAATGGATACAGCATGAAATACGTTTTCCAAGACAACTCATAGTCCTTATGTGGACTATATTGGAGATTTAGCATTTTTTACATTAAAACATGCAGCTGTCATAGTTGTTGGGAATGTCTCTGAAAATACCGTCAATCTGCGTGTGCTTGGTACTATAGGAAAAGCGCCAACGCTTTGAACGATTGGTTAAGTCTACATTTCTGTTTGTTATATCAATCACACCATACAGATTTTTTTTAAACCATGTTTTCTTGAAGCTTGACACAGTTAGCACCATGACATAATACCAGGCAAGTGAATCAGTCAAGACATTTGCATTCATCATGCACAGCCTAGATAATAACCAGCATCATTAAAAGAAGTCCCAGCAAGGTCAAGAACTGTTATTTTTCCCCATACTGAGAAAAGGTTGTGAAATATGTTTCCTTGAAACTCACTTATAATGGAAGTCTAAGGGAAGCAATTGAATTCTCTCAGTAAATTTATGACAGTGCATGGTGGTGCATCAGGTAGTGTTCTTGCTTGTCCAGGTCCCACCCACCTCCCAAAAAAAAAACATCCGACTCGAAAAATATGCATATGTGTATTCCCAGGATTGGTTCTGGATCAACCACAACTCTGACCAGGATAAACAGTTATTGAAGATAAATGAATGAATGTAGAGTTCAAAACTACAATTACCTTCCCAAATCAAATATATTTGTGATATCTGTATGCAGTCAGGTGGAAAGTCAGACACTTCCATCTTTCTTTGAAATTGATCCCACCTCTGATATGTTTTTATTAACATTTATTGTGTGCCCCGACAACTGGCCTTGGACTTCCATCGTAAGCTCATTTTTAATCAAATAATCCTTTTCAAATCCGGACGATGCCACAGGCCACGAGTCATCCATAGCCGGGAGTCCAAGAAGGCAAAAATTGGCTATGCTCTCCGGGTGGGAGGGATAGCATATTGTCCCTCCTCTGTCAATCACAGCGACATTAGCCAATCATGGTCATCTATGATATCAAGTATGCAGAAGAGGGTAGATTTCCTCCAAGTGTGTTACGCTGCTCTCATGATCAGCCATTTGAAAAAGTGAGGTTGGCTGACTTCACATGTCTTGGAGGAAGCACGTGTTAGCCTTCACCCTCCCTGGTTGATAGTTGTTTTATGGTAGAGGAGAGCTGGCTGGTGGGTGGGAATTGACCGAGACGAATATAGCGAGAATATTTCTCAGTGCAGGGAAAAGTGTCAAAATTCTTGTCTCTGGTAATCACACACTACAGATTCAGTAGATCGAGATAAAGTTGGAAAATGCCAATAGAGTATTACTTTAATATGCTTTAAAAAGTGGTGTTACAATGGTACTGGCCACATTGCAAGTACATTTCTTGCTAGAGAAATGCTAGATTCTCCCAGTTGGCCTTACTGGAGCGCACAAGTCAGTATAACTTGTGAAGCTAATTCTATATTTTGCACTCACCCTGCATATTTTTCACCGGTACCTGCCTGAGGTAGTAACCTTTCATCTAATAACGACTTTTAGTCTTTAGCTTAAAAGCAAGCATGACTGATTGGATCACTACGTTGTGTGTAAGGATGGAAGCTCAGCTACTTTCCATGCAAGGAGTAATTTGTGCCATAAAATGATTCTGTAAGACAAACATTTCTCTCTGCTTTGCCTTCATGTGCAGTATGTTCAGATGAAACTACAGCGGGCCTCTGCTGCTCTCCAGCCCACACACAGCCTGATAACTGTGCCAACAGAAGACGATACTCAAGTACAAGGAATGTAACTCAGAAATACGAAGCGGTAGGGGAACATTTATATTTGAGATCAATATCGAAGCTGCATTCAATTCGATCACATATCAGAGACCTAAATCTTGGGGGAAATGTGAAATAAAAAACATAATGTGCCACAGTGAAAATGAAAGTGTTCATAAGGCCCTGATAGTTCCGTACCTGCGACATGCATTTGTACCAGTTACTGATTCACCCGAGTGGTTGAAGTGTGTTAGATTTAATTGCTGTTTACATGTGGAGATGTAGGGAGAGAAAGACAGAGCATCTATTGCACAGCTCAAGCTTTTCCTGATGAAGCTGTATCCTGCCTGCTGTGGAGGGGGAAAAAAACCACAAAAACAAAAAGAAAAAACATTTTATATTACTGAGGAAAATATTGAATCTGTGAAAGATGGCACATTCAAGGGGCCCATTTCAGATCGATATTACTGTGTAGTGTTAGATGTGTATTTACCTTGTACAGCTGTACTCCTATAAATATGGTTTAATGTATTATTGATAGTTTCAAAGACTTAAGTGATCAAATATTTTTATGAAATGCAACAGTGCGGATATATTAAATTTTGCTAAACTCTTGTTTACCTGTATGATATTCTGAAATACTGTTAAATAAACTCTTGACATGGTGTAAAGTATTCATTTTATAGTACTCATTATACTCATGTCCGTTTCTATGAGTGTGAGCGGTTGTTAAAGGTATGGAACAACACGAATAAAAGAAATGATCATAATTAAAGAGTTGTATTTTTTGAGCTTCTTATAGTGCTTCCAGTTAAGAAAGCTAATATTGTACTTTGTTCTAACTATGTGCTAAAATTGCAAATATAATTGATGCTCCACGCCAGCAGCCTAGCCACAAATATGTATTTAGTTGTGCCAATAGAGAAATATGCCAGAAACTAACCACAAAATAACGAGTAAAACAAGCAAAGTTAGATTTATTGAAGCACAAACTTAAACCCATAGACTACAGTCACCATTCACTTTAATAGGAACACCTGTACACATGCTCATTTATGCAGTTATCCAGTCAGCCAATCATGTGGCAGCAGCACAGTGCATAAAATCATGCAGATACAGGTCAAGAACTTCAGTTAATGTTCACATCAAATTGTGATCTCTGTGAAAATAACCGTGGCATGGAAAATGGCCAGATTGTTTCGAGCTGCCAGGAAGGATATAGTAACTCATATAATCCCTCTTTACAACCGTGGTGAGCAGAAAAGCATCTCAGCATGCACAAAACATCAAACCTTGAGGTGGATGGGTTACAACAGCAGAAGATCACATTGGGTTCCACTCCTGTCAGCCAAGAACAAGAATCTGAGGCTATTATGGGCACAGACTCACAGAAACTGGGCAGTTGAAGATTAGAAGCAAAAAAAACCCAAAAAAAACACAACAACACCTGGTCATTTTCCAGTCTTCAACTGTCCAGTTTGGGTGAGTCTGTGCCCATTATAAAGATGATGATGGAATATTCTTAAATTCTTTAGATTGTGAAATGGTTTCCTTTAATGCAATTAGCTAAATCAGGGTGGCACAGTGGTGCAGTGTGTAGCATTGCCCAGTGGCCAGCAATTCATTTCACAGGTATTAGGAAATATACTGAATAAAATCACAGGGTGAACTGTACAGTTATAATGTGTGATGCTCTCTTAAAGCATCATCTACCATTACCCAATCTTGCCATGTTACTAGCCATAAAATACTTTTACAATAGTTATAACTGAAAAAAAAAAAAATACATTTTGGGTTTTTAGGTGTTAAACAAGGGGGATAGCAAAAGACGAAATTCAGTCTAATATTCAGTGCACCAGCCCAAATTCAAGTCTTAATATCTACATAATTTACAGCAGTCATGTGTTGGTTAAAATAAAACTCTATTTGTTTAATTGTTTTTAATTAAATTTAATTGGTTGACAAAATTACCTTTTAATGTAATGTATTAATTCCCTGACGAGTGTTTTTTTTTTGTTTGTTTGTTTGTTTGTTTTTTTTTGTTTTTTTTTTTTTTTTTGCTTGTAATTACAGTTTCCGACCACTAGATGCCAGGAGAGTTTGAGAAATAATTCAGCTTTTTTACGTTTAAATTCAGTTAAATTACAATCCATCGAATAAAATGTAATAATAATAATAATAATAATAATAATAATAATAATAATAATAATTAGCCTTGTTATTATCAGTCTTTTGACATAACAATCTACACTGTGTAGGGTGTTTTTGCAACTAAACACTGTATGTATACCCATGCGGTATAGAAAAAGGGTTATAACATAAGTATTCCACTAATAAGGTGGTATTTGAAGTCTTACTCTTCCTTATAATTAACAAAATAGCATTACTTTTCATTGTAAATCTACTGAAATAATTCTAAAACTCAACTAGGCCCTACAAATGTGCAAGGACAAGTACTGCAATCATCCCTGCATTGAGAAGATTCATTTCCGACTACATACAGTTTCCAACATATTAAACAAGCAAAGAAAAAAGGTTTCCGTTTAAACATTTCCTTAAATTACACTGCACGAGCAACCTCATTGCCCACATGAAAACAAACAAACAAACAAACAAAAACAGCTCATGTGAGTCGGTTTTTAACGTTCACCTAAAAGAGTCGGGTACACTTTAAAAGTCTTTGGACTCAATCTAGGGGATTGTTTGTCATCTATATCCTTGTAAACAATGTTGTAATTGCACAATATAGTACATAATTTAGCTATTTACTGTCAAATATTATTTGGCGCTGTCTCAGTGTCCGTCTCATTAGCCGTTCATGGAGCAGTCCAGCTGAGGGTCTTTTAATATATAGATACATAACGGGTACACCCGTTTCCTCCCCCAATCCAAAGACATGTTGTAGGCTGATTGGCATCCCTAAATTGTCCATAGTGTGTGAATGGGTGTGTGAGTCGACAGTGTGCCCTGTGATGGGTTGGCACACTGTCCAGGGTGTCCCCTGCCTTCTGCCCCAAGTCCCCTGGGATAGGCTCCAGGTTCCCCGTGTAGGATAAGTGGTACAGAAAATAGATGGATGGATGGATGTGTAGTGGATGGTCAAAATGACAGTGTTTGTGTGTGTTTATATAGTGAATTTTGAGCCCAACACAAACTAACACACATTCTCTTGTGTTTTGTAGCATTTTAGCGAAAGAGCCTTACATCGACAAAACCAGGATCGGTGCTTTTGGACAGGTAAAAACTAAAGGTGTAACTATTAGAAGATTCGGACTGATGCATCGATTTAAAATGCAACAACTGAAATAAATCAAGGCATCAATCAGAAAATTTATTAGCAACAATTATATTTGAGTATGCACCGTTGAGCCATAACATTAAAACTACGTGCCTAATATTGTGTAGGTCCTCCTTGTGCCACCAAAACAGCTCTGACCCGTCGAGGCATGGACTCCACAAGACCTCTGAAGGTGTGCTGTGGTATCTGGCACTAACACATTCGCAGCAGATCCTTTAAGTCCGGTAAGTTGCGAGGTGGGGCCTCCATGGATCGGACTTGTTTGTCCAGGATATCCTACAGATGCTCGATCGGACTGAGATCTGGAGAATTTGGAGGCCGAGTCAACACCTTGAACTCTTTGTCATGTTCCTCAAACCATTCCTGAACAATTTTTTGCAGTGTAGCAGGGCGCATTATCCTGCTGAAAGAGGCCACTGCCATTAGGGAATACCGTTAACATGAAGGAGTGTACTCGGTCTGTTTAAGTAGGTGGTACGTGTCAAAGACAAGTCACAAAACCTACCATTTTGGAGTTGTGCTGCCCCAGTCGTCTAGCCATGACAATTTGGCCCTTGTCAAAGTCGCTCAGATCCTTACGCTTGCCCATTTTTCAACTTCGAGAACTGACTGTTCACTTGCTGCCTAATATATGACAGTCACCTGTCAGTGGTTTTAATGTTATGGCTGATTGGTGTACAGTAAATCGATTATAGCAGAAGAAGAGGAAGAAGAAGCCTTTTTGTCACATATACATTACATCACAGTGATATTCTTTTGTTTGCATATCCCAGCTTCTGAGAAAGTTGAGGTCAGAGCTCAGGGTCAGCCTTGATGCAGCATCTCTGGAGCAGAGAGGGTTAAGGGCCTCGCTCGAGGGCCCAACAGTGGCAGCTTGATGGTGCTGGGGAATGAACTCCTGACCTTCTGATCAATAACATAAATTATTCACCAGGCTGGCAATAATTGTGATTTGGCCGTATTTCTTCATAACTCATGAATTAATACTAGGCCTACCCCATATTCTGAACAAAGCTGATCACATATCAATCACATATCGAAATATGAATCATATTGTACCATTACAGACTCAGTAGAATCACCAAAAATCATATCATATTAGATGTGAGAATTCCAGTACTGCATCTCCTCACTGACCTCGTCACCGAGAGCTTTATTAGCTGTTATCGGTGTGTATATTGTGTGAAATGACCGAACTCCAGGATGTAAACACACCTCCAGGTGCAGCAGACCTGTTTCCCAGCATGCAGTGTGATGAATGACGGTTGGAGTGATGATGTGATGATGTGATGTGTGTGTTACAGGTGTATGGAGGACACATCACCAGCCTCCTGCTCAACTCTGAGGCCTCTGTACTGAAATGTGGAGCTGTTCTCTCACCCATCACCGACTTCAGACTCTACGGTACTCTATACTGTGTGTGTGTGTGTGTGTGTGTGTGTGTGTGTGTGTGTGTGTGTGTGTGTGTGTGAGAGAGAGAGAGAGAGAGAGAGAGAGAGAGAGAGAGACAGTGTCTGCTTCTGCTCAGGACATTACCTTCACATGAATAAGTAACAAATTCATAACTTGTCTTGCTCTTATCTGCTTTTCAGCATCGTTTTTTTCTGAGAGATATTTTGGCCTTCCATATCCAGAACATCGAGCGTACGAGGTACATTTTAGCCTTCACATGTTTTGATCCACTGAAACCCTTGATCAAGTACACTTAACCTCCTGTTTCTCCTGCTGCTGGTTAATTAAGGCGAGACACTAACGGGAGAAACGACGGCTCACATCTACAGTATAGCAGGTCTTATAGTAATAAATCAGGGTTGTCATGATATCATAAACATATCATACGATTCTGTACCAGCTGAAGTATCACGGTACCAAGTAGTGTCACGATACCACACAATATTGTGTTAATTCATAATTCAAATCTACAAAATGAACCAGATTTACAGAAATACATAGATATAAATGAAAACAGACAAACCGAATTTTCCTCTGAACACTTTATTAATGAGAATGAATAACCGGCTGTTGGAAAAACTCAAGGACAATCATACAGTTGGTGTGCATGATATTTCATCATGCACATATTTCATCTATTGTTTCCTAGAGCAATGAAATCATGCAAATGGGAATTGTCCTCAGAGAACTAAGAATGAACACAACATTAGTAATAAATAACTGAATTGGGAAGGTTAGCTCGCTTTCTAGCAAACAGGAAATCTTTAAAGATTAAGGTAAAGAATTTAGGGTAAATGAAGTGTCACTAACCTTCTGTATTCTGCAAAAGCAGTGAGGTGTCGTTTTAGTGAAAATAGTATTAACCGCCGCACGTACAACATTACTTACAGTACTACTGTATTGACGATACTACCATTTAAAAAATACAGTGGCATCGGCGGTATTTTGAAGCTTTATTTTATCGCAATACTACCGTAGTACCGGTATACTGTGCAACCCTATAATAAATATACACAACTCAATAGGAAAATGTTTGTTTCAAATGTTTATTTACGTTTTTGTTTTTGTCCACTCTCGACCACCTGATTATCTAAAACTTAAGGTTGAAGGTTGAGGCTTTAAGCTCCACCCACTTTACAATCACGTCACGCCATAGGGTATATCCCTGAAAATCTTTTTTTCCCCTTTAATATATATCAGTTTGATTGTCATTATGATATACGTCATATACAGTGTACATGTCAGTTTCCTTTATAAACCTTATAAATCACACTAACTAGAGTGAAACACATTAAACTGTGAAATACACTGTGTATTATTAACACACTCAGATTTTTCTGTGTTACTGACCTGCGTTCCTGAAATTGTATCTCTAATCAAAAGGATATTAAAGAGGAACTTTCCCAAAAATGTGATTATTTTGTATTTTATGTTAGATTTTATACTGGGGGGGAAAATGACAAAGTAATTTTTAGAACAGTGCACAGTATATTCTTGATTAAATAAACAGTAAAGCAATTACTTTTTTTTGTAAAAGTCTTTCTCTTGAGAGTGTCTTCACAGTGACATAGATATTTGATTTCTAATAACATCAGAAGGCTAGATTTTTGGGACTCTGTTTCGCGTAATACACCTGAGCCTACAAACATGGCCGCCATGGACTACAACTCCCAACCCAACACACAGGCATGTTCACAATCTCCGGAATTTTAACACACACACCTGTTGCTCATTACGTGCCCATCACACACCACCCTTTATAAGAGACTGTTCATTCACAAAGACTTTGCGAAGTATATGCTCAGTAGCTTTTGTCTCTGTCTATACCAAGCCATTGTTTATGATTGATTCTCTGTTTTTTTTTGTTGTCTGTTTTGCTCTCGACTCTGATTTACTGTCATACCTGATCCAGTCTGTTTGTCTAATCTCCTGACCCTTGCCTGACTACTGTTTGGTTTGTTGTTATTTCATTAAAGCTGCCTTACCTGCAATTGCTTCTGTCTGATTCTCCATTACATGACATCAATCAATCAACTGGCAAAGACTGATTGTGCAATATTATTATTATTATTATTATTATTATTATTATTATTATTATTACTACTACTCTGGTCACCTGGAGTGTCTTTCCATAAATCTGGACAAAAGCATCGTCTAAATGTAACCTCTCTCTCTCTCTCTCTCTCTCTCTCTCTCTCTCTCTCTCTCTCTCTCTCTCTCTCTCTCTCACTATTTACAGAAAAAGTCCATTTTCAGCACATGGCCAAATTCATCTTGGGCTTAATCAGTGGGAAGGCAAATTACAGTCTCCAGGTAAAAGATCAGCTGTGTGAGATCATGCGCTGAAGACGGTTCCTGATGTGAGAAATCAGCTGTGTAAATGTGTGTAAGATAATTCTCTGCCTCTGTCAGGAGAAAGTTTAGTGACACATGAAGCTTGTGTTGCACTTTAACAGATTAAACAGACTCGCACGCTCGCTAATCCAATTAAACCTGAACACCAGGAGAATCTCTCTTTGCTCTCTGCTTCATTACACACCCCTCTGTTAATTAATTATTAAATGTTAAATGACTCTGAGGCTAATTAGGGTCAGATGTTCTCTGGGAAGTTTAAGATCTTCTGCTGCTCTCAGCCAATAGCGTGCTAACGAGGAGGATGGGTGATTTCATCAAGACCACACTGATGCGTGACAGACTCTGACTCTTTGTGAACATGTGATGAATTTGTACCTTTCACACTTTCACCTGTTTCATTCAGTACAGCTAATACTAAACACGTTAAGGAAGGAAAAAAACAATTAGTGACAATCAGCAACAGGATGGTGTGATGAAGTGGAGCCACTGTTGCCACAAAAAAAGTCGATTATTTTCCTCTAACAGCACGTTATTCCTCCTTAATTACTGTATAACCCAGCAATCTGAAAACTTGTGTCAGAAAAGGTAACGTTACAGCTTTACCTCTGACTGTTACAAAGCGCTGACACTGGAGACTCCTTCCATAAATGTTACATAAACATCTCCTTACAGAAAACACTGCACAAACATTTACACGCGTTTTTAATTTATGCAGAGCGTCCGGCCCACGTGAATGAGCTGTTACTGTTACTATAGAAACGATAACGAGTGCAGTAATATAAACCTGTGCTACTGTCAGAGCTGCTGTTATAGAAAACTAATCAACACCTTCTGACCAATCAGAATTTATGTTTAGTCTCTATACAGAGTTATTCATCAACTCTTTATGGTCACATGGTCTTAATGATGTTTTTCTCTTCTCTTTTCAGATTTATTCAGATGGAGGTCACTTCCTGCACAGCGAGGCGGTGAGGCGACACCTCGGTAAGTCTCTGGTCCACTTTGTTGAAGAGTGTTTCAGACGATCAGACGACATGTTTGAAGACGATCCAGAGGAAAAGAATGAAGTCCTGGGTTAGCGTCCGCTGGCTCACGCTGTTCAAGCACAAAGCGACTCATCCGGGTAAAGAACTCGGACTTTGTTTTTAACTCGGCTTGCCCTCCAAGGACATCATCTTCATTTATCTCACTGTACAGGGAATTTCCCTCTGTGGAAGTTTTCCTCTTAAACCACTGCTCCTGTCTTTCTCTTATGTGTGGACCAGTAGCGGCTGAAAACGACTGAGGTCGAAGAGGACGGTCTGTCCATCACTTTGATTGGTGGGTTACTCTGATTAACTGACTGGAATATACACTGAACAAAATTATAAACGCAACACTTTTGTTTTTGCCCCCATTTTTCATGAGCTGAACTCAAAGATCTAAGACTTTTTCTATGTACACAAAAGGCCTATTTCTCTCAAATATTGTTCACAAATCTGTCTAAATCTGTGTTAGTGAGCACTTCTTTGCCGAGATAATCCATCCACCTCATATGGGTGTGGCATATCAAGATGCTGATTAGACAGCATGATTATTGCACAGGTGTGCCTTAGGCTGGCCACAATAAAAGGCCACTCTAAAATGTGCAGTTTTATCACACAGCACAACATCCAATTTTGTGCTTATGAAAAGGATCATGTTTTGGGAAAAAAAATGCAATTTGAGCGCTCGTTACCGATCTCATGGTGTTTAATCGTCCCTCTGTTTGCTGCTCGCTGCCTTCTAAACATTTATATTGAATACAGTTTAAAAGCAAGATCTCAAGATGGTGTTCAGGAAAACGGCTGCCTAAAGAGCAGAAATAATTTAGCTGCTGCTGTGTTTAGGTGGATATTAATGTTTTAATTCTGCAGTGTGTGATTTAAACAGATCACCAGACACTGACACGGCACTCTAGCAGGACAAAGATCTCTCAGTTTGATCAATGGTACGTCACGCAGTCGGATATTTCCACTCTGAGTTTTTGTCTTTTTAATATTTGTAAGTGAAATAATTGTTTCTTTCTAACATTGTAAAGATGGTCACCGGTAAAAATTGTCTGTATGTAATAAATCAGATAACCCTAATCAGATTTGCGGTTCTATGGCATGCTCCCATCAGCCTTCAACTTCCCCTTTAAGCAAATTATATAAGCAGTATATTTTGTCATTAAACATGTTTAAGCATTTCATCTTCAAGGAGAAAGACGATCTAGGTTCCTACACCACTCCAATCATACAGTTCACAAAGCACCTCAGTGTTACATAAGGAATAAAACACTCAGTGTCCTACTGTTATAGAAATATAATCAACGATGTGGTGAAGAGGAGTTAATGTTAGGACCCTGAAGTTGATTATTTTCCTATAACAACACATCACAAAGTGGTTTTATTCCTCTTATACCACAGCAATTTGCCAATAATTACAATCTTTTATTTATTAAAGAATGAAATGTCATAGTTATTATTAGTTTGTAGTTATATTTATTGTTGTGAAACATCCGCAAAACGAGATTCCACTCCCTGTAATCACTTATGTTACAGCAGCTATAAACAGCCTCTTATTTCTCTCTCAAAGTTAATAAGACAAAAAATAATAATAAATGCAGCTTGTCATGTTACAGAGAAACCGCACAATTTTTAAGCTGTTTATGTGGCGTGTCCTCCGTACACATCCCTATGAATAAGCCGTTACTATAGAAACGCATTAGATCATGTATAATACTGCCGTAAGCTACAACTTAATGATTTCAAACATTTGAAACATTTTTTTCTCTTAAAGTTTTGAAAGAGAGCTCGGAAGTTCTTTAAACCTTCACTGGATTTACGAAGATGCGAACTCTCCTGGCAGAATGCAGAACGTGAAATTCTGAAAGTGTCAGCCATTTATAAGAAGTTTTTCTCTTTCTTTCTTTTTTAGTGTGTGTTTGTGAGGGAACGGGGTCGAGTCTAGTTTAAAAAGGGAATGTATGTGCACATATTTATTCGTTTTGAATCTTTGGGGCATTTTGTGTCATTATTACTATCTGGAACACCCAGGATACCCCCACCACACTCAGACAGAGACGGGTTCATGAAATCTACTACAGCAACACTTTCCTTTAACTTTTCACCCATGAGGAACACATCAACTTCCCATCGCCATTATAAACAGGATAATGTGAGTTCAGGTAAAGAAAGCATTGGGTTATGGGACAGGACAGAGCAGCTTTAGCTAAAAAGGTAAAGAAAGTGTGTGTGCATGTTTGTTTCTATGCATATAGGGAAAAGAGAGAGAGAGAGACATTCCTTTACTCATTTAACAATTGTGGAACACCTCAGGTTTATGATTTAAAAACAGGTGTGTGTGTGTGTGTGTGTGTGTGTGTGTGTGTGGTGTGTGTTATAAAAATCACAAATTAAAACTCAAAGACAGATACAATTAATTTATTATTTATTCAGAATGAACTAAACCTCAAAGGAAAACGTTGCATTGAAGCAGAGAGAGAGAGAGAGAGAGAGATGTGTCTTAATACCATTCTTATGTATAATCGTTTGTTCATTTTTCATTATTTAATTTAATTATAATAATTACTAACTAAATGATGATAACCAAAGCAGAAAAGCATGGCATTAATAATGGCTAATAATAAGGTTAAATCAGTATTCTACAGAGTATTACATTAAATATTCTGCAATAGGCGTCATGAATTATGTTTTAGAAATTATACAAAATAAAACAAGGTTCTGGTCAAATAACTTTGACAACAAAAACACTAAATAGTTCATTAATAGGTGTAATAAATGATAAATAATATGAGTAATACACTAAATAGTAAAACACGTTAATGATGCAGAGTGATCATCCTTGGGCTCCGCCCCCCCCGCTGCTCTCCTGCTGACTGTCCCCGCTCTGCAGGCGCTTTACCTTGTCCATGTCGCCCCCTGAGCTCCCCGGCTGACGAGCAGAGTGTAGCTGCTGTCTCCATGTTTACATTTAAAACTTCATCTCGGAATCATTAACAAACATAAAAACACGTCTAGGATAAGCCAGGACGAAGTTTCACTGCCATGCGGGAGGCAGAGTAGATATTCTCACAGCTAGCCAGCTCTCTCCCAGCACCTACAGCACCTGCCCTCCACTCTCCGGTATACACCTGACACCATGCCGGAGAGACAGCGCCTCCCAGCCGGCCTCAGACACCATGGCGTCCCGCTCACAATCACTCGCTTTTTACATTTTCATTTACATTTACGGCATTTGGCAGCGTCTTTTTACAAAGTTTACAACTATTACTTATTATTTATGACCGTCATTTCATTTCGCTCCTCTTTCAGGGAAAAAAAGAAGCCAAAGAGAGAGAGAGAGAGAGAGAGAGAGAGAGAGAGAGAACGTGAGACAGAGGGAGCTCGATCACGTCACAATCGTGAGATGGAATGGGGGAATGTGATGTGAGGGAACCGGAATGTGACGTCACACTATACCACTTGTATTAAAGGAGACAGAAAGTCCCACAGTCACAATTTCCGCCAATTTGCCGAGTGTGGACAGAGAAACACGATGCTGAAGATATTCAGAAGGATTAGACAACGATTTCGACGCTGGAGGCCGAAGAGGGAGGATCCTCAAGTGCAGGCGTTGCGGGAGGAGTTGGAGAACGTAGAAAGACAGATGGAGGAATGGAAGATGATGGTGAGAATCAAATCAGAAAAGATACACACATTGTTGACGACGGTGGCAGAGCTGGAGGCCATTTTGAGACGGTGGGAGATTGCTGAGCTGGAGAGAGAGAACATGACGAGAGAACGAAAGTGGCTGCAGTCAAACGTTGTACAGCTGAAGGCCATGCTTTCTGAGCAAAATAAACGTGAGCAGGAAAGAGAGAAGATCAAGCTGGATATGGAGGAGATGAACACTGCACTCCTCCAGAACATCACCGAGCTCCAGGCTTCCCTGAAAGCCCATGAGGAACAAGAGAAGACTGCAGAGCTGGAGAGAGAGAGCTTGATGAGAGACCGAGAGCGACTGGAGAAAAATGTCGCAGAGCTGGAGGCCACTTTGGCTTCTGAGCAAGAGAAACATAAGCAGGAAAGAGAGAAGATTAATCTAAACATAAAGGAGAGGAACGCCATGCTACTGCAGAACATGTCCAAGCTCAGGGCTTCCTTGAATATCTGTAAGGAACAACAAAAGATTGCAGAGGAGGGGAGAGAAAGGAGGATGAGAGTCCGGGAGCAACTGGAGAAAACTGCAGACCTGGTGGCCACTTTGACTTCAGTGGGAGAGGAACAGGAGCAGAAAAAAGAGAAGATTGAGCTGGACATGGAGGAGAAGAATACTGCACACCTCCATAACACCTCCAAGCTCCAGACTTCTCTGAAACTCTGTGAGGAACAAGAGAAGACTGCAGAGCTGGAGAGAGAGAGCTTGATGAGAGACAGAGTGCGACTGGAGAAACGTGTTGCTCAGCTGGAGGCCACTTTGGCTTCGGAGCGAGAGCACCGTGAGCAGGAAAAAAAGAAGCTCAAGCTGGACAATGAGGAGATAATGACCTGCAAGGAGAACAACAGCCAGTGTTTGGACAAACCCGTGGAGAATGAGTGCTCACGTGCCAGTGATGAGGTAGAGGTAGAAGTTTAAAAAAAAAAAAAAAAAGCCATGATTTACCCACAACTAAGGTAAAGGAGCAGGAGCAGTTTAAAAATGACTGAACTTTTCTTCTTTCAAAACGATCAGTAAAAATCTTAAGCATGAACACGAATATGTGTGTGTGTGTGTGTGTGTGTGTGTGTGTGTGTGTGTGTGTGTGTGTGTTTTGTTTCCTTTATTAAAGTGTTACACATAATAATAATAATAATAATAATAATAACTTGTTTTTGAAGATCACATTAGCTTGGATAATCTAAATCAGTGTTTCTCAGCTGGTAGGTCATGGATTGCTGATTAGGAAACTTTGCGAAATGCAAATGATAAACCATAACAAAATGGGAAAACGTGGAAAAATATGAAAATAAAGCAAATTATAGTAAAAAAAATCAAATAAAAAAGGAACACTTGTGGAAAGAATGAAACCATTGAACTTCAAAAGGCATTTAGAGATGAAACACTCGAACACCATGAAGATGAGCCTGTTGAGTTTTTCAGAAGAAAGCAACGGGATCTGGACACATCCAAAAAAAATTATCAAAAACGTGTGCACTGTTCAGGAGCAAACACTCCACGCAAATCTGCCACAAATCAGCTGAATGGTTGTAAAATATGTCTGAGTGAGGACAGAAAGCGAACATTAAGCCAAGAGACTTTAATTTATTTGTTAGGCTAGGTACATTGCACTTGCTCAGGATTATGTGTATGCATTTATAAAGTGGCCCATTTTTCATATTAATGTCATGTGAATAAATCATTTTGCACTTTATTAAGCACGTGCATTTAATAAACTGATATTTTCCATTGTTAATACTTATGAGGTACAACCTCAACAACTCAATATACTGTATATGTTGATTTATTTCCTGTTATCTGAGGTAGTAAATGATTATTATCCAACTTTATTAGGCCTGTGCGATGGATAATTGCATTTCTTTGTTTACTTCCATGTGATAAACAAATTTAATGTAGTGTTGGGGTGCGGCCCAATATCCAACATAAAATGTGTGTCCAGAAGCAAAACCAGTTGAGAACCACTGCTCTAAATTACAGATGGATACCTTTTGATTATGGATTTACTGATGCAATAAGGTGCTCACTGTCTTGTCCATCAATGAATTAAGAAATCCAAGCTGTGTCATGGGTCAGTCTGCGGCACCAACGTGGTGTTTGTTGACATTCCTTCCTGTTATGACTTAAAACCAGCTGACGGCAAGCATTGGGAACTCTTGATTGTACTTCTTTCTTGTATGGAATTGATATTTTCTCCCTCCATAACTCCTGAAGCCACAATATACCTCAGATGTCTCATTCAAGGCCATTATACTCTCTCTCTAGAAATGTTCCCTCATTTGCATCTAAAACCTAAACACCATTCACCATTTTATAGTTCATTACTCAGATGCTATTAGAAACATTGGGTCCCTTGTCAAATTTTGGACAATGTGATTTGAGGCTAAGCTTTAAAAAAAACAAAAACAAAGCAGTGTGATGCAAAGTGTGTAATTTTACAAATGTCACTAAAACAAGGGCATACAGGCACCAAATGATGCTGTTTTCAATTATTGGCAGGCGAGCTGGTCAGCAAAGATATTGAGATTGGTTCAGGCCAGATTTCATGTCTTGAATCAGTCGAGGGTCTTCAAGATATTGTCAGTGGCTTGGAGAACCTTTCCTTCTTCAGTGATATCTGAATTAATGGCACAATGTACAGTATAGGCAGTCCCTCCAGGATTTTGCGATGGCAGAAATTAACGCAAAATCAAGGAAACTCTGGAATATTCGCAGGAGCTTGCGAGTTTTCAAAATTACCGCAGATTTGAGCCAAGACGCGTCATGTGACGTCATCACAACACGCATTCAGCCAAAGCCCTCTTCGATTCACGTGTGTCGAACATGAGTACAGCTAAAAGGTCTCATTTATTAACAAACATCACTGTGAAAGACTGCGTAAAACAATTTTGTGCAATTGCTAGTTTGCCAATCCGTAAGTCGCATTAAAACTTTAGAAAAAAGCCGCAGCAAAATCAAGCATTTTTGGTCGCAACAATAACAAAATAACTCCTTTACAGGCCACGAATGACTGTCTTTACATCTTGCTCTGTATACAGAGAGCCTCAGTTTGGCTCCATTAAATCAATCATCAAATCAAATCTGTTTTAAAGTAAAGTTAATAGTGCAGAGATGGACAACAATTGTTTTTTTTGTCATCATTACTTTGCCTATGCTGTAATTCTTGACCATGTAGTGTGAGTGAACTACATGACGTCCATCCATTACATGTACTACAGTCCATTACGTTATCAGCTCTTATAGAATTCTACAGCATTTACCAGCCTATTTATTAGAAACTTATACATTATAGGTAAAAAATTATAAAGCATACAGGTTTTCTATTGCCATATACAGTACAAGTTTGTTTTTCTAGCTTTATATTAATCATAGTTAGAATCATAAACATAGAAAATCTTTGTTTTTAACAACAGGACCATTAGCTTCTAACACAGTGACTGATGAGTGTAGTTGACCAGGTCCTCACATGGATCTCAGAGTGTACAATACATACGAATATATTCATGTCTGCATGTATACTAACACCCACAATGACACACAGAGTGTATGTGCAGGTAAAAGTTAAAGAGAGTTTGGGGTATTGGTGCTGTAAGGGTGAGAACAATTCTGGGTTCTTGCACTGTAAATTCATGATGCAATCATCTGGTCCAATTTTAAAGGTAAATAACATTGTATGTCTATTTCCTGTGAGTTTGCGTTTTAATTTAAAAGAATATCAGCTTAATATTGTTCCTTTTAAACAGACTTGTTATCATGTCCCTATCAACACACAAACGCCAGCCCAGCCAGCATGAGTCCACATGGCTCCCATTGGGTTTGAAACTGGGGCCCATGTGGACAGCCCAGTGAGGCCGTACCATCTTCTGTCCTCAGTTTCCACGCTGTCCCCACATGCAGATGCCTATATGGGCTAATGATGGGCCACATGTGGCTCCTTGTAGGCAAACAGGCTGGCCTCCACATGGGTGTAATATGGGTTATTATAGAACAGCAACATGGGTACACAGAGGGTCCTGCATGGGCTGTACGTGGGCACCGTATGGGTGTTGTACAGGCTGCATGGACTACTTTATTTTACAGTACCTGCTTTTAACAAGGAAAACATTACACAGAATAAACGATCCATAATACGGTTAACTTTTTTATTTAAAAATGAACAGCACATCAACAACAATGATACAATTATCATTATCATATTAATAATAGGTCTATACACCAAATGTCTATATACCAACACAATATCTATATTGTAACGGTTTAATAATCTTATATTTAATGGTGTTATTCAATTATTTTAATTATCTTACAGCTTAAAAAATTAAAAGTATTTTTCAAAGTTCTCTCTAATTTAACAATAGTAATAATAGTAACAATAATAACAATAACTGTTAATAATAATACTGTTTTTCTTAAATATAGCAGTAATGTTATTCAGTGATATAAATAGCTATAGTTTAATAACAGTCAAATTTCTTAACTTTACTCCGAAAGCCCTTCAGAATGTGTGAACGATGAGGGAAATATTCAGCCATCAAAAAAGCACATTAGGATTCCTGAGAAAAGGAAAGAAATATTCATATATTATATACACAGTTACCCTTGTAACAGGGATACAGTTTGTTGTGAAAATCCAAAACTAACTCTTTACCTCTGAAACTTACCTCTGAAACTTACTCACCATCTTTGCAGTTAATGTTGTTTCTTCAAGCACCTTCAATAAAGAACTAATTCAGACATGAAGATCAGTAATGTGCAGTCTCGTTACATAAGCTGACAGCCTACATGTAATTTTTCGAGCAAAGTGATGGCATCAAAAGTTAGTCAATGTTCTATGAGGCCGTACCCGATTGTATGTGAAACTGGAGCTTTCTGTTTATTATTATTATTATTTAAGAGAACAAAGACGCTGCCAGAGACGGCAGCAGATACAAGATCCACACATACTTCAAGCCCTACTTCATTAAAACCCCACTGTGTTTTGTCCGACCATGCTCCAGTCCACATAGATATGACGCTAAGTGAACACAGGACTGCAAAGGTCTGGAGATTCAATTCTTCCACGTTGAATGATTCAACTTTTTGCGAATCAGTTTGGGAAGCATTAAAAAATTATTGGACAGATAATGAATGCTAAGGCTACAATTAGAGGGCATATTATATCTTATAATTCGGCACGCAGACAGGCTTGGTCAAAAAAAAAGACAGGAGTTAGAAGGGGAAGTAAAAAGACTGGAGTGTCTACATAGTACAGTCCCTACTCAAACAAATTGGGCCCAACTATGTCGAGTCAGAGCTGAACTTAACTTGGATCACACAAACTACATTAAAAAACTTATTTTCCTCTCTAAACAAAAGTACTATGAATATGCAAATAAACCTAACAGATTACTGGCCCACCAAATTAAAAAAATGCAAAATGAGAGAACAATTAAGTCAATGAAGACCCCAGACGGCTCAATTACATACCATGCTGCTTTGATTAATAATCTATTTACAAATTTTTACAAAACATTATATAAATCACAAGTCACGGAAAAACAATCTGATATCACTGAGTTCTTAGATAGAATTCCTCTTATGACTATTTCTGAAGATGACAGGATATCTTTAGATTCGCCCTTGTCACCGGAAGAAATTTTTAGTGCAATTCAATCTATGCCCTCCAATAAATCTCCAGGCCCTGACGGATTCCCCTGTGAGTTTTATAAAAAGTTTTGGCCAGAATTTTCTCCTATCTTAATGCCCGCTCTCCAAAATTTACTAGACCACGGAGCGGCCCCCGAGTCATGGAAAACAGAATCAATTTGTTTAATTCCCAAAAAATGAAAAGACCTTCAAGAATGTGCCTCTTATAGGCCAATAATTCTCCTGAACACCGATTATAAAATACTTGCCAAGGTACAGGCTCGAAATTGTATTGCCACACATCATTAAGCCGGACCAGACAGGATTCATAAAATCACGCTTTGGCACAGACAATATTCGTCGACTTTTAAATGTTATAAATTCAGTACAAGCATGTAAACTCCCAGCCCTCATTATTTCCCTTGACGCAGAAAAAGCCTTCGACAGAGTCGAATGGGATTTTCTTTTTGCCACCCTCAGGAAATTTAATCTAGGTCCCAAATTCATTGATCTGATAAAATTGCTTTATGCTAGTCCGCGAGCTACTGTCACTACGAATGACTTGATCTCAAAACCTTTTGGCATAGAAAGAGGTAGGAGACAGGGGTGCCCTCTTTCACCCCTGCTCTTCGCCCTCGTAATTGAACCACTGGCTGAATCCATAAGGCATTGTCAACACTTTTCTGAAATTATGGTAGGAGACGAGGAACACCGATTCATCACACCAATATTTAATGATTTATTTTTTTTAAAAATTATGCCCCTCTTCTTGATTCCATTAAAAAAGATCTTAATACTTGGCGGACACTCCCTATTTCTTTCTTGGGTAGGATTAGTGTGATTAGAATGAATATTCTACCTAAATTTTTATATTTATTTCAACCCCTGCCTTGTTATTTACCAAATACTTTCTTTAAAGACATCAATAAGCATTTTTCTAAATTCATTTGGAACCATAAAATGCCCCGAATTAACTTAAACCAAAAGATAAGGGAGGAGTCGCCCTACCAAATTTTTGTCTTTACTACTGGTCAGCACAGGTGAAGCATATGGTCAGCTGGTACAATGAAAGGACCGACTCTAGGTGGTTCAACTTGGAAGCAATGGCTTGTGCTCCTCTCCCAATAACATTTCTGCCTTTTATTACAAATATTAAAAAGCTAGAATGTGTTTCAACAAATTTCATTATTTCAAACACCCTTTTGACATGGAGAGACATTAAACTGTATCTTAAAATTCAAGCTAATCTCACACTGTTCTCGCCTATTGCTTTTAATCCTGATTTCCCTGTATCTCTGCAAACTATTGGCCTTTCAGTCTGGTCTAAACTAGGGATCCTAAAGTTATCTTGCCTCTTTTCAGGCAATGCATTAAAATCTTTCCAAGAAATATCACACCAATATAATATACCACAGTCCAATTTTTTTAAATACCTTCAGCTGCGTCATTTTATAAAACCTCTGTCTGATAATGGTAAATTGAGATTTGAACTTACTGCCATAGAACAAATTATAATAAACAATTTTTCGAAGGGGTTAATATCTAAAATATATAATGCTCTGGTTAATTTATGTACTTCCTCCTTAGAGAGTTTGAAGAAAGTGTGGAAAGAAGATTTAGGCCACGGAATTGCTAAGACGGATTGGTCTGTCACATGTAACAATTTGTTCTCTAAATGTACTTCTTTGGGGATTCACGAACTCAATTATAAATTCATTAATAGAGTTTACCTTACACCTTTATGTTTAAAAAATATGGCTGCCATGTTGAAAAAAAAGTTGCTATTAGAAACTACTGTAAGTTTTCAACATCACATAATAAACTCATAATGGAGTCACTACACAAACACTTGTGCACGTGTTCTTCTTAATACTGTTCCTGCATTTCCGGTTCTGTCACTACACCCCAGCAAACACAGAACATTCCCCGAACATTAGCAAATGGTTCCCATTTGGTTATTTTTTGGGAGCCAGTTCCTGTTTTTGTTTGGAGGTTTTTGTAGGACAGCCTAAAAAAGAACTGATACAGAACGTTCTCTAATGGTTATTTTTAGATATTATTTTTTATAGCCATTTAATAAGTTCCTTATTTGACTATTAGAAACCTCAAATCAAGTACTGTAATTACAAGTTTTCACCATCGTTAAACTCATAATGGAGTCATTACACAACCACTTGTGCACATGTTCTTCTTAATACTGTTCTTGCGTTTCCAGTTCAGTCACTATACTCAATGGCTATATTTTACAGACAGTGTCTGTATCTTTCATCAAGCATAGATAACTACAAAGGTAAGAAATGTTGTATCAATGTTAGCCCAAAAAGGTCACTACAAAGTAGCTTGTGTTGTTGGGGTGTCTTTAGTTGAAACTGGATATTGCCCATAATACTAGTTTCTAGACACATACATTAAATTATTGTTGTGTGATGTTCACCGACAATGTATCATGTCTGTCCTTTTTTCTTTTCTTTCTTTTTTCTTTTTTTAAACCATGATAACCCTGGTGAAAACAAAATAGAACCCATCATAGAGTTTGTAATGGTTTTAATGGTTATAATGAGAATTGTATTGGTTTTAATGGAAACTGTAATGGTCCCTGTGGGTCTCTACTGGTAATTTGTTGCCTTCTATCGATGGCATGTTATGTCTAGTGGATACTATTAAGGACCAATAATGGTAATAGTTCTAATGGATAGGTGATGGTTTATAATGGTATTTGTTGTGGAAATCATTAGAATTTCTGTGATGGTTTCTATTGTTTTGGAAGCCATATGCTATAAAGGTAAATAATGCTAATGTTAGTCGTGTTTCTGAAAGTTTTCTGTCTTAAATACCTTACAGTGGACACTCATTGTGATGTGGTGAGTAGTATTAAAAAGTATTAAGTAGTATAATGTAAGGTAGGCACCTGGATATCTGGGTCAATCGATCACCGCAGCGTAAGACACTGCGCTATATACAAACCTGTGAGCGGAGCACAACCAGGGGAATGTCCCTGTTGAAAAAATACACCGCACATTCGCAGAAAGCGTTGTTTCTGACTAGTTCTACACCTCCTAGTAGTTCAGTGCAGCCCTAACACGCTGGGACTTTGCCTGACAAAAATCCGTCAATTTTTCATGAAGATCCGAGCAAACGAAAATTTGGTTGTTTTCAGAAGGATGCTAAGGTGTGTTTCATATGACACCCTTAAAATTACTTTTGACCTGTAGTTTGATGTCTAAACTTTCAATCAAACATCGTTTCTTCCCCGTCAAAGTTCCCGCTTGAGTCAAAAAGACGGCCGCGAATAGGGGCATAGGATCATCTGCTTGAAATGCTGATTTTGCACCCCATCAAAAACATCTTTTGCGGACATCTGACATCAAAATAACGATATGAAAATGTAATATAACATGTTTACTGTCTATTACATGATTCCAAACGAAAGGATGGTCAACTTAAATATGACTTTGAAGCCGATTTTATAGTTACAGGCAATTTAAAACCTTTATTTCGGCTTTGAAGTTGGAAGGACTAAAACTCAATCACAGTTTTTGGGACTAGGCCTAAGTCTATTTCCTTTAACGACTTCTTTGTCTTACAGGTCCGCTAAAATATCCATTTCTCCTCATCCGCTGTTCCGATTTTGAATATTTAAAGACCAAAATTCTTCTTTTTCAGAGCTCTTTCCAATAAACTTAGTTAAAAAGCCAAATCTGAAAAAATATCCAGGTGCCTATGTAAGGATTTAACTGAACTTAACAGTTCCAGTCATATTAAGGATAGTCATTATTAAGAATATTGTAGTTTAGCTTTACAGATTTGTTGACATTAGCTTTTTAGAACTTAGGTTAAAACCCGACGTGACTAATATTATTAAGGGCACACGTTTGTTTTCTGCATTTTGAGATGCACCGTATGATGTAATTATTGTCAACGTGGCAAATGACTGAATCTTCACTTTACCCCATCCTCAACCTATACCTCCCCTATACCTCAAGGGGTCGGTGGAGTTGATTTGAGACGCACCCTGTGAGAATGAGAACATGGCGACCATGAGACAGAGGAAAACACATGGAGGAGTGTGTTTTGGCGTTTCAGTGTTTTCATGGTGTTTATGATTAGCTCGTTTGCTGGAAAGCCGTTTGGAGAAATTGAATATTGCTTTATTATGTCTGCAAAACGGAATCTTCCAGGCTGGATGGTCGCATCTGACCATAAAAGTGGCAAAGAAGAGCAGATCAGAGAGTCTCTAAAGAGGAAACCGGAAGTAAACACGAAGAAACGTGTACGAAAAAAGTGCACCAAAAGGTATGGTTGTAGAAATAGTCTTTAATTAAACTTTCTTTTTCTCTTTGATACTTGGTGAACAGAGGTGGTTGTTTCTTTCTCTCTTTTTTTTCTTTTTTTTTTTTTGCAGAATGATGTACTGGATGAATGAAAGGGAGCTCGTCGAAACAGCACTCAGTGTTATAAAGAGAGATAAAGGAGAGGTGAGGTTTTAATGGGGGAAAAATCCTGTTTATTGACCTCCAGACCTTTGGTAGTAAATATGGACTTGACTTTAAGGAAGCCGAAAGATACCGTATCAGCTGGCAAAGATGGTCTACCAGTTTGACCAGCTCAGCCTGTGCTTTGCCAACTGGTAGCTGCTCAGACCTAGTTGGACTTGAGCGAGGGCCTTAACTCTCAACTGCCCAGTTGTATAAATGAAATAAATAAGTAAGTAAGTAAAGCTTTATTTATATAGCACCTTTGTTTACAAAGTGCTTTACAGAAGACGTATACAAGAACATAAACTCAGTAGTAAGAATAAATAAAAATAAGCAAAAAAAGACAATAATAATAAAAAAAAGAAAGAAATAAAAGGCTAAGCAAATAGAATAGAATAAATAAATAAAAAAATACAAATAAAATCAAGTATGGAAAATTAACTGGTTCGAGGAAAGGCCCCAGTGAACAAATGTGCTTCAAGATCATTTTTAAAAGTGCTAATTGAATCAGCTGCATGTAGGTTTTCAGGGAGAGAGTTCCACAGTTTAGGCCCGTAGTGACTAAACGCCGACTCCCTGCTTTTCAGCCGCGTTTTGGATAAAACCAGCAGGTTGCAGTTGGATGACCTAAGTGATCTAGCAGGAGTATATTTAGTGATCAAGTTACAAAGGTATGTAGGAGCACCACCATGACGAAATTTGAAAATTAATAACAGGATTTTAAAATCAATTCTGTAAGACACAGGTAGCCAGTGACGTGATTTAAGTGCCGGAGTGATACGATTCTTCAGTCTAGTGCGTGTCAGCATTCTTGCAGCTGCATTCTGAACTCTTTGTAAGTGTTTAATGGAGCTCTTTGGTAAGCCAACCAAAACACTGTTGCAGTAGTCGAGTCTAGATGTAACAAATGCATGTATGAGTTTCTCACTATCTGTGGGGGAGAGAATATCATATACTTTAGAGGTGGTACGAAGGTGATAATATGCTGTTTTACAAACATTGCTAATATGTTCTTTTAAAACTGAGATCACTGTCAAACACGATCCCTAAATTCTTAACGCAATCATTAGTCTTGAGAGACCAGGAGTCTGGATATGGCATAATTAACTTTCTCTGTGCATCATTTCCGATAATAAGCACCTCTATCTTTATTTAGCTGCAGAAAGTTCTGTGACAAGTTTATGCTCTCTAAATAAATGTAAGTCACTCTGGATAAGAGCGTCTGCCAAATTCCATAAATGTAAATGTAATGTTATGTAATGAATGGAAATCACTCACTGTTGCTGAGGATGGCCCCACATGGACAGCCTAAAGATACATGAGATTACTGTGGATGGTTCCACTTAAAAACCATGAAGATGGCTTTGGGACTGTAATTGATACGAACAGTTTTGCTACGATGGCTTAGGACTACAACTGCTTTGATAGCTTTAGGACTGCAACTGCCATGAACAGTTTTACACTCAATTCTCCATCGGTGAACAGTTGGTAACTTCAACAAAATAGACTTTATGTCAAAACTATAATGAATTTCCTGTTTACACAATTGCACCCTTGACCATGTAGTACACAGTTATAGAAGGGAATTATTTATAATTGCACTATCCGGTGTCACTTTTCCATTTCTTCCTCATATCACCTCAGATAATTTTTTCTTGGCTTGCTCATTAGAGATAAATTTAAAATTTATATCCTGAATTTATAGATTTCCGTAAATCTGCTTTGTGACAATGTCCATTGTTTAAAAGCGCTATACAGATAAAAATTGAATTGATGTAAATGTAAGTTGTATCACCTTTACATTTTAACTGTCAACTCACTAATATTGTTTAGAACATAAATAAAGGTAGTTACATTGTGCACATCATGTCTCTTCTCACATCCTATCTGTCATTCATTTAACCTTGTTTGTCTTATTATGAAAGACAGCTGCAGCAGACAGATGTGTTCCACTGACCACTGAAATGACAGTGATTTCAGAGACTGATCATGAAGAGACGACAGACTCAGAAGGTTCGGAGCCAGCCTTGGATATTGCTGAGCAAGAGACAGTATCATACAGCGACACGGTGCAATAGTGCATCAGAGAGCTCTGAGGAGCAGGGATTAGCATCGTCAGTGGTTTTAGAGAAGGAAGACGAGTCTGAGGAGGACAACTCTCAGTGTGATTCTGATCATGAAGCGCTGCAGGTGCTGCGAGAGGTCTTTTTCAGCTGATGCCGAAAGACGAGGGCTGAAGGGTTTTGTGTTCACTGCAAGAGAACTGATGAACTGGAAATTCAGGGACAGCACCAGATAATTCTGTATTATTGTCCTCTGTGTAAAGCCTTCACTCTGAGTGTCCTGTGTTGCCACAAACTTTAGTCCAGGTTAGCATCAGCTAAACTGTTGGAGCTTGAATTTCAGAGGGAAGTAAACAGAAGAGATATAGGTATAAATAATGGGTGGCAAATGAAACATTAAGTTTCTTAGTAAAGTATTGGGCCATCACCAACCACTAGAACAGATTTAGGATGGTGGTGGTGAAGAGCGCTGTCAACTCTAACTCTAAAATCTCCCATAAATAAGTATTCAATTATGTCAAGATCTGCTGATTGTAAAAGATATAGCATATGATGTAAATCATTTTCATCCTCATTAAACCATTCAGTGAGCCTTCGTGCTCTGTGGATAGGGGGCAGAGCCATCCTGTTAGAGACCAGGATATAAATGAACTTTGTATTGATTTGCAGTGTGTCTTGTCTTGAAGGGCACAAGTGGACTTAAACCATACCAGAGTAAAATATCCTCCAGAGCCTCTGGACTTCCTCAGTGTAGGGGTTTACACCACACATACATTCACACACCAACAATTTGAGAGTATGTTGATGAATGACTAAATCACTTATATGCAGTAGCAGTACTGGGGTTTTTTTTTTCCTATACCAGTGAACCCTAAAATATGCATTTGGCTGTTTGAGTGATTTATACACTACAACCCTACTATAATATCCTTCTCTGTATAATCGTCAATGATTTTTTTGTTGACGGTCTCATCACGTCTTGCAGTGCCGATCTCTGTTCTCAGTCACCTGAAGAACACTGGCTGTTGTATTTTTAATGCATGAGCATCAAGTGCTTTCAACCACAATTTCCATCTCTATTCACTTTCTAAATCTAAATACACTTCTGTCAGTGTGCTTATTGAAACACAGCTAGTTAAACAGGCTTTGTAACTGAAGCTCCTGCCATCCTGCCCAATAAAGATCCCTATTTCAAAATCACTTATCTTTTCCTTTGGCCATCTTGAGCCAAATTCATGGTCCTTCAGCATTATTATACATGCTACAGAGTATCATAAGATGCAAACTGCTGTCTGTACGCATCTTGTTTTTCTTTAATTTGTCACCCATCTGTGTGTGTGTGCGTGTGTATGATATATATATATATATATATATATATATATATATATATATATATATATAAAATGGGATTGGACACATCCCATTTCCCTGTATACTTTGCACATTCTGTAATTCTATTACCTCTGCTTTTATTACTAAAGTACAATTTGTATGGTCTGAATTAATTTCTATGAAAAGTAATAACAGATCTAAACAGCTGCCATACTAAGTATAAATGTAACCCTTATGAATGAATAAACGTCATACATTGCACATGTTTTGTATGATTTTACATGTTGGCTGTCACACCATATTACCAAAGCTGAAGAATTCCCAGTATGTTCATAATGCTTGGCAATAAATTGTCTTATACTTTATGTGAACAGCGTGCAAATGTTTATACCTAATAGAGTAATATCAGTCAAGTGTGTAGTGCATTTCCCTGAAACAGGACAGACTGAGAAAACAAGAAAGCAAGATTTTTATCAAGACTTGCATCAGGGCAAAGGACTCAAACCAACACAAGCACAGACAGTCCATCAGATGTGTGTACAAATTCCATTCTTAATCAAACCCTTCTGCTTTAGGACAAACAGAATGGGTGAGGAATATACGTAAGATAGCAGTGAAAAAAGTTTTACAACCATTGTTTAAAATATGCTTCAATGGAAAATTTATTACCATCACACTTCTGTGATGTTTATCTGTCTAAAACCTGTCATTCAGCTAACCGCTGATAAAACAAATTCCTTTGACATGGGTTCCCCTGCTACAGCTAATCTCCAGCCCACAAAACAGAGTTATGAACTTCCTATACATTCCCAGCTCATTCTCTACTCGTGAGAATTCTCCCCAGCCTCCTACCCACTTTTCAACAACTTCTAGTGCTACCCAAATACTTCTCGCCTGTCTTACACAAAGCAGAAGCCACCAAGGAGCCAAAGCAGCCAAGAATTCAAGTTCTCAGAGTTTTCCCCCCTTATACAGTCCCACAATCACTCTCTTCATATAATTTACTTTGGACTGCACTCACGAATTAACTGTCAGAAAATGCCCAATTACTAAAAACAAAATACATAACCGTATCCATCCACACACACACATACCTAATCAGTCGAGGCTGAACATGATGTGACTTCCACGTAAATCATAATACTGCTATGATTCATTGCATCTTCCAGGTTTTCCTGATTCACTGAATTTATTTTTAAATTACCTCACTTATTTTCCAAGTCATAATTTATCACTAATGGCTAATGATATAAGAGTCACATCTCAGGTGGCATTGCTACTATACAAAAAAAAAACCCAACAATGTTTTTAAAAAAGTATATCAAAAGAATCTGGGTAAAAAGTAGATGATACTGTAGTGATGGGAGGACAAAAGCGAAATCAGACTAAAACAAGATGGTTAAAGTCTTGGGCTGGTTTCAAAATGAAAGCGCTGCCTCTCACAAGCACAATAACTACTAATCAAATTAAAAAAACAAAACAAAACAAAAAAAACAGGTTTTCCGAAGATAACGTCTCCCTAAGATGCTGAGTGGAGAAATGGAGTATAGATGATCGACACTGTTACCATAATGACAGAAATGTTGAAGTGTCCTGCTGGTAATGAACGCAATCAAACAATCAATACTTTTGTTTACAGCCTGAGTTACAGTTATGTGCTTGGAGCAGGCGGCCCTTCAAAATACCACATTGCCAGAGAAGTCAATAATAACAGCTTTGGCGAGCTGCTTGGTAGTTCAGTCCCATGGTGTGCTTGTGTCTCAGATGGAGAAGATCCTCGGGTACAGGGAAACCAACTCAGAGCTGCTAGAGTCCACCGTTCTCTGACAGTAGAGGCGTTCGGCTGTTCGCGTGGCCATCCACAACGCTGGCCTACCACCGCACAGAGGATAAAAGTTACACGAACTCATCTTCAGGGTTTGAAATAGTCTACTGAACTGCTACAGCATAACTTTAATGGTGTTAAACTGAGATTAAAACTCGGTCAATCACTTATTTAAAAACAAAAAAACAACCAAAAAAAAAAAAAAAACCCCATACCTGTCTGGGTTTATAGACTCCAAGTTTAAACCGACAGCAGATAATATCTACAAAGAAGCCAACCAGTCTGTGCAGCATGCCTTGGGAAAAAAAAAAAAAAACAGAATACTCACACACTCTGTAAGATATTATTCTTTATATAAAACACAGCTACCAAGTATGTTTATTGTACCTGTCGTAGAGAAGATGCCTCCGATGATGCCGCATAAACGCACGAGGAACTGCCACAGCGGCATGTGCTGTTCTGTTACTCGGACCATGAGCGAGCTGAGGTCATACTTCATAAAAATTCCCGAGACGCCATGACTTCCTGCTGCATGGTTAATTACCCGCTCCTGCAACAACACAACCAAAAGGTTCAGTAGCTCTAAAGTGATAGATATAGAACAGAACAAATACATCTGGAATGAAAATAAAGCAGAATGTTTTAAGTCAGGTGTAGTAATATAATCATTTTTTTTTTAATATTGATCCTTTTTTTGCAGCTCCAGCTATTATTGGATAAATACCAGCCACAGGACTCACATTTGTGGCTTAGTGATTTGTGACCTCAACCACTAAGCCAGTTTACTTTCTAACCGATCTAATTTGCTTTATAAAACGAAGGACACAAAAAGCTAAAAGCCCTAAAATGCAATTCAAACATATCAAAATTGATATCTTAACATCCAAAACCAAGAAAATGCCATCCTTTTTTTTTTTTTTACAGAAATAAGAGCAATACCCCTAATATTGAATAAAAGACCATGTGTAGGCATTAGAAAATAATGATAAGAAAAATAAGTCTCTTATTTAGCTTAGTCGTAATGCACTGGGCTTAGTGGATTGCACGTTTGCACGGGTTCAAATCCTGCCTCCGCCCTGTCCAAAGACATGCATTGTAGGCTGATTGGCACAAATTGTCCTTAGTGTGTGAATGGGTGTGTTACTGTGCCCTGTGATGGGTTTGCACCCCATCCAGGGTGTCCCCTGCCTTGGGCCCTGAGTTCCCCGAGATAGGCTCCAGGCTCCCCGCAACCCTGTGTAGGATATGCGGTATGGAAAATGGACGGATGGATAGGCAATGCACTGCATAGAACTGACATGTGACGTAATCACAACACCTCTTCGATTCACGTGCATCGAACATGAGTACTGCTAAAATGTCTCATTCACCAACAAACATCACCGTGCAAAACAATTTCGTGCAGTTGTAATTTCGCCAATTCCAATAGTTTTCAAAAAAATAAGCAAAAAAAAAAGTTGCATCACAAATTTTGAAAAAGAGCTGCACCAAATTCAAGCCTTTTTGACTGCAACAATCACAAAAAAACTCTGCGAAATCCTGTACGGACTGAATAGCCAATCATGGGCGTCTGTGAGCTCATGCATGCTGAAGTGGGCGGATAGCGCTAAGTGTTAACTAAGTGTAACTCCAAGTGTTTCACCACCCCTTGATGTTGCACGAGCAGCAGTTCGAAAAGATGTGGTCATATTATATATATATGCCCTGAACATGTGACTAGACATTGCCATGGTGTAAAAAACAATCTGCCTTTTTTTTTTTAATCTGTTTTTTTTTTTTTAATCACTCAAATTCTGCATACTCCTCAGACTGCCCCATACTCCTTAGGCACACATCTGTGCTGTTGTTATGGCAACCACCGTGGAGGAGCAAGCAAATGTACCAAAGATCTGAACAAACAGTTTGTTTACTTGTTCTAAAAATCAAATAAAAAAAAATATTTGCTCTGCTGTTTAAATATAGGCTTAGCTTAGATTATTTAGAACTTTGTTTGCTAATAACTCACCACACGACACACTTTTCTAGATCAAATCAGACGTAATATAGCTGTCATTTTTTCTTTCAAGGCCACGCAGACTGCTTTGTATTTACTTTAAATTGGTTTAAATTAGACTACAGTCATACATGTCAGTTTAGTGACAGGTAAAGACAGTTGTAAGAAGGAATGTCAGATACCTTTGTCCCTAGTTCTGCAACATGTTCTTACCCTTTCCAACGTGAAAACATGCCACACCTTTTCATGACTCTTTCCAACTTCGCTTTTACTCCTATTTTTTAAGGCAAATGTTTAAAAGACATTGGATTTAAAATCTCGATTCTCTATATTAAGTTGATGACAAAATCTCAATACGTATACTGAGTTTCCATAATTCAAATTCAGTGTTTCATTGTTTTCTTACTTTTCAGGTTTTTGAGAACTGTGCCACTGCTTTAGAAGTTCTGTTTATTTGCATTTTTAATGATAAAAAATAGTTACTGGTTTCTGAGTGCAATACCATTTATTTTCACGAACCTACCCGTTCTGTAACGGAGTACTGATGCGTATCAGTGGTCACTTTGTAGGTCTCCAGTTTAGTCGGTACAATGGTGATGAAGTACTGAAACATCTGATTATCTGGCAAAAACAATGGATTAAAAAGGAATAAACAAACAGACAACATACTGGGAGGAAAGAAAAAGCATATGAAATCATTAACAGATCTTTTATGCTATTTCTTGTATTTTGTTTAATAAGTGTGTAAAGACAAAGTAATGTGATTTCCTGGTATGGGCTGAGGATCGCACATCTGTTGTGCTGTAAAACCTGTTTGGCACCTCACTTACGATCTGTGCACACTTTCTCTGTGCCGTCCAACGGGTTCAGAATGCCTGGGATTTCCTCGCCAAACGACAAGTGGTCTATTCGGTGGGAGAAGTTGTAAGCTGTGGATTGATAGGAACACTACTTGTAAGACTGCAACAAAGCTCTATACTGACAAGAGGATAGGTTTGCATAACAAATTTTCAATGGAAATGACCTTTTACTCTTCTCTTATCTATAGATCACCTGCAAGTGACTCCTGGTTTGACATTAACATAAACAGAAGCTAAATTTCCACAGCACATTTCCACACAGCTATACAACACTGGTGCCGTATCAGTCCTAGATCCTTCCTGTGACTCATTTCTTAATTCTATAACATTCACTGTAAGTGTAAAGCTTACTGTCATGGCTGACGAGTGCAGCCAAGTGCGCATGGCCTCTTGGATGTGGAATGGCCCTGCGACAGAGAATACACACTCGTGAAAAGATAAGAAGGTAATATGTATATTGCATTGCAGATGTAGTCTGTTCTGAATGCTGAAGCAGGATGTAGCTAGCCTTCCGCTCAGAATAGACACATTTTCATTGAGGGCCTGTGTGTCATATAACTTTAGTAACTTCTTGTTAGTGAAACCCATGCTGAGTAAGAGCACTGGTCAGTCTGAAGCTTACATTTGACCAATCAGCTCAATCCCAACAGTTCAATAGGAAGTACAGTTATTTGGGCCTGAAACTAAAATCAGCAATCATAATCACATTTTAAGTTCCTGAAAACTTCTTGCAGCGGTAAAAGCACTCATTACTGTAAAGTAGCGTGTAAAATCCCAATCACAAATAATAACTGACAATATTGCATTCATCATTATTCACTAATACACACTATATGGTCAAAAGTTTGTGGACACCGAACACTATACCCATATGTGCTTGTTAAACATCCCATTCCAGATTTAGTTGTTGTTATTATAATAACCTCCATACCTCTGGGAAGGCTTTCCACTAGATTTTGAAGTGTGGCTGTGGGAATTTGTGCTCATTCAGCCACAAGAGCATTTGTGAGCAATACTGATGTTGGGTGAGGAGGCTAGTTGGACTTCCAATTCATCACATAAGTGTTCAGTGAGGTTGAGGTCAGGGCTCTGTGCAGAACACTTGAGTTTTTTCCACTCCAACCTTGGCTAACCATGTCTTCATGGAGCTTGCTTTGTGCACAGGGGCATTGCCATGCTGAATCAGGTTTGTGTTTCTTAGTTCCAGTGAAGGGAAATCTTAATGCTACAGCAAACAATATAGACAATAATTGTGTGCCTGCAACTTTGTGGCAAAGGTTTGCGGAAGGCGCACATATGAGTGTGATACAGCACATGGCATCCACATACCTTCAGCCATATAGTGTATATTTATTTATTTATTTACTTACTTACTAAAGCAGTAGTGACCATAATGCATACTGGATATTACTAATTGATTCAAGATCGCATTAACTGAATCACTATCAACACGTTTCTAAAAAAAAATAATAATAATCATGATATCAAGAAATGACATCACTGTAAACATGAATATAAACTACAATTTGAGGGGAAAAAAAACAAACAAACCAGATATCCACATCTTTCAATTTCATGCAAAAAATTTCTCAGGAGTATGGGTTTTATATCATGTATTCTTGCATAATATGTATCAACTGAATAAAGCCTTGCTTTAGTGTTTGATTAATGATAAATAATTCCTTTTAATTGGTAACTGACTCAGACTTTTACACTTGGCTATATGAACAGTATTTCTTTTTCCTGAACAATGTTTCACAAACATTAAACAAAAATTCAAACTGGCTGCATGACAGGACCGTAAAGACTTAAAGGTCTTGCGTAATTTTTTTAATATAATTATTCTGCTGTAATGACAAGATGTTTTACAGGTCAATAAGTAGCAAACGTCTATCACCAAATTACAAGAGAGTTTAACAGTAAATGCAGGGGTGATGGTTGGGGAAATGCATACTTGCCGACCGTGATGTGGAAGTTTCCAGCCACTTTATTAACGTAGAGGTGTCCGTGTATTCTGCACGCGTCGAGTGGCTGCGTGGGACTGTCCTCTCTGAGGAGAGAAAAGCAACAGGACACTGATTAACTGCACTACTGAGACAGCACAATAACAATCTTCTCAACTTTCACCAGCATGTTTGTTTCCATATCTGACGCTGCGTGAAGAACACGTTAAGAAAACAGACTGTGAGGAAATGAGGACTAACCTTGGGGGTAATGCAGTGGGGGCTCCTCTCATCACGTTTTTAAAGAGGACGTCCTGGAGGGAGTGCTCCTCACGCAGCCTGTTCTGAATCAGCAGGAGTGTCCTGGGAGGGATGATTAAAAAAAAGCATGAAAATAAAAACGAGTTTTGTTGCTGAAGTGCAAGAATGAACAACTGTTTAGAGTAGAGTTTGCATGCACACCTATTTTATTCATGCATATTCATATTTATGTGGTCAAGTAAACCAAACATACCAATATCTTATCACCTGGATTTTAGGATAATATTTATTTAGAGTATATGTAAGGAATAAAACACTTAGGAGTGTTGTGTTATATGAAAATAATTAATGGCAATTATTTTTTTTTAAATTAACTTAAGTATGACATACTTTTTATTCGTTTATAGCCATGTTTAATGCTGTTGAACATCCGAGAAACAAGTTAGCTCCTGTTATCGCTTACAGTTATAAACAGTCGTTCTATCAACCTGCCTCTGTTTTTTTACTCTCGTGAAGTTAAAACACAGCTTGTTATGTTACCAAGAACCTGCAAAGTGTAAAGTCCTCTGTCCTGTTACAAAGACCAGACCAGTGACTCCTTCAATAAATGTTAAATAAACGTCTATTAACAGAAAACTTCACCATATCAACAATTCAAATGCAGGCAATGTAGATAAAAATCCCTGTGTATGCTGTTACAACAGCAGTTATAACCTATTACATCCGGCGCATCTGACTGTATGGAAGCCCGTTTCTGCCAAGGAGGGGAAAAAAATAAAGGTACTTGTGACTTTATGTCCTGCAATTTTGAGTTAACTTCTCGCAATTGTGAAGAAAAAAGTCAGAATTGCGAGAAGTTAAGTTCCTATCGCGCAATTTTGACTTTATTTCTTGCAATTACAAGTTTACATCTCACAATTCTGACTTTTTACCTCGCAATTTAGACATCCACTTGACATTTAGTGAGTTACAAAGAATGTACAGACAAAGCACCAATCATTCTCTATAAATAGACTATATAAGAACAACACTCGTCAGATAGGAAAACCAGACACTAGCGCGCTTTTGTTACCTGAAGTTAGTCACATTTCAGGTACTGTATCAAGTGGACATCTAAATTGTGAGAAAAAAAATATCAGAATTGTGAGAAATAAAGTCAGAATTACAAGATGTTAAAATTGCGAATAATAAGGTCAGAAATCAGAATTGTGAGATATAAAGTTGCGATTCTGATATTTAATGTTGCAATTTTTTTTTTTTCTCTCCATGGCAGACACAGGCTTCCATAGATTTGCCTTGTAGCCAGCACTAATGTCAGAGCTGCTGTTATCGGAAATTAACACCTTCTGACTGGTCAGAATTGAGAATTTCAACAGTGCTGTAGTATAAATTGTAATAATCTGGTGTCTTTTGTTTTCAGTACTGCTCATGAGCACAAACATAACCGGAAAGTTAAGAGCTGCCCCAGAAGCAACAAACACCATCCACTTACTTCAATCAGCTTAACGGCAACCAAGAAATGTTTTTTTTCTTTAAGACAAACAACCAAGTAAATATCTGCCTCTAAATTCACTCCACTCAGCGAAGTCTAGAAATTTGAACTCGACATCACATCCTTCTTTGACGAATTTATTTGCAGGTTGGTCTGCAATCTGGAAAGGAGTGTGATTATTGATTGACTTGTGCAGACCTGGAGGGGTTTTTTTTCCCCCCATTATCATGCACACGTAGATCAAATTGGACATTTTGAAGTTACCCTAGTAATCTGTACATGCAAACGTGATCTGGTTCAAAACTAAACAGGTGTGGCATTTAGACATCCGACACATACTTACTACACAGATGGAGGAATAAAATCAGTTATTACAGTGAGACAGTGTGATGAATTTACCTATGCCATAGTCTCTGTTGAGCAGACAGCTCAAACACAACCTGCAAAAAAGCCATAAAACGTGTTATAAACACTGACGTAAGGCATTATTTACACCGGCTGTGTCCACAGTGTTCATACTCACCGGTTCATACTTCAAGCCATCGGATGCTACCATCGTTTCAGCCAGGTCCAACACATCTGCGCCCACAACTAAACAGTTTCACAAGATGGAATGAATGAGACAGAGCCATTTCCCAGAACATATAATCCAATCACATGAAGCACTCTAACAGCATGTCAATGGCAATGGATCTGCTATTCAAACTCAACACAACGTTTTCATTAAATACATTTCACATCAGTCAGTCTGCTTGCACATCTTTTGCCATGTGACCTTTTTAATGGCAAGTGCACATAAAAAGAAATAAACATACTCACACTGACACCTCATGGCGACTGTAATATCTATATTTATTCTTAATTTACTGTAAGAGAGGGGAATAAAAACAGAAGTCAAGCCTGTCAATAATCTCATCAATTAACATTATTAGATTGTATATAAACATACCGTACTTGTTATGCATTAATGAAAAAAAACAACAACTATTACCTAGAAAAATCCGTATCCACTTGATATTCGTACTTCATCCATGTGTCCCGATAAACAAAAAACTCAAAGAAGGCCAGCAGTGCCATGGCAGTGAAGGCGATCAGAGACACTGAGGACAAGAAAAGCAACTTTCACCTAAATGGCACTAAAGGTACTAATGCACAAATGTCTCAGTGTGTGATTAACAGGTATCACAGGTTTCCCCAAGCTTGGTCCTGCATATTTTAGTGTTTGAACTGCTCTAACATACCCATTGGTCCCCCAGGATCAGGACCAGGCTTGGGGGAACCTATGGATGAAATGAATGAGGTGAGAAATGGGATGAAAACTCACCGGTTCCACCACTAGCTGTTGTTTCCACATAACTCTCAGGAACCTTGGGGAAAGCATCCAGCTCCTTTACTAAATTTAGAGCTTTCTTTCGAGACAGTCTCCGCATCTTTGGAGCAACAGACCACTCCTGAACCTGTGAGGAACTGACCAGATGAATACCAGCACATCTGTATATAACCACAATATTAGCAGCTAGCGCGCATTACTATCCCACTATCCCTTAACTCCGAGCTAGCGACTTTTGTTAGCTTCCCCCTAACAGCCAGGATGGAGCTATTTCCAAACTGTCAGTCTGACAACTAGAACAATGAAAACTAAAAAAAAGGAAACGTTAAAACCCCCCAAATTAGACAAGAAGCTAAACAACCGCCGGGAGGACCAGCTATCGCTAGCGAACACCTGTAAATTTCACACGCTAGTAAAGCTAGCTAGCTTTAAACGCACCTACCTGTAAAATGCTCTGCTAAATAATCATCGTTGATTCAGTATCTCGAATGGAAACATTCCCCCTGTGAATCCGGGGTTAGTAAACATGTAAACGGAGTGAAAGTGAAGAATGTTGTATCAGACGGACCCGCTGGGGCTTTGAGGCTGAAGTGGAGTCGTGACGATGCCTTGCTGTTGCATCATGGGAGTTGTTGTACTTCCTCGACGCCTGTCTTTCAGTGAGTCGATTCCTTCGAGCGAACCGAGCCGTTGCGAGTTTTCATTCATTTGATTCACTGTTCAGAAAACCAGCCTCAGCAGGGCCATTGGTTGGTTTCTATGTACAATTTGTTTTTGTTTTTTTTTTTGTTTGTTTTTTTTTTTATTTGCAGTTTATAACGCATTTAACAAGCGATATTGTCATAAAGAAGCTTTATAGGAATCCAGGTGTAGATTTAGATAACTAACAAGCCAAAAGCGACCATGGCAAGGAAAAACTACCCGAGATGTCATGAGGAGGAAACCTTGAGGAGGAACTAGACTCAAAATGGAACCTATCTTCTTCTTCTGGGTGACAGGATAGTGGGATTATAAATCATTAATCATTCACAAAATGATATTATAAAGTCAAACTGTACTAAATATGCTGACAGGACTATAGAAAATGATGCAAAATACCACCACAATCTGATAAACACGAACACATTTACTGTAGGCTTGCTGGATAACTTTGTTATAAGTGAATGTAAAATTAACAGAGTTAGGATTTTTGGTTAAAAATGCATCATAGTGTTAGCCATGTTTGACTGGAACACAAATACAGGTTATATTTGCTTGTGCTAATGAAGCACACACATCCTGAAAGTGACCGTAATGTGATAATTGTGTTTACAATGAGATATCAAACCTGTCTTTCCACATGGTCATATTTATTTTAAATGGCCCAGCCTGAATACCACCAAGACAATGCAAACTGTCCAGTTTTTACAGATGCTAAAATAAATGGATACATTCCACACCAGTTAAAGAAGCAATATTAAAACATGATGTGTATCAAACCAGCATGAGCTAGAGATTAAAGGAATGTGGAGCATTATTGGGCAAGGCATATTTACTTTAATCTTACAGGAAACTGTTAGTTTGAAATAATAAAAAAAAACATACTATACAGTGCTGTGAAAAAGTATTTGCCCCATCCTGATTTCTTCTGTTTTTGTGTACAGTATATCTCCTGCTAAATTGTTTCAGAAATTAAAACAAAGTCTAAGATAAAGCAAAGGCAATCTGATTGAACAGAAAATACAGTTTTTAAATGATAGTTATCTATTGAAGCAAAAAGATTATCCAATAAAAACTGGGCCTGTGTGAAAATGTATTTTCCCCCATAGTTACTAATTCCCCAAAGCTGCATTCAGAAACTGCATTCATTATGGGGTTCAGCCGGACTAGACGAAACCAGGCCTGATTACTGCAAATCCCGTTCAATCAAATCAATACTTAAATAGAACTTTTTCAACAGCATGAAATTGGTTAAAAGGTCTTACCCAGTAACATACTATATCAAAGTTGAAAGAAATTCCCGAAATGATGAGAAAGGTGATTGAAATACATCAGTCTGGGAAAGGTTACAAAGCTATTTCACATTGGTGACAGGTGTTAGATAACTTTTTTTTTTGCTTCAATAATTTTTTTTTTTAACTGTATTATGTGCTGCCTTTGTTTTATGTTGCATTTCGTTTGAAGATCTAAAACTATTTAGCATGAGATATACACAAAACCAGAAGAAATCAGGACAAATACTTTTTCACAGCATTGTATATGTAATACTAATTTACTATTTTTTAAAAAAGATAAAAGTAAAAGGAAAAAATGACAAAGCTTCAATTTACTTCAAAACCCGATCATTTTGACTAAAAACACAGTTGGCAAACACACTTACAGCATATGTTAGCTCTGGATAATGTCTATGAGTAGTATGTTAACATGACTGGACTTGAGAAGACCTGGTGAAGGATTAATGAATTCCACAAGTAACATGGCAAAACATTTTCAACATTATATCACAAGAGCAGCAGCCTTCACTTCCTGCTAGCAGACACTGTGAAATGATAATATATGCAAAGCACGAGGCTATTCCAAATCTTTAGCAACATGTCCAAAAAAATCTAGATTCTCTAGATAATGACTGAATCTGGGCCTTCATCCAGCAGCACTGCCCTCTCCGGGCTGTTCGAAGTTGGAGTGTCTGGATTCTCCTGAGAAAGCTCCTCAGAACAGGGGCTGATGGTCGGCGAGATAATGTCGGGGCTCGTGTCACAAGATTCAGTGCTCTGTTCGGTGGTGGTGGCTACACTGGGGGGGACAGGGTCAAAGTCATCGTCATCATCTTCCAGACTGGAAGCCTCCCGAATGTCTGTGGATGAATAAAAAGATCTGTGCTGAGCTAAATCCGAAAAAATTGGAAAAAAATGTATAATATATGAATAGCAAAAAATGACACACACACACACACACACACACACATATATATATATATATCAATTATCAAAGCCTTGACCCCGCATTAACCTCAGATTTTCTCAGTATATCTTATTAAACAAACTGTTTCAAAAGTGTTACATATGAGCTCAGTTTGTGATGTCACAAAATGTTCAACAGCATTGAGCCAAAAATCTCTGATATGTGATTTATTAGAGAATGATGTAGTAATTTGAAACTTTTAGCCACAGAACCTCAGATACTGAAAATACACTCTACCTGTGACAAAGGTGCGTTAGTTTATTAGCCGTTAATTAGCCAGCTAAGCTAAGTATTTAAGATGGCATGAAGACATGAAGGTGTTTCTAGGATGGAATGGAGGAATTTGCATATTCATGCATATTCATAAAATCTTAATATTTGTCATAAGGAGTAAATGTAAAGTTTCTAGGCCATTTTAGTAGATTCTCTGGCATTATGCAAAATAGTACATCAATGTATTATTCTACTTCGATTATTTTTACCGGTTTAAAATGGCACTTTGAGGGGTACTTAATGTAAAATAATGATGACGGAAAAAGTCAAACTCACTGCTAAATGCATCTGGATACTGCTTAGCAATCTTCCCTTTTAATGTCCTGAAAAAGATTCAATAATTTACATTCAATTAGTCTATTCATATAAAAACTCTCTCTTATACCAAGCAAAAAGATAATGCCCACAGCACCTTATTCGGCGAAAAACGCTATCCAAGTCCTTCTTCATTTCAATTAAAGTGCGAGTGTGGAGCAGAAAGCGGTCGTTCATCTGCTGCAACCGCACATTGGACAAGCCATTAAAGTTAATGAGCATCTCGTTGGTCTTTTCGAAGCGGTCCAGCCTTGACAGTGAATTAGTGTTTAAGTGTTTAGAATTACAACCTTTTCATGGTAAGCTGTATGAAAATGTGATGGTTTGAAAAGAACTCACATGTGTCTCTGGGCCTGGATGATTGCATTAACGTCCTCGGAGTTGACCATGCTCAACATCCTGCTGCAGAAGATTCCAGACGCCGTCGGATCCATTCTGCAGAGCAGGAAGGTTGGCTTTAGCTAACACTACCGTGTCAAAGTATTTATATAACATGAAATATGTTCTAACATCTGAACTCTTGTGCATGTATATTCCTAATCAGTAGAGGAGTGAATACCAAGTCAGTCACCCCCCCCCCCCAAAAAAAAATTGTTTTAACATGTTTTCTTTCTTTATTTTTATTTTTATTAATAAAGTCCTTGACAAAAACCTGTTGCTTGGTATGCTTGTTTGTGTTTGGATGCCCCTTCTGTCAGTCATTTTATAGACACTACAGAATATGGGCCACCTAAGATCCTGGAGGCAGAGCTTCCTGAAGATGGGTAGGAATCGTTCAAATTTAGAACCCACCAATTATCAGAGACCTAATCTTCAAAAAAAAAAAAAAAAAAAAAAAAGCCAATAATACCTTTAGTACCTTTAATCAACTAAAAAAAAATCATAGATATACACTCACCGTCCACTTTAATAGGAACACATGTACACCTTCCCATTTATGCAGTTATCCAATCAGCCAATCATGTGGCAGCAGCACAGTGCATAAAATCATGTAGATACAGGTCAAGAGCTTCAATTAATGTTCACACCAAACCAGTTAATGTTCACACCAACAGAATGGGTAAAAATGTGATCCCTGTGACTTTAACCGTGGCATGTTTGTTGGTGCCAGATGGGCTGCTCTGAGTATTTCCAGAAACTGATGATCTCTTGGGAATTTCACACAAATCAGTGTCAAGAGTTTGCACAGAACGGTGCAAAAAACAAAAAAACATTGAGTGAGCGACAGTTCTGTGGGTGGAAACACCATGTTGAAAAGAGAGGTGAGAGGAAAATGGCCAGATTGGTTCAGCATGCACAAAACATCAAACCTTGAGGTGAATGGGCTACAAAAGCACAAGACTACACTGAGTTCCACTCCTGTCACCCAAGAACAGGAATCTGAGGCTACCATGGACCCACCCAAACTGGATAGTTGAAGATTTAGGGGGAAAAAAATCGCCTGGTCTTTTTCCTGAATTAGATAGCTGCATATATAAGCTCAGTACAGGTGTTCCTATTAAAGTGGACAGTGAGTGTATAAGCTGTTATATGTTATATTAAGAAAACGCATTAGCTATTCTGAATATTTCCATCCATTCTTAGATGTAAGTTAAGTTGTAAGTCAACCAAGAACATGCCAAAGGATGTCCAGGGATGCCCCAACGCATTATTGCACTGGAATTGCCCTTAAATTGTGTTCTCCTGCACCATTTTCATTTCCCAAGCACTGAAGACTGGTCAAAATATAATAACTATGAATAGCTCAACAATGAAAGGATTATGGTTCAGCAATGCATTATAGGACAAGGTCTCATTGATTAGCATAATAATAATGATGTGGTGCAAACTATTACTTAAACACACACACACACACACACACACTTAAAAGCAGATAAATTTTTTTTTTCAAATTTTCTCTGAAAAACAAACATGGGAAACAGAAAAGTTTTAACCCTTTCATTCAAACCCAAAAAACACTAAACTTACAGTTCTGCCATCTGTCCTTTTGTGTGTTTGAACTTTGATGTGACACTGTGTACGTAGTCTGTCTACTTCTAGTTTCTCCTCTACAGGCATTTGAAGGAGAAAAAAAAAGGTTGATTAAATAAGTAAATGAATAAACAATCCACCTTGTTCGCATTCATTACACGCACGACTGTGCCTTCTTAATCACTGCTAATGACGTCAGATGCATCATTGAGATGAGCTGAAACATATCAGCTCAAATGAAATATTAAAGACATTTGTTAACAGCAAATAATCTGCTGTGGGTGCCAAAAAAAAAAACCATATCCCTGCTAGCACATTTATACCACCTGCCCCTGCTTGGAGGTACTGAACAGATCCCATTTTGCCTCTCCTTTCACAATATTCTATTTATTAACTATTAATTAACTATTAGTACTTGAGCTCCAGCTACAGACTCACATCAACGGCTTAAATCCAGAAACAGCATTCATCATTAGAAAACTCACAGCATCCCCTAGAGACAAGAGCAAATCACAAACACCAGGTTCTAACTTGGGATATAAACCAATCAGCCATAACATTAAAACCACCTTGTGCCACCAAAACAGCTCTGACCCGTCGAGGCCTGGACACCACAAGACCTCTGAAGGTGTGCTGCGGTATCTGGCACCAAGACGTTAGCAGCAGATCCTTTAAGTCCTGTAAGTTGTGAGGTGGGTCCTCCATGGATCGGACTTGTTTGTCCAGCACATCCCACAGACGCTCGATCGGCTTGAGAGCTGAGGTATTTGAAGGCCCAGTCAACACCCTGAAATCTTGGTCATGTTCCGCAAACCATTCCTGAACCATCTTTACAGTGTGACCCAGTCGTCTAGCCATCACAGTTTGGCCCTTGTCAAAATTGCTCAGATCCTTACGCTTGCCCATTTTTCCTGCTTCCAACACATCAACTTTGAGAACTGACTGTTCACTTGCTGCCTAATATAGCCCACCCCTTGAGAGATGCCACTGTAACAAGATAATGAATGTTATTCACGTCATCGGTCAGTGGTTTTAATGTTATGGCTGATCGGTGTACATATAAGGAAGTGATCTCCTTTTAACAACAAAACCGCAGAAGAAATTCATAACATGATTCGTAAAGGTTCCTATGATAAACACCTTTAGACATTAGTGTCTGGTGTTTTGGGTTAAAAAAATAAGTGAGCAGGAAAAGAATATCCTTACCCAACAAAGTGTGTTCAATATTCTGTGCAGTTAAGTATTTCTATATAAAATAAAGCTGTACAACCAGCTGCAGTGTGTAATATGCTGAAAAGCCTTATAGAAATATTATAACTAAAATACAATAGAGTGCAAGTTCTATATGCACAACAAAACTGCACATTTACTCTGTGTGTGAATTTTCTAAGTATCTAAGTAGCACACACGCCAAAATCTTCACAACTGATCCATCAGAGCACACATGCAAACCTGCTTGTAGTAAATCTGACAGATGCTTAGGAATATCAGTAGCTATAAAGAACTAATTACCAAGCTAACTAGCTAGCTATATACAAAACACTGCTATTACCTGGCGGGCTTCTTAACAAACCCAAGCGTTGATAATATCTTCAAATATCAAATAAATAAATAAATAAATCATAATATGCAACTGCAGATAAATACAATCCCCAAGTTTGTGAAACGTATAAACAAACCTATCAGCGGATGCAGTCGTGTCTTTGTTGTCAAGCTGTCACGTGACATTAGTGTCACTACCGGAGGCTCTTAACAAACAATCGTCTTTATCGGACATATTAGCTCTGTGGGTTTTTTTTTTTTAGGTAATGAAATTTTAGTATCACGACTAAATATATAATGAGAATGTGTATTTCATTCTGAATATAAAATCTAAAATATATGTTTTGTTCCGTTATTTCCGCTTTGTGTTTATCTCCCTAACAGCAGGTGGCGGTAGTGGGTTTAGTGCACACACGATGCTTCATAATGACCCCCAGCGGCGCGTGAGAAGAAGTTGAGAGAGCGAGAGAGAGAGAGAGAGAGAGAGCGAGCGAGAGAGAGAGAGCGAGAGAAGAAAGAAGAAAGAAAGAACTAGAAAAAGAAAAAAAAAAAAGCCGCACATGCAAATTTATTGAAACGTTATTTACTCATTTAAAATTCAATCATCTGTTTCTTTTCCCAGGTCTGTATCTGAGTACAACTCGATAAAACCGACCAAAAAAGTGACCTTTAAGCGAGCCGTTAGCTAGCAAACTAGTAACTAAATAGTTAGCTAGCTGGCTAGTTGCACTAGCTAATAGTTAGCTAGCTGGTTAGTTGAACTAGCTAATAGTTAGCTAGCTGGTTAGTTGAACTAGCTAATAGTTAGCTAGCTGGCTAGTTGAACTAGCTAAAAGCTAGTATCCGTGTTATACATAGCTAGCCGCTAGCTGCTGCGTTATTTGTAGTAGAGAAGTACGTTAGCCAAAATATTTGTTTTCGGTTGGGTTTTTTGTGTGTGTTTTTCTCACATAATTATTTTTGGTTATCCTGACTGCACGTATTTCTAAATATATGTACATCTGCTTTAGCCTCTTGGCAGCTAATTGTTAGTTAGTCAGGCCTCTTTAGCTAGCTAACTTTGCTATTGTGCTTGGAAATACCAGCCAGCTCTGCAAATAAAATATAACTCTACGACTTAGCCGTGTGTTTTCGTGAGAGCCCACAGTAACATGGAGTTTCTGTTAATCAATCAATCAGTCAATACTGATACAAATATTTACTTTAATAATGTGTTTAAAACAGGTGATGTTGCTAGCTTGTGTAGATTATAGATTATATTGAGATGTATGATTGCATCTGCAGGATTCAACACACCTGCATGTGGCTAAAGCTATGATCCTGTCCTCATTACTCTTTGCTTCTTTTCCTGATAAAGGTGATCCTCAGACAGAATGGCAGCAGACTGGTTGGGCAGCCTTGTTTCAATAAACTGTGGTCCGACTTTGGGAGTGTACCAAGGAGAAGTGTCCTCTGTTGATCAGGCCACTCAAACCATCTCCCTCAAACAACCGTTTCACAATGGCATCAAGTGTCCAGTGCCCGAGGTCACTTTCAGGTAGGGGCTCAGGTTCAGAATGCATGCCATGAATTGGCAGTCTAACACTGTTGTGGTTCTGGGATGTTATTCTCTAGACGGAATATATTTCCTGTGTGTTTACAGTGCCATGGACATCAAGGAGCTCAAAATCTTGGAAATCCGTAACGGCTCCAACGGAGTCACAAAGCGGAGTGTTCCTGAATCTGGCTCCTCCGTAACTGGCTGCACTGGACGCAAGGATAAAGCTGGAGGTAGCGGAGTCAACAGTGCTCCTGTAAATGTGCCCAAAGCTGAGCCCAGGCTTCATGATGGAGGCATGTCTCCTTCACAGCACTACTCCAAGAGCTATGTAGAGCGCCATGTAGAGATGGCAGGCCAGAGTAAAGGCTTCAGACGAAGACACAACTCGTGTAAGTATACAGGGACTGGTTGCACAAAGCCTTCTTTTATATAACTCGTATACATTGGAATGACAGTGTGATACTAATGCAAAACCTACAATAAATACAAGAAACACAAGATAGACAGGACAACAGAACAATGTTGGACAAATTATTTACCAAATTATTGTCAAAATAAATCAAAACTCCTTAAATTAAGCTGTGTCTCATGACACCATTCCAGTGAACAGAGTAGAATCCGTGCAACTTTTAAACACACATTGTGTGTTGGAACAGCAAACTGTAAAGATTAATGCAACATGTCCTGTTTAATCTGTGTGGATGTTCTATGAGTGATATCTATCTATCTATCTAATCTATCTATCTCTGTCTTATATACAGTACTGTGCAAAAGTTGTAGGCAGTTGTGAAAAAATGCTGCAAAGTAAGAATGCTTTCAAAAATACATGTTAATAGTTTATATTTATCAATTAACAAAATGCAAAGTGAGTGAAAAGAAGAAAAATCTACATCAAATCAATATTTGGTGTGACCACCCTTTGAGTTCAAAACTGCATCAATTCTTCTAGGTACACTTGCACAAAGTCATGGATTTTGTAGGCATATAGTCAGGTTTATGATTTAAACAATTATACCAAACAGATGCTAATGATTATCAATTCAATATGTAGGTTGAAACACAATCATTAACTGAAACAGAAACAGCTGTGTAGGAGGAATAAAACTGGGTGAGGAACATCCAAATTCGGCTAACAAGGTGAGGTTGCTGAAGACAGTTTACTGTCAAGTCATAAACCATGGAAGGATTGAGCACAGCAACAAGACAGAAGGTAGTTATACTGCATCAGCAAGGTCTCTCCGAGCCAGAAATTTCAGGGCAGACGGGTTTCCAAATGTGCTGTCCAAGCTCTTTTGAAGAAGCACAAAGAAACTGCAACGTTGAGGACAGTAGACTCAGTGGTCGGCCAAGGAAACTTACTGCAGCAGATGAAAGACACCTCAGACTTGCTTCGCTTCACAATCAGATGTCCAGCAGACCTGGCAGAAACCAGTGGGACCCTGGTACACTCTTCTACTGTCTGGAGAAGTCTGGTCAGAAGCGGCCTTCATGGAAGAATTGCGGCCAAAAAGCCATACCTCCGACATGGAAACAGGGCGAAGCGACTCAACTATCCACAAAAATACAGGAATCGGGGTGCAGAAAAATGGCAGCAGGTGCTCTGGACTGAGGAGTCAAAATTTGACATTTGGCTATAGCAGAAGGCAGTTTGTTTACCGAAGGGCTGGAGAGCGATACACGAATGAGTGTCTGCAGGCAACAGTGAAATATGGTGGAGGTTCCTTGCAAGTTTGGGGCTGCATTTCTGCAAATGGGTTTAGGGATTTGGTCAGAAATAATGGTCTCCTCAATGCTGAGAAGTACAGGCAGATACTTATCCATCATGCAGTACCATCAGGGAGGCATCTGATTGGCCCCAAATTTATTCTGCAGCATGACAGTGACTTCAGCGTAAAGAACAACAAGGAGTCCTGGAAGTGATGGTATGGCCCCCACGGAGCCCTTATCTCAACATCATAGTCTGTCTGGGATTACATGAAGAGAGAGAAGCAACTGAGGCCGCCTAAATCCACAGAAGAACTGTGGTTAATTATCCAAGATGTTTGGGCCAACCTACCTGCTGAGTTCTTTCAAAAACTGTGTGCAAGTGTACCTACAAGAATTGATGCTGTTTTGAAGGCAAAGCTTGGTCACACCAACTATTGATTTGATGTAGATTTTTCTTCTGTTCACTCACTTTGAATTTTGTTAATTGATAAATATAAACTATTAACATGTCTATTTTTGAAAGCATTCTTACTTCAAAGCATTTTTTCACACCTGCCTGAAAATTTTGCACAGAACTATCTCTCTCTCTCTCTCTCTATATATATATATATATATATATATATATATATATATATAGGTGCATCTCAATAAATTAGAATGTCGTGGAAAAGTTCATTTATTTCAGTAATTCAACTCAAATTGTGAAACTCGTGTATTAAATAAATTCAGTGCACACAGACTGAAGTAGTTTAAGTCTTTGGTTCTTTTAATTGTGATGATTTTGGCTCACATTTAACAAAAACCCACCAATTCACCATCTCAACAAATTAGAATACTTCATAAGACCAATAAAAAAAACATTTTTAGTGAATTGTTGGCCTTCTGGAAAGTATGTTCATTTACTGTACATGTACTCAATACTTGGTAGGGGCTCCTTTTGCTTTAATTGCTGCCTCAATTCGGCGTGGCATGGAGGTGATCAGTTTGTGGCACTGCTGAGGTGGTATGGAAGCCCAGGTTTCTTTGACAGTGGCCTTCAGCTCATCTGCATTTTTTGGTCTCTTGTTTCTCATTTTCCTCTTGACAATACCCCATAGATTCTCTATGGGGTTCAGGTCTGGTGAGTTTGCTGGCCAGTCAAGCACACCAACACCATGGTCATTTAACCAACTTTTGGTGCTTTTGGCAGTGTGGGCAGGTGCCAAATCCTGCTGGAAAATGAAATCGGCATCTTCAAAAAGCTGGTCAGCAGAAGGAAGCATGAAGTGCTCCAAAATTTCTTGGTAAACGGGTACAGTGACTTTGGTTTTCAAAAAACACAATGGACCAACACCAGCAGATGACATTGCACCCCAAATCATCACAGACTGTGGAAACTTAACACTGGACTTCAAGCAACTTGGGCTATGAGCTTCTCCACCCTTTCTCCAGACTCTAGGACCTTGGTTTCCAAATGAAATACAAAACTTGCTCTCATCTGAAAAGAGGACTTTGGACCACTGGTTAACAGTCCAGTTCTTCTTCTCCTTAGCCCAGGTAAGACGCCTCTGACGTTGTCTGTGGTTCAGGAGTGGCTTAACAAGAGGAATACGACAACTGTAGCCAAATTCCTTGACACGTCTGTGTGTGGTGGCTCTTGATGCCTTGACCCCAGCCTCAGTCTTGTGAAGTGAAGCCTTGTGAAGTTCACTCAAATTCTTGAATCGATTTTGCTTGACAATCCTCATAAGGCTGCGGTTCTCTCGGTTGGTTGTGCATCTTTTTCTTCCACACTTTTTCCTTCCACTCAACTTTCTGTTAACATGCTTGGATACAGCACTCTGTGAACAGCCAGCTTCTTTGGCAATGAATGTTTATGGCTTACCTAGTGAACCAAACTGAGAGACCATTTTGAAGGCTCAGGAAACCTTTGCAGGTGTTTTGAGTTGATTAGCTGATTGGCATGTCACCATATTCTAATTTGTTGAGATAGTGAATTGGTGGGTTTTTGTTAAATGTGAGCCAAAATCATCACAATTAAAAGAACCAAAGACTTAAACTACTTCAGTCTGTGTGCATTGAATTTATTTAATACACGAGTTTCACAATTTGAGTTGAATTACTGAAATAAATGAACTTTTCCACGACATTCTAATTTATTGAGATGCACGTGTGTGTGTGTGTGTGTGTGTGTGTGTATAAATAAATAAATAAATAAATTGTGTATGTATGAATGTATACCAACTGCCTGTTTATTTTCCTTTCAGGGTCATCCAGCAGTAGATTAGCAAATCAGGTCACTCCAAAGAAGAACGGCTCGAAGAATGGCCCGATGAAGAACAAAGATGATGAATGTTTTGGCGACGGCATGGACGATGTTCTAGATGAGGACTTTGACTTTGAGGGGAACTTGGCACTCTTCGACAAAGCCGCTGTCTTCTCGCAGATCGATTCATCAGATCGAAGAGGTACCGGTGCACGGACACGGGGGAATCCTGCAGAGCAGACGCCCTCGCGTTACCGACATGACGAGAACATTCTGGAAGTCAAGCCCGTTGTGTACAGACAGATCATAGTGCCTCAGTTGGGGGCAAAGGAATATAGCACTGGTAAGAATATGTTTAATACTTAAAATTAATGACCATCCTATTTTTTTAGAAGGTGATTGTAATTGGGTTGTTTAATTCCAAGATTTAGAGTTTTTGTTCTACATCTTATAAATAATTCAGTGATGATGGTGTTATAGGCCCTTTTTTGTGTTCCAAGATTCGGGGCTGGTGGTCCCCAGTATCTCATATGAGTTGCACAAGCGCTTGCTGAGCGTGGCTGAGAATTACGGTCTCTCTCTGGAGCGTAGGCTGGAGATGACCGGTGTGTGTGCCAGTCAGATGGCTCTCACATTGCTTGGAGGCCCAAACAGGTCAGTGTGTGATTAACGGTGTTGAAGGCTGTATGGGGTATTAATTATTTTTATCAAGATACATCATAACTGCAGCAAACATTATATTTCAGATCGGCTTTTTGTTTGTGATGGTTTTGGCCAGAGCAGTGTAGATCTCCTTTTGTGAAAAACCAAGGACTATATTATATATACTAATTTCTTTTGCAGGCTCACACCTAAAAATTTGCACCAACGTCCAACGGTGGCTTTGCTGTGTGGGCCGCATGTGCAGGGAGCTCAGGGAATCAGCTGCGGCCGCCACCTGGCCAACCACGAAGTGGAGGTCGTCCTCTTCCTCCCTAACTTTGTGAAAATGCTAGAAGCCATCACCAGTGAACTTGCACTGTTCGGCAAGACGGGAGGCAAACAGGTTTCCAGCGTCAAAGGTACTTGTGCAATCAAACACATTGCAAGGTCTGTACTTGTAGTGCCCACTATAAAACTTAACATTGAATCATATTCAAATGTAATTCAATATTGTGATTCAGAAATATTCAAATATATTTTCATTTTTATGATTTGAGCAAAGAACATCAGCAGTATAATGCAAATCAAAAGAAAAGCTGTTCTTTGGCAAGTGTTCTTCTTAAATCTAATTAAAGAGGTTAAAGCCTATACTAGTGTTTATTTGTAATAAGAGCTAAATCATACCTTTTCAAGTCATGAACAAAACGTTCTGTTAAACACATTTCAATCTTACTGTTTCAACTTCGATATGTTGGTAGTTGGTGGTTTTCCACCAAGGTTGTGGTTTTCTACCCAGAGCATGATGACTAAAGATATCTCCGGAATTATTGGCACCCTTTAGAAAATCAAGCAAACTATAAATAATGCATGCAATGAGTCATAGAACTATCTATAGTTTTGCATTAACTGCACAATAAGGACAATTAAAATACTTTGTATTTATCTTGTTATTTTTAATTACTTTGTAATTCTATAAATAGTTTAGCTGTACGGTTCATTAGGAAGTGTGTTTGTGTTGCACCTGGTATTAAGACATTCTCACATCAGATTAGAAATGTAAAACGGATACAGAAGGTAAAACTCAGCTGCAGCCAAAACATATAATGTTTGTTTTTTTTGTTTTTTAAAGATCCCTCACAGTTCAGTCTCACTAATAGTCTTGATGTTTTCAAATGGATGTAAATAGTTAAGTCTTTAGTGAAGCAGTGACCAGTAGATGGGAAAAGGTAGCCGTGCTTTGAGGATGTACAAACGTTAGAACATTTTATTTGATGGTAAAATCGTAGAACATTTTATTTGATTATTTGACATATGAATATAACTGGTCTGAATTTGCCTCTTTAATTGAGGTCTTCACAATTCAGGTTTATTTTTTTGCATGCATCATTTGCATTAAAATGATCAAATATATGAAAGTTTTGTCATTTTAAATTATCAAGTATCCCTGCCATGTTAATGCACTTAATGTTAAGCCGCTATCTTTTCTGTGTTCTCTCAGATTTACCAGATACCCCAGTGGACCTGGTCATAAACTGTCTCGACTCTCATGAGAACACTTTCCTGAGGGAGCAGCCGTGGTACCGTGCAGCGGCTGACTGGGCCAATCAGAACCGAGCCCCTGTGCTCAGCATAGATCCTCCGGTGAGCGGGCAGGAGCAAGCTGTGGAGGCGAAGTGGTCACTCTGCCTGGGCCTCCCGCTCCCACTGCCAGAGAGAGCGGGTCGAGTTTACCTGTGCGACGTCGGCGTCCCTCGGCAAGTGTTTCAGGAAGTGGGCATCAAGTACCACTCGCCCTTCGGCTGCAAGTTTGTCATCCCACTGCACACATAAACATGCTGTAACCCAGACTGTAACAGCGTCAGGCACAGGGTCAGTGAGCCAGAACCTGCCTTAAATCCCAGGGTGATCAGATGGCAATGTGAGTGAGCTCCTTCTGTTGTGGTACTGATTCCAGCATCTTATTTCTGTTGCATTCTTTAAAGCTATATTCAAGGCCTGGATTTTGAATTGGGGAAAAGGGAAGAAGACAGGAGGACCACACCCAGCTTGTAGTTCTGTCTTCTTTCCATCTGACTGCGTGTTTACCGTGGAACCAGCCTCTGACACTTTCTGCGTTTTATTTTCAACTGAAAACTCTTTAATTGATTCTTTATAGTCTTTACAGACTAATGATGTTTGAGCAGCGGGGCTCAGATCTGTTTGCACAAAGACGCGATATTTCATCTTATTAAATGCTGTGTAAAGATGACATCAATGCAGAACCAGAACAATCCTGCTTGGGACTCGTTTATCTGAGTTAATCAGTCTATTTTGCTTAGATTCCTTTCAATGCTCAAGAGTTATTTTGTATTGAGATGAATTCATTCAGTTTGATTCTTCCTTGTCTGGAAAATAATTGTAGCATTTAGGGATTTTATTTTATGTTTTTCAAGCTTGTGCCAAATGTGATCAAAGTCAGCACTGATGTGTGGAGTCTAAAGGTGGCAGGTTTGTTTAAAGAGGTAATCAAAGCCTTGTTTGACTTTCTGTTGCCCAAGCAGGTAGAATTCTTACTGAAAAATATTCTTTCTTTTTTCTCTCAGTACCATACTGGCTAATTTTTATTTGTTGGCCTGAATGACAGACAAACACCAACATTTCACATCACTTATTCAAACAGTTTATTTTTCTTACAAGAATTGTGGAGCAGTTTAGGTACCTTTTGTCTGATGCGACAATATTGTAACCTTATTTGGAAACAGATCTACACATATATGATGTTGCACACTTTTATACGAGTTTCATGATACAGATAAACAAACAACAAGAAGCTGTCAAATTCCAAGCTGTTTGTATTTGAAAGTTTAACTCTTTCAGTTTTAGTTTAGACTGAGTTGTGTCTTTAAAGAAAATCTACCATTTGGTTGCTTGAGAAAAGGAACTTTTGAAATTGTTCAATGTTAAACATTTTAACAATGTTAAAGTGTCGGTCTTGTTGACTGAACAATGTATTGTTTTTGTCACCCTTATTAACTTTTGTAGGATATTTTTTTTTCTTCTTGTTTTGTAATTTTATTACCCGCCCTATTTTTTTATGGTTTTTGTTGTCACTTTTTCTTTAGGCTTGTTTTTGTCATGTATTGTTGGTGGAGAAATTTACAAGTGGATTGGATGTATGTGGAGATATTTCCAAAGTTTAACCTAACGTTACACATGAGTAGGAAAGCGTGGTGGTATTCAACATGCCGCATTTGATACATGACAGTGAAGTACGATTAAGGAGACAAATGGGGAGGGGTTATTATTTTTTTATTATTATTTTCCCCCTCTGTCTCTGTTTGCAGTGTCCCTAGCATTAAAGTGTCTATGGGAATTCCTGGATTGACCACCTATTGTGAAATTTAGCAAAAATGTTTGTGGACAATGGTAGGATGACAAGAAAATGTATATGCATATCATTACCTATTTCCCTTCATAGGTGCACTCATCATTTGTCAAGTATTAGCTGTCTTTAAAATGAGGATGGTGTTTTAGATGACACTTTTTGTTTCTACAAAATCTAAAGCTAGAATCCTTACCTTTCCTGTGTTGGGAGGAAAATGTAAAGTATAAGGATGAACTTGCTGACGTTGTGTCTGTTATAGTAAAAGACCAGAAGGCAGTTGTGTAAAAACGTTGAACAAAGTGCCAAATGTGTCCCTGAGTTGAAATCTAAGCATTTATAATAGATCAGATGCACCTGCACTATCTTTACTGAAGTGTAAGGTATTAATTAGCTGAGTGTCACTTAAAGCAGAGCACTTAAAACATAGCTATAAATTGTCTAGCTTAGTTTTCAGCTGTTAATGAGTTCTCAGTCTTCTAGTTCTCTAATTCGCAGCAGTGCAGCCAACAGGGTTTGGAGTTTTGCCTTGTTGTCATTGACTTTTGCAATATTAAATCTTGAATGAACCTATGCAGTGATTTAGGCAAAATAGAATAAATGTTTGAGGATTAATGTGTATCTAAAGGCAGTAGGCTGTCGCACAGCTGACCAACTTTTAACTGCTCTTTAATGTAAGATATTCTGGTATAGTTTTCAGCATTGTTAAATTTTAAAATTTAGTTTTTCTTCCTTAATTGCTTTGTAAGCAGGAACGGTGAGAACTGAATCTTCTGAATATTCCTAAAGAATAGCTCTGGTTATTTATGTGCATTTTATTATTCCTCCCGTCAATATTTAGATTTTTTTTTTTTTTTTTTTTTAAACCTGAAATGAAGCTACAATTGATGCTGGTCAAAGGGTTCAATTTATATTGCAGTGATATATATATTTTTTTGTTTGTGGGTTTTTTTTTTTTTTTTTTTTTTGTAAGCAGTAACAAGTGTGTATTGTACCCTAAGCACTGAGTTGAGCATATCATGTGCAGAGAAATGCACTTGTATCATTCCAAGAATGAGGGATTTAACTTTATTTTTTCCAGAGAGATTTGTTAACTACATTATTTCTGAAAACAGAACAAAAAATGTTTGGTGTTTGTTTAGTTTTTTTTTTTTTCCCTCCCCTCCTCCCCCTGCAAAAATGTTTTTTCTGTGGTCATTTGCAGTTATCATAATTATTTCTTTTCTTTTGCTTCCTCGTATTGCAATGAGAGTGGGTGTTGGCCCCCTGGCCATCTAAAGGCAATGTTCATTGTAATGGGCCCTTGTTCTGTTTGTAGTCATGTTCACGGTTAAGATTTAGGGCTATTTTTAAAATGCAAAACATTTCCTGTTGGCCTTTTTTTTTTTTTTTTTTTTTTCTTTTTTTTTGGGTTATTCACTGTGTCTGAGAAGCTTGTAACAAAAGTGACAATATTTTAGTCTCCTGGTTCATTGTTTGGAGCATAAAGCAATTGCAAAGTATGATTTAGTTTCTGACTACTGTGGCTTGGTTTGTGAAAGAACAACTTTATTATTTCCAAGCCACTGATGTATAACATCAATGTTTCGAAAGGTTTGGGTGTCAATACATTATTGTTGACAAAATCCCTCAATTCTCTCAGTTCAAATGTTAAACTTGAGATTGAATGAATAAAGTCTTGACTGCAGTTCTGTTTTATTGGCCATCCAACCTTTTTTTACATGTTGTATACAGCCTACATACAGTGGTGCTTGAAAGTTTGTGAATCTTGTAGAATTTGTTTATGCATAAAAATGACCTAAAACATTCACAAGCCCTCAAAGTAGATAAAGAGAACCCAATTAAACAAATGAGAAAAATATACTTGATCACTTTTTTTTTATTTTATTTTTTTTTAAGAAAATGATCTAATATTACTTATCTGTGAGTGGCAAAAGTATGTGAACCTTTGCTTTTAGTATCTGGTGTGACCCACTTGTGCAGCAATAACTGCAACTAAACGTTTCCAGTAAGTGTTGATCAGTCCTGCACATCGGCTTGGAGGAAATTTAGCCCGTTCCTCAGTACAGAACAGCTTTGGGATGTTGGTGGGTTTCCTCAATGAACTGCTTGCTCCAGGTCCTTCCACAACATTTCTATTGGATTAAGGTCAGGACTATGACTTGGCCATTCTAAAATGTTAAAGAAGAATAAAGTTAATCATTATTTGATAAAACAAATTGTGTGCTTAGGGTCGTTGTCTTGCTGCATGAAACACTTTCTCTTGAGATTCAGTTCACAGACAGATGTCCTGACATTTTCCTTTAGAATTTGCTGGTATAATTAAGAATTCGTTGTTCCATCAATGACTGCAAGTCGTCCAGACCCAGATGCAGCAAAACAGGCCCAAACCGTGATATGACCACCACCATGTTTCACAGATGGGATAAGGTTCTTATGCTAGAACACAGTGTTTTCCTTTCTCCAAACATCATACTTCTCATTTCAACCAAAAAGTTAAATTTTGCACTCCTCTGCCCACAAAACAGACTGGCAGAAATGTTCTTTTTGAAAAGTGGTGGCTTTCTCCTTGCAACCCTGCCATGCACTCCATTGTTGTTCAGTGTTCTGATGGTGGACTCCTGAACATTAACATTAGCCAGTGTGAGAGAGGCCTTTAGTTGCTTAGAAGTTACCCTGGGTTCCTTTGTGACCTCTTGGACTATTACATGTCTTGCTCTTGGAATGATCTTTGTTGTTCGACTGCTCCTGGGGAGGGTAGCAATGGTCTTGAAGTTCCTCCATTTGTACACAATCTGTCTGACTGTGGATTGGTGGAGTCCAAACTCTTTAGAGATGGTTTTGTAACATTTTCCAGCCTGATGAGCATCAACAACTTTTTCTGAGGTCCTCTGAAATCTTCTTTGTTCACGCCATGATACACTTCCACAAACGTGTTGTGAAGATCACACTTTGATAGATCCCTCCTGTTTAAATAAAACAGGGTGCTCACACCTGATTATCATCCCATTGACTGAAAACACATGACTCTAATTTCACCTTCAAATTAACTTTTAACATCAAATACTTTTGCCACTGACAGATGTATAATATTGGATCATTTTCCTTAATAAATGAATAACCAAGTATAATATTTTTGTCTCATTTGTTTAATTGTCTACTTTTAGGACTTGTGTGAAAATCTGATGATGTTTTGGGTCATATTTATGCAGATATATAGAAAATTCTATAACTCTCAAACTTTCAAGCAGCACTGTATAAGGAGCACGACATGATACAACAGTGCGGTTTAGCACTCAATCTTGCACAAAGTAAAAACATGGTTTATTAATGCAATTGGACCAGGTTGTCCATGTAGGATTCATTTTTTGTATCTATTGATCTGAGGTATTCAGTTCAAAGCTAACAACAATGAATTCAACTCACAAGGTGGCGACGTTAGCCCAGAATGCCATAGAGCTAGGATCTTTCAGAACTATGGTCTGTCCTCAAAACTCTGAGCAGTTTAGTCCTCATATCTAGCCCATGTTGTAGGTTTAGTAGGTAGCTTTACCAGAACCCTTGTGTATTAGAAACTTTAGAGCAACTATGAAGCAAATAAAGCAGTGGAATTAAGTAGACAACCATCTTACACCAAGAAATAAACCATATTCTGTAGACCAGGGGTTCTCAAACTTTTTCCCACCCCTGCACATATTTATTTTACAAACAAATGATTTTTAAAAAAATTAGACACATTATTATTATCAGACTATTTATTGGAGCCAGTGTTGTATTTTTATTTCTGAATTTCCACCCATAGAGCCCATTTTATTTCAACTGTCATTGGATTCCATTTGACATTATTTATTGGCATAAAATACTTAATGTATGTAGGTAATGGTAGGTAACAAAATTTGAAAATTGTGGACCGCTGCATGTAAATACAACTTTGTTCTATCAATAAATACGTGGTGCCCCCTTGTCTAAAAACCTGGATATGCAATTTATTCCCTTGTTCTTTTTGGCCTGCGTTTTAATTAATTAATATATTCATTATTCATCTTCAGTAACTGTTTTATCCTGGTCAGTGGATCTGGAGACAGTCCCTGGAACACTGGGTGTGTGACTGGATTACACCCTGAAGGGGACACCAGTTCATCACAGGACATCATGCACACACACATTCACACACTTATTCACACCTAGGGGCAAATGAGAGTAGCAAAATAACTACTCGCCTGTTTTTGGGAGATGGGAGGAAACCAGAGAAGCTGGAGGAAACCCACACAGACATGGGGATAACATGCGAAAATCCACCCAGACAGTTACCTAGACTTAGGAGTATAGATAGATAGATACATAGATACATTAAATATAATATTATCTTATATGATCTTATATCTTATAGATAGTTGAAGATGTATGACAATGCTTTATATAGAATTGTTCAAAAGTAAAAATGGAGGCGATGACCAAACCCAGTGTACAGCTGTACTAAGTAGTATAAAAGATTTATTTTCCTTTTACATTTTCGTCATAATTTTAGTACGGAAGTATGCTAGTATTTGGAAACTCTCTACATACAGTTGAGATGATACGTTTACATACATCTTGCAGAATCTGCAAAATGTCAATAATTTAAAAACATGAGAAGGATCATAAAAATTGCATTGTGTTTTTTTATTTAGTACTGCCCCGAATAAGCGATTTCACACAACAGATGTTTACATATAGTCCACAAGACACAGTAATAACTGAATTTACACAAATGAACCAGTTGAAAAGTTTACACACCCTTGATTCTTAACATTGTGTTGTTACCTGGATGATCAGTGACTGTTTTTATGTTTTGTGATAGTTGTTCATGAGTCCCTAATTTACACCCATAATCCTGTTCAAAGTTTACATCCCCCTAGCTCTTAATGTATCATGTTGCCTTCTTGGGCATCAGTGAATGTTTGCACCTTTTATAATAGTTGTGTTCGAGTCCCTCAGTTGTCCTCATGTGTGTGAAAATATGGATCTCAACATCATGTAGTCACTGATGGAAAGGGGTCAAATATGCAGAAAATGCTGGAAAACCAAAGAATGTGCAGGACCTGAAGGATTTTTCTGAAGCACAGTGGGCAGTTTAACTGCTCAGGACAAACAAGGGACTCATGAACAACTATCACAAAACATAAAAACAGTCGTTGATCATCCAGGTAACAACACACAGTATTAAGAATCAAGCGTACAGTATGTAAACTTTTGAACTGGTTCATTTGTGTAAATTCAGTTATTATTGTGTCCTGTGGACATCTGTTATGTGAAATAGCTTATTCAGGGCAGTACTAAATAAATAAATAACTAAATGCAATTTTTATGATCTCTGTTATTATTGTTTTTCTTACATTATTAACATTTTGCAGATTCTGCAAGGCGTATGTAAACTTACGACCTCAACTGTAATTTCACTTAGGGTTGGTTGGCATGGAGATGCGCGCGTGCCCATAAATGCGCATGCGCTCTACCGTGGCTCGTGGAAGAAAAAAAAAAAAAGTCCGCTTCCTTTTCAGGGCGCCTGTGTGTGTGTGTGTGTGTGTGTGTGTGTGTGTGTGTGTGTGTGTGTGTGTGTGTTGGCGGTTAGCGAGAGCCGAAGCAGGTCTGCTGAAGGCTTTTGCTCTCATTACAGACTGGAAACGCGTCTTTGTTGACGCTCTCGAGCTGCACCAGTTGGATTCCGGTTTAAGGTTAGCGCACTGGCCTGAGTGTTATGATTGAAGCTTTCACACTGTTTTAAGGCTTTAGGTTTACGCCTTCCTGCCTTCCTCTATTGTCTTGTGTTGATGAAACAAGCCGAGTCTCACTTGAGAGGAAGACCTTCTCCTTCGGCTGTTGCATGTTTTTGACTCGTCAGGGAACAAAACTGCGGCTGTTGCTTTGACTCGGACCTGAAGCCGACGAATTATTAGGAACATCTTGAAAGCAATTTGCTTCTCGCCAGTCCACCAGTGTCGCACTACTCGACAAGCAAGCGGATACAGGTCAGTTTGTGTTTATTATCAACACATCTGCCGGCCTGGTGGATGTTTAACACCTCGAACATAGTTCTTTCGGTGTCCGTAGTGTTTTTTAAATCCATGCAGTTGCAAATATAGTCTTGCATACATGTCCTGACTTCTATCTCTTCCTCTTTATTTGCCTTTACTGACTTGACTTCTCCCTTCTCTGTCCTCATCCATGCACAACTTCATTTATACTCAAGACACAATGTAGTCATTTGAAGAACATTTCAAATGGGCACATTGTGCAGGATATAAAGTATGTAGAAGGGCTTGGCCTCCACACAGCTGTCCCAGTTATGCTGTCTCAAGTGGCCTTGTTGGAGCTTCAGTGTCTCTTTGAGACCAAGCATATTAACTCTCAAGTGGTCCACTGGGTTTTGTTAATGGTCTGGTATTCCCAGTAAATTCCCAGTAATGTACTCGGTAATGTTCCAGTAATAAAATGGCGCACGGTGTCCTCTCGAGTCCGGCCAGCTTGTCACAATGGAGGAAGTGAGTGCTTCTTTCGGGCTGAGGATTGACCCCACAGGTTGCATAAGTAAGCATAATTGTATGATATTAGAAGGTTGTGTAAGGACAGTTGTCTTCTAAGGGTGCTCAACTGTCCTTCTTGGAAAAGGCCATGGTTCTGTTTCCCAGAGAAGAGTAGATGTAGACGTATACTGTGATGAACTGTTATTGATGCATGAATATTTAATGGTAACCCCCTAATCTTGTATCATGGGGGTTCAGCAGGTAACTTGCTGTCTCACATTCTCCATGGTCCTCAGTTCAAACCCGAACTCGGGTTACCGTCTGTGTTTTGCGTGTTCTTTCCATTATCTGGGTGGTGTTTATTTGGCAGGAAAACAGTATTGCCGTAATTTTTACTATTACTACTGTGCTTAGATTTATGTCCCTGTTACTGTTGGGTAAACAACATATCTTAATGTAATTTTTTTTTCCCCCTTAAGTCTACTTTGTTCGTATTTAACTGCCTGACACGTCACTGGAGTTTTGTGACTTAAGAATATCACTTATATGCAATATATAGGAATAAAAATTGTGATGTGAAAAATCTATATCTAAAATCTAAATCTGATTTAAGACCTAAAACCCTTAGGTATTTTAAGTAGGTAACTTAGGTCATTTAATTTAAGAAACAGGAGGAACATTAGTAGAAATGTATATTTCAGTGTCAAGTTGTAGTCATGGAAGATGTAAAAAAAATTGTGATGGTCCTTCAGGTTCCTTTGTGTCCTGCCTCCCAAAAACATGCTGGCAATTAAATTGGCTTCTCTAAACTGTCCCTAGGTGTGAATGAGTATGCGAATGTGTATTCCACTGCGACCCTGACCAGGATAAAGTGCTTACTGAAAATGAATAAATTATGAAGACAATAATTAGAAATTTCCACTACAGAAATATTGTGCGTGTTAAATATCTTGAGATATATAATCACTTTCTAGGCATGTTCTACTAATCCTCAGAAGAAAGCTGTATTTCTTATAGCAAAGCATATTTTATTTAAATAATGTAGTGCCTAATTTAAGGCTGTTCCATTTCCTGGGGTTTTTTTAAGTCTCATATTTGCCTGAATTTTTTATTAATGCATGGCACATTTTCACACATCTAAATATCTAAACATGAATGCTGTTGTCTCAAATTTGTCATTAATGTTAGTAAGTGTACCAATGTCAGGAAATATGCCTCTTTTGTTATTAAAATATTATGGAACATATACAAAAAATCCCACCAGTCAAATGGACAATTATTCAAATGCTTCTCTTCTTCTGGTGTCAAAAAAAAACCCAGTGTGTTTTTTTTTTTTTTTTTTTTTTTTTTTTTGGGAGCTGATTTGAATTAATGAACAAGAGATGGATTTAGACGCGCTGCCCTCAGAAGGTCACTTCCTCCTTCTCGGCACAGAGCGCACACCCTGACCTCGCTGGCACTCCGGCAAGTTCCAATCAAATCCCACACCCTGCACCATCCCACACAGTCAGCCGTGTTATTACAGATCGGCTTTGTACTGATAACCTGCAGTGGTCTTAAGGATAGTATCGATATTGTAATACTGGCACTAATGTTTTGATTGGTAACCAAAGGCACTCCTTTGTAAGACTGATCGTATTAGATGCAAGTCATAGTTTGATCTTTGCAGCTTGACCACAGAGAGTTTTTTTTTATTGTTCCAGAGAAAATTTAATTTCGGCTATGTTTAGATGCTCAGCCCCATTATTTGCGATGGGGTTTCCCCTGCTCTGAATGATTTTTTTTTTATTTGCTCAGCCTCCTTTTCTTTATGACTTGAAACATACTGTGGTGAAATGGTCTTTTATTTAGGCTTTTATAAGCCCCTGTTTGTGGTATTTACAGTAGCGCAAACCTGTCACTTTGTTTACCGTGTCCATGCAGCACGAACGCAGCTACCTTTCAAGCGTGCAGTGGTTTAGAAAACAGGCCTGGCTTTGAAGCTTTCATCGCTTGCAGCAGCTCCTCCGTGCTTCACTTGCACATGGCCTCTTGATAAAGTCTTCAGTTGAAATCCACCCTCGTGTAAACGAGTGTAAACAGGATGAATGTTGCATTTGGTGTGCGTCCCCCGGGCCTTTGACTTTGGCAGCTGCCTTCTCACAAGCACACGCCGCTCCCACAGTGAAAGAACTGTTCAGAAGGCCGAGTGTCAGTGTGGCTGTAAACAAGCCGTCACGCTGCATCAGCGGGACACGCTCGCGTCGATCCTGTGATGTGCCACGCATACACTTAATTAAGATGCAAACAGAATGACAGCAAATTTTTCATCAAATGTTGCATCAGCAGAATAAAAACAACAGTATTGGAAGAGTACGATTTGCAGGAGCGCATCTACAGGGTGGAAGCTGCGCTACGCTAATTACACGTCCACAGCCCATTTACAGTATATGATGCAAAATCATCAAGCACAGTGCAACTGGACTGCCAAAACTCCAGATTTTTTTAAAGATATTTGACAAGTTTTTGTTTTGGAATGGTACTGAAGCGATGAACACTGTTCTTCCAATAGATATTCCCTCAGTTAGTGTTAGGATGGTGGTGCTGAAGATCACTGTCTAACACGTCGCTCCAAAATCTTCCACAAATGTTCAATTGTGTTGCTGTTTGATTGCTGTGAAGGCCATGGGATGTGAATTACATCATTGTTATCCTCATCAAACAATTCAGTGAACCCTTATGCCCTGCACATGGGAGCGGAGTCCTCCTTAAAGGGATCACTCCCATCAGGATAGAAATGTTTCATTACAGGATAAAGGTGATCAGTCAGAAGAACTTTACTGATTGCAGTGATGCTTCTCTCGAACATGACAAGTGGAGCCAGACCATACTAGCAAAATTGCTCACACGGTGTAACAGAGCCATCGTTTTTTTTTTTCTTTTAATGGGTCAGCAGTTTGTAGATGATTTATTAGCTAGCAAAATGACTGATGGTAGCCTCAATGAACACTGCATCCTTGTCAAATGAATGACGCCAATGGGGGGAAAAAACTTGGAAAAAATAATGTATAATGATTTACATGCTCCACCCATGACCCATAAAGTTTCTCATTTTTATTGTACACTTTTCTGGCCACAAGCTTCAGAATCTTGAAGGTTGCAATCTTGTTGGCTCCTCATTTCTGTTTGTGTTTATATATGCACCAGCTTATGTAAACAAACTCTGAACCCAGTGAGCCTTTCAGAGCAAGACAGTGACTGGATTAAAAAAACAATAAGTGAACTTATTTAGAACTTATTTCAGGAGATTTGTTTGCAACTAAAATGTTGGCTGATTGAATGTCAGACAAATGGCTTATTTCTCTAAAAGTAGGATGTTGTAGGCCACATTTAGTGATGTGAAGTACCAGACTGTAGTGAAAGCATGTGAGATTAGCCAAACCTTCCTGTCATTGCTTTGCCTATCTTGTTTAAAACTCTTTAGATCCTAGGCACAACCATCTGTCAGCCCTAGTTGCATAGGAACGTGTAACACCAAGTCCGCGGCCATCGAGATGAATGGCACTCGGTGAATGGAGGAGAACTTACTGCACACAATTTGATTGTTTTTGGAACTTTCTTATCTTATTTACTGTGATTTCTCTGGTCCAGAATGCCCAGAATGTTTTCGTATCAGGAGGTTTGCAGTGTGTGAGGTCTAATGTCATATCTGAAGTGCATTAAATCACGGACAAAGACAGTTATGAGTCAATATCAGTCCTCGTGTTATTGTCCAGCTGTTTGCAGCTGTTTTGCTGAGCTCAATCCGAGAAAGACAAACATCTGTAGCCACTCAGGGTGGAGTAAGGTTGGCCAACACTCCTGTTTTTTTTGTCACTGTCTTTTTTACACACACACACACACACACACACACACACACACACACACACACACACACACGCACACACACACACAAACCCACATTGCTTCCTTACATGTTATTACAATCCCAGCTCTCTTCCATAGATGCTTTTTTTAGTTCCTGGAATCCTTTGGTTTTGACCTTTTTAGCTACTTTTCGCCGGCTGCTTGCTGGATTACTTGTTGTGCTGACGAGGTCCGAACTCTGATTATCAAACGGAGCTGGATGAGCTACTTTGGCCAGAGGGAAGTGTGATCAGAGAGACCCCGCTCTGTGAGAGTACAGCAGAGTGAAGCAGAGGCAGAGAAATGGAGCGGTTGAATGAGAATAATTACTGAGGCGAGGGACATGCTGTGGGCTCAAACTGCACGTCTTCCTTCCAGCTTCTATTTCTGCTGCACGAACTCCTTTCAGCCCTGCATGTTTAACTTCTTTTCAACTCAAAATGCATGTATTTCATAAAAGGTTTAGTATTTAAATGCATATTATTATGCAAATATTTTTTATACAGCACATACTGAACAAACGTATAGTATAGTAGTAGTGCTACAGTTATACATACAGCAGATGAAAGAAAGAAAGAAAATCACAAAAAAAGCAATATCATGCATGCATCATAAACTTGTGACGACAAATTTTTTCTTTTCTTTTTCTTTTTATTGATCCACCCACTCAGGGGTGGGCGATATGACAAAAATATCACTTCATGATTCTTAAAGGCATATGCTTTTCATATGTTGCGATAAGGAAACCTGTTCAATGATTTATATTATAAGGTGTACAAAAATGTTTTTAAAATTTTACAATGTTACAGCATCAAGTCAGATGCTTCCAGTCAGTTTGTAATCAAAATGTTTTCAAAACATAAAACTATATCTCAGAAAAGTGTATTGTTACACAATTCTCCATGATACACTCTATTATATCATCACATAGCCCAGCTCGATACCAACTGTACATTGTGTGTTTAATATTAGACATTTTGCACTTCTTTTACCATCAAAGATCCACATAAAACCTTTATGCATTTTCTACATTTTTTTAAATTTAAAAACCCTCTAGCACTTTGTTTTTGTTTATTTATCCACAGTATTTATCTTAGTCAGATTTTGCATTTATTACTCGACCCTGGGGCCACATAATCAGAATAATTATATCCATATACATTTTTATACATTTCCCTCTAGCACACTGGTTTGTTTTTATTTATTTACCAACAGTCATGTTTTTTTGTTTTTTTTTTTTTATCTGAAATTTAGTTTGATATTTTTATGCCTCAGTCACTGAGTGGGGGAGGCATTATGTTTTCAGGTCCGTTGTCTGTCTGTCTGAGATTTCTGTCAGCGGGATATTTCAAGCATGAGTACTTGAATGTTTGTACAATTTAAATGGAAAAATCGTTGTAACCAGCAGATGAACTGATTAGATTTTGGAATTGCTCTAAACAGGACCGAGTTCACAGCAAGGTCAAATGTCTGGAAATTGTTCATCTTCAGTAGCTTCCTGCTGGCGGAGGCATCGCCATCAGCACTGTTGATGCTGAGATCGACTTGGTTACTCTACTTGTCTTCTTTCCCAAATAATGTTCTTAATGTTCTCACCATTTTAAATCCAGCAACAGAAAAATGAAACCTTATATTATTCAGTCCCTCCAGGATTTTGCGATCGCAGAAATGAACGCAAAATCGAGGAAACTCCGTAATATTCGGAGGAGCTTGCAATTTTTCAGAGTTACTGAAGATTTTCCGCAGTTTTGGGCCAAGACGTGTCATGTGACCTCATCACAACACGCATTCATCCAAAGCCCTCTTCGATTCACGTGCGTCGAACATGAGGACAGCTAAAAAGTCTCAATTGCCAACAAACATGACCGCGAAAGACCGTGCAAAACAATTTTGTGCAATTGCGATTTCACCAACTCAAGTAGTTTTCTGCAAAAAAGCACAAAAAACTCTGCAAGTTGCATCGCAAATTTAAAAGAAAAAAGCTGCAGCAAAACCAAGCATTTTTGGCCGCTACATTTATAAAAAAAAAAAAAATAAAAAAAAAAAACTCCCCAAAATCCTTGATGGACAGATTACAGCCATTTAGAAATAGTTACCCATTTATTACCTGTTTGTATTGCTTTTGGGGCACATACTTTGGTTGGTTTTTATGTAAGAAAATTAATAGTTTTAAAAAAATGTGAAATTAAAATACACCATAAATGACATTCCTCTTATTCAGACCTATTTTCATTCATCAAGCAACACACAAATGGTCAAAAAGGTTAGTAAATGAAATTCAGTTGATTTGTGTAAAGCGACTAAATCGGAATCTGTGACCATCAGCATTCAAAAGTGGATTTTTTTTTTGCCTTTGAAATCTTTATATTTTTAAGTGTTCAAACTAAATTTCAAATGAAAATGATTCTAAATCTAGTGGAAAGAAGGCATGAGCTGATAATTAATTATACAATAGGCTACTATGCAGTTATACTTGTACATACATGTAGATGTTGTTATGCAGGTTTAAAATACTGTCTGTATCTTTGCTTTCAATTTTCATTCCTCAGTAGATTTGAAGTTTGAACAAATTTAAAGGAACTTTTTCTTTTACTTGAGTTTTAATCCTTTTAGATTTATTCGCTGACTGGAAAAATTGGCAATCCTCAGCTCTGACCTCTTTGATTAAAGGTAACGTTAAAAAAAAAAAATCCAGTATTGTGATCATGTTTTAAAAGTATAGGCAGGTATTAGTTTATCAAAATGTAATATTTTCACATTGTGATGTCTTGGTCTGCATGTCTGAGTCTTTCTACTCGCTGTTTGTTTCATAATCCCACTGCTTTGCATACAAATGCAACTTTTCCCAGAATGTTCAGAGACATAGTTGTTTCTCCTGCTGTGCATATGGCTGTGAGTAAATACCTCTAATCCTTAGGCTTTCTCTCTGAGCACCTGCCACTGAATCATGAATGTGTTTTCTGAAGCAAAACAGATCTCGAGTCCCGTCGAGTTTCATGAGTTGAAATGCAAGTAGTAGTTCTCATGATTTGCAGGCTGAAGACTGCTCTAACATCTGCCCCGCCTGCTTTTCTCTTCTAAGCTGATGACTTAATGCTTTAGTATTTGAGGTTTACGCTTGATTGATGAGATAATTTGCTAGAGGATTTTTAAAAAATGTTTTCAGGACGTTGTAGTTGTTATTTTATACTGTGCTTTTGAAACTTTCTAGATGCTGAGCTTACAGAAGTGAAAGTGTATAGACTGGTTTCTCCATTGTGTAGTATTTAGATGATAAAGGTTTGCAGCATTATATATATTTTTCCATATACAGTTGCAATCACAATTATTCAACCCCCATTGCAAATCAGGTTTATTGTCAAAATTTACAGACTTTCAGCTGTTTGCAATGAACAAATCAAACAAAAGCAATTGAAATAGCTCAACACAAAGAATGCTTCAAGTGGTTTCTCCAAATTCAGCTGAAAATGCAACTTATAATGACTTCTCCGGTTTCAAAATTATTCAACCCCTTCATGGCAAGCATCTTTAGTACTTAGTAGAGCACCCTTTTGCTTATGACCTGCTGCAAATGCGATGCATAGCCAGACACCAGCTTCTGGCAGCGTTCCTGAGGCCTGAGGAATCTTAGCCCATTCCTTATGAGCAATGGCCTCCAGTTCAGTAATATTCTTGGGTTTGCGTGCTGCAACCACCTTCTTCAAATCCCACCAGAGATTTTCTATGGGGTTCAAGTCAGGTGACTGTGATGACCCTGCAGAATCTTCCAAGACTTCTTCTGCAACCAACCTTGGTGGAATTTGAGGTATGCTTGGGATCATTGTCCTGTTGGAAGCTCCAATGACGCCCAAGCTTCAGCTTCCTCACAGACGGCATGACGTTTTCTCCTAGGATTTCCTGATACTTCAATGAATCCTTCTTGCCTTCCACATGCTGCAGGTTTCCAGTCCAGAGGATGCAAAGCAGCCCCAGAGCATCACCGAGCCACCACCATGCTTGACCGTGGACAGAGTGTTGTTTCTTCATTCTTCATTGATCCATTGTGCCGAAAAGTTCCAGTTTTGTTTCATCACTCCTCAGAACAGAATCCCAAAACTTCTGTGGCTTATTTATATGATTTTGAGCCGACTTTTCTTGTGCTTTTGGGTCAGTAGTGGTATACATCTTGGAGTTCTGGCATGGAAACCTTCTGCGTTTAGTACGCGTCATACTGTGCTCACTGAAACCTCAGTGCCGGTTGTCACCAAGTCTTGCTGCAGGTCTTTTGCAGTCATTCGAGGCTTTTTCACAACCTGCCTTCTCAGAAATCTGATTACAGCCGTTGATAGCTTCCTTTTTTTGCCCCGTCCAGGTATTTAATGTATTTTCTGCCCCTAGCCAGTTCAGGAATTTCATGTGTTTCAGGTGAGCTCAAGCTCACCTGGTGCAACTAATGGATGGGGATGGGCGATATTTTATCGTTTGCGATATACCGCTAGAAATTCTCCCCACAATAAGATTTAGTCTTCCCGTGATAATAACGATAAAGCCTAGTTGATGACGTATTTCTGTGTGTGACGGTCTGCTACCCATTCACAGCTCACGTGCAGAGCGAAAACAAGTATGGTGGAAGGCGGACGTGAAGCTGAGGCAGAGTTTATCGCTAAACGAGGAGCCTGGCGTTTGGATTTTTATTTTATTCTTTTATGTAATTGGTATATTTTAGGAGCCTATCTGATGATGGGTAAGTTTTATATTTAGATCTGTGTTCTGAGGCTCTCAAGACTGCATGCAGCGATCACTTGTAGCCAAAAACAGTGGTGAATGGTACTATATTTATATCTATATTTATATGTCACTGATATCATTATCGCAATAAATACCAGAAAATATTGTGATATAGTTTTAAGTCCATATCACCATCCCTACTAATGAAGCCCTTGATTAGTTGCATCAGGTGTGCTTGAGACAACACCTGTTTTGCATTTTTGTGCTGTTGTGAGGGATTCTTTTCAGGGGGTTGAATAATTTTGAGACTGGAGAAGTCATTATAAGTTGCATTTTCAGTGGAATTTGGGGAAACCACTTGAAACATTCGTTGTGTTGAACTACTTCAGTTGCTTTTGTTTAATTTGTTCATTGCAAACAGCTGAAAGTCTGTAAATTTTGACACTAAACCCTGATTTACAATTGAGGTCGAATAATTTTGATTGCAACTGTATAGCAGTGTAAATTCTGTAGTCCTGAGGGGTGGAGAGATAAATGCATTGGCTGGCGGATACAGGATTTTGCTGATTTTGCGGCGGCTTTTTTTTCAAAATTTTCTATGCAATATGCAGAGTTTTTGTGCTTTCAGAGTTTCTATGCAATATGCACAGGTTTTTTTTTTTATTTTATTTTAATTTTATTTATTTATTTTTTTCCTCGGAAAACTACTTGAATTGGAGAAATTGCAATTGCACGAAATTGTTTTACTCTCTTTCACATTTGTTTGTTAGTAAATAAGCCTTTTCAGCTGTACTCATGTTCGACACGTGAATCGAAGAGGTCCTTGATTGAATGCGTGTTGTGATGTCACATGATGCATCTTGGCCCAAATCTGCGGTAATTTAAAAAAATATGAAGGTAAAAAATTAATAATGTCCGAATATTGCGGTGTTTGCTTGATTTTGCGTTAATTTCTGCAATCGCAAAATCCTGATTAGCTAGCACTTAAAGCTATGATTTGCTGCCCAATCCCATGTTTCAGTCTAGGCTACACAATGACCGTTTACATAACATCATAACATCCTGTCATGTAAACACCACAATCTGATTCCCTGATTCAGATTAAGACAATATTCTGATTCCCCAAATTTTGATTCCCACCCCTGGAATATGACAGGAGATATATGCGCATGCTCAGTCCGCAAGGAATTGTGGGTGCTAACAGATGCTTAGGCTAGGTATTTAGGAATGGCAACTCAGGCAAATTTAGAACAACCATATATACAGGGATATTCCAATGTCTGTATGCATATAAACATTGTATTCAGAATATGGCTGCAACCTGAATATAGACCTTAAACAGAACTTGATGTGCATGTAAACGTAGTCACTGGTAGCTAATTTAAGGTCATAACTTGTTTCAAGCTAGTTAGCTAGTTAAGTGCATTAATACAGAAGCAACATGTATATGATGATTATCTTCTACAGTAGGTCATTGGCCAGTGTTTTGAGTGTGAGATTTGGTGTCAATTTGGTGTCCTCGCATTTTATGTTAAAGGTATTATTCGAGTCTGTATTTATAACGTCTTTATGTTTAAAAGTGAGGTAGGTGACTTACTTATAGCAGGAGTGTTATTTGACAGCTTTGCGTCTTTATTTACTTTGCTCGGTTTCATCATCATTTCCACATGTCTGCATGTTCATCGAACATACGAGCATGCTAATTAATCCTCCAAGTACAAATCATTGTACTATCAGCCAGATTGTGTTTAAGTCAATGTGTGTAGTGCAGCAGACAGTGGGTTAGGAAATGTGCCCTATGGTTAGAGCATTGAGGTGTGTCATTACTTTTCTACAATTGCAAATAAAACCCAATAGCTTGAACATGAAACCCGCTTGTCCTAGACACCCAGGCTTCTGATTTGTCCAATCCTGGCTCTTAGTTGCAGAGAGATGTCTGAGCTGCAGACTACTTAAAATTGATTTCACAGCTTTCTTTGATTTGACTCTGTGCTTGGGCAAGTCTTAAAGGAAAAGCCGTTCGTTTGGATAAATGCGCAACAGTCAAATCTATTTTAAGGTCGGTTTGTATCTAGTTAATTACAGGAAGTGAGCGTGTACAAGAGTAAGAGCGAGAATAAGAATGCTCCATTACCAGGGGTCAGAGCATTCATGGCCTGTCTGATCTTGCTCTCACATGCTCATTTTGAGGGAAGAATCCTTCCACAACATGCTTGTAACTACTACCTCTTTCAGATCTCTGAGCACCGATGGCATTAAAGGAATTCTCCATCATTTTTTTAAAAACCTCATATCTGTCCCATATCTGTTAATTAAGCTGTAAATCGGAGAGGATGCTACTCCTTCAGGATTTGTGGTCATGCGCTACCAGTGGAGTTAAATATTTTCCTCCTGTTGTCGGAAGATCTCAATTTTGAATCCCAATGATGGAGGCCACAGCCATCTGAGAACGGGAGCCCAGTTGGCCATGCTCTTTGGGAGGGAGGGAGGGATGGATGGCGTACTCTCTCCCTGTCAATCACAGCGACACTAGCCACTACAAGGCAGTTACACATGAAGTCAGTGAGTCCCCATTTGGTAGCTGTCGTGTGATAGGGGACAGCTGACTGGTGGGTTGGAATTCTGGTGGGTAGGTGACCAAATTAGGGAGAAAATTGGTCAAAAAAAGCATAAAAAACAGTTTTTACATTGGAAATTTATATAAACCTACAATAACAAAACAGTTTTGATAAGAATGTCTTCATCTCATCCTAAGGCTTTATTATTAGAGTGCAATGCTTATAGATTTACAAAGGTGAGCCAAATGGAAAGCTTAAAAATGCGACAAACTAGAATTGAATCACATTATTTTCTAAAGGAATATAGATCCTTGTTTAGTGGAACACTTGGAACAAAATGGAGATAATGTAGAAAAAAATATATACAGTTTTGTGACACCTATTCACAATAAACAGTGCAAGATAAATAATAAAAAAAAGAGTTTAATTTGACTCACCCTCGTAAATATGCATTATGTAGGTGCGTGTTTTAGATATGACAAAACACAACAGCAGCTTTTACGAGTAAATAGGTTTTCTGTTGTTTTCTCAGTTCATGGAAACAAGTCAGTTCTTGTCCCTGGTTATCACATATACATTACTGGCACATACAATCCACTGGAATGTTCCTTAAAGTGGCCAAGTGTGGGTAATTATATTAACCATCAATTATTGATTTAGTAGAAAGGGTTAGACAGACAAAGCTAAGGACACACACGTCTTGTATGGTTACTGTATTTACTTTCTAAAATCACTCGGTGATTTAAGCCAGATTTCTTTTGCAGCTAGAGGAAAAGCAAGAGGTTGGTGAATAAAATCTACAGGAATTAATATGCATACACAGGAAACAGGCTGTGTTCTGTTTCATCCCACAGAGGCACAGAAGTCAGTACACCTTTAATGAATATTAGCACTGACTCTGTACAACTAGACCAAATAAGACGACTTGGTTTGTTAATGATTGTGAATACACACCGTGATCAGGACACCTCTAGGGGTGTAACAATATGGCATATTATTAAGGCTGGGCGATATATTGATATAAAATTGGTATCGTGATAAATGATTATGTATGATACACTTTTCTGAGATATCGTTGGTATGGTGATGTATTTTTTTTACGTTTTTAATAATTACAAATTAAATATGCATCCATTCAGTATGTCGATTTGACATATTTTAAAAACTTAATCTTCTTTGTCTTTGTAGGCATTAAAGAAAAGTATCGTCAAACTCCTTTGAACCTTTTTTGTTTATTTTACTGCTGTTTTGCAGACAGTTTGTTAGCTAAATTATATATCATGATGCACATCGTGTATTGTAGAAATGTCCTCAAGTATTGTGATATGATATTTGTGTCATATCACCCATCTCTACACATCACATCATATTGTATTGTTTGATGCAAGGCTCTTGATATGATATGTTTGGGTATTGAACATCAGACAATGCTTTTTTTTCTGTATTGAAAAATGTATTGTATCAAGACACCACTGTATCATATCGAATTTAATTTTATGTATGATTATATTGAGCAATACTTGATGCAACTCATCATTTGTAATGATTTTAGTAAATAATAGTTTTTATAATTAATGACTTTTATTTGACCAAATTTTTCCTCAACTTTCCTCTGTAGAATCTGATATGAATTCATATTAAGTGCATTGATGTATGTAAGCAGTTTGGATGATTTTAAGTGTGCTCTGATGGTTCAGCTTGTTTTTGAGACGACATGAAGGACTTTGCTGGAAGCATGAAAAGCTGCGGGTGTGGATCTTACTGTCCTACACTGCGTATCTGTCTGCACGTCATGCCTCCACGCTCTTATTGAAGCTAACTTCCTGGTTCCTCATGTCGCCTAAAGGCACTCTCACACTTTCCTTTTCTGTTCTTTTTCTGTTTAACACACCGTCAAGTCAAGTCAGGCTCGACATCTCCGGTCTTCTGGGTGTGACACGTAATGTAATCCCTCGATTGGCTTTATCATTGGTAGACTTTCAGACTGATGCTGCATCTCTCATTATTTTCTCTATTGATGAGAGCGTCCTTATCTGCCTTCTGCACAGTCCTTTGAGCAGACATTCTTTATGAAACCTAATGATCAGGTTTACACCTAGCTTGTATGTGCTACTGCATATCACACCCTGTGTGAGAGGATCAAGAAAACACACAATACCACAAAGATCTGCCACGAGCAATGGATTCCTCCTCAAAGCCTCTTCCTGTGCTTCTGTTTGATCCAGACCATGTGTGTAGAACCGGGTTCATCTGATCACGCAGGACGCACACAGAAGCACTTGTGTGCGCTAAGTGAATGAGGAGAAAAGCTTTGGCTCTTCTGGAATTTTCCATGAATTTTTCATCCAGATGAATTTAGTCTCTTTTGGCAGCTTGCAGGCATCCAGTAGCCTCGTGTGTACAGCCTTTTTTTTTTTTTTTTTTTTTTTTAAAGACCAGCGATCAAAAGTGCTCTTGTGCTAGATTTGGCTGTAAACATTCCTCAAGTGATGATATCATTTTTATGGGGTACAAGTCTGGGCACACTTCGCATTGTTACACAGAAAATGATGAAACTTCGCAATTATTTACTAGTGAATGTGTTGAAACAAAACTGTGATTTATATTTCACCAAACTTACAGTTTGTGCTGTTTTGCAAAATGGCAGCATCCTGCTTTTTGTTGTGGTGTACAATTTAAAAAAAATTTTTTTTTTAATTTCAAGGTGTTTTCATGCGATTGCATCATATTTTTCCCCTCTGCAGTGACGTCCGTGTGTCTCCGCACAGTGATTATCTTTTTAGGTTAAACTGCTTTCAGTCACTGATAACTTTCTAACAGCTTAAAGGAAAAATCCACCCCGAACGTCTCTCATATCAATATTTATAACCCACATGAGATCTTCGGTGGTGTTGCCGTTGAGTTGACATTTTGAGTTTCAAAATTTTCAAACTATTTTTACTTTGGTTAACGGATTTCTGCCTTACCCACAATGGCTTTCGGCTACACGCTCATACTGGTGGCAGTGAGGTTCAAGCCCTTACTTCATCTCTACCTGAACAGAGTGATGCAGCGGCACGTTAGTCCTAATTTAATCTCGCCTCCTCATCTGTACACTCCGTTCAGGTTCTGGTTCAGATCAGGTAAATCTTCAACTTATCATGTCAACTCCGAAATTAACACCATTGGGCTCATCATATTGTATATCGCTAACTAGCCAAGCTGAATTGCATCCTGGGGCTTTGAGTCCAGTGTTTGCACTAATGTCTCCACTGCTTCTACAGTGGATTTCTCATTAATATGACTTGAATTGTTAGCTCCTTGTTTTTTTTAGGAGCTAATAAGGAAACCTGACCGTTATCATATTCCTATCATATCATATCCAGCGAATTAGCACTACAATCTCTAAACACATGACAAATCGAAACCTGTATTTCAATATAAATCTATTTAATATATTTTCTTTAAGCGTCGTGTGCCTCAGTTGAACATGGAGTTCAGTGTAAAATGTGTGCACGTCGTAAAGCATCTTGCTGTGTATCTTGACCGAGGTTTCATGCTTTCACTCTTAATGACTGAACGTGTGTGCTGTGTGTAAGTACGTCCTCTTCCTTACTGTAGTGGAATGTCACAGATGGTGAAGTGGTAATTGGAGCTGAGAGAGTTCTGTCACTCGAGATTGAAAAGCAGCTAAAGAATCCTCCTGTTGAACCCGCCTCCTATTCTCATCATCACTGACAGTAGCGCTAAATGATGAGCTGTTCGCATGAGGAGACCCAGATTGTTGAATAAATTTCAATAGGCACACGAGTCGAGGAATAAATCAGGTTTGAGAAATATTGTTTAAAAAATGCGCTGTTTTTTTTTTTTCTAAGACTTTTTCTATGGTTAAATTTTGTGTAATTGTGTGTTTTGTTGTTGTTGTAAAGTTTCCTGTGATATTAGATACATGATATTTCTTTACTATGTAACTACAGATGGGTGACAAATTAAAGGAAAATATACAGGTGCATCTCAAAAAATTAGGATATTGTGGAAAAGTTTTTTTTTTTTTTCCCCTGTAATATAATTCAAAAAGTGGAACTTTCATATATTCTAGATTCATTACCCATAAAGTGAAATATTTCTTTTTTTTGTCTTGTTTTAATCTTGTTGATTACGGCTTACAGCTCATGGAAATGAGATATTGGAAAAATCCAGTATCTCAAAAATATTATTATAAAGAGTTTATACTACAGCAATGTCGACCTGAGAAGAGCTCTAATCAGCTAATTAACTCAAAACATCTTTTTACTCAAAACACCGTTGCTCAGTGGTCCAAAGTCCTCTTTTGAGATGAAGGTAAATTTTGCATTTCATTTGGAAATCAAGGTCCCAGAGTCTGGAGGAAGAGTAGAGAGGCACAGAATCCAAGTTGCTTGAAGTCCAGTGTGAAGTTTCCACAGTCAGTGATGACTTGGGGTGCCATGTCATCTGCTGGTGTTGGTCCACTGCGTTTTCTCAAGTCGAGAGTCAATGCAGCGTCTACCAGGAGATTTTAGAGCACTTCATGCTTCCATCCTCTGACAAGCTTTATGGAGATGCTGATTTCCTTTTCCAGCAGGACTTGGCACCGGCCCACAGAGCCAAAACTACTAGTAACTGGTTTGCTGACCATGGTATCACTGTGCTTGATTGGCCAGCCGACTCGCCTGACCTGAATTTTGTAAAGAGGAAGATGAGACACCAGACCCAACAATACAGACGAGCTGAAGGCCGCTATCAAAGCAACCTGGGCTTCCGTAACACCTCAGCAGCGCCACAGGCTGATTGCCTCCATGCCACGCCCCATTGATGCAGTAATTCGTGCAGAAGGAGCCCCGACCAAGTATTGAGTGCATAAATTAACATACAGAAATGTCGACCTTCTGAAAAGTATTATAAATTGTTTATTCTAATATTTTGAGATACTGGATTTTTTTTTTTATTTCCATGAGCTGTAAGTCGTAATCATCAAGATTAAAACAGAAAAGACTTGAAATATTTCACTTCATGTGTAATGAATCTAGAATATATGAAAGTTCCACGTTTTGAATTAAATTACGGGGAAAAAAAACAACTTTTCCACGATATTCTTATTATTTTAGATGCACCTGTAGAAAGTGCAACCTTCCAGATTCTGAAGCTTGTGGCCAAAAAAGTGTACAATATGTATCAGACACTCAGGGTGGGTGGAGCATCATTTTTCTTTAAATCTGTCAATTTGTTTGGTGCTTCGCCTCAGCAAATCTGCTCTTTTAAAAGCCGTCTTTTTTTTCTATGCCGTCTTTTCTGAGACCCGACAAAGCATTTTAGCCAGCTGGCTACTAACTGTCTGATCTTTCTAGTCGTCTGAAATAACAAATCTCCCTTCAGGCCTGACGGCATGCGTCCTATCTTTTAATGATTCATGCTGTTCCTGTCCAGGCGATGTAAAATTAGGCCATCGGAACAGCGGAGGAAGAGTGTGTTTTTAAAGGGAAGTGGCTTATATGCCCTAACTGTAAAGGCTGCTGTGTACAGGAGCTGCGGTCGGCGCCTCAAGCCCACACCCATCCCATAATGTTAATCATGCACTAACGACAAGAATGTTGCTCTGAGCAGCACAGGAAGTGAGCTCATACTCTAAAACTCATAGCAACACGCACAATAACTATGGCTGTGGACGTGCTTGTGAGGTGTTTCATGTGGGATGGATATGTGAAGTTGCAGCTCACAAATCTCTATTATTCAAAATATAGCTGTGGAAAATTGTGCTTTTTAAAATTAATTAATTTTTATTATTATTTGTTGTTTGGTGATTCGTAAATGCTTCTTGTGACATTATATGTATGATATTTCTTCCGTAAAGCTGTATAGTTACTATTGTTATGTGTCTCTGTTTGTCTCTTTACCTTTGTATGTTTATGCGTTTTTTTTTTGTTTTTTTTGCCCCCCATGTGTGTCTCACTCTCTGTGTCTTTGTGTATCTGTGTGTCTCTCTCTCCGTGTCTGTGTCTCTCTCTCTGTGTCTGTGTCTCTCTCTCTGTGTCTGTGTCTCTCTCTCCGTGTCTGTGTCTCTCTCTCTGTGTCTTTCTGTGTGTCTGTGTCTTGCTGTCTCTCCGTGTCTGTGTGTCTCTCCGTGTCTCTCTCCATGTCCGTGTCTCTCTCTCTGTGTCTTTCTGTGTCCGTCTGTGTGTCTGTGTCTTGCCGTCTCTCTGTGTCTGTGTGTCTCACCGTGTCTCTCTGCTTCTCTGTGTCTCTCTCTGTCTCTCTCCTTCTGCGTGTCTCTCCCTGTCTCTCTCCTTCTGCGTGTCTCTCTCTGTCTCTCTCCTTCTGCGTGTCTCTCTCTCTCTCTCTCTCTCTCTCTCTCTCTCTCTCTCTCTCTCTCTCTCTCTCTCTCTGTGTCTCTGTCTGTGTGTGTGTGTGGCTCTCTGTGTGTGTCTGTGTGTCCCTCTGTCTGTATGTGTGTGTGTGTGTGTTTGCATGTGTGTACCAAAAGCCTTACTAATACATTTTTGCCTAATCAGGATGACGGAGAAACAGTAAGTAACTTCCAGAAAGTAGGCCTTGGAGAAAACAGGAAGTGTAGTCAGGGCTACATGACATTAACTGTGAACAGGAAGTGCTGGCTGAAATTTAAAGGCTATTTTCACCAGTGATGTGCTGTATCGAACTGTTCAAACCTTATCTGTGTGTCATCAGTGTTTTTCTGATGAATTTTATTAAAGGGGAACATGACAGTATTTCATATTAATTTCAGAAAAAGTGTTTCTTGCTCAGCTCTCTCTTTTTTTTTGAGTCGCTCTGTGGTGCAGCCGCAGAAGCCAGATGTGTTGAAAAATGTATGGCGAAAAATATTTGTGTTTTTTTTTTTCCCTTTTATAATAAGCTGACGTGGTGCCTGTGATGCTGTTGGGGAGTGTGGTTGTAGACAGTGCTGATCCTCTTGCACTTTTCGCCCATGTTTAAAAACACACTTGATGCTGTGCTTAGCGACACTCTGTGCTCTGCTTGTACAAGCCCCAGTTCCTGTCTGAGGCATCGGAAAATCTGCAGCCGACACTTCCTCTTCGAAAGTCTTTGGGCTTCCTGTTATTAAGCTGCTCATGCTTATGCGCTCGTTCTCTTCCGAATGATTGGTTGGTTTGATCGGTTGATACTGGGTGGGATTTGGCGGCTTCAAACAAGTCTAGAGAGTCATTTTTTTTTTTCGTTTTGGAATCTGGATTAAGGTACCTCACAACCTCACACAGTGCAATGAGGCTGTGACTAAAGAGGCCATGCTGGTAGGTTGTCATTTCGCAGGTCTTCTCATTCCTGCATCAAACGCTTGTTCTGGTTTCATAGTATGTTGTAGCATTTTATGTGTGTGATTTAAAAAAAAAAAAAAAAAAAAAAAAAAAAAAAAACTTCTAATCATTCTGTTTGTAGGTTCTGGACGCACTTGATGGTGGATGGTGTAGCTTCAGCGCTGATGGTGTTTCTCAACCTGCTGGGACACTGAGAGGATATTCTCCTTCCCTCTCTTCCTCTTTTCTTCTGTCCTTTCATCCACTTCAATATGTCTGCCATACAGGTGAGAGTGAAAACAAGCTAGTGGGAATGAATTAGTGAGCTGCTTAGCGTACATGTAGCTAAATAAGCATTAGCTACTGCATTCAGTGACATGCTGGGTATCATCTGTGATGTGTAGGTTTTTTTTTTTTTATGTATTCAGTGTTAAATGTAATTGTCGAGATCTTTTTCTGGTCTTAGAAGATTTTGTGGTTTTTACCTTCTTACATTTAACAGCGTTTTTATTTACAACCTACATTATAAATAAAGACGGCACCGATTCTGTACCCAGGACCGGTATCAAGTCGAAACCAAAACTAAATGGTGGCTCGGATATTGGAGAAATAAAGAATGAATCGGATCCGGTCCTGTAACAAATTGAAAAAGATTGGCATTGGAAGCGTTTACATGTAAATAGACTTGATTGTATTTTTTTTTTCTCATTATGATTGATTTTTATTATATTTATACTTTATGGTATATAATATTTATTATATTTGAAATTTTTGTGTGAAAGCAGTTTTGTAAGTTGTATTTTTAGTTTTGTGTTTTTCTCCTGTATATTTTTTTTCGTCAGTTAAAAAAATAATTTAAAAGTTTCATTTTAAACTTTTTAAAGAAAAAAGATATGGGATAGGACATTGATATCGGTTGATAATCCAGGTTTCAGTATCAGTATATATTCTTGTTAAATCTATCTCTCTGTGCCTCTTCTACTTAAAAACCCTATATTCTTAGAAAAGTTGTTTCTTGGGCATCTTAATCAAGTGCATTTTTAAATGTTAAGTAGAACCAAATAGAAAGTTATCACTTTCTAACAGGAAGTCATCAAAATCCAATACTACTTTTAAGCCAGTCTTTAGCTAAAATCTCCAAGATGGCAGTTGAGAATGTTTAAATCAGTGTAGAAAACAAAAATGGCGATTATGATTAAAATACAGGATAGCAGGTCTGCTGTGTGTGTGTGTGTGTGTGTGTGTGTGTGTGTGTGTGTGTGTGTGTGTGTGTGTGTGTGTGTTTTGAAATGGTTTGTGTCCACTGACTGAGCAGCATTGCATCATCTCCCCCTCATTAGACGATCTGGCCTCCAGGCACGGAGTGTGTGGCCAGGTACAACTTCCCTGGCACGACCGACCAGGATCTGCCCATGTGTAAAGGAGATGTCCTCACCATTATAGGAGTCACTAAGGTGAGTGTCATTACAATTCTGTGTGACAGAATATTAATGCTTCTGTCACCATTGTGTTCTCAGTGTCTTCTCCTATACAGTGCCCTCCACTAATATTGGCACCCTTGGTAAATATGAGCAAAGAAGGCTGTGAAACATTGTCTTTATTGTTTAACCTTTTGTTCAAAAACTTTACAAAAATACTCTGCTCTCATGTATATCAAACAATTGCAAACACAACACAGATTTATCCCCCAAAAAATCTTCGTTAAATATAGGTATGCAACAATTATTGGCACCCCTATGAATTCATATGAGAAATATATATTTGAAGTATATTTCCATTGATATTTTACATTTTTTAGTACACCTGGGTGACTAGGAACAGGAAATTGTTCAACCATGACTTCCTGTTTCACAGGGGTAAAAATATGAGGTAACACATAGGCCAAATTCCCTTAGTCATTCGTAACGGGTATGGGTAAGACCAAGGAATATAGCTGTGAAGTGCGGCAAAAGGTTGCTGAGCTTCACAAAATGGGAAATGGCTATAAGAAAATAGCGCAAGCATTGAAAATGCCCATTTCCACCATCAGGGCAATAATTAAGACGTTCCAGTCAACTGGAAATGTTATGAATCAACCTGGAATTGGACGTGTGTCTATATTGTCCCAACGCACTGTGAAGAGGATGGTTCAAGTGGCCAAAAAATCTCCAAGGATCACAGCTGGAGAATTGCAGAAGTTAGTTGCGTCAGAAAGTCTCCAAAACTACAATCTTATACAATTTTTTATAACAGGACCCAAACTGGTACAAAGCGAAAAACACGGTGGGACGAGAGGGGACCATTCCAGCAAACTACGTCCAGAAGCGAGAAGGGGTGAAGTCTGGCGGGAAGCTCAGCCTCATGCCGTAAGTACTGATATATTATGTTTCATGAGAACGAATTTCACTTTTCAAATTCTTAAATGCATGTAAAAACTGATTTCATAAACTTGTAAATCATCGTGTATTTACTCAGTGCAACTTATAACATCCAAGTGAAAGATATAACACCAACATGTCATAAATTTAAAAAAATAATAATAATAAAAAAAACAATCACTGAGTTGGAAAAAGGATCACCCCCTTGCTTTAATTTGCCTTAATTTTTTAATTACAGCCTTTAGTCTGTTGGGATATGTCTCTACTAACTTTGCACATCTAGACTTTGCAATATTTGCCCACTCTTCTTTGCAGAACTGCTCAAGTTCAGTTAAATTTGATGGTGACCATTTGTGGACTGCAGTCTTCAAGTCATTCCACAGATTTTCAATGGGGTTTAAGTCTGGGCTCTGACTAGGCCATGCAAGGACATTCACCTTTTTCTCCTTCAACCACTGTGTGGTCAGTTTTGCTATGTGCTTTGGGTCATTGTCATGTTGGAAGGTAAACCTACTTCCCATTGACAACTTTCTGGCAGAGGGCAGCAGATTTTCCTCAAGAATTTGACAGTATTTTGCCCCATCCATTTTCCTTCTATCCTGACAAGTGCTCCAGTCCCTGCTGCAGAGAAACACCCCCATAACAGTATATTACCACCTCCATGCTTTTCTGTAGGAATGGTGTTATTTGGATGGTGAGCTGTATTGGATTTCCGCCAGACATATCGCCTCTTGGTAGCCTCTCTGACCAGTTTCCTCCTGGCTCTTTCATCCAGTCAGGAGCGATGTCCTAATCCAGGGAGGGTCTGTGTTGTACCAAATACCTTCCACTTCTTAGTAATAGACTTCACTGTGCTTCTAGGCATTGATAAAGCCTTTGAATTTTTTTTTGTATCCATCTCCTGACTCGTGCCTGTCCACAACTTTATCCCGGAGATCTTTTGACAGTGCCTTGCCACCCATAGTTGATTGTTTGCTTCAGTTGCACTACAAAATGCTCCAGGAAAGCTCTTTTCATGCTGAGCTAATCAAAATGACCACAGCTGATCACAGTTGAAAGTCAAATGGCTTTGTGTGCTTTTGAGAAGGTGATTAGCTACACTTGATTGAGTTTACAAGTCATTTTTTAGGAGGGGGTGATCCTTTTTCCAACTCAGTGATTGTTTTTTTTAAATTTATTCATTTATTTTTTTCTGACATGTTGGTGTTATATCTTTCACTTGGATGTTATAAGTTGCACTGAGTAAATACGGCTGAATAAAGCAAAAACTGTGTCCGTCTTCATTTCAGGCTGAAAAGCAGCAAAATGTGATTATTTTAAAGGGGGGTGATTCTTTTCTATACCCACTGTACCTGTGATAACACTTTTAGGTAACTAGTTTTTATAGTTTACTAGAATGTTTTTTCTGTGGCTGAAAAATACACTACATGGATTTTCAAGTGAATAGGAATCATGTGTGAAGAGAGTTGGGAATCATGTGTAGCCTAAGAAATAAAATAAAATAATCATGCAAAAATATTAGCAAGGGGAAATCCTTACTGTGGTTTAAATAAATAAAATGTATATATATTTTTACAAAAAAACGAGACGCTGAGGTTTATAATTACAGTGCTATTACCTTCACCTTCTGTGGCTTGTGAAATAGGAATGTATAGGGTAATTCTCCTGCTAATGTTGGGTATTATCTAAGGAATTTAACACTCAAAAGAGTGTGTGTGTGTGTGTTTGTGTGTGTGTCTTTATCTTGCTATATTTTTTATTTTTGTAAAGACTCAATATAAGATATCACAATAACAAAGTAAAGTAAAATATCTGTATGTGAGGACATTATATCAGGCCACATGTTTAACATCAAAATTACAAGTCATGGTTTTGTAGTGTTTGTGTTGGAGAGATGCTTTCACTGTCTCTGTGTGTGTGTGTGTGTGTGTGTGTGTGTGTGTGTGTGTGTGTGTGTGTGTGTGAGAGAGAGAGAGAGAGAGAGTGCTTGTTGAACATAGCCAGTCATGCAGGAGAATACAGACGCACCGCATTTAGCATGGACCAGCTATATTTGGCACTTGCATTCATGATATCATCGATGTCCTCTTACTATAGTCATGCTCATGACGCGTGTCTTCCTGATCGCGTGTCCAGCACTAACGCTTGCTGCCTCATTTAAATCAGCACTCGGCAGTTTAAAAGGAGCACAAAGCAGGCAATGTAATAAATAACCCTGTTCAGATTAATCCGGGAAATGGAAACAAAAAAACAGCCACTCAAATTTCTGATATGCAAATCTACACATGGATATCGAGATGGCAGTTCATCGGAAAGAGAACAGCCGTCATTCTTCAATTACTGCCCGTCATTAGACCATGGCAGCCTGTGCCAACCTCATTTACTCCAAAGATTTATGTCAAAATATGAACCCTTTCAAAACAGTGTATGCTGCACAGTGTTTATGTTTCAGTCGTGATCATAATATTCGCAAAACTAATTACATTTATTCACTGTTTCTTCATGTTTTCTCTCACAAAGACATTGCATCTTGTGGTTTCTAGGTAATAAGCTACAGTATTTGTTTTGTTTAACTTCAAGAGAAAGTGTGGCAATGCTTATTAACTGCTGTGACGTAAGTGATAACAGGTCAAACTTGTTTTGCAGACGTTCCACAACATTAATTGTAACTATAAATGGATAAAAAGTAAAAATGTTTTTAAAACATATAATTGGTGGCAAGTATGCTATAGTAAACTTTGGTAAGACTTTCGGACAGTATTGGAAAATAATTCCTTAAGTAATCAGCTGGGTTCCATTAGCGACCCCAAAGTGTATTATTTTCATGTAACAGCATACCCCGAAGTTTATTCCTCTTACACTGCAGCGTTCCCCAACATTTGCAATTTTAAAGCATTAATGAATGATATATTGCGCTCTTTAACTGTCTAAATTTACATTTAATTTCTTACGTTATAAACAGTTCCGACCTCTTTCTCTCGAAGTTGTGAGACAAAAGTGAGACAAAAAAGCTGCAGAAAAACCAGAAAGCATAAACTCCTCCTCTGTTCTTTCCATCCCAAGACTTTCCCCTACCAGGAAAATGTACAAAGCACTGTAATCATTACAAAGCGCTGACCTTCAAGACTCCTTCCTTAAATGTTGCGTAAAAGTCTCATAAAAAAAAAAAAGCTAACAGAAAGTGTGCTTTCAAACGGTATAATGCACAAGTAGTTCCAGTTAGTTTAATCACCGTTCTAAATGAATGCATTGCCTTTAAACAACTGTAACCATAGTAACATACAGTTACAGTTTCATACAGTAGTTAAATTCACAGCTTCATTATTAGTAGCGATGCGGCATAAACGGAGATAATTCACACACAATCTCTCTCTCTCTCTCTCTCTCTCTCTCGCTCTACTAATTTATTTTTATAATTCAGAATTACAGATCTAACGACCCGTATATAAAATTACTAACCAAAATTAACCATTATTTTTATCCTTTCAGTCAAATTTTGAGCTGCAAACATCAGTGACGCTTTTAATGCACTCTGCTTCGCGTCGAGTGGTTCTTTGCCTCCAAGTCGTGCATTAAAATCGTGTAATGCACACCTAGCCGTGGATTATCCCTCACTTAATCCACACTGTCTGACCAATCAGATTTGGAGAATTCAATCATGCTGTGGTATAATATGTTTTAACTGTCTGACCAATTACATCCTCTTTATCTATTCAGGTTCCAGTCATGTTTATACTGTATACAGCATTTAAAGAGCTAATTTATTAATGTGACATAGGAGCTGTCTTATTTTAATACAAAGAATTTGAATTTTGAAGGTTTCCAATGTAAAGCCTATGTAATTATGTATTTATTTTAAATAATATAAAAAAATAATAAGGTTTCATTTCTTTACTCTCTGATTAATTGTGATTGATAATTTAGTATTGACCAAAATAACTGTGATCATCAATTTATTCTTCATACTGTCAGCTCTGAACGGACTGCCGCTGTACCTCTGATAAAGTCCCCACTGTCCTTTATACACTTTTTATATGCAAGATTTAACTACTTCGATGCAGCAGATTATGTGAACTCCTTCTCCTCAGCGGTTAGGTTTATGTTCGAGGGTCAGATTCAGTGGGAATTGTGAAACACAGATTGCATGGTTCTGGTGCCAGAGTCTCCGCAGAAGCGTCCGACGCTGTGCTTCTTTTGGAACCTTATAATTTGTCTTTTCTTGTCCTGAATTTAGCTTTACTGTACTTGTCTGTGTGTTTATGTATTGGGGTTCAAATGTCCCTATAGGGAAAGGAATGTATGACAGTTTCGACCTTGTGGGGAAGTTTGGCAGGCACCCATCAGAAAAACTTTTGTTTTTGTTTGTTTGTTATTTACAGAAGCTGCAGCTTTTATTTAAAAAACTAAACTAAAAGAGCCAAAAGGTTTCATTTTGGTTACTGAGGTTAAGCTGAGTGTTAGATTTAGGTGCAGCATTACATGGCTACATTAATAATCGTCAGTGGAAGGTCCTCACAAGGATAGCTAGACAAAGGTATTCATTTGTGCGCTGTGTCCACAACTATTACCTTAACATTTTAAATATTATACTGTATAAACTGACTGTAAGCTTTTAAAGCAATGTTAGGATTTTAGAATAAATTAGTTGCATTAGCTTGTGTGTGTGTTCCGTTTTTTTAAATCGGATGCGTCAGTCTGAAGAACTACAGTGCCCTCCAATAATATTGGCACCCTTGGTAAATATGAGCAAAGAAGGCTGTGAAAAATTTATTGTTTGATCTTTTGTTCAAAAAATTCACAAAAATACTCTGCTCTCATGGATATCAAACAATTGCAAAATAAAAAAAAAAAATCTTTGTTAAATATTGGTGTGCAACAATTATTGGCACCCTTTTATTCAATACTTTGTGCTACCTCCCTTTGCCAAGATAACAGCTCTGAGTCTTCTCCTATAATGCCTGATGAGGTTGGAGAATACATGGCAAGGGATCTGAGACCATTCCTCCATACCGAATCATTTTGAAGGGTTTTAGACGTACTTTCAACTGTGTTCAAGGTTTCAGCAACATCTCAAAAACCACACAAAAGACCTGCAACCGGCCCAAAAAATTTGACTTTGGGAAAAGGGAGATATTTTCCACCTTTCCCACTCCCAATCTTTGCCACATATCTTAAAAAAGAAATTGTTCCTGCATACACTGACAGGTAGCTTTTTTTGTGTGAAAGTCTATTAGATTTAAATCTGATTTTTCTGATTTAACAAAATCTTGGCAGCTGTGAGTGTTTTTAAACTAGCCCAATCGAACACCCCCGGTCTTCTCCACTGAAACGCGAGTGTGGGGGCAGAGTGATTCTTTCCCCAATGGGCCTTTTATTAGTGCTTGGTGTGGTTCCCATTTTGACCCCTAAGTGCTAGAATAACTCTATGGGGAAGTGAATACACTGCCCCATGAATGTACAACATCAAGGAAGGTGAACAAATCATCAGAATATCCGCTTATATCTGTCAAATAGTGACAATGTTTTAAAAATTGGTAGTCACTCAAAAGCAGTAATTATTATGTAAACTGAGTTTAAAATGTATGGTGTTGTGGATAAGAACTATATAAAGATTAACATTTGATAAATGGCTGGTATAAATGTTGGGGCTCTATGAAAAAGCCACTACTGATGATCATTTAGCTCCAGTAACCCAATTATTCTTAGTGGTTAACATGTTTGCCTCGTACCTCTGGGATTGAGTTCGAATCCCGTCTCTGCCCTGTGTGCGCCGAGTTTGCATGCTCTCCCCGTGCTTCGGGGGTTTCCTCCCCCAGTCCAAAGACATGCGTTGTAGGCTGATTTGGCATTTCTAAAATTGTCCATAGTGTGTAAATGTGTGTGCGATTGTGTCCTGCGACCCTGTGTAGGATAAGCGGTATGGAAAATGGATGGATGGAAATATGGATATTTTAGTGTTTTAACAATCAGAAATCAGCCTTTTTATTCACATTTATGATATTTGAATAAAACTAAGACTGCTTCTTCTACACAGGTGTTTACATGCTAAATAGAAGCATAATTGGACTCAAAATAAATACACAAATCTTGCCACCACAGTTAGACTGGACAAGGAGCACTTTCGATTTGAGCCTAAGTCAATTTAAGCCAATCTCAAATGTTCCCAGTTTCTTTAACTAAGCTCACCAACATTGCAATAGATTATGTTTAATAATTGAGGAAGACAAAAACTATACTCACTATAAACATATCATTGTGCATCCTTAGTGTACAATAAATACTATGTTTATACTGAATGTAGTATGCTTCCCAGTGCTGGTCATGTACTGAGTTCTGAGAATGTATTTTGCTCTGCCTTCCTCAGATGGTTCCACGGTAAGATAACGCGTGATCAAGCCGAGAGACTGCTCTACCCGCCCGAGACAGGGCTGTTCCTGGTGCGTGAGAGCACCAACTACCCTGGAGACTACACGCTGTGTGTGAGCTCTGAGGGCAAAGTGGAGCACTACCGCATCATCTACCACAATGGGAAACTGACCATCGATGAGGAGGTGTACTTCGAGAATCTCATGCAGCTCGTCGAGGTGAGGATTGTTTTGGCATTAGCTCTTTCGATTTCAGTGGAGCTTTTTTTTTTTTTTTTTTTTTTTTTTTTTTTTTTTTTTAATAAGAGCTCTCTCTTTATAGTAAATGTAAATCAGTGACTCTTGCTGTATAACTGTGAACATGTGCTAGCATTGTATCTTGTCACATCACACATCAGTGTCAAGGTAGCAAACTGATATTGGGCCAACAGATTTTCAGCCGCCTTTAAAATCAGCATTGGCTAATTAACCCCAAAATAGACATTGAATGAATGTCTATTTTGTTCAATGGGAAGATTATCACTGGTGCAGTTTTGTTCAGGGAGGGCTGACATAGCCTCCCAAAATAGACATTTGGCTATTTTGCTGCCTGTCAAACATCACTGTTGTGCATTTTTACAAAAGAAAACCTGTTTTAATTTAAAATAATACAAAAAATGCAGAACATTAAGGTAGGTGAGCGTTGTAAACATATAATCTGCCAATTTATGTTCTCTAGCCTTAATTCTTATGACATTAATGTTGGTTTTGTGGCCCAAATATGCAATTAGTCTGAATGGTTAGTTATTGATATCTACATGTACACAGCAACAAAAAAAAGTATGAAATTCATCTAGCAATGAATACTAAGTTAAACAACAAAGACAGAATCAAAATGCAGCAGGTTAATACAGACTTTCACATATGTACTTGTCAGTGTCGGAAAATAGACATGCGGTCAAAAAGCTATTAGTTTGAGCTATTAACATGAAGACAGTATTAACTTTAAATGATCTGCTGCACTTTTGTGACAAAAAAGAACCTTCACCCATATTTTGCCCTGGAGTGTACCTTACCAGAAAGACTCCCTAGATTATGTACAGGACAATCATAATATTTTCAATGTTTCCCTTTTCCCCCAAAAAACTCCATCAAAATGGAGAATTAAAAGTTTTTATTTTTCAAAAACTGTGTGCTTGGGCCAACAGATTTTCAGCAACCTTTAAAATCAGCTTTGGCTGATTAACCTGTATGATCTTTGAAATAAGTTGTTTGAATCACATTATAATTAATATATAACTTAATTTGTTGCCATACAAACATTACACAATATTCCCTAAGTAGGACTGTAAGTAATCTGATTTGTTAGAATTGCTGAATTCCAAATGTGGCTTATTTTAGTTTCGACATGAACTATACGCCCCAAACATACGCCAAACACTTTCTCCTCTGTCACCATTTATTTATTTATTTTATTTATTTTATTTATTTATTTATTTATTTATTTTTTTGATGGTCACAAACGGGCTCAAAATAGCCAAAACAGGAAGCAGCCCACATCAGACACAGCCACAGAGGCAGAGAGAACCTCTGTGTTAAGCGTCAGGAAACACACACATACTTACAGGTCTTCATAGCACTTTTGCTTGATCAGTGTGTTCATGAGTGTGTACATTGGTTCATTAGCTGCTGAGACTATTTTGCCTCCAAATGTCCTCCAAAAGTGCTAATGTCTGAGCTTTGAGTTCGACTCCATGTTGCACTGTGAATACTTGACACCGTAGGGGAGAAACCTCATCTATACCATTTCCACATATATATATATATATATATATATATATATATATATATATATATATATATATATATATATATATATATATATATATATATATATATATATATATATATATATATATATATATATATATATATATATATATATATATACAGTATCTCACAAAAGTGAGTACACCCCTCACATTTTTGTAAATATTTTATTATATCTTTTCATGGGACAACACTGACGAAATGACACTTTGCTACAATGTAAAGTAGTGAGTGTACAGCTTGTATAACAATGTAAATTTGCTGTCCCCTCAAAATAACTCAACACACAGCCATTAATGTCTAAACTGCTGGCAACAAAAGTGAGTACACCCCTAAGTGAAAATGTCCAAATTGGGCCCAATTAGCCATTTTCCCTCCCCGGTGTCATGTGACTCGTTAGTGTTACAAGGTTTCAGGTGTGAATGGGGAGCAGGTGTGTTAAGTTTGGTGTTATCGCTCTCACACTCTCTCATACTGGTCACTGGAAGTTCAACATGGCACCTCATGGCAAAGAACTCTCTGAGGATCTGAAAAAAAGAATTGTTGCTCTACATAAAGATGGCCTAGGCTATAAGAAGATTGCCAACACCCTGAAACTGAGCTGCAGCATGGTGGCCAAGACCATACAGCGGTTTAACAGGACAGGTTCCACTCAGAACAGGCCTCACCATGGTCGACCAAAGAAGTTGAGTGCACGTGCTCAGCATCATATCCAGAGGTTGGCTTTGCAGAATAGACGTATGAGTGCTGCCAGCATTGCTGCAGAGGTTGAAGGGGTGGGGAGTCAGCCTGTCAGTGTTCAGACCATACGCCGGCCACTGCATCAAATTGGTTTGCATGGCTGTCGTCCCAGAAGGAAGCCTCTTCTAAAGATGGTGCACAAGAAAGCCTGCAAACAGTTTGCTGAAGACAAGCAGACTAAGGACATGGATTACTGGAACCATGTCCTGTGGTCTGATGAGACCAAGATAAACTTATTTGGTTCAGATGGTGTCAAGCGTGTGTGGCGGCAACCAGGTGAGGAGTATAAAGACAAGTGTGTCTTGCCTACAGTCAAGTATGGTGGTGGGAGTGTCATGGTCTGAGGCTGCAAGAGTGCTGCCGGCACTGGGGAGTGTACTGTGACATGTACTGTGACATACTGAAGCAGAGCATGATCCCCTCCCTTCGGAAACTGGGCCTCAGGGCAGTATTCCAACATGATAACGACCCCAAACACACCTCCAAGATGACCACTGCCTTGCTAAAGAAGCTGAGGGTAAAGGTGATGGACTGGCCAAGCATGTCTCCAGACCTAAATCCTATTGAGCATCTGTGGGGCATCCTTAAACGGAAGGAGGAGGAGCGCAAGGTCTCTAACATCCACCAGCTCTGTGATGATGTCATGGGGGAGTGGAAGAGGACTCCAGTGGCAACCTGTGAAGCTCTGGTGAACTCCATGCCCAACAGGGTTAAGGCAGTGCTGGAAAATAATGGTGGCCACAGAAAATATTGACACTTTGGGCCCAATTTGGACATTTTCACTTAGGGGTTTACTCACTTTTGTTGCCAGTGGTTTAGACATTAATGGCTGTGTGTTGAGTTATTTTGAGGGGACAGCAAATTTACACTGTTGTACAAGCTGTACACTCACTACTTTACATTGTAGCAAAGTGTCATTTCGTCAGTGTTGTCCCATGAAAAGATATAATAAAATATTTACAAAAATGTGAGGGGTGTACTCACTTTTGTGAGATACTGTGTATATATGTGTATATATATATATATGTATGTATGTATGTATGTGTATGTATGTGTGTGTGTATATATAGTGTGTGTGTGTGTGTATGTGTATATATATGTATGTATGTGTGTGTATGTATTTTTAGTGATCCTGGTTCAAATGTATAGCATCCAGCAGTTTAGATCTCATGGCCCATGCTTGATAGCAAGCACGGTAACTTTGCTGTGGAGTTTAGTGATGGTCTGACTTATTTAGCCATCATTTACATCACTAATGCATCACCGGTGTGATCATGGAACTGTGTGCGTCCTATCCTGGGCATCAGTTGTGGTTGTGTGTGTGTGTGTGTGTCTGTGAGTGATTTGTTTTTTTATGGTGTGCCAGTGAATCTCACGTACATGGCTTTACCTCACCTGTTGCCTGCACTTCAGTTCCTGGAAAAGTTGATGAAAAGGAAGTGACAAAGAGGAACGTTACACATTTAAGAGGCACGATTGTTGCAGTTCTGTTGCAAGGGTTATGCTATCTTCCGTTCCAGCGTGCAAAGATCTTTGACATTAAGACTGTGAGGATATTCTGCATGTTTGAATGTGTGTATTTTCTGGATACAGGTTTACACTTTACTATAGTAGTCAGTGTACATACAGTGGGGTCCAAAAGTCAGAGAGCATTAGTGAAAATGCTTCTATTTTGCATTCATTTCTAATTTAATACAACAACTGTCATTACATATTTTATTATTGACAACAACTTGAGTGAAAAACAGAATCTCTGAAATATTTATTATTTTATATTATATTTGTTATAGATCTTTAAACAAAATAATAACAGTTTACACCGACCATCCTGTTCAAAAGTACAAATTTTTATGATCCCTCTTATTTATTTATTGTGTGTGTCGTCTGAACACATGCTTCAATAGAAGAGATTAGGCATGAAGAAAATCTGACCTTTTGTACAAAGCAGTTAACATGGTCAGTATAGCCAGCTCCAGCTCCAGCCAGCTCCATCAAACCCCTTCAGATGATTCAGAATGCAGCAGCACGCCTTGTTTTCAGCCAGCCCAAAAGAACCCATGTCGCACCCCTCTTCATCTCCCTTAGCCACCATGGACAGCAGGATCTGTCACTATCTTCAAAAAGCGGCTAAAGACCCACCTCTTCCATGAACATTTAACTAACCTCTAACGCAACACACACACACACACACACACTAAATAAATAAATAATTCTGCACTTACGCTAGCTCTTACACCTCTACTCTGCACACTGTGCGTCTCTAGAACTCAATTACAAATATTGTATGATAGCACTACTTGTATTGTTCTCCGTTTGATGTATCGCTTTGCTTGTATTTCCTTATTTGTAAGTCGCTTTGGATAAAAGTGTCTGCTAAATGAGTAAATGTAAGTGTAAATAACGCATTTGCTTACATTTAAATAGGGACCTAGAAATAGTGCAGAATCTTGAATATTGAATATTTATTTATTTATTTTGGACCGCACTGTACATGTCTGAGACTGCCCTCTGTTGATGAACTGTTAATGTGGGAAACACAAGAAACTGCAGCTTAGCTTACTCCTGCCTTCTGTATATAAGACATTACAGAAATGCAACTGCAAATGAGCGTGAATGTATTTTCAGAAGCCCTGCAATGTGTCTAATATAATACAAATTGTGTTGGTGATCCTTGTGTGCAGCACTACACAAAAGATGCGGACGGGCTTTGCACCAGACTCATCAAACCCAAGCTCATGGAGGGAACAGTGGCAGCGCAGGATGAGTTTTCCAGAAGTAAGAGCGTAGAACATCTTCCATTCCTCTTTTCTTATTGCAGCCTCTTGTGTATTTGGAGAAATAATTTTAAACTGCTGAGGGGTTTTTTCACCTATTTTTGTGAAATTTTCCAGATCATGACTTTATGACATGAGTGTTAAAAAGTGAGAGAACAAAATATTAATGACAGTAATAATAATAAAGGAACTGAGCTGAAGCTGAGCTGTAAGTGATGTACCTTATGGGCAAATGTTTGTGTTCCCTATGCATTTTGAATGGAAATTCATTGCATTTATTTTCAGTAAGCACTTTATCCTGGTCAGGGTCACTGTGGATCTGAAACCTATCCCAGGAACACTGGGTCTTTTCTCTGACCTCGTAAAAACAAGCGAGTAGGTGGATCAATGTCTCTAAATTAAAGAAAGTGCGAATGTGTGCATGCATGGTGCCTTGATGGACTGGCATCCCATGACTTGTTCACAAGTCCCCGAGGTCCAAGTCCAAGTCAAGTCTCAAGTCTTTGAGGTGGAGTCCAAGTCAAGTCTCTGAGGTGGAGTCCAAGTCAAGTCTCAAGTCTTTGTTATATTTTTAGCAATAGTTCTTTCACTTTACCATCCACTGTGAGAGCTTTGGAGGGCTAAAAGGTGTGGCACTAAAAAATAATGGTCACGCTGAACTAAATTTTTATTGGAAATTCAGTTTGAAGCAATCTTACAGCATGACTAGCCTGATTACTCTCCCTTCAAAGTGCCCTTCGGAGTAGGGTGACCAGATGCAAATGGACCAAATGTGGGACAGGTAGTAAGTTTGTGTGGGACATATTTCCAACACCCAAAGGCCTACCATTTTAATGTCTATCTAAATGAATAAGAAACATGTACACTCGGCCCATTGATATTTATTTATATTTATGTCTTTTGTATCAAACAATGCAACAAAGAGAAGCATTACTGCATTAAAAAATATTAAGTGGGACAAAAAGGATTTCTATGGCTTGACCTCACATGTTCCCAGTTTGAGTGAAAGCTGACAGCCCTTTGATGACAGGCTTCAATACTTTCTTCACAGCCGTTGGATGAATGTCAGATCTGGCCCCGTCCCCTGGGGACGATTGGTTCGTCAGCGATGCAACTGATGTTTTCTGTCTATTTCAGTTTATATCTTGCTGAAATATTATCGTAGAAACTTGAGAAAAAATAACTAAAACCTTAGTGCAATGCTTTCCCAGATTCGGGTAGGGAATGAGGAAGCTGGACGCAGGCTTGGAACAACTCAGAAGGCACTATGTTCTTTATTTTTCACGGTTTTATTTTATAGACACACGCGCACGCACGCTCCGTGCTGGTTGGCTCTCTCTGTCTTTCGACGCACCCATCTCTACCGTTTTTATATTCTCGCCTCGGCTCACTGCAGTACGTAACATTAATTTCTTTAGTTCCCCGCAGGTGTGCAATCCTTACCACCCACCTTCTCCGACTCCGCCCTCCATTCACAAACCGGCGCTTGAGCACGCCCCTGCTTCCACACTTCTGGTCAAACTTTTTATTTCCAATCAAAATACGGGACATCATCTCAAGTTGCGGGATGCGGGACATGAATGAATGAGGAATGAATAGAAAAATGTGGTGTTTGATGCCGTCATGTGGTCTAGTAAAGAGAGAACGTAATCGGGAATGCCAAACCAAAATGACTTGTGTTTTTCCACGAGTCTCTGTCTTCAAGTCCAAGTCAAGTCTCGAGTCAGTTGTTCACGAGTCCAAGTCAAGTCGCACGTCCTTTTTTTTTTTTGTGTGGCGACTTAAGTGCGCCTCAAGTCCAAGTCACAGATTAGAGTTTCCATCTCTGTTCCTGTCTTACTCCCGGTGTTCCTGGGATTTATCAGAAAAGAAAAACGATTCCATGTTTAAGGTATTAAAAATAAAATGTAGCACATTAATCTAACACACAAAGAAAATCAACATTGGGGAAAAAAAATAGCATCACTGTCACCATCCTGATTATGTAATGGTTGTAAAGCCCACTGCAGCAGAATACTGTTCTATACTTCTGGACACAATAAATGATATATTAAAGATAACTGATTTCTGATACAGGCTTTGGATGCCAAATGTCCAAATGTTTCTCAAAGTTCCTTTAGAGTGATTAGCCAGAAGAATCTGTGTAACACTGTATAAGATTTATTGGATAAGACCGACAGGTTAGGGTTCCTTCTGTATCTTGTACAATGTGTATTCACTGCAGAATTCTGAACTACATACAGCATTACATGCTAGAAGGGTGGTCCTATTACGTATATAAAAAAGAAACACTATTGATATTCAAAGCTTCATCATTGTGTTGTTTTGGTTCAATGCTGGCAACTGTAGTCACACTTCCTATTTCTGTTGCTCAGGTGGATGGGCACTGAACCTCAAGGAACTGAAACTCATTCAAACTATTGGAAAGGGTGAATTTGGAGGTAGGTTTCACACTAGGCTATCTAAGACTATTCTCTTTAAGGGTGTATTTGTATGAATCATTGATTCGTCAGTGCTTCTCTAATGCAGAAGCTGTTCATTGCTCATTTCAGTGCTCTAAGATGTTCTAAGATGATATTTCCTGTTTCCTCTTTCCTAAGATAACTACTTAGATTTATCTATTATTCATCACTTCCTGATTTGAATCTGCTGTGATGCTTGACCAGGTTAAAAAAAAAAAATAGCGCAACATATCCATGTACAAAGATACGATTTGAAACACTCAAACCATGACTCTAATCACCAAGTGAATGACGTGACATGTTTTGCGCAGATGTCATGGTGGGGGATTACAGAGGCAATAAAGTAGCTGTGAAGTGCATCAAACATGACGCCACAGCGCAGGCTTTCATCGCAGAGGCCTCGGTCATGACGTAAGTTCTTCCAAACAGCTCTTTCACAACATGCTTATGTTGAAGTTGAAGCTTGATTTGTCACATTCGAAGAGTTATACAGAGTAGAATTGTTTATAGTGAAATACTGTGTAGCATATTACAGGATAGAAGTGGGTGAAGTGATATAATGATGATTTATATAAGTCATCTGCCCGTAAAGGTGCACTATGTGTTATTGTCCAGTCAGCAGTTATTGTAGACCTACTAAAATCACCTTGAGCATTTGCTCCTGTATTTTGTGCTGTGATTATTATATTTGTGTGTGTGTGTGTGTGTGTGTGTGTGTAGGCAAATGCGACACAATAACCTGGTGCAGTTGTTGGGAGTGATCGTGGAGGAGAAAGGCAGCTTGTTCATCGTCACTGAGTACATGGCTAAGGTCAGTGACATGAACAGCATTTAACCAGCACTGCTTACTCCACAGCACTGTTGAATTCTCGATTCTAATTGGTCAGAAGGTGTTGATTAATTTTCTCTAACAGCAGCTCGGACAGAAGTGTAACTGTAATTCTAATCACAGGTTTATATTAATGAGCTTGCCCTACCTAATTCACAGAGGCTTGAATGGTGAATGCTCTTCGATTTAAGGCTAATAATAAATGGATGTGGAATAAATGGATAAACGTATAAAAAAAAAAAAAAACATGTTGTTATTTAACAAAGATATTGGTATGATGAAGTTTTCTATGAGGAAAAGAACCTTTATTTAACTTTTTATGGAAGGAGCCTCCAGTATCAGTGCTTTGTAATGATTAGTAATTTTTCTGCCACAGGAGAGTCTTCAGAATCTGACACCAAGTTGTCTGTGTGTCCATCTGAGGTTCTCAAGAACGAGTGGTTGAATATTTGTAGGATTTAGATGGAAGGATCACTGTAACCAGCAGATGAACTGATTAGATTTTGGAATCCAAGCAGGGTCAAGGTCACAGTCAAGGCCAAATGTCCGAAATAAGTTTTTCTTCTATAGCTTCCTTCCTGTTTGTCATACAGAGATGTTTTTACACTTTCATGTTCAGGCACAATTTCTGGCTACCTAACAATTTTCGACAGGTCCTCCTGTCAGTCCGTCTGTCTGTCAGTCTGTCGGCAGGAAATTCTTGTTAGTACAGAAACTTAAAAATAAGTGATTTTCCTATAACGGAGCATCCTAAAGAATTTTGCTCCTTATATAACTTGGCTAAATCTTTTTGGATAGTAACAATACGTATTAGGAATGACTCCATTTTTTATATCTAAGAAGGACTACGTTTACATGCAAATCAAATTGCGTTTAAGGTCTATATTCAGGTTGCAGCCATATTCCAAATACAATGTTTATATACGTACAGGCATTAGAATATTCCTGTATACATGGTTGTTGTAAGTTTGCCTGAGTTGCCATTCTTAAATACCTAGTCTTCTATCTATCTAGCCTGCTATCTTTTGGAGATATTTGCAATTCATGTTTATGTGCAACACTTGAGAATGGATCTTAATATGGCGACTCATGAGTGACAGAATGTGCACATTTATTTACTGAACTTATACAAATAGAAAGGAAGGTTACATTAATACTGAATGGCTGTGTCTCTGCAGGGAAGCCTGGTGGACTATCTCCGCTCCAGAGGACGCACTGTTATTGGAGGAGACTGTTTGCTCAAGTTCTCCATGTGAGTTTTTAATCTTGTCTGGTAGTAGTACGTTTGAGGAATATTCCAGTGGTTTTAAACCCAGTCTCTCTCCATCACATGTGTAGTGTACTCCAAGAAGTTCGACACATTTATCTGTGAAAAGAAAAGAATAGAAAACCTGTTTACTTTGTGCTGTTTAAGAGCAGAATGAGTTTTACGAAAGCTGTTCTTATGAAGGCTTATCCAAATAATTGCAAACTTCTCATTGGTTTTGTGGTATTCATCCATGATCAGATGTAAACTGAGTAATAATAATAATAATAAGAAGAAGAAGAGGACTCGATTTCTATATCTAGTGCTTTATACTGGGAAGTAAAAAAAAAAACTGAGAAATGAAGAAATGATAGTAATACAGGCAGATAATAAATATGTAATAAATAATAGCAGTGACAGACAGAAGAAAATAATAACTAAATAAAATGTATAACTAAAATGTTTAAAAATGGACAATAATTGAAATAATATAAAAGTAATTTAAACATAACATTACCAGTCAAAATAAGGCAAACCATAAAAGCTTGTTAAATACTAATGTTGAAGAAAAAAAATTTTTTCCGCTGTTTTTTTTTTTTTTTTTTTTTTTTTTTTAAATCATTGATCAATAATGAGTGTTTGGGTCATAAAAACAAAATGCTGCTTCTCACCAAGTTTCATACATTGAATGTGAAGAAAGTGTGAATATGAAGATTCTTCCTTCTGAAAAGTAGTCCATCTGTGAAAATACAAATTCATGCGTTGTATAAAAATGTGCTTTGCACTATTGACGTCCATTAAACTTTCACTATAAATGAGTTTAGGGTGAACAGGATTTCTGGTCTGTTCTCTGTAAGGAGAAATGTGATTAACTTATTGTCTGTGGTATTCACACATGCGCTATGGATATGGCAGATAGAGATTAGATTGAAAATGCAGAAAGAATAGTATTTCACTAAGGTCACAAAATGTGTGGTGTAATTCAGTCACCTTGACTTGACTAGACATTTTAAAATGACGTGGATGAATTCCAGTTTCCGATCATTGTAATCATTTTAATTATTACTGTTATTTGGATTAAATGCTTTCTCTCGGCCTCTCTGTGCAGGGATGTGTGTGAGGCCATGGCATATCTGGAGGCTAACAACTTCGTCCATAGAGATCTGGCAGCTCGGAATGTTTTAGTCTCCGAGGACAACATCGCTAAAGTCAGTGATTTCGGTTTGACCAAGGAGGCATCGTCCACTCAGGACACGGCTAAGCTGCCCATAAAATGGACATCCCCTGAAGCCCTGAGAGAAAAGGTAGTGCAAGTGTGTGTGCACGAATGCTTGTGTCTGAATAGGCAGATAATCTGCAGGCGCACGTCCATGTGTAGACCGCTATTAAATTCTGTAATTCCTGTGTGCCCCTGAACAGAAATTCTCCACTAAGTCGGATGTATGGAGTTATGGAATATTGCTCTGGGAGATCTATTCCTTTGGCCGCGTACCATACCCGAGAATTGTGAGTATTCTTCGTCATTTAGTCCAGTATTTCTTGTCAGAAAGATACAAATGTGGAATTGTGGTTTTCTGTGACTTCGACAAAGGTAAAGCCACAGTTTTACACCACAGGGAAGTGTTCAGGACTTGAAGTGTTGCAGTTTCTCAGTAACATGACAAACTGCATTTATGTCACCTCAAGAGAGGTGACAAAAAGCGAGCCTGGTGCTGCTGTGATGCAAGTGATAACCAAAACTAACTTCTACACTTCTAACAGACATTCTACATCATTAAGTTTAACTATACACGGATAAAAAATATAGTGTCATTCTTTAATTTTTTTATTTTTTTTTTAAATTGTTGCAATGCATCATACTGCCTCCTATGACTGCATGTCCCGTATTACATAACACAGTATAAACTAGTGGGTGGCACAGTGGCGCAGTAGGTAGTGTTGTCGTCTCACAGCTCCAGGATCCCAGGTTTGATCCCGATCCTCCTCCCAAAAGCATTCCAGTAGGTGGATTGGCTATGCTAAATTGCCCCTAGGTGCGAACGATTGTGTGATTGTGTGTGCCTGGTGCCCTGTGATGGACTGGCATCCCAACCATGGTATATGGTAAAAGCCAGAATATATACAGACACATACACACATTAAATAAACTATATAACATCACTAATTAATTTTTGTAAAATTGGACAAAATAATTTTTAAAAAACCTATATTTTATAATACCTGCACTAGTAACGGTAACATGGTAGTCTCCAGCAGGGGGCACAATAGTCCACAATTTATAGGTTTGTCTGCTGCTAATATTTATGATGATGATGATGATGATGATGATTCTTTCTTTCTTTCTTTCCTCATTTTTTTTAAACCACTATAATTGCACAAATTGAACGAATACACCTTAAAATTCTCTGTCTTGTCGCAGCCTCTGAAAGACGTGGTGCCACGCGTGGAAAAGGGCTACACGATGGACTCCCCCGACGGCTGTCCTCCTGCTGTGTACGACGTCATGAAGCAGTGCTGGACTTTGGAGCCGGCGATGCGGCCCAGCTTCAAAGCGCTGAGAGAGAACCTGCAACTCATCCAAGATAAAGAGCTGTACCTGTGAGAGCAAGGACACAGAGACAGACTATAACTCTGTGAGAGAGAGAGAGCACAGAGAACTATACAGAACTGTATACACACACACTCTCAGAACAGCACTCTGTCATCACACACTTGAAACAGAAGAGACGTACATGGAAAATATAAGTATGGCCAAATTGTTTTACTGATCCCCACTTTTTATTTTATTTGTTTTTTTCTTTTGCTGTGCCTTCATGATTTGTTTTATAGAATCGGAGAGGCTGGCCTTCTCTTGTGTACTTGCCTTTTTTTTTTTTTAAATAACTTAACTGTTTCCAGCCTCTTGTGACCTGTTTGTTTTTATCTTTCATTCACTGTCTTACTGTCTCCCCTTATATTAGAATACTCTTTTCACTTTGCTAAGTCATGCTCACACAGCGCAGCGTTGTATAGACTGATTCCTCTTTAAGCAACATGTTCACACACCGGTGGGTTTGTGTGGATGTGCAAGCGTTCGTCTTTGTGGATGTTGTGTTTACAGAGCACTGGACTCTTCTCTGCGCCTGAGCTGTTACAGTTATTTAGTTTTTATTATTCAGTGTTCACACCCGAAGTTTTTAATGTCTTTCAATTTATTGAAAAGTGGGTCTCGGTCTTAACCCTGGAAATTATTGAACTTGAAACATGTGTGAATTCACATAGGGGCTAACGTGGGTGGAGGGTTGGGGGAGTGGGAGATTTGCTGATTACATTTTTGATCCGTGAAAAAAAAGGAGCATTTTGTATGTAAAGTGTAAGAAGACGATGAAGAAAGAAAATATAAAGTTGTCTGCCTGTACAAGACGTGAAGATTTTTATTTATTAATATTTTTAATTGTTATGGTATAAAACATTATTTCAGCTGTACAACTCATGTTCAACTCTCTTTGAGCACAGACACACACACTCACACTCCTGTTACTGGCTGAAAATGCCTAAAATATGAAACATCCGTGATTGGTTAATCACAACAACCAATGAAATTCGAGAGGGAGGTGGGACTTAAATTGATAATGTGAGTCTGCTGAGTACTGTTCTTAAAAATGAACTGAAATTGGTTCACTGCAAAAAAGAAGTGAAATCTGCCCCAGTTATAGAGACAAACTGACCTCATATTCCTCACAATGAGATTTGTTAATTATAATCATTATACAAAATTAATTATAGTAATTATAAGATGAGTTGATCTATTTCTAATCATTTTTACTCATTTCATTTTATTTGTCTTCTTCCACTGGCGTATCATTTTGCAAACAGATTTTATTTTAAATTATTTTTTTAGATCATCCATATTACTTACAGAAGGGATTCACAAGCTTTTTGCTGCCAGGGACTGAAATAAATTACACAGAGCCCCTTCACATAGATTTATTTTATGAACATCATCCATCCATCCATCCATCCATTTTCTGTATCGCTTCTCCTACACAGGGTCCCGGGGAGCCTGGAGCCCATCCCAGGCAACTTCGGGCACAAGGCGGGGTTTTGGGGGTGGGGTCTGAACTGTATCTGAAGAACCTTTTGAAGAAATGCTTTTTTTCCCTAAGAATGTATATAGGCTGGATGCCACTTCTTAGGTTTTAAAGTGTTTGTTTTGTTAGACAGGAGATGAAAAAGTAACGGTTGTTATCTGTGCCTCCTGTGTCACAGACGTCCCTTTCAGACTGCAGAGTTCTTGTTTTTCTGCTATGCATAGAACACCATACATCTGATACGACATTGCAGTAACAATATCCTGAGACGAAGAGAACCGATGATGATGCAGTCAGGATGAAATCCAAACCTTTATAACTGTGTGTTGCTGGTTCTGTTCTAGGGCTACAACAGAATATGCTAGATCAGAGAAACGTATTCTAGATAAAATACACATTTTTGTTTAGTATGCTAGGATATGAAATGGAGGAGTATTTATTTTTCTTTTGTTCTGTTCTGACTGCTCCTCCTCCACTAGCTTTCTCACGTAGCTTCAAGGTGTTCGAGATGTCAGGCTTTGGTGAGATCTTGTCATCTTAGTGTAATCCACTTCTCCAGGTTCAATCTCTCGCGTTTGGTTTGAATAAATGTTTCATAATCAGTGTCTGGGACAATGGAGAATCGGCTCATGAATAAGCTTTTGTTTAATGAGTCGAGATCCGAGATGTGCATCAGAGCAAATGGTGCCGGCTCTGCCTCAGGCTCTCGGTTTGTATCCATATGTCGGGGAACATGCTAAACGGTGACACCCTGGATGAGTCACCAACAGAGACTTGCTTCATTGCTGTGCAGCTCAGCAACAGCACAAGAAACACAAAAACACTGCACTCACAAGTAGATTCAAAAACATCATAAGTTGCTTCATAAAGTTATTAAACTCTGGCTCAGATGACTTTTACAGTTTGATCACTTTGTAAACATTTTAACTTGGAATACCCAGGAACTGTGACATGTAACATTTTTATCTGGGCAAATGATGAAAATGTGAAAGGACTGAGGTTGGAACCCTAGCTAGAAATTCTACTTTAGAACAACTTTTTTTTTTTTTTTTTTTTTTTTTTTTTTTTTTTTTTTTTTTGTGGTAACATTAGGGTTCCTGGGAGATCAAGTTTTGCCAAATTTTCTAGGAATTATTTTAAAATGATAAATATCAGTTTACATAACCTTTATTAACTTCCTAAAATAACTTTATGGAAATGTTTATGTTAACATTTGTGGCAGGTGGGGGTGTGGTTTAGCAGGAGTCTGCAGCCGGAGTGTGGGGGAATGAAAAAATTAACATCACTTGTGGGTACATATTAATAAGCTAGCTCTCAAGAACAACAAAAAAAAAAGTTCAACAAAAAAAGTTGCATTTTTTACAGATAGAACCGCACACAGAACTGAAGTATTTAATACACACAGTGTAACGGCAGAATGACAGTGGAAACTCGACAAAAACATTGTCATTGTTCAATATTTCTCTCAGGGGAGCATGGCAGCTTAGTGGTTAGCATGTTTGCCTCACACGTTGGGGGTTCGGATCCTATGTCCGCCCTGTGTACACAGAGCTTGCATATTATACCCGTGCTTCAGGGGTTTCCTCTGGGTACTTCGGTTTCCTCCCTAAGTCAAAAGACATGCATTGTAGGCTCATTGGCATTTCCAAATTGTCTGTGGTGTGTGATTGTGCCCTGCAATGGGTTGGCACCCCATCCGGGGTGTCTTCTGCCTTGTGGGATAGGCTCCAGGCTCCCAAATGACCCTGTTTAGGATACAGAAAATGGATAGATGGATTATTTCTCTCAGTTGTGTTGGTTAGTTACTCTGAAAATACTCCATGCGACTAAAATTACATTTAGCATCAACTGCTAAACAATCTTCCATGGACTCTACCAACATTGTACGCACAACTCATCAATTCTTGTAGTTATATACAATATTAATACCACAACAGTGAGTCGGTCACAAAGAATCTTCACATAAACATGATGAACACACCAAACGTTGCAGCCTAAACCTCTTAGAAGCTGTCGAATATATCACTGAATATTACTGAATGTTATGACCTCCTCTAATGAATAATCATTAAGACAAACAAATATTCCATTTAAATACCAAGTAGCAAGCTAATTATTCAATGCTGAGCAACGCTCAGGGCTGGTAGTTTTTTATTTTAGGTGGCAGCGTGTCTTCGTGTGGACGCATTGGCATGAATCAGCATCGATTAACACTCTTTTACACTCCTTGGGAATGAGTGAATCCTGAATTGTTCAGGCATGCATTATGTTAATGTGTGTATTCATGCATGTTCTTTATCAGCTGAGCATTGTGGAATTATTAGCTTCATAGATTCATGAATTGCAGGTGTGTGTGTGTGTGTGTGTGTGTGTGTGGGGGGGGGAGTGTTTGTGTTGCACAGCTACTAAATGCAAATTAGCACTTAGTTTTCCACTTAGTAGCCATGCAACAGGAAAACACAATGAGAAAAAAAAGTTATAATCTAGTCAGCAAGATGCTTTTGAATAAAGTAGCTGCAAAACGAACGCTGATTAAAGAAAGCCTTGAGGGAACTGAATGCATCAAACCTGAAATGAACACAAATGCAGAATATATAATAAGTGTTGTATAAGTACATAAGTGTTGGGACGGAATCTTCAGGGCAGGATGGTGACTCGTTGCTCTTTCACAGCAAATCCATCATCAGTCCATATGAGCATGGAGATTTGCCTTACAAAACAGACTAAATTTATATTTATATCATCCACATCCATGTCTTAGAAATACACTACATTAGGTGTAGGTTTAAATGATGTAAATATGACAGGGAATAAACCAGCAGTTAAACATTTCTATTTGGAGAGAGCAGTACTCTAATTATTGCATTTTAGGTCAAAAACCTCTGTTGGAGTGAGTGAGAAAAAGAATGAGAATAAAGAATAAAGAATAAGAAATAATGGCAACACTTCACAATGACAGTACATGAATAATCATGCACTAATACCTGAATTAGTACTTGCTTAAATATGAATTACACATAGTACATGAGTTACAGCATGTACCAATCATGAACTAATGAAGAGCTAACCTTAACTATGACGTGAGTCTTATGTATTCATCCTTGAATAAAAACTACCTTAAGTACGTATAGTTAGTATATGTTTGTTAGTCAATGTATTAATTAACACATAGGGGTAAACTAATTTAAACATGCTCTATAAGAAAGAATATGAATTAAACATTTTTATATATTGTGCCATATGCAGCTGCATACACGAACATCATTGGATGGCATGGGATTACTTTCATAATTTACATTGATGATTTAAAGCTGGGAGACCGGATTGACATACAGTTGCAATCAAAATTATTCAACCCCCAGCTGCAAATCAGGTGTATTGTCAACATTTACAGACTTTCAGCTGTTTGCACAATGAACAAATCAAACAAAAGCAACTGAAATAGTTCAACACATTTCAGTTGCAGCTTGGCGGTGCTGGGAGTTGAACTCGCGACCTTCCGATCAGCTACCACTGCCCTTTTTTCTGCCCCGTCCAGGTATTTCATGCATTTTCTGCCCCTAGCCAATTCAGGTATTTCATATGTTCCAGTTCAAGCACAGTTCAAGTGAGACAACACCTGTTTTGCATATTTGTGCTGTTGTGAGGGATTCTACTCAGGGGGTTGAATAATTTTGAGACTGGAGAAGTCATTATAAGTTGCATTTTCAGTTGAATTTGGGGAAACCACTTGAAGCATTCGTTGTGTTGAACTATTTCAATTGCTCTTGTTTGATTTGTTCATTGCAAACAGCTGAAAGTCTGTAAATTTTGATTGCAACTGTAGATTCGATTCAATTCCTGATTCAATCCGGAGCTCATGTTTCCGTTTATATGTTCTCGCATGTTCTCCCTGTGTCTGTGTGGTTTCCTCTGGGTTCTCCCGTTTCCTCCCACCTCCCAAGTAGGTGGATTAGCTACTCTAAATTGCCCCTAGATGGAAATGAGTGTGTGAAGGTGTGTGCACATACTGTAATGCCCTGGGAAAGATTAGTGCCCCATTCAGGGTATATTCCTGCTTAATGCCCAGGGATAGGCTCCGGATCCACCATGACTCTGACCAGGATAAAGCGCTTACTGAAGATGACTGACTGAATGAATGTATGAAAGCACTGTAATAAACAATAAGAATAATAAGAAATATGAAGAGCATTACAGAAACATAAAACAAAAACAACAAAAAAATATATAAGGCCCTAAATAAGGCCCTAAATCACTACCTGTCTCCCTGACTCAGTCTGCCTCTTTATTTATTTTATTATAATTTTTTTTTAAAAAAGGATGCTTAAAAATATTTTAAGGTGTATCTGTATTGTGTGTTGTATGTGTATGTCCTATGCTTATATATGACTGTGTTAATGTGTTAAAAAAAAGTTAACTAACAATTTTCCACTTGCCTCAGATATGTACCCATTAAAACATCTATTCTATTACATTCTGCTGTATATACAGTATAGATAGATAGAGAGAGAGAGAGAGAGAGAGAGAGAGAGAGAGAGAGAGAGAGAGAGAGAGCAGGAGACAGACAGGACAGGATGGATGTATATAAAGAGAGAGAGAGAGAGAGAGAGAGAGAGAGAGAGAGAGCACACAGACACATGCGCTGAGACAGAGCTGTCCATGAGAAGTCGGTTCTGAAGCAGGAGTCCATCCGAAAGCTCCACACAGATGGACACATGATTTCGAGTTTTATTTCATGCTTTGACACAAAGTACTGATTGCTATTTCAATTCAGTTCTGATTTGTGAAGTGTTTGTGAAGTGTTTGTGTTGAGCAGACGTGGAGCAATGGCGTTTATGGTGAAACATATGATAGGGGGACAGCTGAAGGATCTCACTGGGGGTCTCAAAGAAGAGAAAGTCGAAGGGGAGAAGTCTGAGGCCGCAGGTAAGGGGATGACACAGGAGGAGTTTGAGGAGTATCAGCAGCAGCTGGCGGAGGAGAAGTAAGTAAGTTTTGTTAGTCTTATTTCTGAAGTTATTGCTGAGAAAAGCTTGCTCAGTGTTTCTAGGCTGCACCTTAGGAGAGTCGCATTTTTTACTTAAGAGTGGCAGATTTTAAAAATGTAATAATAAAAACCCTTAATCTCATCTTTTAGGCATGACAATAAGGCATTAAGTTTCCATGTAAAATGATTGTTGATCTTTTAAAATTGCAAAAGGTTTTAAATTACATTCACATAACCTTTTTGCACAAATATTTGAGCCCAGTATTTAGTTTCCAGCATCCTGCAGTATAAAAATAGCCCCATCACCTCTATCTCATGTAATAATAGAAGGTATTAGGTTTTAAATTACAGACCAGTGTACCTTCAATCAATAATGTACACCACAGTGACCTAGGAACATATTTCTCTTGTTTAGAACCTCAAATTGTTTTCTCTTTGACATAATGTACACCACATATTCATTTATTCTTTATGTGACACGCATTTTGGGAGAAGATTTTTATTTTGCCCCAGAAATGCTCATTTTGCTTAATCTTTTTTGTCACATGGTTTTCTGGATGGACTCATATTACACTTTAAAGCATGAACATCTGATAAATTTGTACACAGCGCTCTATGACATTCATTCATTCATTCATATATCTTCAGTAACCACGTCATCCTGGTCAAAGTCACAGTGAATCCGGAGGCTATCCCGGGAATGCTGGGCACAGGGTGGAAATACACCTTGGATGGGACACCAGTCCATTGCACATGCACACCTAGGAAGGAATGAAGGATGGAAGGAAAGATGAGAGGAAGGAAGGAAGGAAGGAGAGATGAGAGGAAGGGAGGAAGGAGATATCAGAGAAGGAAGGAATGAAAGAAGGAAGGAAGGAATGAGAGAAAGAAAAAAAGAAAGAAAAACAAGGAAAGCAGAAAGAGGAGAGACAGAATGAGAAAGTGAAGAGAAAAAAAAAACATCGAGAAAAGGTGGAGGGAAGTGGAGGGAGTCCTACTGTGTGTACTCGTGTTGCTGTGTGAGTTTTAACCGAAGCAGCTGACTGGTCAATCAAGTATTTCAACAGGAAAATGTAGAGGAATATGTTAGGCTAATGGTGTTGGGTTTTCAGTCTACACTGCTACAAACCGACTGTGTGTATCATGTTCACTCAGGCTGGAGCGAGAAGCCAGCTTTGCACAGAAGAAAGCGGAGAGAGCCACAGTCAGGAGCCACTTTAGGGAAAAATACAGGCTGCCCAAGGTAAGTAGCATCACATAAAAAAATCCCAGCTATAGTACAATACGCTTACCATGCCTCTCCTCATATAGCATCTATATAGTATATAATGTTGATCACTGTGTCCTGGGTCTACCTGCCTGCGTTTGTCTAACCCTAGAGTGAGCTGGATGAAACACAAATCCAGGCAGCAGGCAAAGACGTGGAGCTGCCCTCAGAGCTGGCTAAGATGATCGCAGAAGACAACCAAGAGGAAGAGCACAAACAGTCTGTCCTGGGTCAACTCAGCAGCTTACAGGATTTGGATATCAACCAGCTGAAGGACAAAGCGCAGGCCACATTCGGAGACCTCAAAGAGACAGCAGAAAAATGTGAAGTCATGTGATGGAGGCTCTTATACACAGTAAATCTCAGGATGAGAGAGCTAATCTGAGATATTTATATTAGCTCTTCTAATAATAATAACTTATTTAAGCTTAAAAAGCACATTCCTTACACTTAGTCTATGCAAATATCATACACAATGTTGATTTAGAAAAAAAGCGTTAACTTTTAGTTACATTTTTGTATTTTTTATTATTGTATTAATTATTAAAATAATTATTAACATATTTTGTTGTTGTTATTGTTATTATTGTTGTTATTCTTGTTGTTGTTGTTGTTGTTGTTGATAATAGTGTATTAATGTATTAGTACATCAACGCAAATAAAGACGGGAACTAACTACGCGAGGTTGTGTGTATTTGGGTATAATATAAGTGTCGCACTTTTTTTTTGTGCAACTCGGAAAACGGTCCGTGTCAATTGTTTACCAAAAATATTTAGCCTGCACTGTTCTGCATCAGATATATAAAAGGCTACCTGAAAGATAATTCATATATAAAAATATAAAACAAAAAATATTAATGGACACGGAAGCTGACCTCTTCTATCGGCAGATACCTAAAGTGGTAAGTAGACTAATACAAAGTTAGGGTTCGTAATTTAGCAACTGTTTATACAGTATGTTGACTTTATTGAGACAGTAGTGCAGATTAATGGCTTATTAAATCTGAGGAAGGAAATGAATACGTTGCTAACAACAGCTAGGAGCCTAAACTGATTGCAAAATCATTACGATTAATGCAGGAAGGAAAAGTTAATCGAGTTTATCTACAGGTAAACCACACAACATGGTATAATAGGTACGTGGCTAAGGTGAAGGGTGCCGAACACTGATATATATATATATATATATATATATATATATATATATATATATATATATATATATATATATAGAGAGAGAGAGAGAGAGAGAGAGAGAGAGAGAGAGAGAGAGAGAGAGAGATCATGCAGACCGATTCAGCAGTTTTTTATTCGGATGTTCTGGCTGACGTTATGATCATACTGAAGCGTGTCACCGCTAGATGGCGATATTTACTAATTAGTAAGTAGGTCATGTACTGTATGTTAGCCTTTTCGTTCTTGAACTTTTCATACTTTAAAAAAAACAAAAAACTTGTTATACTTATTTTAATATAAATGAAATAGTAATGTATCAAATTCTGCTTTCGACCTTTCTTTCTCCTAATCCCTGTAAAAGTGTGCAGTTCTGTTAAACCTGACAACACATTATGAGATCAATAAAACATTATTATTATTATTATTATTATTATTTAAAATATAATTATACAAAATAATTATATTGAACAAATGCAAATTGTGTGAAATACTATGACTAGCAAAAAAGCTGATGTACTGTGTTCAAAGCATCAGATTACAGCAGTTCTAATGTATATTCTCTTTACTTTCATAATTATGAACCAGTACTACTTTCTGTATCATCCTTCTGTGTCAGAATCTTGATTCTGATTGGTCAGAAGGTGTTGATCCACTCTGACAGTAGTCCTGGCTGTAGTTCAAATCACAGATATAAAATGCACATTTTAATGCGCTCGTTCTAATATATTATAGTGTCCGTAGTAGCAGCTCATTCACAGGAGCCTGTGTGGATGATGCTCCACTTAAAACTAATAATAAATACATAAGAAATGTTTTATTTAACAAAGAAAAAAAGTGTAAACTTTGATATGGTGAAGTTTTCTGTGAGGAGATGTTTAGCATTTTTGGAAGGAGTCTCCAGTGTCAGTTGTAACTGTCAGTCAAGTTTCTCACCATGGTAAAGTGTTCAGAGGACTTTATTTATTTATTTATTTATTTATTTATTTTTTAAAAACACTCTAAGAGAGAGAGAAAAAGACCGGTGAAGGAACAACTGTTTATAGCTGCTATAACATAAGTAATAACAGGAACTAACTTGTTTCGGGAATGTTTTATAACATTCACTGTAACTTAAATGATGTGTCATTCATTAATAATGTGTTTTTAAAAAAAAGTAATTGTCAAATCGATTTGAGGGTGGTAACAGTTACTTCGCTTTGTGTCTGGCCACATCACACAGCCCTGTTGATTATTATTCATTACTTATTGTCTAATTCTTATCATTCTTACAGCAGAAACTTTATCGGCGTATCGGATTGATGTTATCAAAATGGCTTTTATTTTTGTTTACAGGAGCTCCATGCACATCTTAACGGCTCTGTCAGCTTTGCAACGATGGAGAAACTCATCGCCCGAAAGCCGGATCTGAACATCGAGTCCCGCAGGACGGCCATTCGCAGCGGACAGCGGCGCACCCTGGCCGAGTGTGTACTCAACTCTTTACTGAGTAGTCTCACTAATTAACACAAATCTACTAGTAGTGCACTACTAGTATAACTTAGTAAGGTAGTATGTGCTTTTGCACTCACAAAGATACAATCTGTCTGTCGATACAGCTATAAAAATAGAATGTTTTAAAGAATTGCATTTTTCACGAATCATAGAACAATACAAAATTGCTTACAGAAGCTGTAATACACAGTTGAGAGCAATAGTTTACGTCCCCCACGTTTTCTGGATGAAACATGAAAATACAGATATTTTATAATACACTGTTAATATAAAACAAATTATTCCAAGAAATTGAAAATGAAATGTGTTTGTATGCGGCAACGAGACAACTATTTAAAACATGCAGCAAAATCCATCCATCCATCCATCCATTTTTTGTATCAGTTAAACCTGGAGCCCATCCCAGGGGACTCGGGCCACGAGGCAGGGGACACCCTGGACAGTGTGCCAACCCATCGCAGGGCACAATCGCACACACATTCACACACTACGGACAATTTGGAAATGCCAATCATCCTACAACACAGTCTTTGGACTGGCGGAGGAAACCAGAGTACCCGGAGGCGGGAATCAAACCCCCAGAGGTGCAAGACAACCGTTTAACTGCTGCTTTCAGGTCATCTTGCAACTCTTTTCAAGGGACTACTGGCTTCTCTTTTACCTTCCTTACCATTAGTCTGAGAGTGTGTTGCGAAATGTCCAGGGACGATTGTTGTGGGTTCCATGAACTTTCTGTAGGTCAGGTAGAATCAGCAAAATCAACCGTTCCTGCTGAAAAAAACACAATAGAACCCCTCATAGAATTTGTAATGGTTATAATGGGAATTGTATTGGTCTTAATGGAAACCGTAATGGTCCCTGTGGGTCTCTACTGGTAATTTGTTGCCTTCTGTTGGTGGCATGTTACGTCTAGTGGATACCATTAAGGACCAATAATGGTAATGTTAATGTTTAGCTGATGGTTTGTAATGGTATTTGTAGTGGAAACCATTAGAATTTTTGTGATGGTTTCTATTGTTTGTTTTTTTTTTTCAGCAGGGGTACCACGAATGAAGCATCAAATTTTTTTAAATAGTAAGAAAAATGGGAGGAGCATCGACAGGCCGCTCCAGTCCACCGACCTGCTCATGGGATGTAAATGATGCAGTGTGTCATATTCATGTGTCTATGATCACTGATTTCACTTGCATTGTTCCTTTATACAGATGCTTCGAGGTTTTCAAAGTGATCCATCAGCTTGTTGATTCCGAGGAAGACATTTTGTTGGTAAATTGATGTTTTTTTTGACTTTCAGTCTGGTGACGTTTAATAGATTTAAAAAAAATAAAAATAAATTATATATATATATATATATATATATATATATGTTAATTTGATCAGGGTGCCAAATCTGTTATTGAAGAGTTTGCTGCAGATGGGGTGAAGTACTTGGAACTGCGCAGCACTCCACGGGAAGAACCCAAAACAGGTACATGTTAGTGGACATCAAAATGTGGTGAACCAATTCTAAACTACAGTATTTCATGATGAACCCTACCTTTTTGATCAAGGTCTGTCTAAAAGAAGATATATTGAGACGGTTCTTGAAGCCATCCATCAGTGTAAGCAAGAAGGAGTGGACATAGATGTCAGGTTTGTAAATCCTTCCTAAACCTTTTTGTAGATTCCTCTGAATTGTGGCACACATTAAGTGTGTTTCTGTTGAACAGGTTTCTTGTGGCTGTGGACCGCAGAAATGGCCCCGGGGTTGCTATGGAGACGGTGAAGCTAGCCGAGGACTTCATGTTGTCCAGTGATGGTGTGGTGGTGGGACTGGACCTGAGTGGTGACCCTACAGTCAGTACAGCTGCCTGATTTTGACGTTTAAGGCATTTGGCCCTTATCCAGAGCGACTTACATTTATCTCATTTATACAACTGAGCAGTTGAGGATTAAGGGCCTTGCTATCAAAGTCCTCAAATTAATGGAAAGAATTGAGCAGGCTACCCAAGATCTGAGGAAAGAAAAGGTGCTTTTGTCCGCGGTTGCTTTAAATAAAGAGTCTAATCAACGTTTGTTTTTTAAAAAAAAAAAAAAAGATTATTGAAGCTGTTTAAGGCCATAATCAGGTAGAAAATCAGGATGTATTTATTGATAGATGCTTCATGGCATTTCTGTGAGTCGCTCTGGATTAAGGTGTCTGCCAAATGCCATCAATTTAAATGTAAAACTAATCATTTTCCAACCTTACCTGCTAGTTATTTAAACTCTTTTTGTAACTGGTTTTTTATTCATTTTTGAACTCAACTATATCAGGTTTAACAGGCGTCAGATTTAATCAAAGCGTTCATTATAAATATATTTGAGCCGAGTTAATATCCTGAACAAATAAACAAATCCATATGTCTTATAAACAAAAATGCTTAAAGAAATTAATTAACACTGAAAATCAGACTACTAAAATGAATAAAATGGCATCTGGTGCGTTTTAGTGTTGATATGAATACGTCCAGGTCGGAGCTTCTACACGACTGCAGCTAATACTCCATTAAAGGACTATGAAGGTTTACGTCTGCACCTCTGATTCACATTTACGAACTGCGTGTTGACTCTAAACCATGTTATCTATGTTAGTTTGAGGTTCCTGAGTGCGTAATGGTGATCATCAATGTTATTTGCTATTTTATTATTACAAATCGAGCTTTTTTTTCAGGCTGATTAAATATTACACACACACTTACTGACTAGGCATCAGTTTGACCATACTGATACGAAATGAAATGAATAAACAAGGAAAATTATGTTGACATTTTATGATCAGATTTGATCGTACGCAACTTTTCTATGACAAACGTGATATATTGATGCAATTGGTAGAATTTGATAATAAAGGCACATAAAGCGTTATTTGTTAATTATTATAAAGTTTTAAATTCAACTTCAAATTCAGTGTTTTGAAGAACTTAAAAAGTCGTAGTTAAAAAACAAAACAAAACGTATTGTGGATTTAATGATCTTTTCTGTGTGTCTGTTTAACCACTTGTAGAAATGTAAATTGTACTAAATTGCAGATTCTACTAAATGCAAAATGCTTGCTGAGATTGCAGCTTTGTTGAGCAGTGAAACATCAGCACCAGTCAGTTGTCATTGTTGCACTAATGGCCTTGAATTGCATTAGTACCATTATGTAAAAGGGTCTTAAGTCTTAAATTGAATTCGCTTCAACCTGCAGATTCAATTTTTATGTGCGTTTGGTAAAATCGGTTTATTGTATCTGGCTTTTAAAAGAGTTTTGTGTTGGTCTTTAAAAGGTAGGGCATGGAAAAGACTTTCTTCCTGCTCTTCAGAGGGCCAGGAACTCTGGGCTCAAGCTGGCGTTGCATATGTCCGAGGTTTGTTCAGATCAACACTATTCAACATTTCCATGTACCTTTTCTTATTGGACCCCAGTCTTATAATAGTAATATTTATCCATATCGTTTTAGGTTCCTTCTCAGAAGGAGGAGTCGGAGTTGCTGTTGGCTTTGCCTCCAGACAGAATTGGCCACGGAACATTTCTTCACCCGGAAGCAGGGGGTTCAGACAGCCTTGTGGATAAAGTTTGTAAGCTAAACATCCCTTTGGGTCAGTAATGTCGAATTAAGTTCTCAGGCTGTTGTCTTTACTTTTCATTTAGTGTCACTTTAAGATATGATCCACCATTCAACGTTTTTTGTTTCCAGAACTGTGCCTGACCTCAAATGTCAAAGGTCAGACAGTACCTTCATACGACAAGCATCACTTCCAGTATTGGTATGAGCGCCAGCACCCGTGTGTGCTTTGTGTGAGTGTCTCCTCTCATCTTATGGCGATTCGTGCTGACAGGTTTAAAATAACAGAACCTCATCATCCTCATTTTCCTGTTTCTCCACTCAGACGGATGATAAGGGCGTGTTTTGCACCAATCTCTCTCAGGAGTACCAGCTGACCGCGTCCACGTTCGGCCTCAGTCAGGAGGCTGTGTGGTCTCTTTCCCAACAGGCAATTCATTGCAGTTTTGCCCCAGAGGCTTTAAAGCAGAAGCTGGAGCAGAGGTGGGCTGAGTTAAGACCTCATTTATTAAGACCTCATGAGTTAAGATCTCTCGCCATTTGTTGATTCAGTGCTTAGGTTCCTGCCCAAAGACCCCGGATTTACTAATCCGTCCTGTTTTCATGCGTCTGTATCAACCGTGATTTTCTAATGTTATCCCCAGGAAATACTCACTTTGCATACTGTAACACTGAATAATCTGTGATTTCAACTTTGTGCTGTTTCTCTTTCACACACACACACACACACACACACACACACACACACACACACACACACACTTACTATTTCTGTCATCATAGCCATGTAATTACCTCTAAAAGACAGACGGTGAAGTGAGTGTTAATGAAGAGTCTCTCCTGTACACGTCTCTAAAGTGTTTTTATATTAAATTACAAACTGGGAGACTACTTAAATAAGGGAGCACATCTATATTTGAGCTACCTTACTCTGTAAGGAATTAACCAATGGTTGTACATATAGTTTGAAAAATGAATAATTGAACTGCTTTTTAGTAAATAATGCTGCTCTCAATATAAATGTGGTGGTCATTGTGTTTTATGAGATTACCAGCAGGGGGCAGAAGCACAACTAAAAATATTTTTGTTTTGATCTGAATACTGCACTGTACTGGTTCACAGCCCTGTGTCCTAAAGTCAGCCTGCTCTGTATATTTCTTTGTTGTTTTTTTCTCCCTCAAACCCTCCTAATCAGCTAATTAAAAGGGAAAACACTGACCTGTCCAGAGTGGGGTTACTCCACAATCAGGATTGGTATTACCCATCATTCTGGATCAGCCATTTTGTTACTTATCTACTGGACAACCATATGGTTCTGTCTTCAATAATCACTACTGAGATGGATGCAAATCACTGTATGAAACGACACACTTGACAGAACTAAGGATCGAGCCGATTCCTTCAAGATGGCTGCTAAAAGTAGAGAAGCCTCCACATGTTACCCCAAAACTGATTAATGATCAAATTGATCAGGGACATTTAGATACGCTTTAGGTCATGTAGGTCTATACGTTTTAAAATCTGTGGGATTTAAAGTGGTTGGGGGTTTGTGTGTGTGTGTGTGTGTGTGTGTGTGTGTTTTCATGTTTCATGTGGCATTTCACCTGTTTGCATCTAAACCTGTATTGATTTTTCTCTCTGTCAGTCTCTTTTTAGCTGGGGGGCAAAATAGCTTCCAATCCACAGCTGATTTAGTCTCTGCAGCTCGGTGTGGACCACCTGATGCCCACTGCTCTCTTTTGTCATTCCAGTCTGTCCAGGGCTTAAAAGAGCTCACTCTGTGATCAGTTAAAGGGCAGTCCCATGATTCATGATGGGGAAAGATATGTTTACTCATATTCATATGAGTAAATACTTATCATGCTGTCTAAAATTTAAGTTCCTGCTGTTTGCTGAAGCGTGCTGCTTGCTTATTGTGTAGTTGCAGTGATCTGACGCACTGCAGATATTTGTGCCTAAACTACTATTACCCTGTGAGGCTGGGGCGGACTGATCTATTAGTTATTTTTATTTTTATTTTTATAAATATCACAAGATATAATCTACTACAGAGCAGACACTAACAACTTTTTATTTCTTAAAAAAACAACACATACTTTTTAAAAATCCTTTTATAGTTGTGGGACATCCATGAAACAAGTTATCTCCTGTTTCCACTTTTTGTACAGCAGCTATGAACAGGTTTTTCAGGCCTCTGGATTTTGCTAGATAGTCTGGTGTGTTTCACCCAGGCCCACCCATTTCCGGAGCGTGTGAGCAAAATCACGAGGATATCTCATTTACACACTGCTAACTGATTCAAACAAAATTCTTACAAACCATGTAATAACTTGAATTTATTATTATTTTTTTTTTAATTCAGTGACTACATTGTATGCCAAAAAGCTCAGTGTTGCAGATTTTAAAAGTTTTTTTTTTTTTTCCTTTGGAAACTGGCATACAAGTGCAAAGAGAGAGGCAGATTGCAACCTTCAAGATCTTGAAGCCTGTGGCCTGAAAAGTGCACAAACGTTATCAGGCTCTGATTATATTTATCAAGAAAACAAGTAATAAGAGGTTAAAGAGAATGGTACTGAGATTTTTGTCCCAAAAGTCTCCATACATAGGGGTCTATGTGCGCCAGCACTACGTCAGTTGTGCCTCCGTCAGTGGATGCTCGTGGACGTTCACTTCTTGGTTGGTTCGCAACACTTAAAGAATTTGTTAAAAAGGTGATGTGCTTGCCATGTTTCCTGTTAAAGTCCATCGCAACCTTGTGACAGCTTCCCGATCCAGCCATGAGAATGATTTCAATATGTTCTTCTTTTGTCAAAGATATTCTTAAAGGCTATCTGGAAAAATATATAATATAAACTAAGTATGAAACATTTTGGAAGACATTTAGCTAAAAAGTGTTAATTTCCCCCCATGTATGGAGACTTTTGGGACACCCTGTAGATTATGGAGTAACAATACCAAACCTTAACACAGCAAACTGTGACTTCAGTCACACCAGCGCTGACTCTGGCTCTGACTCTGTGTGTAATATATATATATATATATATATATATATATATATATATATATATATATATATATATATATATATATATATATATACATACACATATGTACACATACGGTACTGTGCAAAGTTTTAGGCACATGCAAAGAAATGCTGTAAAGCAAAGATGCCTTCAAAATAATGAAATTAAATGTTTCTACATAAAAAAAATACAGTAAAGGGCAGTAAACAGTAGTAAATGAAACAAAGTCAATATTTGGTGTGACAAAAAAATAAAAGTAAAAATAGTAGTCTCCAGTACAATCTGTGCAGTTTTATAAGGAAATGAGTTGGTAAGTTTTATTGAGTATCTTGCAGAACCAGACACAGTTCTTCTGGAGACTTTGACTTTCGCACTCGCTTCTTATTTTTGCAGCAAAACCCAGCAGCCTTCATTGTGTTTTTTGTCTTAAAAGTGTCTCTTACGTAATATGCTGCTTTCTTTAATGACATACAAACATTTCTCTGTAACATTTAATTTTGTGCAAGAAAACTAATGTTTGGGAATCTAAAATGTTTTTTGTACTGACTTGATAATGTAGAAGTCATCAAATAAACTTTATTGTATTAGGTGCAGTTTGTACCCTGTCAAACCTGCTTAGCCAGAGTCAGCGCTGGTGTGACTGAAGTCACAGTTTGCTGGATTTAAAGGAACTGTGTAAACACCTGGTCTAAGACACCGGTGTGTCCATAGCTCTGAAAAACAACATTGTCAAGGTAAGTATCCATATTTCACTCATAGAATGTGCTTCTTAAAACGCTGAAATGAAGGTGGTGCATTTTTTAAGCAAAATGAAACCGAAGGAAGTTCGTGAAGACTAGCAAATTTTCTGATTCATACGTTCAGTAAATGGAATATTAGTCAGAATAGTCAGCGAAGCCTGTGACCTGAAAAGTGCACAAAAAGGCTCAGTATTTATCAAGACTTGAAACCGTGATCAGCAAATGATAACTGGTTAATGAGAATGGTACTAGATGTTTTTTTTTCTTCGAACGCGCAGTGTAGTAAGACATGCACACAAGTTAGTTTATTTAGTTTAGTTTATTAGGAATATTAGCGCAAGTATTGAATATTTTTCAGTGTAGAATGACCCTGAGCTGATTTTGACCGAATACTCAACCTTGTAGGTGTGCATATAAAGACTACAGGTCATTTCCCCCCGTACACAGTGTGTTTGTCGTTCTCTAGCCCTACATCGGTGTCAGGTTCTGACCACAGAGCTGCTGGTGGTTGGGTATTTGTGGGCTGTTTCTCAACCCAGCAGTGACACTGAGATCTTAACACATCTTGTTTTTTTTTGTTTTTTTTTTGTTTTTTTGAAGTTCAGCTGATAAGTGAGTGTGTGTCAGGTACAATGCTGAACCAGGTTGTAGTCTTACACATTAGCTTTTATATAACAAGATTAAGGTGTTGGAGGACTTGGTAATTGCAGAGAGAAAACAGCTGATGCAGACATGTGCTGTGGACAGCCCGCTTTAATGCCGGGGTTGTGGTGTGAACATGTGTACGTCAACTCTTTTAGCAGCCATTAATCAAGCTGGTGATGTGCTGCAGTTCTGACTGTGTATGGGAGATGCTGGTGACAGGAGGAACACGTTTTCTCTTATATTACACAAATTATGTGCAAAATGACCACATTTACATGTATATATCAACACAACATTTCTGGGTCATGCTTTAATAAAAAAATTTGAATCATTAGATTTGTCTCTTCTCTTCTCCTCCTTCAGTAGCGATGACTTTTTCTTTCTCACTTCCAACAAGATCAGAAGATTAACAGTAACCCGCTGACCACCACACAGTCCTCAGTCTGTGTGAGTGATTTATTCACAAATAACAGATAAACTGTTACAATCAGATTTGCCTTGTGGTGGACTGGCGTTCCATCCAGTGTGCATTCCCACATCCCACACAGCGTTCCCGGGATAGTCTCTGAAGCCATGGATTGGATAAATGATGATGGATAAATGAATTAATGTTGGAATCAAACCACCTTGGAAACTAAGTTGGATACTGTTTGGACTTGTGTTATCACACTTAGGTTTTAGCAAGATGACTTCTAATTTCATAACTGTGATGCATAAATCATCCACTAATACGTTCCTCTTTGGGCGTTGTTCTGTTCAAGGAGCTAAAATATTCATAATGCGAATGATGCCTTAAAAAGGTGTTGCCTCGTACAATCAATGATGTACGTTTTCAGGAATGGAAATGGTTTTGTTAAAGACATTAATCTTAACAGGACGAGCTTCCATCAGCAGCTTTGAGCTTATTCTCTTGGTAGGGGAGCACGTCCTCATTATGATGGACCTTGAGGTGATTCTCTAAGCTAGAATAATTTTCAGCTGATGGAGAAATTGACACGCTGTCAAGAAGCTGAAGGTTTGTGCTGTCTGACAGGGCTGTTGCATATGGGAGCAGTGACTCTGATGGCAGCATTGAGTTTTTTACTCTGAGGGTGATGGAGGGAGCGAACAGCAAACAGCTTTTACCTCAGTTTCCCCTCAACACAACTGAAATCATGCCATAAAATGCCATGATATTGGGTAAAAGAGTTACAAATTTACAACAAAAAAAAAAGTTTAGAAATAGTTTACAAAATTATATACACATCCATTGGTGGTAATGCTTTCTTTTACAATCCACAATGTTCTAAAGGGGCTTCCACACTGGCAGTTTAGTCTGAAACAGAGCACAGTTTGCATGAAAAATTGATCATGTGAAAGCTGTCATGCGGACCGGGAAGCGCACTGTGGTACCGAACCCGAGATTACCTGTAGGAGGTGGTCTGAGTTCGGTCGCACTGGAACTGAGCCTCGAGTCTCGTGAATGAGAACGCAAATCATACTAGCAGTTGTTCAGGAAGTAAAGTAACCTGCGCATGTGTTTTAGCTTATGATGACATCATTAGTTTCCACAACACACGTGTACCATGAGTGGCAGGGGATTTTGTGGGACACAGAAGAGGTCCACTGCTGCGCATAAAATCTGCTACGCATGATAGCACGAACATAATTTTTTTTTTAAACAAAAAATATGGTGAGTCACGTTGTGTTCTCCATGCACATGTGTGGTGATGCAAGATGAACAAAAATGCACCGGGGTTCGATAGAATCAAGCGAGTCTGAAACCAGGCCAACGCTGCACTCGGATTCGGACTGCAGCAAATGTACCCAGTGTGAAAACCACCTAAGTGTTACAATTACTAACAAGCATTGGACACTACCAAACAGGAGCGGATCATGACTGTAGATATTGGTAGATATTGGAGACTTGACCAGACTTGAATGAACTTGAACAGATTAAATTACAGGGAGGGGAAATAAGTATTCACACACTTTTGTTTTTGTTAGATTCAAAGATTCAGTTTTATTGTCATTCTTTTAGACACAACGGAATTCTGTCGGTGGCATCCCAAGCCGATGCCGTTAAAACAGTTACAATAATCAGGTTATAAAAATGACAAAATTACAAATAACAATAAATAGACAATAAATTCAGGTACTACAATGTACAATATGAAACAGCACAGTGTTATTTTACACAAAATTATTTATTTATTTATTTATTATACAGTATTATTTAATATGGGGGCATGGCGGCTTAGTGGTTAGCACGTTTGCCTCACACCTCCAGGGTTAGGGGTTCAATTCCCATCTCCGCCCTGTGTACACAGAGTTTCCTCCGGCTACTCCGGTTTCCTCCCCAACTCCAAAGACATGCATTGTAGGTTGATTGGCATTTCCTAGTTGTGAATGTGTGTGCGATTAGGCCTTGTGAAGGATTGGTACCCCGTCCAGGGTGTGTATACAAAATATATACTGTATATATACAATATATCCATTTCAAATTTACACACATAATATGTCATGCCTATATACTTATGAATATGAACAAAAAAAGTATATCTTCGTAGGCATAAACAAAGATTCAAACAGTGTGTGAGCCTTAGCTTTGCTCATCCACCACAAACAAACATATTTTTGACTTCCTAATGGGATTCGGCTTGGTGGTTTCCATCACAAACATCACAAACCTTTTCCACCATCAAAATCTAACAAGTATGTAGTTTTCAGATGGGAAATACTAAAGATTGTTATGGACAAAAAAAGTCTAATTCAGCTTATAGTAGAGCGATACTTGACCTGCAGACATAATCTTAATGTAAGATACAGGATGTAGACAATGCCGTTTGGTTGTAGTTATTGCTGCTAAAGGTGGCACAAGCAGATTTTAAGATTTTAAGGGGCAATTAGTTTTTCACATGCGTGATAGGTGTTGGATTTTTATTTTATTTTTTTTGCTTCAATAAAAAAATAAAATAAATAAAAACTGTATTGTGTTTTCTCAGGTTGCCTTTGTTTTGTGTTGTATTTTGTTTGAAGCTCTAAAACTATTTAGTGTGAGATATACAGTGCCGTCCACTAATATTGGCACCCTTGGTAAATATGAGCAAAAGAAGGCTGAGAAGTGGTCTTTATCGTTTAACCTTTTGATCTTTTGTTAAAAAAATTCACAAACATACTCTGCTCTCATGGATGTCAAACAATTGCAAACACAACACAGGTTTATCCCAAAGAAATGATCTTTGTTAAATGTAGGTGTGCAACAATTATTGGCACCCCTATGTATTCATATGAGAAAAAATATATTTGAAGTATATTCCCACTGATATTTAAAAAAAAAATTAGTACACCTGGGTGACTAGGAACAGGAAATTATTCAATCATGACTTCCTGTTTCACAGAGGTATAAATATGAGGTAACACATAGGCCAAATTCCCTTAGTCATTCATAACAATGGGTAAGACCAAAGAATATAGCTGTGATGTGCGGCAAAAGGTTGTTGAGCTTCACAAAATGGGAAGTGGCTATAAGAAAATAGCACAAGCATTGAAAATGCCCATTTCCACCATCAGGGCAATAATTAAGAAGTTCCAGTCAACTGGAAATGTGATGAATCAATGTGGAATTGGACGTGTGTCTATATTGTCTCAGTGCACTGTGAAGAGGATGGTTCATGTGGCCATAAAATCTCCAAGGATCACAGCTGGAGAATTGCAGAAGTTAGTTGTGTCTTGGGGTCAGAAAGTCTCTAAAACCACAATCGGAACTCACCTACATCACCACAAGTTGTTTGGAAGGGTTTCAAGAAAAAGCCTCTACTCTCATCCAAAAACAAACTCAAGCATCTTCAGTTCGCCAGACACTACTGGAAGTTCAAATGGGATCAGGTTCTATGGTCAGATGAAACCAAAATAGAGCTTTTTGGCAATAAACACCAGAGATGGTTTTGGCACACACAGAGAGGTAGCCATATGGGAAAGTACCTCATGCCCACGGTTAAATATGGTTGTGGCTCTTTAATGTTTTGGGGCTGTTTTTCTGCCAGAGGACCTGGACATTTTGTTAGGATACATGGCATCATGGACTCTATCAAATATCAACAGATATTAAATGAAAACCTGACTGCCTCTGCCAGAAAGCTTAAAATGGGCGGTGGTTGGATCTTCCAGCAGGACAATGATCCAAAACGTACATCAGAATCAACACAAAAATGGTTTACTGACCACAAAATCAAGGTCCTGCCATGGCCATCCCAGTCCCCTGACTTGAAACCCATAGAAAACATGTGGGGTGAACTGAAGAGGAGAGTCCAACAGCATGGACCTCAAAATTTGAAGGATCTGGAGAGATTCTGTATGGAGGAATGGTCTCAGATCCCTTGCCACGTATTCTCCAACCTCATCAGGCATTATAGGAGAAGACTCAGAGCTGTAATCTTGGCAAAGGGAGGTAGCACAAAGTATTGAATAAAGGTGTGCCAATAATTGTTGCACACCTATATTTAACTAAGATATTTTTTAAATAATCCTGTGTTTTGTTTGCAATTGTTTGATATCCATGAGAGCAGAGTATTTTTGTGATTTTTTTAAACAAAAGATCAAAAGATTAAACAATAAAGACCAAGGGTGCCAATATTAGTGGAGGGCACTGTACACAAAAACAGAAGAAATCAGGCAAATACTTTTTTATCACAGCACTGTATGGGTGTGACTGTCAGGTGTCCAGAAATCTTTCGGCCATATAGCGTATTAAGAATCTGAAGTCTACACTTCCCACTTTATACCATCAACCATTAAGGACATACTACATTAGGGAATGGGCGTGCATTCAGCAAGCATTGTGTCAATTCAGATCTCCCCAAAGCACATGGCACTAGAAGTGTCAGCACCTGCCATGATGGAGACAGCCACCACCTGCCAGCTGGAGATATGCAGTCAGTGTTGTCTGTGCTCCCTCTGGGTTTGTGTGAGTGACAGCTGTCAGCTATAGTGTGTGTGGAGTGGAGTGTCTGCACTCCAGTGACAGTCTCAGCTCAGCACCAGGATTTACTGATGCAGCACAGACGTTCATTATTTTGAAGAACACAACAGAAGCAAAACAAAGTATTTGAGACTTTGAGATTGTGTAGCATATATGATTCTGAATGTGTTTCTGAGAATCCGCTGTGCTGAGGACATTTTTCTTTTTCCCAGTTCAGGAGAGGCTTCACAACTACGTGATCAGTTTCGAATAAATGCAATGGTGTAGTTTCCAAACAGGATGTTAGTCTAGAGATTGCAGGAGAAATGGCTATAAAGGGTATGTCTCAAAGCTGATTGGTCAGCTGTTGTTTAATTTTCTATAACAGCAGCTCTAACAATAGTGCTGAAGGTAAGGAAGGTTGGTATAAATTTGCTTGTTCTAATATGTTATCGCTTCTCTGGTAGCAGCTTACCCAGGGACTTGGCAGAGGCTCCACATAATGTAAGTGTAATAATAAGTTGATTAAAAAATGCACTGCTATTTAACTAAGAAAAACGTATAATCATTTGTATGGTGAAGCTTTCTGTGAAGAGACGTTTATTTAACATTTAGAGAAGGAGTCTCCAATGTCAGTGTTTTATAACGTTCAGTAAGTTTTCCACCATGGGAAAGTCTTCAGGACAGAAGGCTTTGCATGTTGCAGTTTCTTGGTAAAATGACAAGCTGAATTTTTTTTTTTGTCTAAGTTAACTTCAAGAATTAGAATAACGAGAGACTGGTGAGGAAACGACTGTTTGTAGCTGTTATAACGTAAGGGATAACAGGAAGTAACTTGTTTCACAGATGTTCCTATACATTAAATGCAACTGTAAACTGATAAAAAGTAAGGCATGCTAATTATTAATTGACAAAAAGTGTAATTGCTGACAAATTACTGTGGTATAAGTGGAATTAAAAAAAAAAAAACTTCAGGACCCACTTCAGTGACAATAATCAACTTCGGTGTTGTAACAGTAACTCTGCTTCTCATAGTCATAGATTTTTTTCCTAATACAGTACACCCTGCAAACATTTTACTGTATTCCTTACATGTTTTTTTATTTATTTTTTACAGAAGGCAATCATTCAATTATTAAATCAAGTCTTTATTTACCGTAAATCAGTATATTTGGCAGGTAGCATCGATGCTTCACAGCTCCAGGGTCAGTGGTTCAATTGTGAGTTTTGTTTACTGTCTGTGTTTTTAAAAAATATAATTTAGACAAGGGTATTATTTACATTAATATAAGAAGAGATTACTGCTATATATTGCACAGAAATAGGAAATATTTTGCAGCTCTATGCAGCAGTAAGTCCTCACTTACTCCATCAGTAATCCACAGTCCTTGATAGCAGCGTATCCCTCCCCCCTATGTAATATTTCACAGGCATCCATACCTGTATCTACATTCACATACATACACACACTCACATGAAACGTTTCTACATGATAAAAAAAATACTATAAAGAGAAGTACCAACCCCATTTCCATAAAAGTTGATATTTTATCTAAAATGCAATAAAAACAAAAATCTGTGATTTGTCAAGTCTCGTGAAACTTTAATTAACTGACAAAAGTACAAAGAAAAGATATTCAATGTTTTCACTGACCAACTTAATTGTATTTTGTAAATATAAACAAATTTAGAATTTGAAGCCTTCAACACACTCAAAAAAAGTTGGGAAAGAGGCAAAATAAGACTGAAAAGTTTATAGAATATTCAAGTAACACAATTTTGGAGGATCAGGTTAATTGGTAACAGGGTAGGGTATCAGGATTGGGCATGAAAGGAGCATCCACCAAAAGCTCAGTCTTTGCAAGCAAGGATGGGTCGTGGCTCACCACTTTGTGCCAAACTTCGTGAGAGAATTGTCAGTCAGTTCAAAAAGAACATTGCTCAATGCAAGATTGCAAAGAATTTAAGTCTTTCACCATCTACAGTGCATAATATTGTGAAAAGATTCAGGGAATCCGGAGAAATCTCATTGCATAAAGGGTGAGGCCGGAAACCACTGTTGAATGAGCGTGACCTTCGAGCCTTCAGGCGGCATTGATTGAGAAATCGTCATGCTACTGTGATAAATATAACCACATGGGCTCGGGAGTACTTCGGAAAACCATTGTCATTTAACACAGTCCGTCGCTGCATCCAGAAATGCAACCTGAAACTCTTTTACGCAAGGAGGAAGCCACACATCAACTCTATGCAGAAACGCCGCCGAGTTCTCTGGGCCTGAGTTCATCTCAGATGGACTGAAAGGCAGCGGGAAAAAGGCATGGTTATTTCAGCAGGACAATGCCACGTGCAAGGGTTTGGGGCAACATATGGATTATCTCTTCATCTTTGTATGGAAACATGGAAAAGTACAGTAGAGTCTAATCTCTGCAGAAAATGGTTCCCCAGGACTGTAGTTGAAAACCCCTTTAAACAACACACCCAATTTAAACAATACATCATTTTTTCTCAACATAGTAAAAAAACAGGTTGTGAAACATTGTTCATATCCATGAGGTGGTGTCGCAGGAGGGAGTGTGCTGTGTGAGCAGCATGGGAAATCAAGTCTCTGGTGATGTCTGTAACGTGTGCTTGAGGCTGAGTCACCTTGAGAACTGAAACTGGGGAATATATCCTAACAGATGGTCCTTTTGAGACCTTTCATATGAACACACACAATATAGTAACCAATAAAATAAGTTGATGTCTGTGTGACGTAAAAACATTTAGCTCTGCTGAATATGGTGTAATCATAAGGTCTCAGATATCTGTGTGTCCAATCACGTTAGCAGTTATGATGATGTCTCCTGAGTCATTCTCTGAGGAGTACAGTCAAGAGAAAGAGAATCACAGAAAACAAAGTGGTGTTCTAACTAAACACTCCAGTGACAGTGTGTTCATGTGTTCTGTAAGTTTTGTTAAGGTCCAGGATGTTGTGATCAGTGAAATGGTCCACTGCAAACACCTCACAGAGACACTTCTGCTTGTGTGCTGCAGTACAGTATGTAGCACAGACCACCAGCAGAGCGCGATGTTGTGTTTACTGCACACCAGGAGGATCTTGTCATGATCCATCTTTATTATTTCTCTCCAAAAAAAAAGCCTCCCAGTAGGCAGATATATGCTTATCACCCTGCTCATTGAGAGTCTGCTTTCTTTTCATTAATTTGGTTTACACTAGATTTGCTTTTAGCTCTAATAATGATGCAGATATATAATTAAAAAGTGAGATAAAGGGATACTTCTGCAGAAAATTAAATGTACAGTTTCCCCCCTTACCTTAAATATAGTTATTTAGTGAAGACGTGTTTAGTGGTTGATGTTTAGTGGCTTAGTTTGCACCAGAGCCATTTTCTTAATAAGTAAGGACAAAAGACACATGAACATAACATGTGATTACATAAAAAATGCACTACATATCAAATGATCATAGCGAGTGGAAATATATTGAAGATGGGTAAATGTGTCTAATATTTCTTGTTATGAGATTATCATAAATCAAATCGAAACTTATTCAACCTGTTTTTACAAATCATGAATAAGATTTTCTTATTCTATTGGCAGATAATTTAACTTCTTTCTAGATTTAAATGTTTCAAATCTGAAAAAAATGTTATTTCAATAAGTTTAATAGTCAAATATTTGCTTTATTGTAAGAAATACTAGATGCATTTTACTATATTCAAGATATTTTCACTTGCTAAGATGACTTTTTTTTTTTTTTTTTTGCAGTGTGTAAAATTTATAAGTCAGTGCAGTTTGAGGTGAGATGAAAAAGGACATGTTCTTGTTATGAGTAGTTTATTTATTCAGTGCCTGCAGTTTTATTATATATACTAATTGTACTAAGCTAACAGATAATAATAATAATAATAATAATAATAATAATAATAATAATAATAAATATAGGCAACCATTTCAAGATTGACATGGTAGAGAAATGTGTTTCTCTGTTTTCCACAAATGATCATTCCAAGACAAACAGCGCCATATATCAGATGATAAAGATATTGTTAAACATAATATAACAGATATTATCAAAGTTATTCCTTTTAATGTCATTGTTTTTGGAGATATGAGGTTGCCATCGCACATGGTGACATACTGTAATGTCCTCTTTGTGTGTGGGACAGGGCAAGTCCATAGGTTAATGTTCCATTGATCTATGGACACAAGAAATATGTTCAACAGTTGTCAATTCACCAATATGTAAATAGTTAAGCCAATTTTTATTTGATTCCTTATTGCTTATCACTCTATAGGAAGACATGTATCCCACACATATGTACCACAATTCAAGTCAATCGGACCTACGGTTCATGAGGAGAAGATTTTTGGAGTTTTGGACAAATTTTCAATGTACTGGAAAATCTATCTTGGCGGACTTTATGGGTCCCAATGGCTTTTTTGTTCCCCATGAGAAATATTTTGGACTTATGGGGTGGAGGGAAAATCACGTAGACTTTGGGCATGGCCTGTAGTGCCACCTATGGGCGCATATGGGCCATTTGTGGTGTGGGAGTTACTCATGGCCTGTAATATCAATGTGCCAAATTTCAAAACTTTTTACCATTCAGATCTTGAGTTATTGGGTACTTTAGGGAGATAATAATAATAATAATAATAATAATAATAATAATAATAATAATAATAATAATAATAATAAGAAGAAGAAGAAGAAGAAGAAGAAGAATACTAACAATAACAATAGGTTTCCTCCTGACAGAGGAATTCTAATCATCATCATCATCATCATTATCATAATAATGCTTTATATAGTGCAAAGAAAACAAAGAAACATAAACAAAGAAAATCACCATCTTAAAGGAATCCAGGCTCACTGACTCCCAGCCTTCGTGTCAGTGGAAAACTGATGTGAGCACTCGAGGGACAGTGCAAGTGCATGAATCACAAAATCAATCAATACTCCATATTTTGTTCCTGCTTCAACTTAAAACAAGTGTTTTTCTCTTTTACGCTTAGAGGATATTCGTGATAATGTCAAATAAAATAGCTAAATTCTCTATTCTGATTGGTCATGGTGTTGATTAATTTTCTATAACAGCAGCTCTGACAGAAGTTTTGGCTACAATTTTAATCTCAGGTTTCTATAAATGCACTTGTTCTGATATGCTATCACTTCTATAGTGACAACTTGCACAGGGAATTGTACAGCAGGACACAGGACTGTATAGCCATTGGAATTAGCCATGAGAGTCTTTTCCATTCTATTTTTCTTTAGTGCTTTAACTTAAAGAAAGTTATAGTGGGAAGAAACTGGAGAACCCTGAGGGAACCCACACAACACAGGGAGAACATGCTAAACCCATGCTTTTACAAATTTAAAAATGTCTTCTCACATTTCATATTATGCATCGCTGACCTTGTGCTCTGATCATGCCTTCTTTCCAAGATGAAATATGCAAAGAAAGCATTGTGGTGCATTAAACAGATATATACTATACTAAGATCAACTTATATCTCTGCTCTTCTTCAAAAGTAGTACAGAAACAATTTTGAGGACAAATTTAATCCAAATTTTTATCCCAAAATTTGGCAATGTGTTTTCTCACTGCTTTTGTGAGCAAATCGAAACATGTAGACAGGTGTTTCATCTTGTGCAAAAATATACAGTACAAGGAGTAATATAATAAATGTTGTGCTTTGCCAGTGTTGGAAATGCCTTCCCAGTACCAATCCTAGGTTGGTTGGAATAATAAATACTCTGTCCCGTATCACAGTCAATGAGAGTGTGTGGGAGGAATCCTCCAAGAGTAATTTATTGTAAATCAAAGAAACAGCTCCACATGTCCTTGTGAACTTCAAACAGTTCATTAGAGTGTGACAGTTGATTGCTGAGTCCCACAGTACCCTACTGTATAAGCATGTAATGCACATCTCAGTCTTAAATACAGAAAGCAAGAATGGCCTGGGAGAAAATAAAAACTGCAGTGCTTGTACGTCTCCTTCATTGGTGCTATTATGGAGGTTGTGTCCACTACTGTTTGTTCTGACCGGTCTTTAAAGACAAATAGTTTGTCTTCTTGGAGACAGTTTGTCTTATTTTGAAAATAATTGTGTCACCTAAGCCTATAAACTTACAGATGTCTTGTCACATGTTAAATGAGCTTGTTACCATTGCATTGAATTTTTGTTCAGTGCATTTTTGTTCTTTTCTTTGATATAACTAGAAAAATCCTCACAAGCCTCACAAAGTCTTTATTCCTCCAAACTTTGTTACAACTTCAAATCCAAATTTTTGTATGTCTGCCTTTGTAAAGTTTTCAGTTTGTTTTCTTTCTATTCCCGATAAATCCTAGCTGCTTTATGCTAGCTTTAAAGCCAATTACCTAACAAACCTTTAGTTAAGAGAAAGTGGATTTGTCGAGAATAAAATGGAACACCTGGAAACCATGGATTATATATTTCCTGTCTTTGTATCGAACCACGTCTCTGTAGGTCCTGACTGATCTACAGAGTGACTGGAGTGAGGGTTTAATCTGTATTCTTGGATAAATCAGTGCTAACAGGAATCACATAGGCATGCTTACCGGATTCTGCCAAGGGCATTAGAATGCGTTTTGTCTTAGTAATTTTATATCCACTTCTGCGTCTGAAGTTGTTAAATATTTTAAGCCACTGAGAGATAGAGGATGATATCTTTGATAAGGGCAACAAGATGTCATCCGTAAAAAGGGAATGATGACATCTAGAGTTGGAAAGAGTGATGTGAGGAGGTGAGTCAGTCCTATTGTATTGCTTGAGATAATGGCTTTAGGAAAGCACAAAAACTCAAGGAGACAGTGGTCACCCGTGTTGTGCCTCTACTGAGCTCAAATACATCGGATCGACAAATTCATGTCACCACAGAAGCAGAGAGACTAATATATAATGCTTAAACTGTGAGGATAAAATATGACCTAAACTCAAATCAGGCCATGTTTTACAAAAGGTACTTAAACACTTTCTCTGCATATATGAAGAAACTTACTGTAGCCAGGCAATATGTATAATCATAATCTGGCTCTTCACCCAGGTTTGTTGATGGTGGGGTGGCTGGCCGCCTTATGTCCCAGGGAGCCCTCATGTCTGTGTAACCTTCTGGCTCTCCCTTTTAGTTATGCTGTCATAGCTAGTCTTGCTGGAGTCCCTGCTTTCACTCACGCAAAGTACACTGTCCTTAACCATTACGGTACAATAAGCATACCTAATTCTCTCTCTCTCTCTCTCTCTCTCTCTCTCTCTCTCTCTCTCTCTCTCTCTCTCTCTCTCTCTCCCCCCCCTCTCCCCTTCTGTTGAGCTACACATGATATTCCTGAGATACCAGTGATCCCGACCCCTTCTGCTCTCCGGACCTGCCTGGTCGGCACCCCATCCAGGGTGTCCCCTGCCTTAAGTCCCCTGGGATAAGTTCCAGGCTCCCTGCGACCCTGTGTAGGATAAGTGGCACAGAATTATTCATAACCTGGATGGGACACAAGGCACCATACACACATTCACACACTAAATTTTCACATCAATGGACAATTTAGCTTAGCAAATCCACCTACCAGCATGGGGGGGACTGGAGAACCCAGATGCAACCCATATAAACACAGAGAGAACATGTGAAAATGCCACAGAGAGACAACGCCGCCATGTCCTAATAATAAAAATCATAATTATTTCAGTTCAAAGGTTAAAACCTCTTAACACCCACTGATGGGTTCAGGCTTAGATTCCGTAACCATAGCTGTTTCTCAATATTTGGTGGTAATGAACGTGCTATCTGGTTCCCCTGCATTCTCTCCGGCCGCCCTGGTGGCTCTCAGGCCCTAAGCAACTATTTAAACTGCTGATAGCAGGTTTTTTTTTTTTTTTTTTTTTTTAACACAACAGTTGGTTGTGTGAAAATGTTGATTGTTGTTATAGTGTTAGTACTGTTGTCATGTTAGTACTGTTTGTTTATTGTTCTTGATATTCTGAAGGGTTTTGAAACATCTTGCCAAAGGACTGCAGTTGAAAATTAGCCGACTGGCTAACACTGGCACATTTACAGAAATGTTGATTAATGTGTGTTGTCCTTATAAAAAAAAAAAATAATAATAAATAAATAAATAAATAATAATAAAAAAAAGAAATGGCCTGCTCATAACTACATAACTGTCCTGTAGCTACTGAATTAGAATAATGTGTTTAGATGAATAACTGAATAATTTGTTGGCACTTAAGGGAGTTTAAATATACTGTTCAATTTTTCAGGATCGGTGTGAAGCACACCACCACCCGAGTACCTCATTATAATTTAATCTCAGAGCCAGAAATCTGCTGGGGTGCTCCTCATTAATGTATTAGTTTCATTTGGTGGATGACAGTCCACTTAATAGTCAAATTATTTTGCAGGCAGATATTAAGCTTTTTCGACACACAATGCTTTTGGCAAGTGCTAACTGCGTTACATGTAGCTCTGCTATTTTATTTTGTGCTTTGAGATTATTCGATTTTTGAAGTTATATTCGATTTTGAAGATATTATGAACGTAGGATGCAATTATACTGTATATAATTTGCTTCCCATAAAATCTCTGTGTTTATGACTGGGTTGGAATGTCTTGAATAAACTTTCTTGATTCACTATGTTACTGATTGAGTAATTTGTTTATATGTATTTATTGATGGAAGGAGGCTGAAATGGGCAATGAGGCTCCATGTCTGCATGGAGTTTCCGTGCATGTTCTCCCCATGTCTGTGTGGGTTTCCTCCAGGTTCTCCTGTGTCACCCCCTTTGAACTCTTCCACATTTTGTAGTGTTACCATCCGGAACTGATATGGATGTATTATTGGAATTAAATGTCATAAATTTACACAAAATAGCCCATAATGCATGCAGGTCTTCGTGGTTTGTTTAACACTCGGGTTGATTCAGTTTTCCCACTTCTCCTGGGATTTTTCCCGCATGGACTGTTTCAAACAGGAAATAATAACTTGTCTGTCCATGACGCGTTGTCTGTGTAGTGCATTGTGTGTGTGTGTGTGTGTGTGTGTGTGTGTGTGTGTGTGTGTTTTATGGAGTTAAAACCGTGGTGCTTCAATCAGTTGTAATTGAAACCGAGGCGCAGAACCGTTAACGAGAAACGCAAACTTGGTAGAGGTTGTCGCGTTGTGTCGGTGCTTTGGGGCTGGAGCGGTTGCTTGGCAGTGCGCGCGCAGCGTCTCGAGGGAGCGCAGGAAATAGAAGCGGGCATGCGCCAACGCGCGCGCTACACTTCAGCTGTACACGAGCGCCGAGCGCAGCGTCACGCGGACACGGAGCTCCTCGCGGACACCTGGCATGCGACCCGAGTTGGAAGGATAAACCCGGGTTTCGTGTTCGCGCGCGTTACAGTTGAGTTTTTCTTGAGCCATGCTTGAGTTTTGAGGAAGACTGAAAGGCGACCCGCTGAGTTACAGAGTAGAAGGACTTTCTCAGCACAATGAAGACAGTTAAGGTCAGTGTTGGTTTTTAAAAAAAAAAAAAAATTATTGTATGTTAACTCAAAATCTAATCAAACACAATGCAACATGCGAACTAATAAAGAAAGATCACATTGTTAGACCATGTAAGTAAATCTTACACCATGTGCATGTGTGTGTGTGTTTTTAAATACTATTAAGTGTTTAAAGCAGTGATGGAAAGATTGACTTTTCCCTCCTGTCCCGTGTTCAGATCATTCCCATCACTCATGCACTCATTGCCAGACAGCCAAAGCACATTACATAACATCATCTCACAGTCTTACGGAGACAGACACAAGATTTCCTCAGCCATTCCTCCTGCTGTCAGAGATCTGCGAGATCTTCTCTCGGATAGCTTTGAATTATTTCTCACAGGCTATAAATAGTACAAGGCTGCACGTCCTCCCACCCATCCAGTCGGAAATGGATGCAGACTAAAGAACAGGGCTTAGTGGAGCAGGGCTCTTTTCCAAAAAAAAAATCAAAGCAGCACTTCATTACTTCATTGATCTCATTAAAAGTACCTTGATCATTTGGCTTTGGCTTTGGGTGTCATTGATGATGCCAAGGAAACTGTTGAGACTCATGGATTTGCTCGTGCATTCAAAGGAATTTATTCTTTTTCCCAGATGTGGATGTTCAATTTCAGAGTGTCTGCGAGCAGCACTAACAGTTGCATGTAAAAACTGGCCACAGCCAGAAAGTTCCTTATAAGTGACAAGATAAAAACTGTCCCTTAACAGTCGTCTGCTTCTAAATGACTAATAACACTACTAATAATAGTAATGATCCATTTTACAAAAAAGTTTTTGGCATGAAATGCATGCCTGATGAAAAGTGTAATCGACTTGTTATTTGAAGTTACTGACAGCATGGCATTTAGAAAAGCCGCAGCAGCCTTCAGAGACCGGTGTCTGGCCAATCAGACTTGGAAATGCTATCTGTCTGTCTCTTTTAATGGGCAAAAGGGCACCTTTTAATTATTCATTTGGGATGTCAAACTATTCCTCAAAGGCTGTTATTCAGAGTGCAGCCGGTGAATTATGAATGACAGAGAAACAGCTCACATGGAGGTTTAGTTTCTTTGGTTGGTTAGTGCTCCGTTATCTGTTATGTAAAAGCTCTTAGATGGGCTGAAAGTGATTTTGTCTTCCGCTGCTGCTGCATCCATAATGGCTTCCTTTAATTCTGAGGAAACAACACTTGTGGGAGTTCTCATACTGTTTTAGCGCTATGCTAATAGATGTTTGCTGTGTGCGGTGCTGGTGTGCGTTGAAACAGCCGCTTAATGACAGGAACCGTTGGTGTAAGACACATTCAAGGTTTCATTAGACATATTTCTCTTAGTAGATGTGTACAAATGTGTTCATACCATACGCTCAGTCAGTGGTGGAACTTTGTCACAGGTGGCCCATCTCACACCGCCATTACAACTAAAGTATTTGTGTGTGAATAATCCCACACCCGTAATATTTTGTAAACAGTAAGAAACCTAACCCTGTTGGAACATTCAGACATATCTTTAAAAAAAAACTCGATCAACACTCTTCTTGGTAAACAGACAGATGTGGCAAAAGTAAAGAGAACAAAAACAGTTTACTTGTATTATTACTAAGCATAGCTATACTATAGATAGGTGGCACATTTGGCTGTAGAAGGAGACACATGACTATACCTGTTGAACATCCAACGCTATTATATCAAAGCAGAAAACGAGCATGGCTACTGAGCCATTAACACAGACACAAATAATGGCATTTGCATCCACTGCACTGTTTTGGCTGACTCTTATCTCAAAGAATGCAGTAATCCTAATCTTTCTAGCTACATAATTTAGATAGGATATGAAGGATAGCTGCTAGTCCAGACCAAGAAATGAGTGACTTTATGCTAAGTGTGTAGTGGCATTTACATATGCTGCAACAAGATCGATCAATATAGCACCAATTGTAGTTGTTAGCTAACTAGTTACTAGTAGGAGCATTAAAAGTAACAGTTTGCTGTCGAGTTTGTTTGCCTAATCCAATTCTTTCTCTTTCCTCTTGCTTCGCTTTTGGGATCCAGTTTTTTATTTAGTTTTTATTTAGTTTTTTATCAAAAGGCATTCTGACACTTTTACCAACTTGTAATGCATTCGCTATAACCATAAAGTAACCATGATGTAGATTTTTTTTTTTTTTGGATTTTTTTTCATTGTCTGTTACTACAAGGTGGAAGGAATGAGCTAGAGTCATTAAACAAATTAAGATAACTTTAGTAAGTAAATTAGTAAGTAAACTTAAGCATCATTGCTGGGTTCACCCTACATTCACACTAGAAAGCGACGAGTTGCTTGTGTCACTTGGAGTTTGCCGCTTGTTTTCATGCACACTGTCTTGCCTTTTTTAAAATTTATTTACTTTTTACTTCTGTTGAGAAACACTAGTAGCTATACATAGCTTCTAAAGCTAACTCAGTTAATGAAATGAAATAATGCACTAATCATTGTGAATATTGCTTGCATGCTAGGCTTCGTACTAGCTTCTTTGTCAGATTAGCATGGAACCACATGACATACTAGACGAATGTAATACAGTACATGTAGACAGTGTTTGAAAACTCCACCGCTGTCCTGAGGATATGTGGTCAGCACCTAACTTGTGGTCTTGCTTTTGATGTTATATAGTCATTTATGAAATGACTAACAGCTTCAAAAGCAAACACACACACACACACACACACACACACAAACTGCTTTAGAATACCTGGCGCAAACTCTGATAAGCCCACACAATATTTCTGACTGTGTTTGTCAGACTTCCTGTGAGCATAAATGTCAAGGATAGTGGTAGGCAGCCAGCAGAGAAAGCAACAGGATGAGTTCTCACTCTGTATGATTAATAAGTCCCTACGAGGACGCAGGGTTTAACATTCAGTAAGCTGCTCAGCGCGCCGCACTGTAGGATGGCAGGCTGGAGTACAGAGCAGAGCCGCAGGGGTTGGGGGTGGTGGTGGGTGGGGGTCACAGGGACAGTAAGAGCCGCTCCGATCACTTGTTTAAAGATCATCAGGCTGAACAGCTGCTTCAGAAGGAGCCCTGGCCAGCATTAGTGTGTGATTGATTTCCCTCAGGAGACAGCACACCTCATGTGTAAGGGAGTTCAGCATATGGCACCAAGCCTGTTTCTAGTAGTGTGTGTGTGTATGTGAGAGAGAAAGCATGAGACTGTGGAGGGTGTCATGACTGAATGAAATTCTGAATGCATGGGAACACATGTATCGACTCATTAGGTGAGGGTCAGGGTGTTTCATATGGTTTCATCTGTGTGTGTCAGGCTGAGCATATCGTTAGTTATTCTGTAGTGTGACGAGTGAGAGTAGGGGATATATCGAGGTGCTTTCATTAATTCATTTGAATCGAACCCTGGTGCATTTTTATTTTTTACTTGGGTTTCAGCTGGTCTGACACCATCCGAGGTGATCTCGGTCTGCTTCTAATCGAACTCTGGCCCAGTTTCATTGCAGCAAGAAAACGATCCTGAATAAGCTGCACAAAGTGAACCGAAAGTACCATGTATTTTAGGATGCGAGCTTTTTTTTGTAGCTGTGAGCTGCTTAATTGAGCCACAAGGAGCAAACTTGAACCCAAGGACAGAGCTGAAGCGGCTGCGGAAATGCCATGTGTTCTGGAAATTTGGACTGACGAACTCAAAGAGAAAATAAACAGTTGATGAGACACACCAATGTTTAGTAAAGGTTTTAGCAAGTAAATATTTTAGCAAGTAAAAATAACTAATATTTCTTTATTAGATAAATTAATAGCTTACTGAGTCTATTTCTTGACATTTACTCATTTCATACTTATTATGTTAACTAGGCTGTGACTTCCCCAGTGAGGCTCTTCACTTGTTGGTGATAGTGCAGTACACCACAGATAATCTGGGGTGGGGTTGTGATGGCAGGAGCACATGGAGGCATTTTGCATACCAATTTACATACTAATCCATATGATTCTTCAAGGATTCTTCAAGGGCACATTGTATAGTTTAGGGTTAAGGATTCTTAGTTTCCTGAAAGGGTTCTAAGGAAACAGTTTTTTGGTTCTCCTAAAAGGTCAACCAAAGAACCCTTAGGCATTTTTTAAAGAGTGTATACTTGCATTCTTCATGAGGGAATATAGATATTTGTATGACATTTTACTTTATAAGCATTAAAACATAACATTTATTTATCTTCAGGTAAGTGTTTTGTTCTGGTCAGGGTCATGGTGGATTTGGAGCCTATTCCAGGAACCCTGGACATGAGGCAGGAGTACACCCTGGATGGACACCATGCACAAACACTTTCACACATTGGCAGTTTAGAGTTGCCAATCCACCTACTTGCATATTGCTAAGTGGGAGGAAACTGGAGAAGGAAGGAGGAAACCTACAGGGAGAACACGCAAAATTCCACACAGATGGTGTGTAACCCAAGCTCAGGATTAAAGCAGGACCCTTGGAGCTGTGAGGCAATCCACCAGATAAATTAGGTATAAAGCACATGCTGAAGATGTATGAATGATGATTTAATGAAAACTACACTTAACTGGAACTGCATGGTTCTACATTATAAAGTATATAAGCTGTTTATAGCCTTCTTCCCCATCTTCCCCTTCATTTCCAAGTAATCTGAGTCATTCCTCAATGCAGTTAGTTTAATGGAAAATGATTTCTAATTCCTTTATCCTCACAGTAAATGCCACACTCACACAGGCTTAAGAATCAAAGCACAGGTCTGACGTGTACAACCATCAATATTAAAGCTAAGACAGTGAGGGAAAACTATAGGTCATGTCAGGGGCACTTTCTTCACTTCCAAGCAATGTCTTATTCAAGGTGAAGAAATCAATATGAAACACAATCAAATTAGCATTACTGCCAGAGAGCAGTGCCCGTTTTTATCTGATCATTTAGATGCAGGAGCATTATTCAGGATAAATGTACTTCTTTGATAATAACCAGCCAAATGAACCCTTTCAATATCTAACATTGTAATTCTTCTGTAATTCTGTTTCTTTTTTTCTTTCTGTTTTTAATATAAATGTACATGTAAGTAATCACTGATATGTTTAGACAAGGTAAATGTCCTGTAAGTGATAATACTAGTGAAATGTATTTTTCCAGTAGGTCATGTTAACAACAATATAAACCTACCGGCCACACACCTGTATCCCAGAACACCTGTATACCTGCACATTCATGCATTTATCCAATCAGCCAATCGTGTGGCAGCAAAGTAATTCATAAACTCATACAGATGCAGGTCAAGAGCTTCAGGTACATCTCAGTGTCTTTGACTATGTCATGGTTGTTGGTGCCAAATGGGCTGGTTACAGTATTTTAGAAACTGCTGATCTCCTGGGATTTTCATGCAGACAGTCTATTGAGTTTACACAGAATGGTGCAAAAAACCAAAACCAAAAACAAAACAAAAACATCTAGTAGTTCTCTGACTTCTCTCATCAAATAGGCATTTCCATCTGCAGTATTTCCACTATCTGGAGTTTCTCATGTTCTCCTTGAGTCCATATGGGCTTTCTTTTGGTTCTCTGGTTTCATCGGCTTTTCCAGCTCCCAAAAACATGCCGGTAAGTGGATTGGTGACTCTAAATTTCCCCTAGAGGTGATTGAGTGTATGAAAGTGTGTGCATGGTCCCTTACGATGGAGTGGCGTCCCATTCTAGTTGTATTTTTGCTTCATGCCAAGTGTTTCCACAAACACTAATCCATTGTGGCCCTGAACAGGATAAAGGGGTTACTAAAGACAAATGAATGAATGAATGAACAGTCTAACATACTCGCCCGGACCTTTTAGTTAATACATTTAACAAACCCATGCGTGAATCATAATCCATAATCCTGTAATCCAAACATTATGTGGTTTAAAAGCGCTTTCTATTGCTAAAGGAGAAGATTAATTCTGTAATATTATATCTGAAGAAGATCAATTCCAACTGCACTTAAATTTTAAATTGTGTTTAACAGGGCAGCAACTTGAAAAATGTCTTTTCCATTAAATGTATTGTAATTTCAAATACCTTTTACCTTCCTGCTGAATTTAATACAGAATTTGAGCTGAGTATTAAAGGCAGAGAATAAGAGCAATCACTAACATGCTGTAATCCATTTTCACCTGAAAAACAGGAGAGATATTGAATGAAAAGTGGTGAAAAGTAATACTCACACTCATACTCACTCAGACTGCTTTCTCATGGTTTGGTATGACCATGAGTATTACTTTTCACCATTTTTATTTATTATTAATTTATTCCTTCTACAAATGTTCTCATTCTAGGTACCGTCTGAACCACATATTAGGTCATTCACAATTTTGTTTTTATCTGGGCACAATATTGTCTGACTTGATTAGTTTGAAAGATGCTGAAACCCTGGTTCATGCCTTCACAACCTCATGCTTAGACTACTATAATTTCCTTTACTTTGGCATTTCTGTTAAAACATTAAATATGACTTCAACTTATTCAAACTTCATCTGTTAGAGTCCTTACTCACACAAAACGTTCAGAACACAGTACATTCCTACTTCTCACTTAGACCAGACTGACATCAATTAGGGGGCAGATCTTTTAGTGCCATAACCCCCAAACTTTGGAATGCTGTCCAGCAGGACCTTTGTGACTGCACTTCTTTCTTAGATTTGAAGAGTCAACTTGTGACATACCTTTTCAGCACAACAGAAGCGCGTACGCCCAATCGTCACTCAAGTTCGAATCCCAACAATGCCACAGCTAGCCATGAATGGGAGTCAAAATTGGGTGTGCTCTCTGGGTGGAAGGGATGGTGTACTCTTGCTCCCCTGTTAATCACAGCAACACTAGCCTATCATAGGCTCTGTCAGCTCAAGTATGAGGAAGAGGGCAGATGATGCTCTCCAAAGTGTGTGACGCTTCAGGTGTTTTGGAGGAAGCATGTGTTAGCCTTCACCCTCCAAGGTTGTGTGATAGGGGAGAACTGGATGTTGGGTGATTGGCAGGTGATTATGAAGAAATTTGTGAGAAAATGGGGAAAAAAACTTTTCTTCCAATGCTTCCCTTTAAGTTTCCCCCAACACTTCCCTTCCTACTATCATTTTAATCTCTTTTGGTGTATTTTTGTGTAGAGTGACCTTGCGTGTTAGAAAGGCACTATAAATATGAAGCACATTATTATTATTAAGTGATTGCAAGACATGTCTGAGATCACAATAGTGACAATTTCTCGATTTTGGGAAGGCCTTGACTGATTGCAGTTGTTTTTGGTGAATTTAGGCAGTTAACTGCATTAGGTGAGCTGGGAATATACTGGATAAAGATAAATGTGAACGATATAGAGAGAATAAACAGTTGTTGAAGATGCAATGTCAAGCTAATCAGTGTTAATGTGATATAAATCTGTAGAAATCTTCGATTTAACACAAAAGCAATGATAAATAAATTGTTCTTCTAAATTCGGAGCTCAGTCTTAATAGACTCTTAGAGGTTTAATAAATTACTAAAACAAACTTTCAGAATTTTTTTTACAAGACTTGAATGAAGTACATTTTGAAAAATAGGCTTACACTCTCATTTACTAGTCACAGAAATCCCATATGTTATTTTATCAGCTTCTGATAACCACATGCAAAATCATTGCCAATGAGCACACAGATTTTATTCCATAATTAAAGCAAATAAAATCTATTTGTCTGAGAAAATCGAGTATATTGAATTTATTCTGAGCATATTTAAACACCCAAACCTGTGATGTGGTTTCAAATTCCATTATTAAATTTCCACTCGGTGAGCAACATAATTAGTTATGGCAGGGACAGGCCACAGTACACTCACTGAATTATATTCTCATTATCATTAATATGGGCAGCTCTCTGATTACATTCCAGGAGTATTATCTATCTGAGAATTAGACGAAAGACCAAAAAGATCATTGAGTGCACTTGCAATGAGCCATGCAACTAGGGGAATAAGAACAATGGCATGAGATGTGACGAGCATATTCATTTCATTACAGAATGCTGAGCATGACAAGAAAGCGACAGTACCTCAGTACTGATACTCTACTCAAAATGTGACATGCATGCTGTCATTTTTTTCTCTCTCCATATAATAATGTATTATATGCTGTTTTAAAAAAAAAAAAAATGTTCAGACATAGTTGAGGACAGGTGTCAGAATGAAACCCATCACACGACTAGTAGCTGATTCTGCACTGCAGTCTCTTGTGTCTGAGGTGCACTGGGTCACCACCTAGGTCTCTGCCTCTATTTCTACTGTCCACAACTTCATTAGACAGAGACCCTCCACTTCCCCTGAGATCACCGGATTCTAGATTACATCCATCAGATGTTTGTCTGCTGCTGTCGACACTTTAAAATCCCTCTATCTCACAGGTCAGGGAGCAGCGATGCTGCCAGCCTGTGGGTAATGAGGGAAGTGGTCAAGTCCAGAGGAAAGCAATCAAGTCAAGATAAAGGGATGTAGGGTGAAGAGATGTGAGCAGGTGTGCTGGGTATTTTTTACTCAGAGCTGTTGTTAAAGAAAGCCAACATCGTCACCTCTCCAGTGATTGCCTGCAAAAAAGCAAAACTGCATGCATCGAGCAAACAATTTTGGTGGTTTCCTCTGGGACTGATGTGGCCCATCTGGTAAAGAACATACTGAATGGATGCAGAGAAATAGATTGTAATGATATTTAAAAATGGATCAACTCCAATTCAGCATGTTCTTATGAGCCCTTGCATCTATTACTTGTCCTCTTATCCTATTGAAGTAGCATTCCACATAGAAATAGTGCTGAAAATACCATAATATATAAGGAAGAAAACACTTGGGGACATGATGTTATAGGAAAATATTCAATAACAGGGTGGTGTGATGCAGTCTGATGTGTTTCACTACTTATTGTGATGAAGTTATCACTACTTCAAAGGTGATTAGTTTCTTATAACAGAATGTCTCAAATGTGTTTTATTGCTCTTATACCACAGTAATTTCCCAATTGCTGATTAATTTATTAATTATTAATTTATTATTGAATGGCAGGTCATGCTTTTTAACCGTTTATAGTTACATTTGCTGTGGAAAGTTGTAGAACAAATTAGTTCCTGTTTTCCCTTATGTTATAAACTTGTTCCCTTATCAACACTGTTCTATTCACACACTTCTGTTGACTCTCCCATGCAGAAAAAAAAAATCTGTCCAGAACAGGAGTAACTGACAGATACTTGCATTACTGTTCGGACCAGCCACGGGTACACTTTTTCATATTTTTTTGACGGCCCAAACAACAATGCACGCCAATAATGAGACAGTAATGTTGCCGCCCAAATTCGGTGCAAACCACAATTAATGCTTAGCAAGCCACATTCAACATCTGTGACAATCACCCATTATACCTTAGCATAGCAGTGCAGCTGAGAGTTGTTTTTCCAGGCTAGCCAGCTAATGCTAACCAGGCAGGCTCAGAACAGCCACAATCTGTGCAGTTCATGGGGTATCAAGGTCCACCCAGTAGAAATAGATTTTGCTCCACAAGAAAAAAAAAATGAGAGGGAACATTGCTCCCCAGCCTCTTGTTTTTCTCTCTATTGGCAAAAAATGCAGCTTGTCATGCTACTAATAAACCAGAGTCCTCTGTCCTGAAGACCTTCCACAGGTGGCAAACTTACTGTCAGTTAAAAAGCACTAACACTGGAGACTCCTTCCATAAATGTTAAATAAGCATCTCCTTACTGAAAGCTTCACCAAATCAATAATTATTTGTTCTTTGTTAAATAACATTTTTCAAAAATCTCTTTATTTGTAGAAATCCACCATACAAGCACTACTGTCAGACCTGCGGTTATAGAAAATTTAACACTTGACCAATCAGATTCAAGAATTCAACAGAATTCATTTTAATGAAGGGATTATTAAAGATAGCACAGGAAGTGTAAACACAGGAAACTCTGATTAGCTATAAGTAGTAGATAAGGAACTAGCAGGTTGATCAATAACAGAACAAATTAGCACTAGCAGATACCAAATTAGCACTAGCAGTGCTAATTTGTCAATTTCTCACTGTTTTGCTCTGTTTAGCTGTTTGTCGTTTAGCCTGAGAAATCCATATGCTTTAAAATTTTCGACATGCATTAAACATGGAGTAAATAAACATGGCATTATATGGATCAGGAGTGTTGGATGTGATTTCAATCCATCGTAAAATGCATCCTGATTAAATATTTCAGATTTTGTTTGTTATAAGCACAGGGCTTTTGTTGCGATTGTGTCACACACAGTCATTTTGGTATGCTGCCAAGTTGTTGCTAAGCTTTGTCATCATTATGTGCTGCTTGGTATTCATGGTATTATAATAATAATCATTATGGCATTATAAAAGGAGTGTGGAGGTAGCATGGTGTGCATGCGGGGTCATGTGTACGGTGTAAGATCCAGGTCCTAGTGGTGTTGAGCAAAATTCGCAGTGCTGTCTACACATTTTATAAAGAGATTTAGATAACCATTAAAACAGCACATTAATTCTCTGGATGTACCAGGTGTTATTACATTTCCTTAGACACATGGACAGACACTGACCGATTTTTTCCTCTTATTCTTTATAAAGAAACCTCAAGTCATTTGCTAACACTTTACTTAATGTCATACAACAGACATTATAGAGAATGTCATGAAATTCGACACCTTGTCCGCATGACACTTCACGTCCAGTGAATGTCATGTCATCATTACCGGTAATTATTATTATTAGCATCACAGTGTTTGATGCCATGGCAGCTTATGTCACATGCTCATTTTTTCTAAGTGAGCCCATTATGAAAACTGCCTTAACATAGGACACTTATGTATGATTTGCTATTATTATGCTCATATACAGCAAATATTTCATTTATTAATGACAGGCTTGCTAGTTTCAGTTATGAGGAAACAAAACATGAACAAACTGCTATCTTTTAAACACTGCTGAGTAGCCGTGGTATAAGTGAGACCTTGACCATCAAAAACTTAAAGGATGTTTTGTCACCTTTGTCCTGTCTGTTTACTTTCTGTTTTTTCTTTACTTTTCTTTTTCTTTCCTTCTTTTTTAAATATAAAAAAAAAAACATATTGAACACTTTGTTAACATATAGGTGTGGACAAATGTCATGACAAGCCATTTATGATGCAGCCACAGAGTTAGCATGATAGACGTCATGACTTGTTATGAGAAATTACGGTACGATGCAATTTTGCCAAATGTTATAATTTTTTAAGGAAGTACTGTATGTCATAGCCTTTGTCATAAAACAGAGCATACTTAGCAAAAACTAGCATGGTGAACACAACATCGTTTATGGTGACTCTCATGACAGTTAAATGTAATAGTAACATGACTGCTTAAACCTGTCATTACAAATAATGACAAAGTAAGACATCCATGACACGTTGTGTATGACACTGTCATTATGAATAACCAATAAAACTAAAGCAGAACTAAAAAAGCCTACACTGAATATAAAGCATTCATAATTTCCTGATATTCTGACAGAAAATCCTGTGTATACTTCAATAGGTTATTGAAGCACTTATTTACACCCGAGCAACATATAAAAAGGATAACACCCACCGTGAATTACAAATGAATTCCACAAGAGCCACCATTTTAAATCTGACACACACAAACCCCCGTACTCACCTCGAAAAGAACAACAGACACTCGTGGAAACAGCAGATGTCACAAACAGGACACTTGGTGAAGACGTCCTCATCTTTATTATTATAGCCTGTCTGCCAAAGGGCAACCCTGTTATCAATCAAAACACAACCTTATTGTATTCTAAATGCCAAACCTGAGAAAGAAACGACTACACACGTTCTGAATAATTGAACCTATTACAGAGGGCTGGTAGTGTAATTGATTTGGCTTCAAATGACATTAAGCAAGTACAGGAAAAGGTAAAAGGTAAACCTAGACTGGTGAAAAAACTGTGGTGGCTCAGAGGTTAGAGCTCTGGACTTCTGTTTAGAAGATTGAGAGTTCAAATTCTGGTATCACCAAGCTGTCAGTGTTGGGCTCTTAACCCTTGCCTATGCAGCTCAATTGTAAGTTACTTTGGATAAAAGGATATTTGAAATCCTTGATATTTGAAATTTTTTGCTATTTGATATTTGAAATACTAAAGGCATTGTTTTTGTGACCTTAAGAAATTAGCACTTACAGTGCTATGAAAAAGTATTTGCTTCTATCCGGATTTCCTCTGTTTTTGTGTATATCTCATTCTAAATTGTTTCAGAAATTAAAACAAAATCTAAGATAAAACAAAGGCAACCTGAGTAAACACAAAATACAGTTTTTAAATGATAACGTTATTTATTTAAGCAAAAAAGTTATCCAATACCAACTGGGCCTGTGTGAAAATGTATTTGCCCCCATTGTTACTAATTCCCCAAACCTATGAAACTGCATTCATTAATGCCTGATTAATGCAAACCCTGTTCAATCAAATCAACACTTAAATAGAACTTTTTCAACAGCATGTAGTTGGTTAAAATGTCTTACCCAGTAGCAATGATAAATAAAGTCCAAGTGGTCAAACTCTGTAATTGGTCGAGCTCACTGGGTGGGAGGGATGTCAATCACAGCGACACTAGCTAATTGTAGGCAGAAGCTCATGTATGTGGAATAGAGTGGATAGCAGAGTAGCATTTCATCAAAAAGATGCCTTTGGCTGGCTTCATATGTCTCTGTTAGACTTCACCCTCCCTGGTTGTTAACTGTCCTATGATAGTTGAAAGCTAGCTTGTAGGACCAAATTAGGGAGAAAATGCAAAAAAATATTTTATTAGGTTTACTTTTTGGGTTTGTTACATTCCAGAACAATCAGAAAAGTTCACTCAACACTACTACAAAGCTGGAACGCAGTGTTGCTGCTAGTCAAAATGGGTTCTGTGACACAAAACATACAAGGGCACAGCAGACTCAGGGTGAGATGAACAGGGGGCATTTATTTTTTTTGTCTGTGCCCGTGCACTGTCAGACACATAGAAAATCAGCTGCTTTCCAGTGGCTCAGTTCGGGTCAGTTCAGCTCAGGTCAGCTTTGCTGTCACTCACACACATACACACACCTCTGCCCTGCTCACTGAGTGAGTGAGAGCAAAGGTACGTTCACACGTACAGCGACTCACAGCGGCAAAGCGACCGGAGACCATTCATGTTCAATGAGAGCTGGCAACTTTCGCGACATGAGTGACAGCGACCGATGTGGACGTGTCCAGCGACACGACAAAGTTGAGAAAAGTTTAACTTTATGCAAATTTTTAGTGAGTTGGTGCAGCGGCTACCAAGGGGAGTGAAGACAGTAGAAACAGTCCGGCACTTGTGCTTTCACCACAGAAAGATGGCCGCAATGGCTAAGAGCATACACTGCTTCTCCTTCATCTCGTAGGATATGATGCATATATACATGGGTGAATTTTATATACAAACACTCTCCCTTCAGAATGTTTAATTTTAATGGCAAGAAAACTGATTTGTTGGCAGTAGTGGAATGCTAGTTGCGCCACCCACTGATAAATGTTACTATGGCAACCAGTAGTAGGAATGCCTGCTGGAAACTTCATAGTACAGCGACTGGCGACTGGCGACTGGTGACCATATTAAATATGCAAATGAGAGACAGATGTGCCACATGAATTTGCTCACTCCCCCCATACACCTGCTGCAGACTGTATGGGGGCAGCATACAGTAGTTGTGGGTCTATATTTCTCTTGTGAATTTCGGGCTAGTTTGTACAAAATACGATAGAATTATGGTTTTATTTTTGAGCTCAGCAAAGCACTGTTTAGGTCGGGCTACTGGAGCAAACCACTAGTGATAGAAAAAAAAAAGAATCGTGTGCCTCCTGTTAGTAAATGAATGTTGTCACTATCTCGCGAGTTTCATGTTAATGCCCTTAGCGAGTATGAAGTATGAAAGTAAAAATCAACATTTCTGTTGTGCGCTGTGGGATTCCAGTCCCGATGGACTTCTCTAGTCTCAACCAGATGCCCTGAGAAACTTTGTGACAAGCTCGAAAAAAACAAATACTGCACCTACTATTCATATCTGTATCTGTTCTACTGAAATAATGTATTTGTATTCTGTTTCATCTCCAATATGAGGGCATATTTCAGTGCCAAATGCTTAAATATAAGTCCATGATGGATACGATTCACTGTTTAGGTTGTTTATGCCAGCTGATAATTTTAGCGCTTGTGAGGCTGAGGCACAGGGACAGCAAAAATGAGAAGAGACTGGCAAAATATTGCTCAATTTCTTTTTTTTTATATGGAGTCTCCCTACTTATAGAATACATTGTTTCGTGTACCCTTGATAATAATGAATTGTCTTGGAGATTTATGGAGGTTTATGCTAGCTAGTACTTATTTACATCACCTGAGAGTTAGTGGCAAATGCTAATCCATTATACCATCTGTATATCAGGTTTGCCATGCTGAGAACCTCTTCTGTAGACTTTTGGATTGCAAATGCCTTTGCTTTTTTGTGAAGAAAAGCTTTAGTGTGTTTATGTGGTTGTGTGTGTGTGTTTGTACTGTAGGCTCCAGGCTTAGGGCCATACTCGATAGGCCATGGACTGTAAGGTGATAGACGGAGGCAGAAGGTGTCTGCGCCGTGCCACCATGAGGCTGCCGTACATCTTCATGTTCCTGCTGCTTTTCAGCGCCGGGGGTTTGCTGCTCCTGCTGCACTTACAGTACCTCACAGAAACCCTCCATGAACAGGCTCCAGGTTTGTCCAACTTTCACCGAGCATTACTTCATATGCTATACTAAGTAGAATGTCATTTTCTTGCTATGCCTTTCTAATTAATGAGTTTCACATCACTGCTTATTGTGCAAGTGACTCCCAGTGTAGCAACACCATATGCTGCTTTTTTGCAAAATGGTCCCTAATAATTAAATTAAAAGGAACTAAATCCAGAGCTCATCCTGCGCAGTGTCAGAGTTTATAGTAACATCTTTAGTAACATCTCTATCAACCTAATGTTTGCGAGAGTCATCAGCATGTATCATGCTATAGCATATCTATATTACACTATGTCTTCCCTGCTCGGCCATTAGAAATAGCAGATACGAGCTCGGTTTTCAATATTTTCACACTGAACAGGCAGTAACTGCGAGTGGAGCACTATGACAAAATAATATTACACTAATTTCGAGCTACACTTGGGACACACATGCGGTTTGTTATGTAAGGATGTCTTTTCTTCATCCCTCTGTCTGTCTTATTCTCAAAAATACAGGTCAATACTAGGCTTTATAAAAAGTAAACCGATGTATGCTAGAATACTGTTTTGCTTCCAAAGGAAAAAAAAAAACATTTAAGGCTCTAGTGCCAATCTTCAGGTGCACTTCTTCTGTTCTTGTAGCCCTTCTGCCTCAAAGTTTGACGTATTGTGCATTCTGAGATGTTTTTCTGCTCACCACTGTTGTAAAGAGTGGTTATGTGGTTATTAAGGTCATGAACTTTCCAATTATCAGCCCAGTCCAAAAAATTATTAAAGCTAAAATGAAATCTGCAGGATTTCACAGACACAATTTAACATTCGACAGTATGCTGTTATAAGAAGTACAACTCCTATCACTGTCATTCACAGCATCCACGGCATCCTGTAAGCCAGGAAATCTAACACAACTGCAGGAAAGTGCAATATTGCAGCATTTCTTTACTCAAAAATGGCAACTTAAATTTGTATGAATGGTAAAAGTACCTGCAAATAATTAAATCATAAGAAGCATTGTTCTGACTATTAGAGAATAGCTAGACCAGTGATGAGAGAATCAAATCAATTAATATTGACTGAACCTGTGTAAGCACTCAGTGGAAGGGAACTAAAGAAACAACTCAATAATGTCTAGAGGGCTTCTCCTCCATCTGTGTGGTTTCTTCTTGTCTATAGTTTCAACTTGTTCTTTCAGGGATCAATGGTTCCATGATCACAGGAATGTTCCTTCAGAAAGCCTGATCATAGATGGGCCACTGATATCAACGTAAACCGTAATCACAGTTATAAGTTGCTAGGTAGGTTATATAAGCTGCCTTGGATAAATAAACAGACATATGATCATCAGAATGACCTTATTGCTGTGACAGTGTGACTGGTAGCAGATCAGCGGTGCTGTACTAAAGAGTAAAATCTATTTTTATACTATTTTTGCTCTCATTTTCAAAGTTCTTTAATCATTTAAGCTTTTCCTGGTCGGGTTTTATGTCTAAACTGGTACTATGAACCTTTCTGGCATTTTAATTTTGTCAAGTTATAAACTTTGACCATAAAGTCCAGTTAAAAGGTTTATGCAATGAAAACATCCACATTTTATTTTTACATGGCCTCTCTTTATGTCTTTATAAAAAGTAGACTGTTTTTGTTACTGTGCCTTTAAGAGCACAGTAACAAAAGGGATATATAAGATTGCCTTATATCCGTACATGTGACATGACAAATGCACCTATTGCAACACCTATAGAATTGTGGAGAAAAACACCAGGAGAGTCCATCCATCCATCCATTTTCCATACCACGTATCCTACACAGGGTCGCGGGGGAGCCTGGAACCTATCCCAGGGAACTCAGGGCATGAGGCAGGGGACACGCTGGACAGGGTGCCAACCCATCGCAGGGCACAATCACTCACACATTCGCACACACACAATTTGGAAATGCCAATCAGCCTACAATGCATGTCTTTGGACTGTTGGAGGAAACCTGGAGTACCCGGAGGAAACCCCCGAACCACGGGGAGAACACGCACTCCACGCACACAGGGATTTGAAACCCCAACCCCGGAGGTGCGAGGTAAACGTACTAACCACTAAGCCGCTGTGCCCCCACACCATGAGATTAATAATGCCATCTCCTTAACACATACATATAGCCTGTGTGTTTGAGCCAAAGTTGATACACATACATTGACATACAAAGTCGATATAGTATACATGTACTAGTAGGCATAATTATACTATATACTACAATAGAGAGTATTACCCTTGTGTATGGTTATCAGAAGCAGATAATGCAGATAAAAACACATCAGATATATCTATAAGATTCCTATGAACAGGGTAAATTAGTGTATATTGCTCAAAATTCTTTCATTCTGTCAAAATACACTCGTCTTAAAAAAAAAAAATCCAAGAGTGGCACTAAACCAAAGAGTGTACATAGACTGAGCACAGTCTCTTATCTGTTAGTGGCTATTAATGCTCCAACTGTACCATTTGCAGAAGTGCATCTATAGCCCATCTGCCTCCTAATTAGATTTTCATACCGAACAGTCATTAACAGTTAAAATATTAGAAAGTAATGGACTACTTATGGACCGTGGGTTGCTGTTGGGTCTAGTATAGTTGAAATTGACCTTCCCTTCATGTGTCTGAGGACAGTGAGCACAGACACCCTGAAACTGGACAGTTGAAGATTGGATAAACATCACCTGGTCTTTTTCCAATCTCCACCTGTCCAGTTTTAGTGAATTTGTGCCCAATATAGCCTCAGATTCCTGTTCTTGGTTGACAGGAGTGGAACTCAATATGGTTTTCTGCTGTTGTTAACCCATTTACCTTAAGTTACATGTTGTGCATTCTGAGACGCTTTTATGCTCACCACAGTTTTAAAGAGTTGTTATTTGAGTTATCGTAGCCTTCCTGTCAGCTCAAACCAGCCTTACCATTCTTTTCTGAGCTCTGTCATCAACAAGACGTTCTGAGTAAACTCTAGAGACAGTTGTGCATAAAAATACCAGGAGATCAGCAGTTTCTGAAATACTCAAGCCTGCATATCTGGCACAACCATGCCACAGTCACTGAGATCCCATTTTCCCTCATTCTGGTGTGTAATGTAAAAATTTACTGAATCTTTTGACCTGTATCTGCATGATTGTAAGCACTGTACTGCTGACACTGTTGATTGGATTATTACATGAGGTGATCTACTAGGAAATACATTTCACCAGTCTCAGAACGGACTGGAGAGGATGCTGCACTTTCTAAAACTATGTGTACACAGCATGTAAAAAAGCAAGGAAAAACAATTTTTCAGGATATGTGAAAAACACAAAGCATCAATCTGCATACTGGCTTACAGAACTAGCATAGTAATTGGGTATTAAACCATTGTACATATTGCACACTGGCAATTTACCTGCTCGTCTGTGTCAGCATTTTACTTTGGGCAATCTGTAAATGACTGAAATGCAAAATGCTCTGATTGAAAATAATGAAACATGCCCAATAGAATATATTTCTCTGTTTATTTAAAACTGTCTAGGCTCAGATTCATTAATTTAGTGCATTGGCTGCTTTAACTGTGTCTGCTGCGACTCATATTCATAAACAACCAATCATATAAGAGAATAAATAAATGGGTATAAATATAATAAGCCTACATATTCACACAAAATCCTGAACATACTTGGGCAAATGTATTAAGCTGTTTGTGCTTATTTTCAGGCATAATTAGACTGCATTCTATGCAAAATACCTTCCGTGTTATGTACAAAACAAGCATAAATGCACATGTGGCAACACTGAGTGCTGTTCCACCCCTCAAATATATGCATATGCAAAATGTGCGGCTAATTACGTATTCTGTTAAGCCTAAGGACTATACACTGTGGACACACTATGGACAGAAAAATAGCCTTATTACCTCAAGCTCCCTTAGAAGACCGTTTCTGTTTATGTGACCCAATTTGCAGCATGTGATTAGTGACGTAAGCAGAAGGTAGTAATTTTCTTAAGTCTGTTGTTAGAGGATCTTCATCATATTTTACTTCATACAAGATTTTGTTGGGATCATCTCATACAGTGTGACAAGTGATAATCTTAAAAGACCGCTGTAATCGCACAGCATAAAACTGAGTTTAGACATACAAAACTTTTAATGGATATTTAATGGCAGCAAGTTTTGCATATGATTTTGTCCACCTCTCAAAACTAGATGTTAATTAGCCGTGTTGCTCAGAGCCGTAGAGGCAGTGTTGCCAGATCGTTTCCCGCAGAATTGTGCTAATTTTCATTTACAACAGAAAAAGACCTCAGTGAAAGAACTGTGCAGAGGAGCTACATGTTTAAATATTGTTTGTCAATTAGGATACTAAAAAGGGATATCATAGATGGCACTGTCATTTAGTCCATTACTAGGATTAGACTGGAAATTGCCCCAGAAAGAGTTAATTAATTTTCTTGTAAAGTAGAAATAAGACGTTCATCTTGCCAAAGTTGAGATTGGAACTTGTGCTATTTCTACATAAGACTAAATATACAGATAAAAACTAAAGCCAATTGTTATATCACTACAGGAAAAAAAAAAAGAAAAAACATTCTTCCCACAGAACTCTTGATTATAACTCTGAATTTTCAAAAGATCCCCATGGAGCCTACTATAAAGCAGGGGACAGATGTGCCACGCCCCTGAGCTCAGTAATTAACACAGAGAGAATGATTTATCAGCTCTCCAGAAGAGGCTCACAGTCAGATACAGCACCATTACAATGAGATTATCTGACTATAGTGATATCATTTGGTCTCGGCAAAAGTGCTTGTGCAGCTCTTAGGATGAGCTCTCAAATTCTAAACTGAGTTCAGTCTGCATGTAACATATTGTTCTCAGTGGGAGAAAGGGAGCTACATTATCACAAGCTTTTCCAGCAGCCTCCCCTCCTAATTTAATTGCCGTGGAGCTCACTTTACACACTGCATAAACCACAGGCAGATCTGATTTTATGTCTGTGAAAAGATTCATGCCAGTGATGCAAATAACAAGTCTACATCCATATATTTATCTTTATCCTGGTCAGGGTCACACAGGGTATCCTGGAATACTGGGTGCAAGGCGGGAATATATATAGGATGGGCACCATGTACATACACACACACACACACACACACACACACACACACACACACACACACACACACACACACACACACACACACACACACACACACACACACACACACACAACATTTATTTATATCCACTCAGCACTAAGTAGCAATACAGGACATAAATAATAAATAAATAACACACACACACACACACACACCTTGACACCTTGGGGCAATTTGGCACAGACAATCCGCCTACCTGCATGTTTTTGGGAGGTGGGGAAAAACCGGAGAACCTGGAGGAAACCCACACAGATACAGGGTCTCAGTAGGTGCAGGAGGTACAACACTACTCACTGCACCACCTTGCCACCAAAATAACACCTAAATAATAATATATATACAAATACTTATAGTTCACTACTATATATTATATACTTACTATGTATGGTGATTATGACACCTTGCCGGGCTACAATTATTGCAATTATTACTGTTTTATTTGCACTAGGCCTACATCACCCTGCTGCAAATATTTGCACACTATTGTTATTTGTACTGTATATATTTATACAGTCACAAGCTTTGCTGGCTCATTGGAGATTGTAAGACAAGGAAAACCTTTTACTGACGGAGAATATGTAAAGTCATGCATGTTGAGTTTGGCAACTGAACTGTCTGCAGATTTCCTGAACAAGGAGAAAATCATTCAGAAAATAAAAGACGTGCCCCTGTCAGCCTGAACAGTGCATGACCGCGCTCTCATCATGGCATGTGAGATAGAGAGGGAAAAGAGCATGGATATAACTTCGGCAGAAGTTTTTTTTTCTCTTACGGTGGTTGACACACACACACACACACACACACACACACACACACACACACACACACACACACACACACACACACACACACAGAGAGAGAGCGAGAGAGAGAGATGTTTTATGCTGCTCAGGTGGAAACTCAATCTCAAAGTGAAAGCCCTGCACAATTAATTCCAAATTGCAACGTTAGCTATTGTTTGTTGCATATGTGTTTGTTTTTGAGTTGTCTATGGACCTATATAAAGGTATTGTTATTGAAATGTTATTGAAAAAAAAAATTATAATAGTAAAATATTAGGTTTTGAAATGGCTCTTTCGAGAAAAAAAAATACATTAACCGAAAAGGGGAAAATGGCTCTTTGGTGAAAAAAGGTTCCCGGCCCCTGCAATATAGCCAAGGGTTTGTGGACACGTGACCATCACACCCTTATGTGGTTCTTCCCCAAACTGTTGCTACAAAGTTGGAAGCACACAATTGTCTCGGATGTCTTTATATGCTGTAGCATTACAATTTCCCTTCACTGCAACTAAGAGTCCCAAATATGGGCCTCTTAGCAAAGACATGGTTTACAATGTTTGGAGTGGAAAAACTCATGACTTGCATAGAGGCCTGACCTCGAGCCCATTGAACACCAATGCATCCGAGGCCTCCTCACTTGACATAAGTGCCTGACCTTACTAATGCTCTTGTGGGTGAATGAACACAAATCCCCACTGCAACGCACCAAACTCTAGTGGAAACCCTTCCCAGAAGAGTGGAGGTTATTATAATAGCAAAGGGAGACTAAATCTGAATGATATGTTCAAAAAGCACATATGGGTGTGATGATCAGGTGTGCACAAAACTCTTGGCCATATAGTGTAGCTTGATGGTGAACTTCACATTGCATCACTGTACTTATTCATATTATACATTGTAATTAATTGGGTATATCCTGTAAACATAAAACTTGTTGATTTGCTTGACTGTATCTTAAACGTCTCATTCCTTAAGAATATATCCACTTTTTTGCACTCCACAAAGGACAACGTTTAAAACCGTACGTGATACCCTATCCTAGTCAATAAATTGATGAGTGGTTAAATTAGATGCCCTGTAGCTGAGTTATGAGCATCAGCGATCAATACATGATCGGTTACCATTTTAAACCCAGTTCTCATCCAATATGATACAGGGTCGGAAGCAGCAGCTGCGGAAAATCAGTGATTATTTAGCACATATTGACTGTTGCTTAATTAAGCCGAGACGAACCTGCGAGATCCATTGTATCACAGCAAAGCATTTCTGCCTCCAGTTACCCTGAGGTGTGAAGCTGTAGATTACATTTTCCTCCCTAGGGTTCCAAACCCAGAGGAAGGAGGTAAAGTGTGTGTAAAAAAAAAAATACACTATTCAAGTCAACACTCCAGCACGCCTCAGCACAAAGATGTTTGAGTGTAACAGGTTTTGATTCAAGGTCAGGCAGGCTGGGTCATGACATAGCAAGATCAATGTGAATACAAAAACGTGAGGCCAAAGTAGAGTGAAAAGTTTTTCACTATAGCTGCAGGATGACATGGTTGCAGACCATGCAAATAATGAAAGTTATTAATGCTTATTACGTGGGCAGGGGTGTGAGTTCTGCAGGGGAATTAGATGTCATATATTATACCACAGTTCTGTTGAATGCTTGATTCTCATTGTCAGAAAGTGTTGATTCGGTTTCTGTAACAATAGTTCTGCTAAGACAGTACTGCCGGCTAATGCACTCGTTCTAATATGATATCGTTTCTATAGTACCAGCTCATTTGCAGGGACTTGTATGACAGACATAATTTAAGGTTAATAATAAACAATTTTTTTTTTTAATTGTTGTTATTTAACAAAGAAAAATGATTACAGTCATTGATGTAGTTAAGCTTTCTGTAAGGAGATGTTTATTTAACATTTATGGAAGGAGTATCCAGTGTTAGCAGACAGAGGACTTTGCATTTTTTGGGTACATAACAAATTGCTTTTTTGTTTTCAGAAACACAATTTGTTATGTTCCTAGGGAATCGGAAAATGCAAAGACCCCTGTCCCCTGACACTAGAGACTAATTGCATTTTTTTCTGGCTTATTAACTTCAGGAAAGAGAAAAAGAGGGAATGACTGTTTACAGCCCCTATAATGTAGGTGAAAACAGGAACTGACTTATTTAGGGGAAGTTCCACAACATTAAAAGTGAACAATAAATGATTAACAAAGCATAACATGCTCATTAATAATTACAAAATGACACTCATTGGCATTTATTCCGCTTATAGGAGTGCTGTCAGTGACAACACTCCCTGTCATGTATTATTCCTTAAATATCATACAAGGGTAGCAAAAAGACAACAACAAAAAAAGGTTTATCTATCAGGGTTCAGTTTGTTAAGAAGTGTTTTTAGTCAAATATCACCTTTAAACTTGAGGAAGCTGTTTGAATAAAAGCAAAATGTGTCAGAGACAAAGTCTATAAAAGATTAAAAAACAAAAAACAAAACAGAGTGTCCAGAACTGAGCCTTGAGGTGCCACTATCTGTGTCTGCAAGTGTTAAGTGCTCAGAAATATCCATAACCGTATCTGTATTCTGTATTCTGATTTCAACCTGAAGTGGGCGCAGGCTATACCAGAAAGAAACACTGGAAAAAACTGAGGCAGGAATGGCAGCAATGTCAGGGTGGTGTGTGAAATCAGACAAGCTCTGACAGTTCCTCAACGTCAGCGACATCACTCCAGTTCAAAATTACTTTCAAACAGAGATGTGCATAATCCCACACGTGCATTTACCATTTTTCTTTAGATAGCTAGAGCCTTTATTGATCCTGAGGGAAATTGCAGCATTACGGTAGTGGTAAAAACAGACATTTAAAGCTAAGCATAAATAACATTTTAAAAAAGCACATTGCAAAAAAAATAGTCTAATCTAATCAAAATCTATTAAGGAGGAGAGGGAGCTTACTTAAAAAAAATATTATTAAAAAAAAAATGTAAACAAACTCTGTAAAGAACGCATTTAGATGTGCAAGAATGTGGAATGGTGCCAGTTAGAATGTGCCATGAGGTAGTTATAAGATAGGATGAATAAAACAAGTGCTGTTATTGGAAAATAATCTCCTTTGGGGTGGTACCAGTAACTGCTGTTTTGCGTCAGGCTGTGTTACACCACCCCATCAGTGATTATTTTCTTTTAACAGCATACCCTGTTGTGTTTTTATTCCTTTATACTGTATATAATGTTTAATATAACGATAATCCGAAATAGCTAGTCGTGCTAAGCTTTTTAAATCTTGAAATGATGGACTGAGTGATTTGGTCCTGCAGAAGTGTGTAGGTGATCTCTCTCTGTGTGTGTGTGTGTGTATGTGTGTGTGTGTGTATGTGTGTGTGTGTGTGTGTGTGTGTGTGTGTGTGTATATATATATATATATATATATATATATAAGTTTTAGGCACATGCAAATAAATGCTGTAGAGCAAAGATGCCTTCAAAATAATGAAATTAAAAGTTTCTACATTAAAAAAAATACCCTAAAGAGCAGTAAACTGTAGTACAAGAAATAAAGTCAATATTTGGTGTGACAAAATAGTAGTCTCCGGTTTTATAAGGAAATGAGCTGGTAAGTTTTATTGAGCATCTTGCAGAACCAGACACAGTTCTTCTGGACACTTTGACTTTCGCACTCGCTTCTTATTTTTGCAGCAAAACCCAGCAGCCTTCATTGTGTTTTTTGTCTGAAAAGTGTCTCTTACGTAATATGCTGCCTTCTTTAATAAAATACAAACATTTTTCTGTAACATTTAATTTTGTGCTAGAAAACTAATGTTTTGGAATCTAAAATGTTTTTTGTACTGACTTGATAATGAAGAAGTCATAAAATAACAAATCTATAACAAAGTTTGTACTAAAAAAAGAATAGGGTGCCTAAAACTTTTGCACAGTACTGTATATACAGATATGTGTGTGTGTGTGTGTGTGTGTGTGTGTGTGTGTGTGTGTGTGTGTCAGGAGGAATTTGGAGGATTTGTAAAGAAAAGCACAGTCCTGTTATGAATTAAAGCCTACTGCAATAGAGGGATTTGTGAACCCACACAACAGTGGGTGGAGATCTTTCAAACCAAACTAATCCAAGGCCAAGGCAACAGCTGTCTGTTAATAAAACAAATGGCATGACCACTCCGATTCCCCAGTCTGCATTTTTCTCTTTTTATTTGTGTTTTGAGTGGGTCGAACCATATCATCCCTCCCTCTTACTAAAAGGTTCATGGTAATGTCATTCCATGTCACAAATCAATTTGTCTTTTTTTGATCTGGTGAAACCTAATATAAAACACGTTTCAGTGAAAACCTCATATTCCACAGAAGCTTAATATATTCATGACATTGAGGGTATTGTGCTGACGTAGCACAGCCCATCATTGCTTTTCTGTTTTTTTTTTATGAAGGGTGATGATGAGACACCCAGACTCTTTGCATAATGTGGGGCCAAAAAGCTTGCATCAGGAACAAGTCAAGGTTATTACACTCCCTCTAGACATTGCTATGGCTTTGTGTCCAGCTTTTTCCACCACACGTGCCGTAATTGATTCCTATTCAAGGCCACCTCCTGCCCACCCACTGTTGCCCAGAGCAGAGGTCTCACAAACTGCAGAGGCTCTGACACAATGAGGCCAGCGGCTACTCTTCATACACCACACACTCCTTTTTTTAATGTGGGAAAGGACAGCAGGATGTCTTTTAGACCAGGGGTTCTCATACTCTTACCTCTCTAACTCTTACTCCTAGGGACCAATTTAATGGTAAAATAAATTTCACGTATCCTCTCTGAACTTCCAGTTATTTTTCAGATATTAGGCTCATTATCAGTGGCGTAACCTGGCCTGTGCATTCAGGGTTGAGCCCTCATAGATCCGAGCTGACTTTATTTGTAGGTTTACTTGTTCTTCAGTTATTGGGGTTTGGATTAAAAGCTATAAAAATTCAATAATAAATATAAGCTTGGTAATTGTGGGCTGTGATTTCCAGCACTGTACCAAAATAAAAAAAAAAGCTTGCTTTGCTTCATTTGAGAACCACTGTCTTAAGCAATTCATATCATTTTCAGACATTCAGAGTTGCTGGTTATCATAAAGCGGTTCAGTAATTAAATGCCAAAGCACAATTAAATTATGGTAATTATTCTCTTCCTCTAAAACTGTGCATTTTCATGATTATGCACAAAAAATGCACATTATGCCAAATTAGACTCTATCAGCTCTGATTCTGGGATGCTGATGGGTAAGATGGAGTAAGTCATCTTTCAACCTCTCACTAGCTTTCTCTCAAACCACACTATGACGTGTGGTGCTGAAAGCCTCTTTTTTTCTGATTCTATCTTCAGCATTCTGGACCACCAGCACACAAGACATCACATAGCTCACACAGTTCAACCTCAGTTCAACACCCACTGTTGTCTCTAAAATTCTCAAAAACCTGTTTGTTCCAGGTTTTCAGACGAACATACAAATTACATTGCATGTGGATGCTCTGAAATCCCTGCACATTTTCAGTGCATTTCAGAAACCGCTGATACAGTGTCCCAATTAAATAATTAATTTGTCACACATTTATCTTAAGCCTTAGTCATTTAATGTAAATGTCACTTAAATGTCATGCGTTATGTTCCAATGGGATAAATGAGTTCAGAGGAAAATTGTTGCTGCCTATAATATTCCTAATTGAAATAAATTTGGGCTGTTCCGAAGAAAGATGGTGCATTATAATGTTATGCCCTATTACACATCCATCCATTAGGTCCTCATTCTTCATTTGTCATTCTATTCACACCATAGTTCTACGGGCTGTAATAAATTTGCCTTCCTTGGTGCAAGACTTGACACACTGTCATAACTGTGTTACTGAGGCACTTCTACATGTACAAATATTTCTGTCATTGATGCACGTGGTGCCAGTCAAATAATTGCAGGCAGTTTTCCAAAACTGATGCTTTCCACTCCTGTCTACATTGCTTTTCTTAGTGTTACAGAATAGTTCTTTTCTTAAAAAGTTCTTTTAGTGTTTTTGAGACATTTTGAGAGTGTGGCATGGTAAAAGCTCATACATGGCTAGTCTTTCATCATGTGGTCAAAAAGGAACTTAATATCCACTTAGTGTCTTCTAATACAAATACCAAATAGAACAAACCAGAATTTCATGTTCTCATTTTTTACCCACTCATTGTGAAGGTATGTAAATGCTGCAAAGTGAACAAAATTCAAGCCTAATTCAACCCTGATTCAATCCTGATTCAAAATTAATTCAATCCTTATTTAACCCTGATTCAGTCCTAATTCAACCTTGATTCAACCCTTATTTAACCCTGATTTAACTTTGATTCAATTCTAATTGAATCCCGATTCAATCCTGTATCAGTCCTGATTTAATCTTGATTCAATCCGACTTCAACCCTTCTTTAACAGTGATTCAATCATAATTCAACCTGTTTCAACTCTGATTCAGTCTTGATTCAACCCTGATTCAACCCTGAGCCGACCTTAATTCAATCCTGATTCAATACTGACTCACTCTTGATTAACTCCTGATTTAACCCTAATTAAATCCTGATTCAACCCTGTTTCAACTCCGATTCAGTCTTGATGCAACCTTGATTCATTCGTGATTCAGTCCTGATTCAACCCTAATTAAATCCTGATTCAACCCTATTTCAACTCTGAGTCAGTCTTGATTCAACCCTGAATCAACCCAAATCTAACATACTATGAAAGTTGGCATTTTTTAAAACATGCAAGCTGCTAAGCTAACACGAAAGATGGAGAAATGGGTGCCAGAGGACAGAGCTAGAGCTCTAGAAGTGCACTTATTTCTGTGTATTTGGCCCAAAGAACACAAAAATCCTGATGTTTTATACTGTTTGTTTATACTTTTCGATCTATAGTGCATGCTCAGTTGATTTCTGTGATTTTCTGTCACCATATTTCTGACTAATCAATGAAACCAGTATTTTTGTTTGTTTAAATATGTCCAGGTATCTATTAATGTCCAAAAAGAAAACAAAGCCAAAGTATAAATTTCACTCTATCTTGGACTAGGCAAACAGACTAATAGGTAAGAAAGCACTACTAGACTCTGCTCCTAATTTCCTGATGGAAAGTAGCTTTAAATTTAACTGCAGACAGAATCAATAAAAAAGGTCTGGAATAGCTCAGACTGGATTTAGTTCATCTCTAGGACTTGATGGAACCACAGCAAGACCTCAGACATCTCTTAATGTAGAAAGATTTCATGGTCTGTAAACATTAACTTCCTCATTAATGTTTTGTTGTAAATATTATTGGCTACCATTTGATGCTAAAGACCTACTGTGTGTGTGTGTGTGTGTGTGTGTGTGTGTGTGTGTGTGTGTGTGTGTGTGTGTGTGTGTGTGTGTGTGTGTGTGTGTGTGTGTGTGTGTGTGTGTGTGTGTGTGTGTGTGCGCAGCATTAAAAAGTCCATCTCACTAAGTTTTTGAGCTGAGGCTGTTTACAGATTCCTCGCAGACACTGCTGTGATATACTGCAGCGAGCCATCACTGGGTGAAATTGATAAATGGATATGGGTGGGTGGCCATAATGGCAATGGTAAGAAATTGGATACTTGGCATTTCTGGATTTAATTTACTGTAGGGCTTGCATTCAAGGAGCATTGCACCACAGCCCACTTTCTCATCAGAAGCACCTAATTATTTTAACCCATCCAAGTGCAGACCGTTCGGTGCATGCAGCTGCTCTGTCCTAGAGCCGGTCAGCTGGAATAGATGGATTTCTCACTGTAATATGTTACATATCTCAATACAATTTGTCAGTTGCATTTACAGGTTTTTTTTTTTCCACAATTCTGAATTGCCAATGTGCAAGCAGAGGTTTGCTTATGCTTCGTCTCTTATCCAGAGCTCTGTATTAAAACATATTTTGTATATTACTGTCTCTTGTGTACAAAAGGTTCTGAATAGTTTCTTATGAATAAAATTCTCATGTCTCATATGGACGACTCAAATTGGGATATACAGACAAGTCAAGTCAAGTCAAGTGGCTTTTATTGTCATTTCAACCATATATAGCTGGTACAGTACACAGTGAAACGAAACAACATTCCTCCAGGACCATGGCGCTACATAAAACAATACACTAACTACATGAGATGACACAGAACTAAATAAGACCTACAGATTCTACATAGAGTGCACGTGCAAACGTGTGCAGACAACACAAGACAGTACAGTAACTACTAAAACAAGACAATAGGCACAGTAAATGACCATGTAAATGAAATGTAGCGCTGACCACACAGTTCTAGTGTGGAAGTGTCAGATATAACAGGTAGTGCAAAAGATGCTGTGAATGTAAACATAACATGTTATGACTTAGTATTCAGCAGACATACCCAAAATTGAAACAAATAGACTGATATTTTTCTAGTGCCACAGAGAAAAAAAAAAACAACCTTAGATATAGATTTTCAGCAAACTTTCCAGCCTGACTCAAAAACCATACAAAAGACCTGAAACTAGCACAGAACATTTGGGCATTGGCAAAGGGAGACACATTCTTCGTCCTTTTCTCAGCTTTTGCATGGGAAACAAGGTCACTGTGTTTCACACGCATCTCTGATGTACATTATGACATTATCCACTCCATAATAACTCTTTTATTATGACTCAGAAGCAACTGTATTTCTTTCGATCCTCAGCCTCATGTTGAATTAGAATGACTTGAATAAAATAGAATAGAATAGAATAAACTTGCCTGCGTACTTACTTACTTACTTACTTACTTTCCCTTTCCCAATCTTTGCAATAAACATATCTTACAGTAGAAAGTGTTCTGTACATCATAGTCATACTGCGTGCACTTACACTTCGCCTATATTTGTGGTCATTTGTTAAATTTAATTTCTGATTATTTGCTATAAAACAAGGTCTTGGCAACCACGGAGTATTTTTTTAACTAGCCCAGGCTGGCAACCCCATTACCTGCCCTGTCTACTGCTCCTCCTCCACTTAAAAAAAGTTTATAGTGTGAGGATGGGGCAGTGTGATTCTTACCCCAGTGGGCCTTTATTAGAAACTGGATACAATAAATTATTGCATCCAAAACTGCAGGCATAATCCTACTCAGTGATGGCTGGGAAAGAACCACTATATTCCTAATTTCTCTCTGAAATGTGCCTGTAGTCAAACATCATATGGTTGAAAGGACTTGAGCATGCACAGGTAGCGCAGGTATCACATTTGCGTGCCTGGTTTCCCTCTTAAATTAGGTCCGAGCTAATGGCATTAATTTATCAGTACTGGTGTTGGGAATCAGTATATGCTGATGAGATATTTGGAGCTTTCAGATGAAAAATGTGCGATCCCTGAAAAAGAAAAGCGGTCTCTCTGAATGCCACAATGTGTAACATCTTCCAACAAAATTAGATAAGCCATGCTGCATTCATTAACATGCCCAATCAGATTTGAGCGTAACCACGATCCTGTTTGTGTTCAACACTGATACCTTCATAGTTAGTTAAACATATTAGCAGTCCAGACCCATGATTTAACTGTATGTAAAGCACTCCTGGATGAACACATTACACTTGCGGCTTTGTTTTCCACCACTGTCAAAATATGTGCACAAATCTAAGCTAGTGTTCATTTTAGTAAATCATATACTTTACAGTAAAAACTTGGCATTGCTTTATGGCATTGTATGTTGTGTAGTTTCTATTTTTGGCCGTTTCCACTTCCTTTAGAAAGCCGTTACACTAATGCACTGCATTTGATTTCTTCCCTTCCTTATATATACTGTATGATATTGTTCTTGAAACCTTCATATGGCTCATTCTTTTTGGGTCAGCGTGTGCTATTCCAGTAGAGTGCCCACAAATGAAATAACTGGAGACCCATAAAGAGTCCAGTTAACAGAACAATCTCAGGGCTCCTATACAGAAGTACAGTTCCTTGGCAAGTATTTGTAAAATTGGACAACTGGATGTAATTGTAACCATTGCTTGTTCATGTTGGAGCTCATGAGGAGGACATGGAGGTGAGGGTGCTTCACGTGGTGCAAGGTGTTCAGAAACACAGCTTTTTAGTGTTATAGATTTTGTTTGCTTGAGATTTCTCCTTCTTGTGCCCTGGTTGAACTCTACTTTGAGGATTTATTTCTGATTCTCTGTGACTCAGCCTCAGGAAGCCAAACAAAATATCTGTCGCTGCACCTGTGTGTGCAAATATATTCACTTCATTCATCTCATTAAAAAGATACCCTAGTTATCAAAAGTTTTCAGTCCGGAATACGAAATAGTTTTGGGCACGCAAAAGACTTTCAGTGTCAAACCAGCCATGTAGAATACAGAAAAGCTTGGCAAAGCAGCAGGGCAGAGTGCTCTATCACCTTAGGAAACCGCTCAAGATCAATTCAGGTAGATCGGCACACATTTCTGCTCCACTTGTAAGCACTGAAAAACACTCAAATCCTCTCTCCCATGCAGCACAGCACTTGCACAATCTTGTTTGTGGGCTGACCTGGATTTTCATTTAGAGAGTAATCCATTTTCATTATATCTTAAGATGAAGCGACGCAAACAAAAGGTGGAGCACACGAACCTCCTCATCCTTTAGGAAGAAGGTCGTGTCAAGCATCCGGGAGACAATATTGGAGCTGATTACTGGAGTTAAAAGAAGTGATAGCTTTTAGATTGTTTGTTCAGCCTTAATATTAGCCAGTGCACATCATGTCCTCTGAGGATCTATGACAAGCTGCAGGTGACCTTTTGCTTCACTCCACAATAATATTTGAATGGAATCTCTACATTAATTTGTTCCCTAGATCGCATTTCACATCAATACTGTGGATTCATATACAGAGAGATATGAGGGTCTGTAATATGTGGCAGCGTAAACAGCATCAGTGCATGAGATATACAGCATATTTTCACACAATTCACAGCCTCTGGCACGCAGTAGCTCACTCGCTCTGAATCTCTTCATCTCAGCCAGTGCATGAGAATCAGGCCGAGCTCTCAGTGGTGTCCCATGAGGGAACCAACTTCCAGCTGCTTGTGACTCAGCAATGAATCATGCACACAGCTCTGTACTGCATGCGTGGTGGGATAAGGAGACAGGTGAGCACAATAACTAGCCAGGCAGAGAGCTATTCAAACCCACTACTGTGTAGAGTCATGGTGTATTCACATGCTGCATCTTCTGAGTCATGTTAAACAGATCTAATGGAAAACAGACATGAAGAAAAATGCAGATGTTTAAACTGTGTTAAAAGAAGGTTTAAAGCTGCAAACAATTGGTAATGAAGATGGCCTTTTAAAAACTTACCTTCCCCTAATACTTTGCTCTTTGTGCAAGATATATTATTTACATTGCCAGAATGGTTCACATGACATCTAAGGTGTGCATTGGCACTGGAAAACTGTGGAGTGCAACAAAAATGCCACATGAGCAGGAGGTTTTTATTTGCGAGCAAGCTGTCAGATATGAAGTTCAAATAAAGACCATATTCATTAACAGGAATGTGCAATGGTCCTTAGTAACTTCTTGGTCAGGGTCATGGTGGTTTAAATTAGGCTATTTGTTTGTTTATATCTTAGAAAATAGAACCAACTAAATTCATGAGTGGGATTAATAAAAGTTCCACACACATATCTCGAGTGATATCGGGTTGAGGAAATGTCAAATCCAGAATTCATAGATCACACTGACAGTGCTGGCATTTCCATGTCTGGGTTTTTCACCCTAGTGTTTTCCAGCGTTTAAATGAGTCTAGTGGTCGGATTCATAGTTATTATTTTTTTTAAAAAAAATCAGTTTAGGCCATGTCCACATCATGTTTAAATCTGAATACAGATACAGGTGCAAATATTTGGAGCACTAAACAGTTACAAATATGCCCTTAGTACAAGAAGAGACTTTCATCATATGGTGACATACACTCTCAAGTTTTAATGTCCATTGATAAAGCTATCAGCAGAGCAGCAAACCTGACAAACTGCCATTCTTATCAACTACCTCAGGGCACAGGAGCAATGCATCTTTTGGGCACTCAGCAAGGCTATAACATTCAATGCTGCAACCAACCTTCTCACATCTCACTTAGCTACAGCAGTACAGAGTCCATCAAAGAAAATGCCATCAAAGACCCAGTGGACTGATTCAAGCTTATACAGCTGAATTACATGCTCTAGCCAAGTCACGTCTCTTCAGTACACCATATCAACAGTCTTTAAACTTACCCATCAAGGGCCAGTGTGGCTGCAGGTTTTCATTCCATCCAAGCAGTAGCCAACCTAATTCCACTTGTTTAATCAATAGAGTCTTCACAAGACCATGAGGTGTGGCTTCTATTTGGAATGAAAACCTGCAGCACATGCCAACCCATTGAGGATAAGATATCAGATACCTGTGCTATATGAACAGGTCACTGAAGGCACACTGAACAATAAAATCTGGGAGAAATTGCTTCTTGGGTCTGGCGATATGGCTGCCTAGCAAGAAATACTCAAGAGTACTAGCAGAGTACTCAACAGCCGAGTCTACTTGCAATACAATTTTAATTTTGCCCTCCACAATTAGTCAAAGTGGACTTGGTTGTTGAATGATCTGCATCCCCTGCAGTGCACACAACTTTTATTTTATACAGCATTGCAGATCATCTCCATACCATGGCACAAGTACGATTTCCCCAGTTCAGATAGACTTCTGGAGATTGTGGGTTGCATCTGAATACATCTTGAGAACACCAGTGCCCTGCTTGTGGGCAAGTATTTAGAAACGCTTTTTGCCAATTGCTGTTCTTTAACAGTCCAGACAGCAACAGGAAAGCACTCACAACCAGTTCTGGATGCACTGAATGCAGGTCATACGTCTTTCAGAACATTGGCATTCCACTCTTGTTTAACTGCTCTCTGCAGCAACTCTCTTAAACTTGGATACATACAAGACTTATTTTTGTACCTGCCACTGCACAAGCCATATACAGTATCTCACAAAAGTGAGTACACCCCTCACATTTTTGTAAATATTTTATTATATCTTTTCATGGGACAATACTGAATAAACGGCACTTTGCTACAATGTAAAGTAGTGTGTACAGCTTGTATAACAGTGTAAATTTGCTGTCCCCTCAAAATAACTCAACACACAGCCATTAATGTCTAAACCACTGGCAACAAAAGTGAGTACACCCCTAAGTGAAAATGTCCAAATTGGGTCCAATTAGCCATTTTCCCTCCCCGGTGTCATGTGACTCGTTAGTGTTACAAGGTCTCAGGTGTGAATGGGGAGCAGGTGTGTTAAGTTTGGTGTTGTCACTCTCCCACTCTCTCATACTGGTCACTGGAAGTTCAACATGGCACCTCATGGCAAAGAACTCTCTGAGGATCTGAAAAAAGGAATTGTTGCTCTACATAAAGATGGCCTAGGCTATAAGAAGATTGCCAACACCCTGAAACTGAGCTGCAGCATGGTGGCCAAGACCATACAGCGGTTTAACAGGACAGGTTCCACTCAGAACAGGCCTCGCCATGGTCGACCAAAGAAGTTGAGTGCACGTGCTCAGCATCATATCCAGAGGTTGGCTTTGCAGAATAGACGTATGAGTGCTGCCAGCATTGCTGCAGAGGTTGAAGGGGTGGGGGGTCAGCCTGTCAGTGCTCAGACCATATGCCGCACACTGCATCAAATTGGTCTGCATGGCTGTCATCCCAGAAGGAAGCCTCTTCTAAAGATGATGCACAAGAAAGCCCGCAAACAGTTTGCTGAAAACAAGCAGACTAAGGACATGGATTACTGTGGATTATGTCCTGTGGTCTGACGAGACCAAGATAAACTTATTTGGTTCAGATGGTGTCAAGCGTGTGTGGCGGCAACCAGGTGAGGAGTACAAAGACAAGTGTGTCTTGCCTACAGTCAAGCATGGTGGTGGGAGTGTCATGGTCTGGGGCTGCATGAGTGCTGCCGGCACTGGGGAGCTACAGTTCATTGAGGGAACCATGAATGCCAACATGTACTGTGACATGCTGAAGCAGAGCATGATCCCCTCCCTTCGGAAACTGGGCCGCAGGGCAGTATTCCAACATCCTAATGACCCCAAACACACCTCCAAGACGACCACTGCCTTGCTAAAGAAGCTGAGGGTAAAGGTGATGGACTGGCCAAGCATGTCTCCAGACCTAAACCCTACTGAGCATCTGTGGGGCATCCTCAAACGGAAGGTGGAGGAGCGCAAGGTCTCTAACATCCACCAGCTCTGTGATGTCGTCATGGGGGAGTGGAAGAGGACTCCAGTGGCAACCTGTGAAGCTCTGGTGAACTCCATGCCCAACAGGGTTAAGCCAGTGCTGGAAAATAATGGTGGCCACACAAAATATTGACACTTTGGACCCAATTTGAACATTTTCACTTAGGGATGTACTCACTTTTGTTGCCAGCGGTTTAGACATTAATGGCTGTGTGTTGAGTTATTTTGAGGGGACAGCAAATTTATACTGTTATACAAGCTGTACACTCACTACTTTACATTGTAGCAAAGTGTCATTTCTTCAGTGTTGTCCCATGAAAAGATATAATAAAATATTTACAAAAATGTGAGGGGTGTACTCACTTTTGTGAGATACTGTATTCCTCTCTGGCCAAACTTCGTGGACTTACCCACTACACACCATTTGCCCTGCTTCATCTTCCAAGGATTGCCTACCTTTCCAAGCTTAACATTCTGTTACGTGACCTCCTTTGTTGCTCTGTACTATTTTATAAATACAGGTATGTCTATAGGCCTGAGTTCATCCTGCAGCTGCTTCCCAAAGGAGATGTCTGCAATTATTTCTGGCAGGGTCACTAAATGTCTCAGTGACATTGTAGTGCATGTCGTGTGGGTTCCAACTGTCAGTTGAGGGCATAACTACTCTCTAATCAGAATCCATCTGTGCTAATAAGGTTTGTGTTTTTCTCGGGATTCAGCAAATTACCCATGCTTCTTTCTTCAAATACTCATAGTTCCACCATTCTTAGCTTTCACATATCAGCTGCTGCAGTGGATGTGGTGTTCTGACAGCTTCAGGATGACATTGAGCAACTACATGTCTTTACTTCTCATACCCTAAACACTACCGGCCAGTGGTATTCTGCCCTGCACCTCCAGGGTTGGAGGTTCGAATCCTGCCTCTGCCTTGTGTGCGTAGAGTCTGCATGTTCTCTGCGTGCTTCAGGGGTTTCCTCTAGGCACTAGAGTACTAGAGTTCCCAGTTCAAAGACATTAGTTGTAGGTTGATTGGCATTTCCAAATTCTCCATAGTGCGTGAATGTGTGTGTGATTGTGCCCTGTGATGGGTTGGCACCCCATCCAGGGTGTCCCCCGCCTTGTGCACCAAGTTCTCTGGGATAGGCTCCAGGCTTCCCTTGACCCTGTGTAGGATAAGTGTTATGGAAAATGGATGGATGGACTCAGATCACCAGAGTTTAACAACACTACTAGTAATATCAGGCTCAGGCCACAATTGACTGAGACACAATCGATCAGAACACCTCATTTACCAGTTACACTTGTCCTGTTTGTCCTGTACTTTCTAAGGGCTAGCCCCATCTGTTTCTATTTTCCTCTTCAGCCAGGTATATCCCTTGATGAGCTGGAATCTGCATCAGATCCAATCCTGTCCAATCCATTTAGGGCCAGCCAGCCAGTACACATCTTGCCAACAAGTCTTGCCACAGTGAAGCAGGAACTCACCCACTGGGTGACTTGCTGGCACTGCATTGTGATGGATTTTGATGAATATTTATCACAACAATGAACGAGGCACAGCTTATACTTGCACTCTGCAAGATAATAGTAGCATGGAAAGATTCAACAGAATGTTAAAGAATGGCATCTCCTCCACTCCCATGCAGATAAGGGAGAAGGTCTCCACATGGCAACAAAAGAAAGGGTGGATAGAGCATAAACAGCAAAGCCACCTGCAGTTCAGGTTTCTGACTATGAGTGATTGCTCCTGCTGATATGTCCATGGACAATGGAAGCTCCAGTGAGACAGGGCATACATGGTCTGCTACAATTTCAGTAGTCAGTAATGGATGGTTTTGCAGTAATGGATGCTTTTGCAGTTCATAAGCCTACCTTCCAAAAGCTACAACCGATTTCTTTTTGAAAAAAGAAGTAAGTATTCTAGGCCATGTTTTATTTTGGACGTTGAGGGCTGTTGCACAGATTTATGAAGTGTTTTATACCTGGTGCATGTAAAACTATTGTAAAGGGAAGAGAAAGTAAAGAAAAAGCAGAAAAGGTACAAATGCTTTTTAAACTAATTTTAACACGTACACAAGTACACTCAGAAACTAATATGAGTAAATAGTAATACTCCAAACCATTCAACAAGGTATTTGAATGATATCATTCACTTAGTACTTCTTTCTGTTGATACGCAGGGATAACGGACTCAATTTCGTGCCTTGAATGCTTCTAGTGTCTTCGTCTAGACTTTTTCGTCTAGAAATTTTGTATGGTCCAATGAAACCGCCAAGTCCTGTCTGTATACAAATCTGGGCGAACATAATACATGACCTTACTGATAAAACAGGACAGACATACACATAGAGCATGAGCCAAGTAACAGATGTGTGCTCCTTATTGAACATATTATTGTAGTCATAGTCTGTGCTATAGTTGGTCACTAATGTTTATCTTTGTTTTCTAACTAATTTATCATGTCCTGGCATTAACATGCTGCATCTTACTCATCGTAATCATGTTTGCTTTTCTTATAAATAATTATAATGCTATGAGGTGTCCATTGTATCATCATCAACTCTCTGCACTTTAGAGAGTTAGAAAACTTAGAAGTAAGGAGAGAGATGCATACTAATACAGTTAATGAAGAGTTGGAGAGCATGCAGGCTCGTTGTGGGTGTGTAGGGGCAGAGACAGAAGCACACTGATGAGGAAACATGCACTTTCTGACTTTCAGCACAGCAGCACACAACAGACGGCAGTGGCATCAGGGGGTCTGCTAACACAACAGGAGTAAACAAGTGAAGTGCCTCACAATAAATGAGGAGACAGACTCTAAATAAAAGACCAGACTGCTGCAGACGTTCACACTCCCAAAGTGTACTTGAAAAGATTTAAAAGAAGAAAAAAATTAAGGGTGAGGGTAGGTGTTATTCTCCTGTATTTTGAATTGTGTTGTAAATAGACTAGAGTCTGATAGGAGGACAAAAAAAGCACCAAGACAGCTTTCTATCCATCCATCTTTGCATTCATCAATCCAACTCATCCATCCAATCCAATCACTCATTTAGTGACACAGACACAAAAACCTTTTGTCACTATATATCTACTTTTCTTTTCACTGCTGGCTTTGGTGTTCAGAGATGTTTACTTTTCTTCCGTCTTCTGTCTGCCAGATATAAATATTGATGTAGCATGGCTGAGATCAGATAAAGTCAGAGAGAAAGCAGGGACACGGGAACTTGTATGGTAGATGCTCCACGTAAACAGATTAACTTCAAGAGAGTGAGGGAACGACTGTTTATAGCTGTACTCTGCAGCTTTATAGCTATAACTACAAAATATGCTGAGCTTATTATATGCATTAAAACAGACTGTGGAAAATAAGCGAGTACTTGTTTTATGCAGCCATAGTCTCTGTTGTATCATGATAATGTCTCTGCTGATGAAGCGTCTCATTTGTACCTTCGACAAAAAGGAAGAAAGTGGTTTAACGTTAAGACACTGTTTGTCTGGTTAGTGTCTTCATTTTTTTTTTTTAAGCGAGGTGGCTGTGTGTTGTACTAGCATTAGAGCTACAGTTTTTGAGGCATGCTGTACTGTATTTTCACAGTGTAGTCACTGTTTACACATCTCCATGTACTGTATTCCTGATTCTGGAAAGATCCGTTCAAGCTAATTAATATGCTTAGTAAAAATAGTTCCTAAAATGGTTGTGAAAATTAATAGGAAGTAGAGGTTTTCCTTTTTCCAGTTGTTGGACGAGTGAAGTAAAATGTTGGTGGGTGTAATGTTAACAGTTTACTGAATCTGCTTGTCCACTGGAAAACTGTGAATGAAAAACTGTATATTTAAGTTGCTTTTGGCATACGGTTGGGGGTTCAACTCCCACCTCTGCCCTGTGTGTGTGGAGTTTGCATGTTCTCCCCATGCTTCGGGGGTTTCCTCCGGGTACTCCAGTTTCCTCCCCCAGTCCAAAGACATGCGTTGTAGGCTGATTGGCATTTCCAAATTGTCTGTAGTGTGTGAATGTGTGTGCCCTGTTGTGTGAGTTGGCACCCCGTCCAGGGTGTCCCCTGCCTTGTGCCCCAAGTTCCCTGGGATGGGCTCCCTGTAGGATAAGCGGTATGGAAAATGGATGGGTGGATGGAAGTTGCTTTTCCCAGGTTTCTCTTGCACTTGGGACAAACTGCCAACTAACACCACATAACACCAGAGCAGAAACTATTCAACAGCTAGAACATTAAGGGGATGTTAACAAGGGATCCTCTGTGTAAATTGTCATTTTAATATTTTAATTATTTAATTTATATCTTATATTTCTAAAATATATAAACATTCTAGCTTATTTTTCAATTTTTGTTATCTCAATTGCTGGAATTATTGAGATAACACTGATTGTGAATATTTCCTACAGCCTCCTTTTTTAGAGCTACCTGACACACGCGCACACACACACACACACCATGGAGCAACACTTTCGGAAACACATTCTTGGATTCAGGAACATGGATATCAGCCCCCATACTGACACACACACCGCCGAGTCTGAGACACTGAAACTGGCAGTCGGCGCTAAGATTAGGCTCAGGCTTCGCAGGAGTCGTCGCAGTATGGTGTGTGTGAAATAATCCATGACACCATCTGCTTTGCTTCGGTAATTATGAGTGCAATTAGCCACCGATACCACATATGACCTTATATTGATTTAACATTTCAAGGTTCATTTCATCTTGATCATGTGCATGAACTGGATAATGTTCTGGCTAACGTTATTACTCAGTAAATAAAGTCTTCTTGTTTTGGTGTGCGCTTGATTCTTCCCATGTCAGGACTGGAATGTAAATCAGCTGTGCCACAATGACAGGTTTTTTACTCATGAATACGCCTGTGTCTGTGCCCTACTTTGGCTTACACACACCTGTCAGCTTAGGCACTGATAGATGATTACAGCTAAAATTAACCACATTGTTGTTTTTAGGAGCCCGCGGCTTGATGTGTGATGTGTTCCTGTCCTTTAGCACCTCTACAATGTGAATATTGACTGCCAAAATGCCATAAATGAATATAAGAGTTACACATACACTGACTGTCCTGGTCTTTTGTTTTGTTTTGTTTTTTGATCTTCAGCTACCCATCAGATTCCTGGTCTTGGATGACAGGAGTGGAACACGATGTGGTCTTCTGCTGTTGTAGCTCATCCACCTCAATGTTCGACATGTAGTGCATTCTGGAATGCTTTTCTGCTCACCACAGTTGCAAAGAGTGATTATTTGAGTTACTATAGACTTCCTGTCAGCTCAAACCAGTCTAGCCATTCTCCTCTGACCTCTCTCATCAACAAAGTGTTTCCACCTGCAGACCTGCCGCTCACTGGATGTTTTTTGTTTTTCGCACCATTACCATTCTGTGTAAACTGACTGTTGTGCATGAATACTCAGAACCAGCCCATCAAAGCTGTAGCTAACATATACAAGTCTTCAGGAGAGAGGAGTTTGCACTTTGCAGTTTCTCTATAACATGGCATGATGGATTTTTGTCTTATATTTTTCTCTTGAAAGAAAATATGAGAATATGGTGAGGGAACAATTTTTTACAGCTGTTATAATGTAAGTAATAAAAACTGTGTCATTCTTGATTTTAAAAAAAATGTACAGTCAACGTCAGCGTGGGAACAGTAACTCTACTTCACATCTGGCCACATCACACCACCCCGTCGTTGATTATTTGTCTATAACATGACGCCCCCAAATGTTTTATTCCTTACATAGCATAAATTAAGGATATACTATATATTATTATTTCAGATTCACCCCTAGTGAAACTATGGCAGAGCCCATTACCAGGGCACAGGTTCTTCCACAGGACTCAGTTCTTCCACACAAGACTCTTAGTTATCCTGAAGGCTATAAGGTACGTTGAATCAGAGCGCTGTGTGCAGTGCTCCATCTTTGCCAGCACCCACTGTGCTGACGTGCTGCTCTCCAGCTCTGAGTCGTGTCGTTTATTCTGCCTGTCTGTGCCATGACTCTGATCTAATAGACCTGAGAGATGTGCCAGGACCTGTAGGGAAGAGAGCTCACTGACGACATTTCGCCGTTTAACACAGATCATCTGTTCTTTTCCTCTCATCTGTAATTTCCTCTTACTTTTCCACAACCCTTTTTATTTCTCTTGCTTTCATAAAGTAACTGCACAACAGATATGATTCAAGCTTCAGTTGCTGGTAGCGGTCATTAGATACTGACTGGTGCAGCTGTGTTCGTATATTGCATCACTTTGGCACATTGAGTCGGCAGCACTTACATAGCTTTCGTCTTTCTTTATGAGCCTAAAGCTGAGCTCCATGTGGGGACAAATATTATGCTGAAACCTGGGCACATCAGCAGGGTTCCACATCTATGAATAAAAGTGTGGAGACATAATGAATATGTAGTGGAATCTGTTTGAAATTCAAACTCTCTTTCCTTTATGAACAACCATAGTCTGTCCAAGAACCCGTTTCATGCAGGTACATTTATAATTATTTAGGAGTATAAATACACGATCATCCATAACATTAAAACCACCTGCCTAATATTGTTTAGGTCCAGCTTGTGCCACCAAAACAGCTCTGACCCGTCGAAGCATGGACTCCACAAGACCTCTGAAGGTGTGCTGTGGTATCTGGCACCAAGATGTTAGCAGCAGATCCCTTAAGTCCTGTAAGTAGTGAGGTGGGGCCTCCATGGATCAGACTTGTTTGTCCAGCACATCCCACAGATGCTCGATCAGATTGAGATCTGGGGAATTTAGAGACCCAGTCAACACCTTGAACTATTTGTCATGTTCCTCAAACGATTCCTGAGCAATTTTCAAAGTGTGGCAGGGAGCATTATCCTGCTGAAAGAGCCCACTGCCATTAGGGAATACCATTGCCATGAGGGGGTGTACTTGGTCTGCAACAATGTTTAGGTAGGTGGTACCTGTCAAAGTAACATCCACAAGAATGCCAGGACCCAAGGTTTACCAGAAGAATGTTGCCCAGAGCATCACACTGCCTCCGCCAGCTTGCTTACTTCCCATAGTGCATCCTCGTGCCATCTCTTCCCCAGGTAAACGACGCACATGCACTCGGCCGTCCACATGATGTAAAAGAAAACATGATCATCAGACCAGTTGTCTAGCCATCACAATTTGGCCCTTGTCAAAGTCGCTCAGACCCTTACGCTTGCCCATTTTTTCTTCTTCCAACACATCAACTTCAAAAACTGACTGTTCACTTGCTGCCTAATATATCCATTCCCTTGACAGGTGCCATTATAACAGATAATCAATGTTAGTCACTTCACCTGTCAGTTGTTTTTAATGTTATGGCTGATCGATGTAATCTGATTAGAAACATGCGCTTGTAATTAAAGCAGGATAAACTGACACATTTACTAATTATTGACAACTGTTACTATTTTATGGATTATTTACTTAAATCATTGATGGTGACAAATCTTAATCTACTCATCATTTATTCAATAATGGCTTTCACTGTGAGCGAGATGATGTGATTTCTTGTAGTTAACTATTGAAGCACACTCAATAGTAGATGATAAAATGACTTAACTATGAATGAAAGTGCAACATTTTTTCAGGGGAAAAATAATTATAGTCTACAGCATTCTAGAGAATTTAAATATTTTAAACTATAAATATCTAAAAATATCTTAAACTATTTAACTATATGTAACAATTTGGCAATTTTTGTTAACTGCAGTGACTGTAATGAAGTAACATCTGTGAAACACATTGCCTTCTTACTCTGTCCTAAGGGTATGCACTGAACTCCTAGGTAAGCTAGCTAAACGCACTTGGAAAAGAGCAGTACTGATTAGTAACCAAGCTAACAAATGCTAGTGTCACTATGATCTGAGCTGAGTTCCACAAAGGTATTGCTGAGTTCATTGTTAGACGAAAGTTTTTAAGCATCACATAAAACACCATCGTTACAAGTTAAGATGATCTTAATTTTTTTGGGAAACTCGGCTCTGATCGACTTGATCTGTGCCTTAGACTCAAATGGCGGTGGCACCATCAGGATTTAGACTTACAATATCCTAAAGATAGCGGCTGGAGCTATGTTTAGCTCATTTTGGTAATAATATTAACAGTCAGTGAAGGATATTCTGACCAACAGGCTATCAACTGATCATTGACGATTGGAAATTTTTTCCTTTCATCTACCGTCCAGTTTTGGTAAGCCTGTGCTCACTGTTGGGAGACAGGAGAGGAACCTGATGTGGTCTTCTGCTTTTGTAGCCCATCCGCCCCAGGGTTTGACGTGTTGTGCATTCTGAGATACTTTTCTGCTCACCATAGTGGTAAAGAGTGATTATTTGCATTACTGTAACCATCCTGTCAGTTTGAATCAGTCTGGCCATTTTCCTCTCACCTCTCTCATCAACGAGGAATTTCCCACAGAACTACCGCTCACTGGATGTTTTTTGTTTTTTGCACCATTGCTTGCAAACTCCAGAGACTGTTGTGCATGAAAAACTAATTGAAATACTCATTTGCCCATCTGACACCAACATCCATGCCACGGTCAAAGTATCTGAGATTTTTCACCCATTCTGATGTGAACATTAACTGAAGCTGTTGACCTGTATCTGCGTTATTTTATGAATTTGCATGAACGAGCAGGTGTTATTAAAGTGGCTGGTGAGTGTATGTCCTTCCTTTTTTGTATGTTTAATAAAACAGGACATTGTTATTCTTCACGCCTTTTGAAACCTACTAGAGCAGTTAGATCAGAAGCAGTCTGAAGGTAATCAGATCAGAAGATAGTAATTAAATAGTTGAAAAGATTACATTACTAATTATGTACCAGCTCCTATTTCCTCAGTAGTCCATTCAACTTGGTGATGATTAACTTTATAATACAGGAAAGACATAAGATAGTAAGAGAGATAAAGAGAGTGTGAGAGACAGAAAGGAGAGATTACATTTCCAGCCCACTATAGGTCTGGTATCTAGGCACTCAGACACCTCGTCCAAACTTGTGCCTGTCTGAGTGTGACTCGCGTCCTGGACTAATCTCTGCTTCACGCTGGAGAGACAGGCACTGCTGCTAGTGAAGAGCAGCTGGGGAGAAGCCTCAGCTGTCAATAATTTGCAAACTCGGCACTAGTGAGATATCACATTTTTAGACACACTTGCAGAACCTTAAAACAAGCAGAGATGTTGTTTTTTTAATCCCTTATTGCCTCTAACTAATAGGTACATCACTTTCATAGGGCTTGCTTTGCTATTATTTATAGTTAATGATACTGACTGGGGCAGTTTTTTTTATGATTTTGTATGATAACTTATTTATCTTGCACACACCTATGTTTTGTATATAGTAACCTTGGTGTTAATGATGTTCCTGACGCTGCTGGGTTGCCATCTGGATGCTGCAGTGAACAGTGGCATAAACATTAGTGCCGGCTGTGGGAGTCAGCCTCTCTCTGCCTCTCTCTTCAGTACATTCCTTTGCTCCATCTACTTACCCTTTTCCTTCACTGTATCTCTATGACTTGATGCAAAGCAAATGTGTCAGAAAGAGATAGAGATTAGAATTCTTTAAGCGCAGCGGGTTCAGATGCACCTCACTGCTTTAATCTGGAGTGTTTCAGTCACTGTGTGAAAAGATACTAAATTAAAAACCTTGCTCTGTTTCTCTTCTTGTGTAGGTGGAAAGCTCATATTCCCACAACAGCAGCCGGTGAGTAAATTAAGTTCACATTTTCTGCACATTAGAATAAAATCTCAAGTACTAATCCCGTCATCTCAGTTAAAAGTGTTCTGTTTCTTCTCATTTAACTAGCAGACCTAAAAATTGTACAAGAGTGCCACACTGTGGTTGTGGTTGAACAAATATAAATGTCAGTCAGCGGGTGACAAATTAAAGGAAAAATAAACGTCGCTTTTTTTTTTTAATGCTGTAGGGGATATTTATTTATTTTTCTAGCATGCTTTAGACCCACTTGTCCATTTAGAAGGAAGTGTCACTGCAAGTCCACCTGTCTATATCTCAGCATTTCAACATAGATTTCCCTTTGGGAAATGTGTTCAAAATCAGCTTTGAGAAATATCATAAAATTACTGTATTACCGTTTGAAATCATACATAGCAGAAGTGCAATAAATTAATAATTCCATTTAATAGCAGTCATTTGCAGCAAATTAGTCAGAATTTAAAAAGAAAATGATACTTGTCAAAGATTTACATTTAAGCAGAAAAGGGGGCTATACAATCAATCATATTTCAATTGTTAATTTGTTTTGGCTTCCCCAATTAATGATACATAATCGAATGATATTCATGAGCTTATATAGAGGTAACAAATTGGCTTAGATACATTAGAGACATTAGATAGCAGGTTTTATTCACTGTGGTGCATTAAGCCATGAGCTCCCCATTCATGTGTAATCATTTTAACATTCATTCATTCATTCATCAGTAATAAAAACTATTATATGTAAATGATAAATAATCATGATTTATAATAACCAATGATATTGAGCAAAATAATCCTGATTATCATTTTAGCTGTGAACATGCAGGCCTATTTGCTGTACAGATATGTAGACATCATAATTAGACTATTAGATCTGTCTGTAAGAAATTCTGTTCATCTGTTTTGTTTCTCCACTCTACCCTCTAAATCTGAAATCAAGATAATTATGATTAGTAATCATTAAACAAGTGACTGCTCTATTACTCATTCTGTATTCTGCTACTATATAGCTTATCTATAATTAAATCTTAATTTCCTTTGCAGGACCAGTGCCCTTATTGTCTAGACAATAACACACACACCTCTAGTCCAAAAGGTCGCCAAAGGCTCAGACGTGAACGCCGAGTAAAACTCTGGAATCAGCGCTCTCCTGTCACTCACCCCAAAGGCATGGCACCTCAAATCACCAAGAATTATCGCAAGCTCCTTCTAAAGAACTCAGCCCTGCTTCTGCAGCTCAACAGCACTTCTGCTGGCCAGGCTTCCAATCACATCCACAGGTTGACCCAAATACAGCAGTCCCGCCGCAAGCTGATGAGAGACGTGTGTGCCAAATACAGAAGCCTCACAAGGACCGTAAGCCGCAGGCAGGTGTCCCGCATCTATGTAGAGGACACACACAAGCTCCTGTACTGCGAGGTGCCCAAGGCAGGCTGCTCCAACTGGAAGCGTGTGCTGATGGTCCTGCAGGGCCAGGCATCCTCCACAAGGGAGCTCCGACACGAACAGGTACATTATGGGAACAACCTAAAGCAACATTCACCAATTCTAGTTTAGTTTTCATTAATGTAAGGTTATATTAAAGTGTTAAACTGGGATTGGTCTTTATGTCAGTGATTGTAATGTATTTCTTATTTGTACTGTCTTTGCCATTTATTTTCTCCCTGTTCTTTGAACAGGTGCATTATGCAAACCACTTAAAGCGACTGGACTCCTTCGACCACAAACAGATTGCCCATCGCCTGAATACCTACACCAAAGTGCTCTTCCTGAGGGAGCCCTTCGAGAGGCTTGTCTCAGCTTTTCGGGACAAGTTTGAGAGCCCAAACTCGTACTATCACCCAGTGTTTGGGAAGCCCATCATCGCCAAGTACCGTGCTAACGCGTCACGGTCAGCCCTGCTCACTGGAGAGGGTGTGACCTTCAAAGAGTTCATCCAGTACCTGCTCGATGTTCGGCGTCCTGTGGGGATGGATATCCACTGGGAGCGCGTGGTGCAGCTCTGCAGCCCCTGCCTCATAAACTACGACTTCATTGGGAAATTTGAGACAATCGAAGAGGAAGCCAATTTCCTCCTCAGGCATATCGGAGCGCCTGCTAACCTGACTTTCCCCAGCTTTAAAGACAGGAACCCGAATGCAGCCAGGACTTCCTCACGCATTACACAGGAGTATTTTTCTCAGCTGAGTTTAAACCAGAGGCAGAAAACCTATGACTTTTTCTATATGGATTATCTAATGTTCAACTATTCCAAGCCATTCTCAGATTTGTACTGAGGAGTTTGGGAATGTATAGACTGAGAACTTTTCAATTGTTGGTCTATTGTTTGTGTTGTACTTCCTTCTAATTATTAACTATTTTCTTTATTTAATTTCTCTTTTTAATGTAATTCATCAGTCTATTTATTCTGGCTTAGGCAAACTGGTTTGTGCAAGGCTACACTACTCTTTCAGATCTCATAAACATGGACATTATCACTCACTCTCTCACTCACTTTTAGTAACCACTTTATCCTGATCAGGGTCGCAGTGGATCCAGAGCCGATCCCGGAAACACTCGGTACGAGGCAGGAAATACACCCTGGATGGAATGCTAATCCATCACAGGGCATAAACAAGGAGATCATGAAGGAATAAAACATGATGGGGTGTGCTGTTATAGGAAAACAATGTATGACTAGGTAGTGTGATGTTGCTCAGCGCAACAATTTTGTTTAACGGTACATCCCAAAGTGTTTTATTCCTCTTATACCACATTATGTGTAATGTCTGTGAAACAGGATAGTTTCTGTAATCATTTACATTATAACAGCTATGAACAGTTTTCCCCTCACCTAGCCTCTCTTTTTCTCTCTCTTGAAGCTACTCAGAAACGAAAAACCTCAGCTTAATGTATAACTTTAAAAAAATCACTAAGTAAAAAGCTCTCTGTTCTGAAGACTTTCCCATGATGGAAAACTTATTGGAACAGCTCTACCTCAGAGCACTCACACTGACTGAAGTCTTCTTTCATAAATGTTAAATAAACGTCTCCTTACAGAAAGGAGAGACATTTATATAATTTTTGTTGCTTTTAAAAAAGGTTTATTCATTATTAGTAGGCTTCTGCGATACAGTGATATAATCGTCTCCAAATGATATTACACTGCCACAATATCCAGTGACGTTTACTCCAATTATATTATATTACCATATTTTGCCAACCTTTACACATATTGCTGAGAAGCTCTGCATTTTAACATTGGGGAACACTAGTACCAGTTATCACTTAAAAATATGCCAAAAAAGCAGTCTTTTTTCTCCACAATAAAACAGTAGATGTGCCATTGGACATCCATCCATTTTCTGTACCGCTTATCCTACACAGGGAGCCTGGAGCCTATCCCAAGGAACTTGGAGCACAGGGCAGGGGACACCCTGGATAGGGTGCGAACCCATCGCAGGGCACAATCACACCCACACTCACATACTACAGACAATTTAGATATGCCATTCAGACTACATTGCATGTCTTTGGACTGGGGGAGGAAACCGGAGTACAAGGAGGAAACCCCTGAAGCACAGGGAGATCATGCAAGCTCCACACACACAGGGTGGAGGTGGAATTTGAACCCCCAACCCCGGAGGTGCGAGGTAAACATGCTAACCACTAAGCCACCGTGCCCTCTAGCCCTTTGGAAATATGAACCTGAAATGACTTATGCAGACATTTTGAACTCAATATTAACCGACACCGCCTTCTCCCTAACTCACATGCTCTGTACTAGGCTTAAAGGTAAATGGAGATCATTTCATTTAGCGTTCATTAATGGGCAATAAATTCGACTGGGTGGTGTGATGAATAAAATCGATCAATTTATGTTCAGCTTAGCTAAAATTAGACGATTATATCGTTAACATCAGTTAACTATATTTATTAGGGATGGCACTACAAAAATTGTACTTAAAATGGTCAAAAAAAGGACAAACATTTTTAACTAAAAAGATTAAATAGACCTACAACAAAGTGTCAAATCTAACACTTGGTAATGGTTATGATCAAGTACAGAATTTACAAGTAAATTCTGGTTTATGTAAATTCTATTTTTATGTAATAGACAGTCGTAAAAATCATTTCACTGCACATCATACTGTGTATGGTTGTGTGTGTGACCAGTACATTTTTAATTTAATCATGAGAAAGTGATTAAATATGCTTTGTTTTGCTCTCATGCGTGGTCAGAACTCAGACACGTTCAAACACTTTGAGCAGCAGAAGATCAACAGTGAAAAAGTCGGCCATGTGGACATTAAACAACCAATTTGTAAAAGGAATATATCAATAATTATTTATTTATTTGTTTATTTTTACTGTTTACTGCAGAATATCCTCAAAATCCACCATCCAGCTGAGGTTTCACAGCTGTCCCTACTCTCCTTAAACCTGAAATGATGGAAATGCTCATTTTCCTGACTTTTTTTTTTTTTTTTTTGACCGTTTTGGGAGAAATTATGATTTTTTTTTTTTTTACGCACAGGGATAAATCAATATTGCACAGGCCTGACTGTTTATTTAGGCTTAAATTATGTGAGCATCTACAATAAATGTCCCTGTGAATTAGTTGTTACTACTGGAAACGTATTAGAAGCAATGCATTAATATAAACCTGTGATTTGAATTACAGTCAGAGCTTCTGTTGTAGAAAATTAACCAACACCTTCTGACCAATCAGAATTGAGAATTCAACAGCACTGTGGTATATTTAAGAATTAATCTATACAAATTTTAGGATCTAAATGAAATACTAATTATTTATTTATTGTTATTTACCAGGTTTACACTATAGTCCAATACAGTGCAGAACTCATTCATTGTGTCAAAGAACTGCCTTTCCACATTAATCTGATTATTTGTTCTAAAATGGTCACCCATTTAACATTTTATTTGTTGTCTTGAATGTTTCTCACTTTGCACAGTTTTTGTGTCATGATGCCACCAGTAGCTTAAACATACACCGTCACTGGGTCATTGATGTATGATGATGTTTGAAGTCTATGATGTGGATGTCTGATGTGATTTGGTGTTCTGTACAGCCCATAAAACACAGCATAGCATGCCTTTAGCCTTACAGCATACTGCCGGTCAGCACATATCCCCATTTTTACTTGTTGGGAATGTTTGAGTTTAAAGGAAAACATAATAATGTATAAAAAAGAAAAAAAAAAAGTATGTACCTCATAAAGTAATGACAGTGTCTTAATTTTAAAGTCGAATGTATAATATATATGTGCCATTGACTTTTTTACTGTTGATGATAATGTATTCAGATTAGATTATTTAAGGTGTATTACCAAATTTTAAGCAAATAAACTGGTTTTAAGGTGGTGTAATACAACAGATTTTTTTTTTACAGATTGTGTTTGATTCATGGTTCTTATATGGCATGTACAGTAGAACTGCATTGTACATGTTCTGTATTTTATTATTTCTTATTTATGGCCTGTAATCATTTTAACCCCTTAAACTCTCAGAGTAATATGCTTTACGATCAATTGCATAATATGATTCCAGCGTAAAACTGTATATTTTAATAATTTAGAAAGCCTTATTTGTAAAGTTATTGTTGTTTCTCTACATCAGCAGTGATCTGCTTCACTCCCTCCCCCTCTCGTGCTACAGTAAGCCTGTCCCCTCTCCCTTTGCCTGGGGCATTCAGGGCACTTTCACCCCGCACCCCTCTTATTAGCCCTCCCTCTCTCTATCTCTCTCTGAGGGACAGCCTCGGGCTCTGACATCTCAGATTGCGGCACTCAAAGGGCACATCAAATCAGCTGCTATTTGTCATCAAGGTTACAGAACAAAGAAATGTACAACTGTTCTGTTTCTTAGAATAATACAAAACAGATGTGACTCTGTCTGCCTGGTGTTTGTAGTTAAACACCACAAGTAACCCAGTGGGTCATTAATCTAGCTGAAAAATCACACAACAAACCTCAGACTGGTGAATAAGCAGGGTAGGATTCTGATGATGCAACCCAGCTGTACAGGGACCTGGAGAGGAACAGAAACGTGGACAGACAGGACATTATTGAAGAATAATGGTAGTTAAGAATCTACCTGTGTACATTCTATTTAATAGAACATATACACTGACCAACCACTTTATTAGGAACACCTGTACAACTACTCAATCATGCAATTATCCAATCAGCCAAACATGTGGCAGCAAGTCATGCAGATACAGGTCAACAGCTTCAGTTAGCCTAACGTTCACATCAAACATCAGAAGGGGGGTGGGGGGAGTTTTCAGAAACTCCTGATCTCCTGGAGATTTCACACACAAGAGACTCTACAGTTTACACAAAATGGTGCGAAAAACAAAAACCATCGAGTACGAGGCAGTTCTGTGGGAAACTCCTTGTTGTTGAGAGAGGTCAGAGGTGGGTGACCAGACTGATTTAAGATGACAGGAAGGCTACAATAACGCAAATTTGACTCTTTACAACCATGGTGAGCAGAAAAGCAACACTTGAAGAAGACCTTCAAGTGTAGACCTTCAAGGACTACAAGAGCAGAAGAACAGATCAGGTTCCACTCCTGTAAACCAAGAACAGGAATCTGAGGCTACAATGATCAATTTCTGAGAGCATTAAATTTAGCATTAATAATGTGTTAATGTTTAAGTTTTATTTACAATCATCAGTATCTACAATTATGAGGTGATTAAGCAAATACTTTGTTTGTAAATACTAAGGTCAGATAAATTAATGAGCATATTAACATCAAAGCTCTAATTAGAAATCACTGTAAAGTGGAAATAGAATTTTTGACACGTGATATTATTAAATATTAGATTTCACTATTTTCTCAATTCACGCACGTGTGTACTTCCGGGATCACTCTGGCCAGGCAGTGGTACTTCCGGAACAGGTGCAGCTTCACGTGAGCTGGCGATATAAATGATATCTAGATGTGTAATACTGATAATATCCAGCAGATGGCCCCTCTGTGGCGTGAAGGTGTCGGAAGGCGCTTTAAAAATGTGATCATTAATATGATACTAAACAGACGATATTTACTTTATTAATGGGATAAATTTCGTTCCTGAAATCGTACTTTAAATCAAAACGCAATCATTTACATATATGTTAATAAAATAATTACATAAGGATTCATATTACTTATGCTACATGTTTGGAGTTAACCAATATTTACACCATATTTTAAATGCATGTCTACTTGTTTAAGCTACACGCTTTATTTAAATAAATAAATAAATAAATAAATAAATAAATAAAAATAAAAATGTGATAATGCGTATGTGGAGCATGCAACCTGGTTTTCATACAGGTTTATGAAGATCTCTTAAAACAGTTATGCTGTTCCAAATTCTCAGCAAAAGAGATGCTGGGTTTAAAAAAAAAAAAAAAAAAAAAAAAAAAAAAAAAATTCTTCAGGCAATTTCCATGAACTTGAATGGAAGCTGCAACATGGGGCGATAGATAGTGTTATATCCACACAGAGGCTATGTTACTGGGATGCACATCATTTGGATAACCCGTTTATTCCCATCTCTTTCTCACATCCCCCGTAAATGAAGGAAATTAAGTGCGGGCGCTCGAGGCGACATCCTAAGCTATTTAAATCTTTAAATTTACATCTTCCTCCTGCCTCAAGTAATTGAACTAACTCCGGGCTTGCTGCTTTAATTGAGCAAAAATATCTTGTCTTCCTGCTGCTTTGCTCTGACGAGGGAAACTAATTTCAGCCAACGGCGAGGGGGAAAAAAAAAAGGAATCAGTTGGCAATATCGTTTAGTCCAAATAATTTGAAACATAGCCTAATTTTGAATGCAAATGCAAAGTGTTGCATTTGCTGTATGTGGAGTGGAAAATGGACTACGGTATAAGTTTTCATTTTTAAGTTTGAAGTTTGAAAACATGCAGAGGTTAAACTGGGCGCTCTGACACCTTTGGTCCAAGTGAGCTCCAAATGGAAATGTAAATCATTTAGGCTAATCTTTCCTGCAAAATTATCCCATGCATTAATCGCACTGATAGACATTTCACTACACAGTGCTACATAAATCAATCAATCAATCAATCAATCAATCAGCAGTATCACGTGACCTAGACAAGCGACGTTGTACAAGATATTTTTCTGTAAAGTTATCCAAAAGTGCATAGCTATGATAGCACAGACAGCATAGACCTGTAATGATGATGTCATAAGTACACATTCCCTTGTATGGAAATGCTTTCATTTCAAAGTTGCATTTAAAAAAATTTAAATAAATAAATCAATAAATAAATTTTTTTTTTTTTTCCCCCCCCCCAGTTAAGGCAACTGTGAACTGCTGGGGTGGCAGCTACGGTGGTGCAGTGGGTATTGTTATCTTACAGCTGCAGGGTTTCTGGTTTGATCCTGAGCTTGGGTTACTGTCTGTGTGAAGGTTTGCATGTTCTCCCCGTGTTTCCGGTTCTCCGGTTTCCGCCCACTAGGTTGATCAGCTACATTAAACTGCCCTTAATGTGAATGAGTGTGTGCATGGTGCCCATGTGAATACATCGAGAGCCTGTACTGAGAACAGTGGGCGCGAGGTGGGAACACACACCCAGGATGCACCCTGGATCCCTGCCTCGCGCCCAGTGTTCCCAGGATAGGCTCAGGATCCACCGCGACCGTGACCACATATCAGCCTTTATCTATTTTATCTGGCCAAACATTTCAGATATTGTAATCTGCTGACTTTGTGCTTCATTCTTCAACGCATAAACAGGCTGCGGTGCGGTCACTGGTAGGCGCCACTTAACCACTCTGGAGGAAATCGTTAACACGAGGGTTAAACAGTTGAGTTCAAAGTGCGCGCGCGCGCGAGTTCAAAGCACACTTTCGCCTTCTGTGTAGTTTGAAATCTGCTTGTTTTCCACTGTGGGCTGAACCTGCTTTTCGGGCTGGACCCGTCTGTCTCCCTCGGGATAAACCTCTCTCTCTCTCTCTCTCTCTCTCTCTCTCTCTCCGAACACATGCCATTAAAGTCGGTCGCGTCCATCCAGCCGCGCGCTGTAATTGAAATGGCGCGCGTGGCCGGAAGCGCTTTGTGCTCTGTCGTGCGGCGCGCGCCGATCCGCGTCACTCCGGTCTGAACGGACACAACAGGAGAGATAGAGACAAAACCCAGGAGAGATGCACAGATATGGGCTAGGCTGTAATTTGTAGACAAGAAAATGAATTGTAGCTTTATTTTGAATAGGTCCATCATCCTCAGCAGCCTTCCTCATGGTGCCATTACCATCATCATCCGACAACTATCATGACTAATCAACTCTAAATAATCATCTCAGGTGACTCTAGGTAACCATCTAAACCGTCATCCTTCTGTCTGTCTGTCTGTCTGTCTCTCTCTCTCTCTCTCACACACACACACACACACACAGGATTTTGCGCCAATATTGCGCGCGCGCGCGCGCACACACACACACACACACACACGGTTTGTTGGGACAGAAATGAAAATAAATTGAAATAAATCTGAGCATAAAGAATGAAAGAGCGCGTGCACATGTGCGCAGCAGGATGAGATGTTAATGTGGTGAGGCGGGCAGAGCGGAGCTGATTGGAGCCCTAATGCTTTTCCCCCCGGGGCCGTTTTCAGAGCCCCGAGCCAGAATTCCTGTTCAGCTCTCCTCCACTGTTATTCGGGAAGGATCTCTGGCTTCAGTGCACTCTCTTCCTGTCTCACACTCCAACCGAAAACGGAACTGTAAAGCCAAAAAAAAGAGAGAGAGAGAAAAAAAAACCGAGGCCAAGACACGATCGATCTCATGTTTTAAAGAGAGCGACGCCGTTTGAGCCATGACTTCCAAGGTAAGCATGCGCTTCGCTCCCCATGGAGCTGCTTTTTGTGGAAACTCTGTATCTCCTCTCTGTGTTAACAGACTTTTAAAGCCACAGCGACCTCACATACACCCCGCTGATGTGCGCGCGAAGCTGCGGGTTTTTTTTTTCTTTTTTCTTTTTGCGGATTTAAACGTCTTGCGGGATTCGGCGCGTCAATTTTGTACGAAGAACCGAATCGGTTGAAATCCGGGAGCGCAGAAGTAGTGGAAATTTTCGGAAAGTTATTTCTAAAGGACTAGAGATCTCGCAAACACACACACACACACACACACACACACAGAGAGAGAGAGAGAGAGAGAGAGTTCCTGATCAGATTGCATCGGACATCCTAAAATGTTTGAAACGGTAATCTTTATTATTATTATTATTATTATTATTATTATTATTATTATTATTATTATTATTATTATTATGTTTAGAAACGCATAAAATCATATTTTTTAATTTGTCATCACCGTGTCGTGTTCAGGAGCGACTCATTATTGAGTCTCATCCCAAACGACTCAATACTGGACATATAGTGCACTACACAGGGTGCATGTGCCATTATTCCATAGTTTAAATAGTGCACTGATATACTACGTAGTGATGTATTTGGGATTTGTCCGATGGGATTACAGGAAGCGCGCGACAGGGTTAGTTTCCAAATTTTAACCCGAGAAAAGGTGAAATATAAAGACTAATGTGTCAAAAGGTATGTTCCCTAATCCGCATTTGTGGTCCGTTTGACCACTGAGTTCTGTAATATGGTTTTGAAAGTATTTCAGACTTTAATAGTATAGTACAGGATACTGAACCATTCATTCCTTCACCTTTTGGTTTGCTGTCTAGCAGAACTGGAGTTCAGCTCAATATCTGGTAGCATATAATTTTTTTTTTTTTTTAATTATAAACAACAGCCATATTTTTATCACTGTTTTAACCACATTGTAAGGGGAGAAAAGGTGAAGATCTTTGAAAGGTTCTTTTGAGTTAAATGTCTCAAGAAACCTTTTTGCAGCATCAGTAGTTCCTTCATTGTTTAGAGTGTGAATGTGTTATATCATTCGAATACAGTGTTGACCAATACTACGGATTTCACTCTACCTCTCAGATTAATCCGCTTTACCTCTGGCCCAACGTTTGTGTTGACATCTTTGAGGTGAGCTGTCCAGATCTTCCAAATCTGAATCTTTGTGTTTGTGCTTGTTATTTAAGTTCAAATCCCAGATGAAAATGAATGAACACGGTTCTCCTAAAGCACTGTGCCCCGAGCAAAGCAGCCTTTAACCATCTGCTTACCATTTTTCATGCGGCTCGTACAACAGTGTTTTTAACTCCACAATGGCAGTTTAGATGTCTGAAAGGGTGCAACTGTAAATGACAAAAAAAAAAAAAAAATAAGGCAGAAAACCAAATCAGCCATGTTGAATGAACATCTACTGTACTGAATTCACACTGTGTTTTAATGAAGACCTACAGTGTTCACTCTAATACTGATTTGCTTCCAGCTGAGCAGCTATCATTATTTGTAGGACGGCACTGATCGCACGTTTTCCATTTTGAATACAATACCCATATCCGAGTTGTGAGCATGGGGCTGATATCTCATACCGATCCAATTTTTGGTGCATCCTGAATTACTTTCTCTCTGATTTAATCCTGATTTATCCATCTAGGTGTTAACTTTTTCTTTTCAAACTTTCTGACTTTAACAATTATTTAAACTCTATTAAATCCTGACCAACACCACAGTGAGTAATGTCCTTCCGGTGAGTAAGAGCTTCCGAGCCAATAAGAAAGTGTGTCTTAATTTAACATGTTTTGATTCTCAATCTCTGAATATAATATGAGTTTTCTTTAATACCTGCTTTTCCACATCACCTGAAGATGCTGATTTATTAGGCTCCAAACCAAACTGCTGGATGCCATCAAACCTTTCACGTCTCACACTCACTCTCTCCCACTACCTTTAATTAGGAGTTTACACTTTCTCAGTGTTCCCTGAAGGTAGACACCTACAGTACGATCTATCCCTCTCTGTCTCTCTCCCTCCCTCGTGCTCGTTAATAAGCCTCATCCTTTCCTCCCCTCCGGTTCTGGGGGGGGGGAACGCAATGCAAATTCTCTTAATTAGAGGTGTGCTACTAATTCTTGAGCGAAACGTGGAACGAGGTGGATGTAAGAGTGATCTCATAGGTGTTGACAGGCCCGGAGCATGCATTTACGCTCAGGGACTCAGCAGGGAGAAGACTGACTCGGAGCAGCAGTGCTGCAGGTGTGTGTGTGTATGTGGTGTGCTGTGTGCTCTACTGAGAGTGTGTTGTGTGTGCTGATCTGCAGGAGGGAAGAAGCATGTCTCGCCTCTCTTTGACCCGCTCTCCAGTGTCTCCTCTGGCTGCGCAGGGCATCCCTCTTCCTGCTCAGCTGACTAAAGCCAACGCCCCCGTCCACATCGATGTAGGAGGACACATGTACACCAGCAGCTTGGCTACACTCACAAAGTACCCAGACTCAAGGTATGACTTTGTATTCTGTGCTGGAAGTGAGTGCAAACTTAGAGAGAATGTGATGCTCCAGCTGTCATGGATTGCGTACTCCGATACATTTCAAATGCTCTTTAAGTGTTCAAATAAATTTGAATAATTTTCTGGTTCTTAAAGGAATACTGGGTGTGAATAATGTGTGTGTGTGTGTGTGTGTGTGTGTGTGTGTGTGTGTGTGTGTGTGTGTGTGTGTGACTAACATGAATTTCAACACATTTTCCTGTGGTGGTGCAGCAGGTAGCATTTCCACCTCACAGCTCCAGGATCCCCAGTTTGATCCTGTACTTCAGCTTGTCCAAATGGGTTTCCTCATGGGTCCCAGGTTTCCTCCCACCCCCCAAAAACAAGCTAGTAGGTGGAGTGCTAATGGAATTTGGCCCAAAATGTAAATGTGTGTTTGTGCTGCGTGCCCTGCAATGGACTGGTGACACATTCAGGGTGTATTCCTGCGTCATGCACAGTGTTCCTGGGATAGGGTCCGGATCCTGCGTGACCCAGACCGGGATAAAGTGCTTACTGAAGATGAATAAATGAATGAATGTATGAATGAATGAATGAATGAATAAATGAACATTTAAAAATATCCAACTATACAAATGACATTCATCTCTGTCTATCGTCAGTTTCATATAAGGTGTTAGGATGAATCAGGCATGAGACAAAGCTTTACAAAAGCTGATGGAATTTTATTAAAAGAGTAAAAAGTAGTTTCAGTCATGCTTTTTTTAAAAATGTTGCAGTATCCATCAGATCCACTTGGCTATCCCTATGTCTGATTGGATGAGTTATACATAGATAGATATAATTTGCAAAACATTTGAGTAAGAATTCATGGAAAAACATTCTACAAAAATACTTTATTACAATATAAGTGAGTTTTAAGAAAATAGGTTTACTATTTTTTATTACATTACATGGAAACGTGTTGAAATTCTTGTATATAGTAATCACATATAGACCACAGATGTGCTAGAGAGAGATTGGGTTGTAAATCGCTTGTGTTCCTTTAATGACCACAGAGCTGACATTAAGCACAATTAATGTTTATTTAATGACAAATAAGCCAAATTTAAGAGCTCTTCCAACCGGACTTTATATGCGCAGTTGCAAGACTATTTTTGACGTTTGAAGTTTGGAGTAGATTTGAACAGGTGGGTCTTATTTTTGTCAAGCGTCAAAAGACCTCATGGTCCACTGCAGTGTTGCTGTAAACATGAGCAGCAGGGCTGTGCAGGAGGATCAGAAATGCTTCTCTAAAATTCCACCCCCTCATTCACATCCTGAGTATATTTGTCTCAGTATTTCTGCCCTCCCTCCGACTAACAGAGCTATTAGCAGAAATGCTGAACACGCTGAGACAAAAATCACTATTCCGTAAAAAAAAAAAATAATAATAATAAGCTGATGTGTGTTTAATGATCTCAAAGCTATGTCATTTGTACACAAATAAAAAGTGGAGGGAACTGTACTGAACATAATCCTGCGTGAGAGGAAAGCTGATGCCACGTCACGTCTCGCTGGTCGCGAGGAAACAGATGCCGCAGTGAAACTGTACCAGATTTGGATATCATCTATAGATCATTTTGATCTGCTTATTTGAATTGCGAATAAAAAAGAAGTCTGTGTTAATCAGACAAATGAAAACGAGCAGTGTTCCCACTTGTGGTGCTGTGAAATTCCTACCTGCTGAATCTCAACCTCAATCCTCAGAGGTCCTGCTGATAATTCACTCCCCCATGAGAGGCGGGTGGAAAAGAGCACCACCTGTTAGAAAAAGGAGAGTACGAGGAGAGCGAGAGGAGAGCACACCCTCACATCTGCTCAGCTTAACACATGCCATGGCCTTCTCTGATTTAATAATGTAGATAGAGAGACAGGGAGGAGGAGGAGAGCAGCGTAGTGGAAGCAGGGGGAAAGCAGGCAGCATTTTAATTGCTTTTTAGAAGGGAGAAAAAGAAAGAAAAAGAAACGGAGATGAAAAACTAAGATTGCCTGAAGCTATATGGTGAAATTCTAACTGGGGGAACTGCAAGACCATATGAGAAAAGAAGCACCGCAGGCACAAAAGGGGGAATTGGTTTTCTTATTAAGTGTTTTGCATCAGTTTCCAGAATGGGAGGGAGAGAGAGAGAGAGAGAGAGAGAGAGAGAGAGAGAGAGAGAGAGAACATGAAATGAAATGGGAACATCTTTGCAATGACAAGATTTAAGTTGATTTAACACAAGAGCAGAAACAGCATAAGACATGAAACCAAATGTTCGACCTCATTCTTCAAACCTGGTTAAACAATAAAACTCCATTATTCTCACTGCATTTAAAATGGTCATATTGCTCCAGTTGTGTTAAAGGTTGGTGATTATTAGTCAGCCTCAGCATCAGGGTTGAATTCATGATCTGTTTATTGTTCTGTCTTCCTCAGAATCAGTCGGCTGTTTAACGGCACCGAGCCGATCGTGTTGGACAGTCTGAAACAGCACTACTTTATTGACCGGGACGGGGAGATTTTCCGTTACATTCTCAGCTACCTCCGCACCAGCAAACTGCTTCTTCCTGAAGATTTCAAGGTAAATTTGCTCCCCAAGAATTAGAACATAATGCACATTCATTTCACAGTTTAGAGGATATCTATCTATCTATCTATCTATCTATCTATCTATCTATCTATCTATCTATCTATCTGTCTGTCTGTCTGTCTACAGATAATTTTTATTGATTTTCAAATTAAGAAAATACAAGACCGATATATTCAGTGTAAATATTAAAATATTAAAGTCAGTCAACCCCTCCAAAATAAAATAAAATAAAATACACAAAAAATAACAAAATAATTTAATGTAAATAAATATAAATATGTAAATAAATAAATAATTTAAAAATAATAAAGATAATAAACTTAAATAAAATGATAAAATTAAATAAAATAAATGTAAAAACAAACAAACAAACAAACAAAAAAGGAACATATAGACCTATACAGCTCATATATTACAATACAAAAACTTTATCATCTATTTGGCATTCTTATAACGAAAATCTCTCAAATCTTAGGTTCTACCTAAAAAAAAAAAAAAATGGAGCTAAATTTATTTTATTTTAAAGAATTGCATTTGTCAAGATGTTAAGTGTGCTAAGGATACAACTGATTAAAGTACCTCTGCATTCAAAAATGAGATTTCTACATGATTATACAGATGGTGTTCCACAAAAGTCGCATTTAAAACAGACTTCATACTGCAATGTAATGTTGTGGTATTCTGAAACTATGTGTTAGTCACATTAGCTGTGTGCTAATTTAGCTAGATATCTTAGCTAATATTAGTGATAAGAATTTTATGGTATAGGTAAAACTACTGAAAACTAGCTTACTAGCACTGAGGTAGCTGGCTATCCAACTAAGCTAATGTTAGTGATTTAACAAATAGTTTTGTTTGAACAGATATTTGAACAGATGTAGCTACTGGTAAATATAATTCTGAGAAATGACAAACCAGAATCAGACACTGAAACCTCACTCATGTCTATATTCAACAAACTAGCTTACTAACTTAGCTAATGTTAGTTAGCTAGTTGTTGTGCTACAGTATATTTAGACAAGTGTGACTACAGCTAAATAAATTACTGAGGATATGATTAACCAGGATGCAGATGCCTAAATCTCACAAGTGTCTACCAGGGAGAAATACAGGCTAATGTACTAACTGCTTGTTAGCCGCTAGCTATTTGAATTGAAAGGATGTGGCATTTCCAATGTGCATATTCATGAATATTCATCCTTATGTGATTGTGCCATTTGTAATAAGGGTGAAAGTGTAGAGATGTTCCTGGGCTTTTGAAAAATATTAATCTACATAAATGATTTTGGATGGGTTACAGTTACCTGGCCAGGGAAGCTTTAGGTCCAGCATAGCATCTAACATGACTCAGGCTGGAAAGAATTGTGTACATTTTGTCTTTCCTCAAGTTGCAGCTCAACCAATTAAACATATCCTCATCATTAAGACCAGTCTGGACAGTCTCCTCCACAACCCCCAGCTCCTTCTGGATTTCTCCGGGATGCTGTTGAATAGTGAAATGATGCATAGACAGCAGCTAAAGCTCAAATCATTACATCTCATTACAGTCAAGCTTCACAGTCAGCCATCACACTCTTCACCCTTTGCAAGCTGGGAAATATGCAAATAGCGGCGACTGACTGAATTGATCATCATTTGCAGCCCCATCGAAATGCCGCAGGGCTTTAATTGTGCCAGGCACGTGACTCTGACACATTGGGTTCACAAGATCAATCTGTTTGCCGTCACAGCATATCCAAACGGCACTGACTCGCTCATCAGCTCATTCACTCTTTGAAAATGTTTGCAAATTTACAACAGCGAAAGCTGTAATTCATTGCGAGTCTGAAGAACTTGTTACTTCAGATATATACTTAGTCGCTTGTCCCTTGAGGGGAGTTTTGTAAAGTGTCAAACACAATTCTGACTCTTTCTGCTAATGGAAATGCAATTCACTGCGCTTTTATCAATTTCTTTGTCTAGTACCGGCTTCAAAGCGCTGAAGCTATCACGAGGAGCTATTGAGTAGGCTTCCTTTATAGTTCTCTGTATTTACTGGATTAGGTTTTCAGAATGTTGCCTTGTAGAAGTCTCGACACATCTAACCCTCACTACAGACCGAGGATGAATAGCACCTTAAGACTTATATTTCCCTTTGAATTACTCCGAGCCTCAAGGCCTGATGTCTTAGCATGCATGCTGACGGGGAGAGAGAGAGAGAGAGAGAGAGAGAGAGAGAGAGAAAGAAATAGGCAGACGGGGTGGGGCGAGGAGCAAGCAAAAGCAGCTTCTTTTTGTGTGCATACTGAAGGTATGGAGTCTTAGACGCTGGCTCCTATTGTTCACTGTGGCATAGCCTGCAGGAAAATGAGTAGTTCATACAGGGTGGAGATGAAAATCTAACTTTTTGGAGATGCAGGGAGGAAAGAGATTGGTGTTACACAAGCACCTCTACTGGAAACAGATCACAGTGCTTAATGGCAAAGGGACAGAGAGAGAGAGAGAGAGAGAGAGAGAGAGATTCTGACTGTTACCTACTTTCAATGTGTCGCCTGCCTCAGTATTAGTGTGAGTGTTCAGGGTTGCCAGGTCTTCCACAGTCAAATGGACATAATTAAACTAACCACTCCAGTGGTCAAAAAATATCATTCCAAATGTTAGAAACTCCAAAAATCATGCCAAATATATTATATTATTTACAAAATAAAACTGTATGATACATTTTAATGAAGTAGTACCCCTGGGGTTGGCGGTTCGAATCTCATCTCCACCCTGCATGCATGGTGTTTGCATGTTCTTCCCCCGTTGCTTCAGGGTTTTCTCCAGATACTCCAGTTTCCTCCCCAGTCCAACTGGCATTTCCAAATTGTCCGTAGAGTGTGAATGGGTGTGTGATTGTGCCCTGCAATGGGCTGGCACCTCCCCGACATTGTTCCCGAGCTCCCTGAGACGGGCTCCAGGCTCCCGCACAACCCTGTGTAGGATAAGCAGTACAGAAATTGCATGTATGTATGTATGTATGTATGTGGTGGTGTTGGTCAGATTTTGAAATACATACACTCTGCTCTTTTGCATGTATCTCGACCACAAGTAATGTTCTAGCATTTTACAATCCATTTACCCCCAAAAGTGAAAAAGAAAAAAATTTCATTTAAAGATTTCTTTCTGGCTGTGGCACAGGAGCATTGCAGACATTCTCACAGCTGGTATCTGATTATAAACTGAATTTATTAGGCTTATGTCTATTTCGCTATCTAACAAATCCTGACATTCGCTGTGTCAGGAAATCACACATAGCTAGCATGAGTTTTAGACATCATGCAGACTGACTGTTTTTAGCACATCACTAAACTGGCTCCTTACCCAACATTATCTTTGCAGATCTCTGTAAGATGAATAGGTATACAAATTCTATGTTGTTTTGATGAAATATTTTTTTTTTAAATGCTTTCGTAAAGCAGAGGTGTTGGTATATGTCAATATATGGCTTTTTTGGGCTGAATTCAGTCTTCCAGTGGGTATTCCCAGACCATTACACTCATATTATCATAAATAAATAACACCTATGAGAATGAGTAAACCAGTTCACCAGCACACAAAAAGCACATCCGTACTGTAAAAAACCTATAGATATACATACAGATTTCTCATCATTATAATACCTTACAGGGTTCATGGTGGCTTAGTGGTTAGCACGTTTGCCTCGCACCTCCAGGGTTGGGGGCTCAAATCCCACTTCCTCCCTGTGTGTGTGTGTGGATGTGCAGTTTGAATATGCATGGTTTGCATGTTCTCTCAGTGCATCGGGAGTTTCCTCTGGGTACTCCAGTTTCCTCCCCCAGTCCAAAGACATGCTGTTTGGCATTTCCAAATTGTCCGTAGTGTGTGAATAGGTTTGTGTGTGTGTGTGTAATTGTGCCCTGAGATGGGCAGGCTCCCCGCAACCTGTGTAGGATAAGTGGTACAGAAAATGGATGGATGGATAATACCTTACACTGCTACTATTACTAATACCTGTTTTTTCAATATACTTTAAATATAAAAACAACCACATACATAGGAATTTGTCTGTGCATACTCTTTGCATTGAAAATAAACTATAAATAAACTCTGCCTATTTGGCTCGCAAAACACTGCTATAATTACTCAAGTCAAAGGATCTGGCAACCTCAGTGACCATGTCAGTCATCTAGATGTTTAGAGTTGTAATAGCTCTAGTAATAGTAGTTTACCTGAGCAGAAAAAGGTCTTAATAAGGATACTTGCTTTCAGTCCTGTTGACTTTCTACAACCAGACATCTGCTTGTATCATTTTTTAAAAATTTCTCTCACATTCGTAAGAGATTTATCTGTCTATTGTTAAGCGAGTGAGTTTTTGTCTCTGTTGTTTTAGTGCTAGAAGTGAGTGGCAATGCCATCTGGTCTGGTGGAAAATGGTAGGGGTAAGAGGGCTGGGGTGAAGTGGCTTCAGGGCACTAAGACCCTCAGGGCAATACAGCCAATCTGTGCTTCCAAACCAGAGAGCATGTGCGTGTGTACCACAGTATGAGCAATTTTACAGACCTACACGGTTCTGTGGGTTAGTATATGGCTGAGTAGTGATTTTAAAACCATTGATTTCACTAGCTACCATTTTGATTCTCCGGTGATGAACGTGTGACTTTCTAGCCAGTAGATTCTGTCACGCAGCACTGACTGGGACCAGGATCCTTCCCATGTTTATTCTCATGGTCATATTTAACATAAGCCTACACAGAGACTGTATATACTTGTGTGAGTTATTTGTGCAATATTGTGCAAGAATAAAATAGCAATATAGCATAACAATAGGAAATATTATGGTTCAGATATTAATAACAGTGGTGATAAAAAAAAAATTAAAAAAAAACAACTTGCAGTAATAGTAGTCTTGGTCATGTTTACACACAGAGCTACTTCATTAATAATAGCTCTGTTCAGATTGAACATCATGGTAATGTAACTAAACTAAATAATGTAATTTATTAATTTATTACATGGTACTGTAACTAAACTAAACTAAATGTAAGTAAAGTAATAATTAAGCCTGGTAAAGGACACAGCCATGTGCTGTTTTACTGTTGTGTGAAGCATGTGTCACATAACACTGACGTTATAACGTGTTAATTCAGGCTGGTAGTTCAGGTAAAATCCACAGATATTTATCCCATCCAAATAGCAAATTCCAAATTTTGTCAACAAACCATCTCTGGTAAAAACAAATCTAAGCAAATTATCGTAATGCTTGACCTTAATGACGATATGCTAACATTTTTTAAACTATTTACCGTTTTCCTTTAGAACAACATGCGGTTTGACTCCAAGTGGGCATTATAATGAGATCTTCCAAGTGGAATTTTAGTCCTTGGCTAATCTATAATCTATGTTGTTATATTAGCACGTGACAAGTTAGCTACCCTTATCTAATTAGCCAGCATGGTTTACTAGTTGATATTTAGGCTAACCTAAAATGAACAACTAATCGGAAGAGATCAGAAACATGATTTAAGAGAACTCTTTGCTAGAGCAGCGCATCCATGCTCCATGTATTTGCTATTACAAGCACCTTCCTGATGTTAGCATACATTCCTTCATCCATACACACGACTGTACATTGTCTGTATCCACCCTGAACTCTGCTTCCTGCTCTGTGGGTTGTGTAGGAGTTCCAGCTGCTGTATGAGGAGGCGCGTTATTACCAGCTGAGCCCCATGGTGAAGGAGCTGGAGCGCTGGAAGCAGGAGCGAGAGCAGCGTCGGGGAGCTCAGCCCTGTGAATGCCTGGTGGTGCGCGTGACCCCTGACCTCGGCGAGAGGATCGCCCTGAGTGGAGACAAAGCTCTCATCGAGGAGATCTTCCCCGAGACGGGCGACGTCATGTGCAACTCGGTCAACGCCGGCTGGAACCAGGACCCCACTCACGTTATTCGTTTTCCGCTGAACGGATACTGCAGACTCAATTCTGTACAGGTAGAGCCACATGTTTCATACTCAGCCTTCCTTACATGAATAAATGTTCTGTATGAGTCACTGCAGTTTAATCCTGAAGAGTTTAGTTATTTCCCTGATATAGCAAAACTGATCTTTAGAGGTTTAGAGTAAGCAGAAGAGTTCAGTAAGGTGTGGTAAAGCCAGGGATGGTTTCCCCTATCAGAAATACATATTTATAAACTACTTTCTTTTTGCAGTTTAGGTTTGATGATCATAGGAAACATCAGTATGTGATTTGCATCACAACGCAGTCACAATGTGTTGTGTGTTTTGTACTTTTGTGTGGTGACCAATGCTTATCGGAATCTACAAATCTTTTGCTGATCATGTAAATAGTTCAAAAGGCTTCCAAACATCTGACTGATTCATTTGGGAGGAAACAGAGATGTAGTAATGTGTGACTGACTCCAGACACGGAGAATTCTAGGAGTTTCTAGGGAATGTAGGGGCCCAAGGCAGGAAAATGCAAGGGGTGTATATCCCTGTGTCTATTAATCTATCTCTAATCAGGGATTATACAAGTGGCAATACCAAGGTGTCAGTTATATGTAGGCTTATACAGTAGATTTATATGCTTCAATATCATGACCAACTATAGGATAACTGTATGAAAGTGTTAGCGTTGTATTCTGCATGCTAGATGTAGTGCTACAGTAGATCAAACTTCCCAATTGGAGAAACCATCCTTATATCACGTAGGCTACAACAGAACACCATTGGTAAAATGTTGGCTTTTATACTCTGTTTATATTTTAAGACCAAGCTATCAAGACAATCTGAACAAAAACGACAAATTCTACCCATAAAGCTAGCTAAATATTTAACATTACTTGGTCCAAACTAAGCACCAACTCTAGCTAGCTGCTTGCTTGACAAAGTGATGTAAAATACATTACTTTATGACTTCTACTGTAGACATCATCCATAATTATTTCATTATTAGATTCTTTCCACCACTTACCATAGTTCTGCTTTCTCTTTTTTTTTGGTTTCCAGATATAAGTTCTCTTCATTTTGAAAAGCGTGACGATTAACTAGCGACATGGCACCTCTTTAAACATCCCCATCTGAGGTTTTGGGGAGTTCTGCAATTTGAGATTTGAATACTTTCATGGACTTAAAACTCAGGGACCCCAAGCAGTTGCCTATCTTGCCTGTCCTGTGGCTATATCTCTGACTGACTCAGTTCTAGCCATCATGTTGCAAAACAGCTAGCTAAATATAACAATATAACAAGTTAACTAGCACTAGCTAGTAGCTAGCATTAGCTATTATCCACCAGATCGCTAGCAATACTTTTAGCAAATCATCCAAAAGGTGTTTATGTACTAAGGATATTTCATTTTGATACATTTTTGGTTGTAGTATTTTATATAAATATCTTTTGATTTGCTAGGTTACACACTCAGCCCTTACTGTTTATGCCCCTGCTTCATGCAGTTCAGATCAGTGCTTTGTATAGATGATGCGTATTGACGATCAGGAAGGAGACAATGTGTTCACTGAAAAGTTTTAAATGCTGGAAAGAATGTTAGAAAGCAGGACTGGGGCACAAGTGTCACACAGGAAGAAGTGGAGAGAACCGGTGTGAGGAGGAGAGGATGAAGCTGGCAGGTGTTGAGAAAAGGTGTAGATACACAGCTGCAAAGGTGCAGATCTGCCCCATGAGATGTTATTACATCCCCCATAGGGACCGGTGATACCACTGATTTTATTTTCGACCCGATCCAAAGTAAAACATTAGTAACCTGATATTGATTCAGACACTTTGAAAAGGGGGAAATTTCTACAGTCAGAATTTTTAAATACGGATATTAAGAATTAATTATATGTGAAAGAAATAAGGACTGTTTGAGTCATGAATACATTATATCACTTACAATAGGAGTTCACTCTGTCGTTCTTTTGAAGCAGTAATTCCATCTTCTGGATAATTATGATGTCGTTCTTACATTATTTTTCAATTCAATTAGATTTTTATTCGTATATCCCTTAAAATAAAAGACACTGCAATACAGGGGGGCACGGTGGCTTAGTGGTTATCATGTTTGCCTCGCACCTCCAGGGTTGGGGATTTGAATCCTGCCTCCGCCCTGTGTGCGGAGTTTGCATGTTCACCCCGTGCTATGGGTGTTTCCTCCAGCTACCCCGGTTTCCTTCCCCAGTCCAAAGACATGCATTGTAGGCTGATTGGCATTTCCAAATTATCTGTAGTGTGTAAATGTGTGTGATACTGCCATGTGAGTGGTAGGTGTCCCCTGCCAAGTTCCCTGGGACAGGCTCCAGGCTCCAGGCTCCCTGTGACCCTGGATAAGCAGTAGGGATGAATGGATGGACGTTGCAATAGACAAAGCAGGATTATAAAAATCCAGATGTAGATTTAGATCCCTAAAGGGCAAGCCAGATGTGACAGTAGTAAGGGAAAAACTCCCTGAGACAGCATGAGGAAGAAGTCTTGAGAACAACCAGACTCAAAAGGAAACCCATTCGCATCTGGTTGACACCAGATAGTAAAATGATCAACTATTACACGACCACAGCTGTATATTATAAAGTCAAACAGCACTAGATGTGTTAAAATGATGTTCATTCAGTGTAAGCATTATAGTTTTCTATGATTACACTGGCAATTCTTAGGTACAGGGCTACAATATCTTGGTGAGATTCTGTTCGATAAAAAAAAATGAGCACACAATATGGATATTCTTATATTAGGATCCATTATAAAAAAAAAAAAGAAACTTCAGGATCAAAAGTATGGAAACTTCAGTATCAATCCACCCGTCTCTAATCCCCTGCATTCACCTGTTCATGACGTGCTGCTACCTTTTTGTGTGCGCGCACGCACAGACACACACACACACACACACACACACACACACACACACACACTGTAATGTAGGGCACCTCTAATGTAGGGGTATAGAGCGCCGTAAATGAGTGGAGGAATCGAGGGGAAAATGATATGCATAATTTATTTTTAACTCATCCTCAAGACAAATCCCTTCTTTTTTAAAAAGCGCTCCGGCGTATGTGCCTGCAGCGCTTTAAACACACATATTACATTTTTAATACCTACTCTGGTTTCTTTAAACAACCTAAACTGGTTTACGCTCCTTTTTACACATGCTTAATTGACTTACAGTATAACTAATCGCTGCATCTGCTAACACCGTTTTCCCGCCTTTGCACACTCGACTAATTGTATCACGCTAGAGGTGCAGATCGTTTTTTTTCTTGCTTGCCACATGTCAGGCACTCTTAAGCCCAACCAGTCAAGAGTAACATGAGAATGAAAATAAGCAGAGGAATTAACTAAGAGCGACACAGACAGAGAGACATAAATACCGGCTCAGAAAGGCAGAGGGTTGGAGATACAGAGAGAGAGAGAGAGAGAGAGACAGACAGACAGACAGAGTCAGAGCCAAAGGCCAGGTTACAGAGTAAGACAGAGAGAGTCAGAGAGACAAAGAGAGAGACAGAGAGACAAAGACAGAGTTAGAGAGTAAGTTAGAGAGAGTCAGAGAAACAGAGAGAATCAGAGAGACAGAGTCAGGAAGATGAGGACAGAGTTAGAGAGGGGTAAGTTAGAGACAGTCACAGAGACAAAGAGCGAGACAGAGACAATCAGAGAAACTCAGAGAGACAGAGTGACTCAGAAACAGAGTCAAAGAGTTAGAGAGTAAGTTAGAGAGAGTCAGAGAAACAAAGAGAGACAAAGAGGCAGAGAGACAGAGAGAATCAGAGTCGGAGAAACAGAACAAGAGACATACAGACAGAGATAAAGAGAGACAGAGGGCAAAGGGGCACAGAGACAAAGAGAGTTAGATATACAGAGTAAGAGAGAGAGACAGCCAGAGAGAGCAAAAGAATGAGAGACAGACAGAAAGACAGAGAAAGTCAGAAAGAATGAATGAGAGACAGGAGGACAGAGACAAAGAGACACAGACAGAGGAAGCCAGAGAGGGACAGAGACAGAGTTAGAGAGTCAGATATATAGAGTCAGAGAGAGAGAGAGAGAGGAGATGGGTCTCATGGCTGTAATTAATGTTTCAGAGGTTTCAGTCTGTAATGTTCTTTTTTTAACACATCACATGACAACATGATGGTGTTTTTTCATTCAGCCTGAGAAGTCAGTAAAGTGTAGTAAAGTGGCATGTGCTTGTTGCGTCACCTGTTCTGCTCTACCTGAGGAACACACGAGATGAATTCATTTCCTCTGTAATACTTACTGAAATTCTGCCAGAGGTTTCCAGAGTGTGGATAAGGGTGGACATTTTACTCAGGGCCCAGTGATTCGGCTGAGTGTTATTATTATTTTTTTTTTTTCGTTGGAGGAACTTTTATCTGGCTCAGTTGCCTTGAGGCAGAACTTTCATTTTCATGTGAAGCACACTTGAAAGAAGTGGAGGAGTAAGTGAATACTCCAGACTGCATGTGTTGAATTTCAAAAAAATCTACAAGTACTGAGCCAGATAAAACATGTCAGTGATCTGTGGACGAGCGAGTGACAGGGTTTGCAGAGAGCTTGCTCGCCTGTGGATCTCCGACATTGGCGGAGTGCATTTGTGTGTGTTTGGTGCTGTTGGGGTTGGGGTTGCAGGAAAAGAAGGGGATGATTTGGTTTCGGTTGTCAGAGGGGGAAACAGTTCGCTTTTGACTCCTCATCAACCTCCAGTAAACAGCTCGAGGGAGAGTCTGATCACACTCTCATCTTCACTGGACTGTCTGAAGAGGGAAATGTTGCAAGCAAATAAAAGCATAAAGATAAAATATAGATAAAGTGTTATAAACAAGGAATAAAATAAAATACATGGTGGCATGCTGTTATAGGAAAATAGTTAAGGACAGGCTGTGTGATGCGTCCTGTGAAGCAGAGTTACTATTAAAATAACAGCTTCCTCCCAAAGGGTTTTATTCTGCTTATACCACAGCAATCTGCTGCTTAATGAATGACCATTTTTATATTTTAATGTCCACAAAATGAGTTTGTTGTTATAGAATGTCTACACTGATCAGCCATAACATTAAAACCACTGAACGCGCCTACAATGGGCATGTGAGCATCAGAATTGGACCATGGAGCAATGGAAGAAGGTGGCCTGGTCTGATGAATCACGTGTTCTTTTACATCATTTGGACAGCCGGGTACGTGTGGTTCACTTACCTGGGGAAAACGTGGCAGCAGGATGCACTATGGGAAGTAGGCAAGCTGGCAGAGGAAGTGTGATGCTCTGGTCAGTGTTCTTCTGGGAAACCTTGGGTCCTGGCATTCTTGTGGATGTTACTTCGACACGTACCACCTACCTAAACATTGCTGCAGACCAAGTACACCCCTTCATGGCAATGGTATTCCCTAATGGCAATGGCCTTTTTCAGCGGGATAATGCTCCCTGCCACACTGAAAAAATTGTTCAGGAATGGTTTGAGGAACATGACAGAGTTCAAGGTTTTGACTTGGCCTCCAAATTCCCCAGATCTCAATCTGATCGAGAAACTGTGGGATGTGCTGGACAAACAAGTCCGATCCATGGAGGCCTCACCTCACAACTTACAGGACTTAAAAGATCTGCTGCTAACATCTTGGTGCCAGATACCACGGCACACCTTCAGAGGTCTTGTGGAGTCCATGCCTCGATGGGGCAGAGCTGTTTTGGTGGCACAAGCGGAACCTGCACAATATTAGGCAGGTGGTTTTAATGTTATGGCTGATCAGTGTACACAGTTGTTCTATACCATTACTGCAAAATGAGACTCAGATTATGAAATCCTGCTTGTGTCTGATTTACTAGAACTATCTAGTCATCTAGCCAGCTAACTTAGCTGATGTTAGTGATGAACACAATCTTGGTTGTTTTGCCTACTTTTAAATAACTCGCTGAAATGATGATACAAATTGAAACAAATTGGTCCTGGAAACCCTTACAAAACAAACAAACAAACAAACAAAACAACAAAAAAACATGGCTAGCTGGTTTGCACGGCAAAATATACAACATATACATCAAAACTACTGTATTTAATTAATCACTATTAATCACATTAGCCAAGTTTTGCGGCTAGAAGTTTACAGGATCTGCATCCTTACTGCATCGTTCTCTGTCTTTTTTTTTTTTTGGACATGATGGGTTCAAAAGTCACATATATAAATAATTTCAGACATCAGAAATGTTCCTAGGTCACTTCTGCACATTTCTTGGGCATATTGAGGTCCACGTGAAGCACCCGAAGTGTTGACGTAATTTCCACTGAAACAGGAAGTCAGCGTGGGACATATTGAGTGGCTCCTCCCCATTGTTAAATAGCCAATAGCATATAGCTTACCTCACAGCCCGGGCTAAGCCGTACTTGACAATTAGTACCATGGAAAAATGCCTGTCATAAAAGTGTGAGCTGACACCAATACCTCCTTCTTCAAAGTGAATGAATTCAAGCCATTTCCTTCTGAACCAACTTACAGTTGGAAAACGGAATAAAACGCACACGTTCGAACAGCCAGACACACATTTACGACCCATGCTTGCTGATCTGATTCCTCTCATTCAACGATGGCAACTTCGGCAAGGTGATTTTCATAATGTTGGGGGCGGGACACTTCAGATTCTAGAAAGCATTTGATTGGACAGAAAATCTGATGAGAAGTTGAAGTGCGGAATGATGTCATCAAAATTGTTGATCCGTATTGGTGGTAGAGAGAGACTGTACATTTTGAATGCATATATCTTCTAAATGGAAATTCTGTCATTGTTTTGGAGCACACTAGCTTATAGATAATCTTAAGGATACATCTTAATATCTACATAACTTAATATTTAATTGATTAAAATGTTCCAGAGAACATGAAATTGATGGATTGAATGGACTATCCATTATTAAACTGTGTCTTGTCTCAGAAAAGTTCAATTAAAATGTATGTGTAAAAAGGTAAATGGTAAATAAAAGGTAAATAATTAGCCTCACTGACATTAGCCTCATTGTTTTTGCTCAGGTGCTGGAGAGATTGTTCCAGAAAGGTTTCACCATGGTGGCATCTTGTGGCGGAGGAGTGGACTCGTCTCAGTTCAGCGAGTACATCCTGAGTCGGGAGGACAGAGGCTGTCAGACCATCCACACGCCCATCCGGATAAAACAGGAGCCACTGGACTAACCCAATGCCTCCATCAGACCCGCAAAAGATCAGCTGTGGACTAGAATGAGCTGGGTGTGTAATTCTCTGCTGGCTCACTGGACTATTAAGGAGCCCATCATGATGGAACTCTATACAAACAACGAAAGACATCTGACTGAACACCAAGACTCAGTAGCGGGACATGTTTAAAAAGTCAAGATTGCATTCTGTATAATTTGGTCTTCCACTCACATTAACACTGTTGGTATAGTATTCAGTCATGACCTTGTTTGTGTTTAAAGCAGAACTACTTTTGCACACTAATCCACATTCCAGTTTTTCCAGTGTGGAACCTGAACATCTCATGCTCCAGTCTTCTGTAAATCAGACCCTTGCATGTTCTTGCCATCGTTTCCGAGAGCAGAGGTGGTTTTATGATGATTGTGGAGTGGAGAAGGGCTGGCTGGCTGGCACTGTGGTCAAAGTGATAGTGATCCCATTTTCTTTTTTCTCCAATGATACAACAGCGACATTCTCATAGCGACGGAGTGATTCTCTGTAATCTTCTGTTGCTAAGTGAACCGCAACATGACAGGCGTGATGGTTGAATGCTTTAACAGAAGTGGTTAAGTTCTAGGTGTGTGTGCTAGATTTGTGTCGTGTCAGCCAAAGCATCACTTGTTCATTACAGAAAATACGTCAGAAGATCAGATCAGAAAATATCAGATTCAGTACAATTCAATTCCCATCCAAGCCATGTGTATTGGCGCATCCATAGTTAATGTCTTCAGTTAGGAGACGGACTAGTTACAACATGGCGACAGGAAAGTGTGTCTAAGGCTATGCTCAGACAAGCAGCTCACATCCAATGGACAATCTCATTCGAGCAGGAAAGAGTGTGATTGAGTCTGATTTGTCCAATCTGATTCAACCGACATTTGTAATTGGATTAAACAACTAAAATCTTCTGAATCTTAATTTCTATAGTTGTAACACTTCAAATTACATCAGATTTCATGATTTAATATAAAAAAAATCTGAGACAACATGAAGCAAGAATCCTTGTTAGCAGAGAAGAAATACTACAGATTTTAGATTTTAACATTGCGAGATCACCAAATCCCGTGGTCTTTTAAGATTTTAAAATGAACCCTGATCTCTGGGTGGGAAGGATGGAATTACTTTCTCCCCGTCAATCAGAGCGATACTAGCCAATAGTGGGCATCTTGTATGCAGAAGAGGGCAGTTAGTGCTCTCCTCAGAGTGTGTTCAGCCGCCCTTTACACAGAGAATGAGCAGCAATTTTGAAAAGATGTGCCGGCTTCATGTATATTGGAGGAAGCGCATGCTAGCCCTCACCATCCCTGATTCATGGGGAGAACTAGTGGGTGGGAATTGGCAATGGCATAAAGTTAGGTTACAAATTTTAATTATCCACAGAGAAACTTCCATGTTGGATTTCTAACTAGCTGCCCCAAACTTCTCAGAGTATCTGAGGTTATCTGCATCATTACAGTCATTACTGTGACAAATCAAATTTGCTCGTTTTTTATTTTTTATTTTGCCATATCAAAACTCATAATTATTAATGATTAACACATAAATCAGATTTGTCAAGTTTGCTAGAATGTTTCCAATAGCTTTTCTAAGGCCCAGAACATGATGACCTGCTGTATCGTATAACGACAGCGATTCATTTGATCAGGCGGCTCCAAATATGTCCGCCTCAAATTCCCTCTCTCAGCTTTGTGTAATCAAACGAACAACATGCTGTTTGGCAAGACAACAGATCCAAAGATCCTCTGGAGACACAAATGCCTCTGCATTCTCTAAGACTCTCTCCTGATGAAGGCAGCTTCAGGTGGATTACTCCGTTCACTAAATGAACGCACGTCTGTGAGGCACGTCTTCTAGTTCCACCACAGCAGTACAGGGATTATAGTGTGCAGCTCAAGGCTTCTTCAGGGCTCTGGAGAAAAAAAACACAGGTCAGAGAGAAGCCAACCTCTTCTCCAAACAGCCCCCCAGGAGTCGAGGTCACTTTCCCACAATCCATTTAGTCAGCCAAACCTCCCCAGGCCAAAAAAGGCCCTGTCACGACGTGGGGGAGAATAAACACGAAAGGATTCTTATGTGGCAGGAAAACACCGGATGATGCTTAATGCGTTGTAAAAGTACACATTTAATAGGCCGAGCGTTTTCCAGGGCATTCTCTACACAAGCGGATGGCAGGGGCAAAGGTCACAGAAATGCCAACACACTCTACACGATCACACGCTGAGTGTTAGCGTAGAAAGACAGAATGAACTGCTGAGACCGGGGAGCTTGTTATCCTTTGTTATTCTTCAAACCGTTCCATCTCTGCTATCGTGTGGGATGTTTTGGCGGCTTGATGAGGCCCTTTAGCAAATACACAAAATAAATCTTTATTCCAACCACAGCCTCGGAAGCGGATCTCGGATCTCACGCTCGGACTTTCAACTGCGTGAAAATCAAAATTCTATTTAAATGCTGTTCTAATCGATGTTGTGTCAAAATGTATAATTACAGTAAGGTGCAAATTTATGTACATTATTTAAATAAAATCCATTTTTTGTTAATGGATAATCATTGTAGTGTTGCAGGCATGTGTTTCTTATCCTTTTGTAATTGGTGTTGGAGAAAAAACAAAACAGATTTTAATAAATTGTTGATTTCACCCCCCCCCCCCCCAATTTATATCAAAAAAGCTGATTTTTAACATTCGTCTATCAGAAAGAAGTCGGGTTTACATCGGCTTAACTTTAGCTTACTATCCTTCTGAGGAGCTTTTATTACCTAATTAATTACCTTTTGGATATTTTTGTTGTTAAAAAAGAAATGTTTTTCTCATGGAGACCAATGAAATGTTCCAGGTCAAAACTGTCAGATATTACTTTCCTCGTGGGCACATTTGGCCCCCACCACGATATAAAAACATGCCCACACAGACACACACTCCTGAAAGTGTGCTGGCAGATCATCATGCAAATGAGATCTTGCTGGAAGCGCGAGTTCAGTTGAGCGAGGTGTGATAACGGGGGAATGTTGGCATGATCCACAGTGGGACGAAAAAACAAATTTACAGGAACAAAATGGTAGTGGGAAACACAAACCAGGAAAAACAAATCGGCGATGAAAAAATGTGCCTTTCCTTCAGATCCTGTAGAAAGAGTTGAGAGATAACGAAATGGCATTTTATGAAACAGTCGAACATGTAAGTAAGCAACTTTATTCTTTTACAAAATAGTACAAATTTTATAGAGATGAACACTTTTTTTTCCAAACCAGCCAAACATTTAAAAATCGTTAAATTTACCAAAAAATATAGAGTTTACAATAGATATATGGTCTTTGTAGACAATACAACATACAAATAATCAAAAGCCCTGACCCTCTCACCAGAAACACTCGGCCTGTCTGAGCTCCGTCGTGTGCAGGTACATAATTGGATACAGCAGAGGACTGAGCGCAATTTGAGGCCGTGTTCATCTGAACCAATGTCTGCAGAACGGTTTACTGTTGGTGAAGGCAAAGACAAGGCTAATAAAAACTTCCTGTCCACTACGTGTCCTGCTGGGGGTCTTAAAACCGCACTCAAATTGTTCCAAATATCAAAAGCAGTCAGTGAAATGATGGAGATCTATCTACATGGCCTTTTTACTTATTTACTCATATCTGATCAATAATATGAAATTTAAAATTCCAGTGCAAGGCTGATTCAAGATCAAATCGTAATCATCTGCTATGCTGTGATCTTAGTCTACAATTTATTTGACGAGGGAAACATGTAGGGGGGAAAAAAAATCATTTTCATGCGTCATCTTTTTTGGATGATTTTATGGCAGCCTTCTCAGTACAGATGGCATCATGCCACTTCCTACACCATAATTCTTCACAGCACATTTAACTATCACCTCCCCATTCTTCCCACCCCACACACACACACACACACACACACACACACACACACACACACACACACACACACACACACACACACACACACACAGGAGCGTGAGAAAATACTGTCTCTGAATTACAAAACGGCATGTGACAGGATGAAGGACAGCACAGATCCTTCATTTGCATAATCCCACTGAAACAAAATCCAGATCTAAACAAACCATGTATGTACTGGAGGTATAAAAGTCATAAGTTATTAAAATATTTAAGAATTTGTTAGACTGTTAAAAAAAAAATCCCCAAAAACTATACATTCACACTTCCAGTGTCCATATTGCAAATGAGGCATTTAAGTTAAAAACTGAGCTTCAAGTCCCATCACGCTTGATGCCACCAAGGGAAAGTTTTCCTTGAACGTAAAAAACAGATTCAAATATTTCACACAAAAAAAAAAAAAAAAAAAAAAAAAGACAAAATGAGTTTTTCTCCTATATGCTGGCTCCTGTACCAAACGCCCAGACGGCATTAAACGGTAACAGGAAATAAATGCTGCTTTTACCCACGACTTTCTTCATGGCTTTCATTCACTTCCTGAATATATAGGTTTGTTTGGAGCATGAAAACCTCATACATTCCTCTTAAAGCAAAGACAGGATCTCACTGATTATGTCCCAGCTTTGCCTGAAGGCACAAAGAAAGACGCATGAGGCATGGGAAGAAAAAGACCTTGCAAATCAAACGATGGCGGGAGAAAGGGGGTTCGAGCGCAGAGTCGGACCACCGTTCACACCATGCGCACAGGAAGAGGAGAAGTGTTGGCGCAGTTCCAGCCTGGACCGGGTTCTACTTGAGCAGAGCCTTGTAGAGCAGCAGAGAGCGGGCCGTGGAGCGCTCCTGCTCCAGGCAGAAGATCAAGTCCCTGAGGTTGACCCGCGTGATCCGCTGCCTCACCTGCCGAGTGGAGGACGAGGAGGCGCCGGCCGAGCCTGAGGAGCTTCCTGATGCCTAGAACATAATGAGACCATGCACAGAAACAATTACTGCATAGAATAAAAATCAAACATACACGAAAAGTTCACTCTTTTATGACGCATATATTTCACAGGAAGCTCCAAGTTCATGAAGTCTCTGATCCATCACAAACTAAGCATCAAAAGCGGAATAGGCTCAATTATAACGGAGCTTTTCCACTAGAACGTGTGGCACATCACAGTACGGTTACTAATACAAATCCAGAACTATCCGTATCCCATCCCATGACATCGCCCCTGAATGTGGGAGCAGTTTTCTGGAGGTTATGAAGTGGTAACACTGATGGCGCAATTAGTCAACCAATCAAGTGACTTTTTTTGTACACAATTTTTTTTATTTATTAAAAAAATTTGTTACCAGACTAGCGCCCCCCTATCGTACGACAACTTCCAACCAGGGTGAAGGCTAGTATGTGTTTCCAAGACATGTCAAGTCAGTCTGAACTTGAAAGTGTTAAAAGTGGAAAGTGTTATCTGCCCTCCCCAGTCTTTTACCAATCACATTTCCTCTCACGCTGTGTAAGGTCACTGTATATAATCTGCTAACAGCTGCCTGCACCACGATCGCCGGAGATGTTGAGACGACGTTGTGAAACAAGTGTTTGTGCACACAAATCAGTCGATTTACATGTCTAAAATAGCATTTATTCATTCATTCTTTACCGGAAATGTAGACTGCGTCAGCCAGTTTTATTGAGATTTGAAAAACAGTTTTGATCATTACGATTGCAGATGAATATTCTAAAGTATCGTAAGAAGAGAGAGGGTAAAGACACTGGAGAAAAGACATGGACGACAGTCCCTAAGACAGTCCCCATGAAGTGCCTTGAAACGCACAGTATGATTTGATGTGTCGACGTAATTTCCACTGAAACAGGAAATCAGGGTGGGACACTGAGTGGCCCCGCCTCCATTTTAAATAGCCAATAGCGTTTAGCTTACCTCACAGCCCGGGCTAAGCAATCACAGATTATATTTATATTTATAAGGTAATGTCCAGATGATAAATGGTGAGGTTTAAGCCATCTTGATTGGAATCCGACAACTGAAGATTTGGTTAAAGTTAGTATGCCACTGGGGATTGCCTTAAAATTTGTTAAAAATTATTTCATTTACAAGTGTATAATTGCCCACGTGTGTGTATGGGTGTAGTATGAATACAATCCAGACATGCTACATCAACCATGTTGACATTGTCATGTGACCTATAACCTAAAAAGAGCTGATGTTCTGCCTTCCGCACCAGTCCTGTTGCTTTATGGGATAGCGCAGTGTCCATTGCTTCCATACTGCAGAATCTCAGCAGAAGCGGTAGGTCATCCGGGTATTTCTCGCCTACTGTTTTATGAATACTGAGAATCTGGACATACTACTCCTTTGGCGTTCTGCTTTTCGCCTACTATATAGTAGGGTAGTAGGGATATTCGGACGCAGCCTTGTTTACCAAAGCATGGCTGTAGGGATTTGTGCATTAGTCAGGTCAGGCAGTGACTTCGGGCGAGGAGGCCTGGGGTGCAGTTGGCCTTCCAGTTCATCCCAAAGGTGTTCAGAGGTGGTTGAGGTCAGGGCTCTGTGCAGGCCACTCGAGTTCGTCCACTCCAAACTTCTCAAACCATGTCTTCATGGAGCTCGCTTTGTGCACAGGGGGATTGTCATGCTGGAACATGTTTGGGCCTCTTAGTTCCAGCGAAGGGAAATTGTAATGCTGCAGTATACAAAGACATCCTACTTCTAACATTGTGGCAAAAGTTGGCAAAGGCTCAGATATGGATGTGATGGTCAGGTGTCCACATACTTTTGGCCATATAGTGTATAGATCCTGCTAGTAGATTTTTCTAGCTGTGACACGCACTGTTATTCTACTAGACTGGTTTCATTCATCATTTCAGATGGACCAGAATGATGATGTCATGACGGAGGCAGTGAAGGACACTATTGTTTCAGTACCAGGTTTTGACCGAGATTTTCATCCCATCCCCTTCCAAGATGAAGCAGCTTTAAGCAGGCCCACAGTGGACTTTTTAGTTTGCTCACCTTAAAGCATGGAAAATCGAGCCAGTCAAGGTTTGGGTGTGTGTGTGTGTGTAAGTGTGTAAATGTATGACCACACCTATAAAATGAAAGGCTGCCCTGGGCTACAGAGCCATACCTGTGCCTGCAGCCTAACAGCAATTAGCAGACTCCAAACAGTATCATAGAGAAGAGGAAAGAACAAGGATGGGAAAACACCTGGTCCTCAAACTACACATCATCAGAACAAGTGACACTGGTCAACACCCGATTCTAAAGGAGTATGATGTTATTGAAACATGGTTGGTGGTATAATTGTGTGTTGTTTCTGTCTGCTTGTTGTAATGTTACTCGGGTAATGCGTGGCATTAGAAGAGACAGACTTTCTGTGGTATGAAATTAAACAGCAGTAGGTCAGTAATGAGAGAGAGAGAGAGAGAGAGAGAGAGAGAGAGAGAGAGAGAGAGAGAGAGAGAGAGAGAGAGAGAGAGACAGAGAGAGAGAGAGCGTGTGAGAGAAGCGCCAGACAGCCTCTGGGCACACAACACACACCACACCCTACAGGAACACCCTACAGCAACGAGGGTTCTAATACACACCCAAACACTCCCCAAATTCCCATGAAGTCTCTCTTGACACGAATCATATTCTCTGATGTGTTTATTCAGGCAAGTTAGTGCGTGGTCTTGGGAGCGCATCTGTTCTGGCACACAAAAAAAAAAAAAAAAAAAAAAAGCATCTCATCTTTAGTAACTGCCTGGTCAGGGTTGCGGTGGTTCAAATTAGGCTACTAGTTTGTTTATATTTTGGAAATTGAACCATGAAAATGGCCAGGTACAAACAACAATAACAACTCAAGTGGGATTAAAAAAAAAAAAAAAAGCTGCTGAGGTTGAGGAACTGTCAGAGTCAAAATTCTCAGACCAATGTTTTCCTGTTCCAGTGTTTTCCAGTCTTTTGCATTTATGTTAAAATATTCTGGTTTAAGCCACACTGACTTCGAGTTTAAATACAAATGCAGATACAGATACAGATATCTGAGAACTAAACAGATACAGATGGCCTTATACCCCCAAAAAAGTTTCCAGACATTCTTCTGGGTGAGGGACGAGTATGGTGAGGGATAAATGGGGCTAAACATCCTGACAATGAAGCACTTTAACATCTACAACCTTATGAAAACTGTATGTGTTTAGTCTTCCACAATCCTAACGTTAGGAAGTACTTACATTTCTGGACAGATCGATACTTATAGCTACTAAACATTTGCTACATTCCTGTTTTGCACTGAGGAACAACAGTGCGGGTTTCTACAAAGGATCGCTTATTTACAGAACATGTGTAGATACCGTCATTAAAATATCATCCTCATTACTCCAATCCCCACATGCAAAGTGAGCCCAACACTATCGTTTAGTTAGCACTGAAAACTGTTTCGAACACTGAAAGGTTGGAAGATGGGTGTTTCACAGTTAACATGTGTGGGTGAACATGCTGGAGGCGTTTTGCCACCATCCTACCACTGCGCTCAGAACGGGCTTGTTAAGCTTGCATAAATGTGTTAAGATGTGGATGAATACATTACCGATGTGAGCATTTCTACACCCCGGGCAGTAACTGAAAACTCCAGTGTTTTTCTCTCCTCTCTTATTTTGCCACATTAACTATAAAGCTCAACATGTGGAGGATTTCAGGTAACCATCACTGGAAAATGGTATATCCTGAAGTGATGGCGTTTACTATCTATAGCAAAGTAACAAAAAATTGGTCCAGATGGTTGATTACAAATGACACGAGGATTGAAAATATTCATTCAAAGAGCACAGTTCAGTGTTGGAGTGCAACACAGTGCTACTATATGCGCCATAGTACATGGGGCATACTAGTAGCTGAATTTAAACCATGACCCTGACCAGGCAGTTACTAAGGATGAATAAAAGAACATTGCAAATTCATTGCACAGGTCTTTCTTTGTTCCACAAGTTTTTAATCAGACTGCTCACTCCCTTTATCACTCTCAGTAATGTACACTGTATGGCCAAAAGTTTGTGGACACCTGCCCATCACACTTGTGTGCTTTTTGAACATCCCATTCCAAATGTAGTCCCCCTTTTGCTGTTATAATAACCTCCACTGTTCAGGGAAAGCTTTCCACTAGATTTTGGAAAGCCTCCAGCCACAAGAGCATGAGAAGGTCTGGTGTGCAATCAGTGTTCCAGAAGGTTGAGGTCAGGGCTCTGTGTAGGACACACGAGTTGTTCCACTCCAATCTTGGCAAACCATGTCTTCATGGAGCTCGCTTTGTGCACAGGGGCATTGTCATGCTGGAACAGGTTTAGGCCTCTTAGTTGCAGTAAAGGGAAACTGTAAAGCCACAGCATACAAAGACATCCTATACAATTGTGTGCTTCCAACTTTGTGGCAACAGTTTGGGGAAGAATCACATATGGGTGTGAAGGGCAGGTGCCCACAAACATTGGGCCATATAATGTATTTGTACATTCCTAGTCCTGTCCCAAAGTCATTCATGGCAGGACAAAAGAAGCCATAGCACCTTATTACTGTAAATGACTTGGTGGTGTGGTCTGAAAGGGCTAAGGAGAGTCCACTAAAGAGAATGTGTGTACAGGTGTTCTATATTTGAGGAAGTGCCATGAACACAGCTCTGGACCAATAGACACTGAAGTGAGACCTGTCTGACCATGTCAATAAGAGCATAATCTCAGTCCCCTTTAAGAATAAATGGAAGTGGAATATGAAGAAACCGGTGAAAGATGGTGGAGATGGACATTATCACTTATTCCAGACACAATCCTGGCTCACGGTTTGGTTTGTTGCTCTAACCATGGATCCGATCTGTAAACTAGTTGACACAAGGACTAATTAAAACGTCTTGCTTAAGGCTGGAGGATTTTCTAATTAGTGCAGTATTGACAAAGCTGTAGTTCCCTGGCTTGCAGTCAGAGCCGAGAGGCTGTGCTGTAGAACTGAGGATGAAAGTCCGGCCTCCAGCTCAGCAACAGACACTGAGCTCGGAGTGGTGTTTGGACATACAAAGAAATAATTTACAAACGCTTTAATATTCAAATAGAGGAAGTGGACAATATCTCAGATTACGTATGAGGTAGTTGAACAAATCCTCTTTCATATGCAGACGGGAATCTAACAGCAATTAACCATGTGTGAATGCAAGTGTCATGAAATCTCAGGAAGACCGACTTGGCATCTCGTGAGTGAACAGAACCATAGGCACACGAACGTCACTGTGCGGCTAAGCGCTTACTCAGCATTATAACAGTTCATTACTACTCGACTCGTATAGTAGCATGACGCACGAGCTTAACGCTCTGGATAAAGGCATCTGCTAAATGCTATAAGTGTAAATATTTAAATGCCACGATTTGCTTGGTAATCGCTGTAGTATACTGAAGATTTCGAGTGACTACTAAACTGGGTGATGAGCAATAAAACCAAGGCTACGCTCACATTACCAAGCTGAAGTGACACAAAGCCAACTCTACCTTCCCCTAGACCGTTTTTTTTTTTTTTTTTTTTTTTTTCTCCCAGGGCCATGTGGAAAAAATTCCGATCTTTTCAAATCACTCCTGAGCCGTTTTCATATGTGGCTCTAGATTGGATTAATGTACCAAAAGTGACCATATTACATAAATGAGAATGGTCAAATTGGTATTTGTGTGGTTTTTTTCGCGGGTTTACCAACGATCATGCACAATAATGACTATATTCTGTGCTGTGGAAGAAAGGGGAGATTGGTGTTTTACTTGATGTTTGGGGAATCGTGGCATTTCCTGGGACTTTAAGACGGATATGGGTCACTTGCGATTATGAATGTGTACCATCAACATAGACTGATCCAATCTGAGTGCAAAAAAAAAGAAAAAGATTTGGGCAAAGAAGCTTATAGCCTAAAACACAACAACAGAGACACAGTATCATCGCTAATCACATGCTTTTTCTCTTATGCAAGCTCAACAGCGCTAATAAAACCTCAGGCCAGAGCTGCTGCAGCGATCGTCACAGCCGACTGTTTATCAAACCCAGAGGTCAGAGAAGGTAAAAGTGAGAGGATAAAACACGCAGGGTGATTCATGCAGCATTCGGCTGTGGGAGTCGAGCATCTCCTCCAGACTTCAAAAAAAAAAAAAAAGGCGGTTAATCAGAACGAACCAACACTTCTGGAAACATCATTTTTTTAATAGTGCAGCAATCACTGCCTCCACATGGACTTGAAAGGAAGATGTTTGCGCGTACTCTATGTACAACTGCATGATTACAGCTTTTCTGTTTAAGTCTGTACATAGTCAGACCCTTTTAGAAGAACCTTAGCTTCCTCTCTCTGGCGTTTCTCACTTTTTCAGCACAAAAAGCTTCGCTGCTGGAGGCTGGGCCTTGAGGCGAACACACACTCCGGCTCCATCTGCAACTCAAACAGCTTTCCCACTCTATGTTCACTTTAGAGTGTGTGTGTTTTTGTGCGTGTGTGTGTGTGTGTGGAGTACACGGCTGTAGGCTATGCACTCAGCTCCAGGGCCACACTGTACACAAAAGGAAAGACAGAGATAGTGCAACACAAAAGCATCCACTCAGTCATTTGTGTTTTAGAAAATGAAGAATAAACTCCCTATCAATCGTGGAAAAAAAAAAAAAAAAAAACAAGTTTGGAGAAATAAAACAAAAGCATACAGGATTCAGAACAAACCAGGCAGTGAGTGCTTAGCTTAATTTCTGATGTTTAAAATAGATTCATGTAAGCGATCTTCATGTCGGCCTTTAGCAAAACCATGAGCACTAATCACGTCTCCATTTCAATGAAGAAGCAGCATATGCTATAAAACCAGCACAAGAGGCCGGAATATTAGTCAGGCAGGCTGAAATGTAGCCAAATGCCCCCTGGTGCAGTCTCTCTCTCTCACACACACACACACACACACACACACACACACACACACACACACACACACACACACACACACACACACACACACACACACACACACAAACACACACACACACACACACACACACACACACACACACACACACACACCCTGAGGATTGTGGGGGTAATATCAGATGGAATCATTTACGCAACTGCCCATAGTGGTGACACCTCGATTATGCTTCACCAGAAACACAAAAGATCCAAAAGCAGTCGTTATCATTCTCAACAACACGTTAACTAGCTTCTTCACTCAACCATCAACAAATAAAGCGTGAAGCCTTAAAGCCTCGTCTCTCTAAACAACAAGAGGAGGATTCGGCTTAAAGCAAAAATCCACCCTGAACTACTTGTATGTTGATTTTTATAGTTAATGTGATCTTCAAGTTATATTTAGAAATTCTGAGTCGACTTCTTTCAGTTCTTTCATCGACATGTTGGTCTGTTTTCATTTTGAATGGTTTCTTATATATTACCCATAATGCCATTCGACTAACCACTACTAGTGGTGCCAGTGGGATTTCAGTCCTCGTTTTAGATCTCGATCTAAAGACAGCGCTGCAGCAGCACTTTAGTCCTGGAGTCTGAAATCATCAGAAATGTACGTGCACTATTTCTTTGCCATTTCATGCGATCTTGTTTCCCAAACTGAGAAAAAGAAGAAAAATGTGTCTCCTTTTTCCAAAGCCGTGAATATTTTGCATGTTTTTTTTGGGGGTTTTTTTGCATCGTATTGCTGCAATGCATTCTGGAACTTTGAATCCAGCATTTGTTGTCTCCACTATTTCTATGTCTGACTGCTCATTAATATGACTGAGATATGAAAAGAAAAGAACCTCTTGCTCTTTATTTTTCTAGGAGCTGATAATGTATAACGATCAGATTTTGTCATGTTTGAAATTGTTCTCCTGTTAAACGCCATCAAAACTGCACTAGCAATATCGCCTTGTGCCAGCCGTGTGACATACAACCGCAAATTTCTCACAGGAAAAAATTTAAATACAGTGCCGACCAACAAATTAATGCCAGAATTGCAAAATACATCAGAACTGCATGAATATAAACACACTTGATGTGTTTCAGGATGGAGTCAATCTAGAAGAGCTCTAAAAGGTCTCAAATCTGGGTCAAGAAACGTGGAGTTTGTCTTCTTCATGAAAGTAAGTGCGAGTTGTTCACTGTTCAAACGGATGACTGCGATGAGCCGTACGAGTAAAAGTGTAAAGAGCAGAGCAGAGAAGGCGTGCAGCAAAGAAACAGAAAGAGACTGAGAGAGAGTTTGAGAGCGTGAGATTGGAAGGAAGAGAGTGAAGTGCTAGTGTGTGACTTGGATTTAATATTTTATAATTACCTGCGGGGCATTTCACAGATCAATGTGAGACTGTGCCCAAGCCTGTGCCAGAGAGAAAGCTAAAGAGCGAGTGAGTGAGCGAGAGAGAGAGAGAGAGAGAGAGAGAGAGAGAGAGAGAGAGTAAGCAGAAAGAACAGAGTGTGTGAAAGTGATGAAGACATAATGACAGAATGAGCAAGGACTAAAACTTAGATCAGCGAGAAGAAAAAGCAGGAGAACAAAAGGAAGAGGGAGCAAATGAAAGCGATCTGTAGTTTCTAGACACCCTCGGTCTACTTAAGCCGAGTGTGTGCTGCGCTGTGTGAAATACACCCTCCATTGGTTGCCTGGGCTGCTGGCCATGCTGCAGGCACACATTACCTCTCTTAATGGGCTTCTATTTCAGCTGCAGAAAGGAAGCCAATAACCTCTCAACACTAATGGATTAGACTACATGTACACAAGGTCTGTAGCGAATTATTACTCCGACTAGAGCGATTCCCAAAGGATCAAACGCTCTGGAAACAGGAGGAATACAACAGTGTGATTAAACCTTGCAGAATATGAGGAGCTGTAGAATGGGGCAGTATTGTTCAAATCCCGTTTAATGTGTCTTGGCTGTTGGACCGATTACAAAAGGTTCTCTTTTAAAAAACTTTTTTTTTTCTTTTCTTTTTACAGAGTCATTTTCTGTTTAATTATCACAGTTTTTCAGGAAAGAGACTAAAAATAAGTCGTTACTGCTCGCAAACTTTTCTTAATTAGCCAAGATTAACAAGGGAGGCAATTAATTTCCTTGAGATGGGCATCTTAAAAGCGCCAAAGGCCCGACTTTGTTGCTGGAGCTTAATGTTTTTCAGTGATGTAGGTGAGAACTGAGGGGCAACATTAAATGTCAGGGAGAAAATATATTTACAGCCTTAGAACATAATTGACAGGGGTATGGAGGTAAAACCTGAGGTACATCTTGGAGAGTGAAAGATGATCAGCAAACCGATATCCATGTGTCATTCTAATGCGTGTTTATAACCGAACTGTCAACACTGTCACAATATATAGCAATTAGGAAAACCAGCAAAATCCTTAAAACATGATTAGGAAAACGATTTGCATGCGAGCGGTGCAATATGTCTAGGTTTAGCTGAAACTTGTTTTGAGTGTTAAGATATTCAGAGGAAGGCTGACCTCCTCCTCCTCCTCCTCCTCAACATTACCCTATCCTGGGGTTAAAAAGAGAAACGAACATGCATGATTTAGACATGGAAGCGCAATGCGGCTATTTTTGTCCATTTTCCTTTTTTCTTCTTCTACGTTGGCCTGTTTAATGAACTATCTGCCCGTTTATATGCTAATAACCTGCACCTGCCTCCACTGGATGCCTCCATAAAGTCGTCAGCGAGCCATGCTTTTCCAAGTGCATGAGCTGAAATGATGTGCCACTGAAAAACAACTTAAACAGTATCTTTACAAAAGATCATGCAAAGTATGCCCGAGGCATAAAGCCGGGCTCGTCAACTGGTTGACTGTACGGATACGGAGCCAGCAAATCACCGATCAGTGTATTAAGACATGAAAACTGTCTGCAGATCAGCAACTCCAGTTTACATGGCTTACTGTAAAACAACCTCTGTTGTGGTCAATCACAGTATGTATATACGTATGTAAATGATTTAGCTGAAGGCAGCTCATCGAATAAGGGATGAGTTTGTGCAGGCTTTCACAGATTGAGGCAATAAGCCGCTTCGTGTCATGTCTAAGAACACGCACCATCCACTGGTATATTTCCTTTATAAAATGGAGACAAAAACAACGTGATGAAATCTAGAGTCTAGATAAATATTCCTACCGCACACACACACATACACAAAAACTCTATAGTTTGCACTATAGAGGGAAAAAAAAACAAACAAAACTATAATAATTTTTTTGCACATTGTATAGTCTCTGTATACACGTTACAACTCTGCATATTTACTTTCTACAAACTCTTATTTTTTTATTCACATCATATTCTCTACAGTTTACTAGATTTTATGATGTCTACTGTATTTTATTATTTTTATTCTATTCTATTTTTATCGTGTGTGTAAATCCTTAGTTTGTTGATGGTCTGTTCGTTGTTGCACTGTGGGACGAATAACTAAGAAAAAACATTTCATTACATTACATGTATATAATATGTATGTGACAAAGAACCTTGACCCTGGACCCTAATAATTACATTTATTACGAATAATATTCACAGCAACCGGAAGATCGTGAGATCTTAATCTCGTCTGTGGATGAGAGCCAAGGGAGTAAAACTGACTACGCTCTAAGGGTGAGAGGGATGGCATACTCTCATACTCTCTCTTCCCTGTCCATCAGAGCAACATTAACCAATCGTGGGCATCTGCAAGTTCATGTATGTGGAAGTGGGCGGAGTGTGTTACGCTGCCCTGTGACACAGCAGTTTGAAAAGATGAGGTTGGCTGACTTGGCACGTGTTGGCCTTAAGTATTTAAAGTTAATCATTATTAGGTAACTGTTCAGTCAACCATTCAGTCATGTTAAGCCGGATTTACAATTTTCGCCTGATAACTGGACACTGTAAAATAATTCTTTGGTAATGAGTTGAGTTTGGCAGTCTTATAACGCGATACGTGACAAGCTCACTAAGTGCCGCTTGGACGAAAGACAGTCGACAGTTCTGGCATTAATAGAGTGCGAGTTATCACTGTTATGACGATCTTCTAAAAGCTACCAACTGGAGGATGGCATAGGAAGACATGAAACTCACAGAACAGCTACAAATATGGAAATGGCGAAACATAAACGAATCGTGTGGGATTTCAAAGAAGAGAGATTTGTTGAATTGTGGCATGAAATGTCCTCGTTTACTCTCTTTGACTCCAAATTCCTCTAAACAACTTTGCTGCTATACTGAGGGCTTGTTTCTCTGACTCCATTTTCAGCAAGAACCTGAATCCTACCGACTAATTTGCAGGTTTCTTTAAATGGCAGGTCTATCATTAAAGGATTTCCATCGTATAATCTCTCATGGAAAACATGTTATCAAACAGGCTGTTATAGAATTCGCCCAAGATTTTAGAGGTGTGACAAGTAATAACCTTAAACGCCTGCTGAAAACCAGCTTTAGTTGCAAAACAAAGGAACTTCAGAAAGTTCGTATAGCCTCAGTGTGCTTCTTACTATAAAGGCAACAAGTAGGCTGGAATTGCAACATGCGAAAAGTCAAGCATGCTTGGAAAAGAACACAGAATGTACGCAGTGACTACTAAAAGCCATGACTGGTAACGTTTAAACTCCCGCTCCCGTGTGAAAAAAGGCCGCTTTGGTAGAGCTCATTACTGGCTCCATGTTTCAGTGTGCCTTTGGTATTCCGTGGCTGTCCCTTCCCCCACTGCCGTCTCCCTTGCCTCAGGCTCATCTGGCAGAAGGGGAGGTTTTAATTGTGGCTATAGAACTCGGCGCGCTTTTTTGCCTGTAAGCGAGCCCTTGCTTCGGTGGCTGAGAGAACTTGCTTTAGTGATATTGGGTGCAGTCCATCCCTCCAGGCTGCTTTTAATGGCTCCTCTCCCCCCCACCCCCCACCCCTTCCCTTTCATAGCCAGCCTCAGATAGTTTTCCATGTGATGCCTTGTTAATTCTGCTGCAGGGAAGGGCAAGCGTATATCTCTCCCTCTTTTTCCCTTTCTCTACCTCATCGCTTTGCTGTCTCTCAATCCCTCTATTTTTCCTCTCCTTGTTGATCATCTGCCCTGACTAAATCAAAGTTAATGGCAAAAAGCAATGCTCTAAAAAGATCTGAAATAAATAAAAAAAAAGTCGACACATACCAGCGTCTATTATTCTACAGTCATTAAAGATGAAAGGGTGCGATCCGAGCGTGTACCAGACAGCGTATTCACTAAATCCTCCTCCCTTCTTTTTTCTGTCATACCCTATTCTTTTCTTCCCAGAGTCTGCTTTATTCTACTCTAGTCTCAATCCTTCCTTACCGCAGCCCCTCTGGCCTCCAAAGTGGAAAGGACATGTTAATATGCAGCTCTGTGTGCAGTCATGCCGCAGGCTCAGTCTGGTATGCAGGCCCACGGTCATTCGGCAGCTTTTATTAAAGTTGGGCCTAGAACTCACCTCTGAGGAACGCCCTCATCACCTGCTCTATGACTAATCCATCCCCAGGCTCTGCTTCAGGCCCAGCCTTCAGCCTCAACGGCTCATCAAGTCTGAGATAGCAGCTCTGTTCCTGACTGGCAATCAGATAGAAAACGCCCAGAGGGCTTGGGCCTTGAACAAAGGGCACGGCAAAAATACCACCTTCGTTTGAATACACACGCAACCAAGAGGATTTTGTTCCCAGTGTTTGTAGTCCTGCCGAGCATTTTGAATGCCTAGCAAGGCAAGAAATCATGCTAAAATCTGTTAAATGATGATGTCTTCGGGATAATGGCAAGAAGTTCATTAACCTTCACTTAGCCTACACGATTCTGTCTGTCAGAGGTATTGTCCTCCACATAGCCACACAATGACACTATAATCAGCCTCTCCAAAGAATTAAATGTTGTGTTTATTTTTCTTTCTATTGGGAAGCTGCAGTATAACAACAGTCAAGCCTTCATCGTGCAGCTGGCCACCTGGCAGGCTAGCTGACGCTCCAGGCCACACAGACCCTCAGGCGCATAACTGCGGAGATGAAATGTCTGACTGGCCCCTTCGGAGCGGCCTGAGCTACAGCCCTCGAGGCCAGTGCTGACCCCTTTAGAAAAGTCACATTCACCTAACTCCACAGGGGGGGTTGGAGACAGAGTGGAGAGCCAGAGAAGGGGAAAGAAAAAAAAAAAAAAAAAAAGAATTGCCAAAGGCACTTTCAAGGCGGATGTGAAAGACTGAAACGTGGTGAGGCGAAAATGAAGAGAAAGATCGCTTCGTTGCCTTCACTTCTGATACATGTTCATGCGTCATTCTGAAGTCCGGGAGAAACTAGAACATTAGGAAAAAGACCAGAACTGTAGATACAGCTTTATATAATTGCATTTCTTTCTTATTCTTTTCATTTTTAAGTGGTTCAGCAGTGCACTCAGAGCAGAAATAATGCTTTTATTTGGTTATTCATGCTTTTTATACTGAGGACATTTACAGCCACACTCTTTCTACCATCTGAGTCACAAATATCTCTGTGGTATTATTATTATTTACACCTAAAACTTTAGGAGACACATTTCTAGTAATTAAAGTCCTTGCAGACTTAAACAGTAACTGCATTGGTAAGATGACATATGGTAGCTAAGTGAATAAATATGCATAGCCTTGTTAGTGTTGGAGTAATTATTGCTTAGGTGTCGAACATGATCAACTTAGTGACGCAGACGGTTAGAGACAAGATGGTGTAAATTCAAATATGGCTGTTATCCATTTGAAGAAATGTTGAAATGATGACAGATATAATACTGAACCTGAAATTATTGTTAAAATGTTTTGCCAATATTAGTTTGTGTTTTAATGTGTGCATGTATGTACATTTTAAGCATTGACAACAGATTTATGGATCACTCACATTCATACAGTGTTCTCAAGGACTGTAGGATTCCTAACCTTCGGCTCTAACAACCTGATTTGGTGGATCAACTGACTGTTTTGGTGGACTGGTACCCATTCTTAATGACCACGCATTGAAATGAACATTCCTGTCTGAAACCAAAAACGAAAGAAGTTCTTTTGTGTCAGTAGTAGAAGCAATGGTTGAAATGTCTGTCTCCAAATGCCATCGGATATGTGCTACTCCAATCGAACATCCCTTTTTAAAGGCATGGCATTAACATGGAGTTAGTCCCCCCCTTCACTGCTATAACAGCCTCTACTCTGGGGAGGCTTCCCACTAGAATTTGGAGTGTGGCTGTGGGGATTTGTGCTCATTCAGCCACAAGCGTATTAGTGAGGTCAAGCTCTGATGTCGGGATAGAAGGTCTGACATGCAGTCAGAGCTCCAATTCATCCCAAAGGTGTTCAAGTGAGGTTGAGGTCAGGGCTCTGTGCAGGACACTCAAGGTCTTCCACTCCAACTTTGGCAAACCACGTCTTCACGGAGCTCACTTTGTGCACAAGTGCATTGTTATGCTGGAACATGTTTGGGCCTCTTAGTTCCAGTGAGGGGAAATTGTAATGCTGCAGTATACAAAGACATCCTAGACAACCATGTGACTCCAACTTTGTGGCAAAAGTTTGGGGAAGGCGCACATATCGGTGTCATAGTCAGGCGTCCAGATACTTCTAGCCATATAGTGTATATAATCAAATTTTGGGCCTTTCACCCCCCCCTCTTCCAATAATGCTGGACAATTTTCAGTGCTGAAATTTCAGTTAATCTCTAAATTAAATCTATAATTCTTGTTCAGTTATCACTGCTCTCATCACTTACTGCAAGCTCCTAATTAGATTAAATGCCCATCTGAATTTTTTGTTTGTTCATTTTTAAGTTTGTCCTTCTCCTCCAGGAGGGCCTAAGAGTCTTAATCAGGGGTGTCAAACATACAGCCCACCAAATGAATTTAAAATCATCTTGTGCAATATTATCGCTCTGGATAAGGGCGTCTGCCAAATGCCGTAAATGTATTATTAAATTGCAAGAACTGAAAGAGAAGAGTTAGTCTGTTGTTCCATTAGGGGGAAAAATACAGCATTAGACTCAGTGCAATAAACCAATCTACTGACAAGATGTGCTAGTGGTGTGTAATTCTTCATTAGCAGACTAAAAACGCTGAAATCATGTCTCTTCCAAAAAAGAACCAATTAACGGGTTTGACAGCAACAGGGGTGAATATTTAATCGCAACTTTTAATTTTAAATACTTTTGCCAAATATATTGATTGTACCTTTGTAGATATACAATAATGAACCCATCTGTTGCTATCTACAGTTTATCAGTCTCCCACTACTCTGTCCATCAGTGGAAAGGGTCAGATATTATGTGGGTGGTGGAGGCACATATGGGTGACGCTATAACGGTAATGGAGATACGAGTGTTTCAGAAGCATTTTAATGACTCATTAAAAGAATATGTGAAATGAACTTAAATTCAAATTTACACCCCCTATTGCCTAACATTTGGAACTGTTTCACATTATTACTGCATGTATCACTAGTTCAGTATAATGATGTCCAGCACACAGTTCTTTCTTTCAGTGGCAGAATGGTGTTATTATATAGATGAACTCACTGATAATGAACCTCATGTGTGCCAAGGTGGCACAGTAAGGTCTTTAAATAGTAATACCATCAATTTTTACGTGCTGCTAATTCTACCCTGTTGTTCTGATGCACAATAATGTGTCTATACTCCTTAATGAGAAAGTGTGGCGATTAATTAGTGCTGATAACCGCATCATTTTCTTAATGTGTTACCTCTTGGGAATACTCCCCTAATCCCAAGTCCAAACCATCAGTAAAGATGTGGATGTAAGAGGTTAGGTGCTCTTACCTCCGCTCCAGAAGCCCCAGGAGAGTCCAGTTTGCGTTTTTTGCGCGGCCCTATAGCGGCGAGTGCAGTGAGGTTAGCATCACGCTGTCTCATCTGTGCCAGTTCCTGCTGCTGCATCTGAATGGAGCATTACAAAAAAAAACCATGGTGACTATCTAAAGAAACAAATCTTAAGAGTAACAGTATAGTCCCTCGTATGCAGACATGCACATCTGGGAGAAACATGTGCTTTAAAAGTCAACATTATATGTGTGAGCAGTGTGGATTCAAAACACGTCCAACACATCAGTCGTAAACCTCAATGTAACCATGAACATACAAGCACTAAACTGACATTTCACCTTCCCCCCCATATTCAGGCACTTAATTCAATTTTTATCCATGAGAGAGAGAGAGAGAGAGAGAGAGAGAGAGAGAGAGAGAGAGAATGAGTGAGAGAGAAATTTGAAAAGTACAGCCTGAAGGTGAAGCCATCTCGCCCTAGCAGGCAATGACAGAGACAGCCATGTCAGGGGGAGGGGCCCTCACTTAGCTCGGGCACTGATGAGCACACACAGCTGACAGAAACTTAGTGTCATACCAACACCACAGTGGCCATGACCTCGCCAAAAACTGTGTGCATATTATGCACATGCTTGTTACATACGACAGCCACACAGCTGCAATAAGCAACCAAGGCTGTGCGTGACCCGAGACTTCAGACTTTGGAGACTTTGACTTTCGCACTCGCTTCTTATTTCTGCAGCAAAACCCAGCAGCCTTCATTGTGGTTTTGTGTCTGAAAAGTGTCTTTTACGTAATCTGCTGCTTTCTTTAATGACATACAAAAATGTTTCTGTAACATTCAATTTTGTGCTAGAAAACTAATGTTTGGGCATCTAAAATGTTTTTTGTACTGTACTGTGTGTGAGTGTGTGTGTGTGTGTGTGTGTGTGTATATATATATATATATATATATATATATATATATATATATATATATATATATATATATATATACATACACACATATATACATACACACATACACACACACTATATATATTCTGTGCAATGTTTGATAAAACATTGTAAAGCAACCATTGAGAGAAGCACTGACAATTCAATCACTGAAAATTACAGCAGACTATTTTAACTGGTTGATTGTAAGCCCAGGTTAGTGAACTAATGTCTTGTTGGAAGTTTTTCCACTATCTTGTAGTTTTTAATTAAGCATTAATTATTTAAACACTACTACAAATAACAAATACTTTCAAAAGAATAAAAAGCTAAATCTCAAGAGCAGAAGAAGAAGAAGAAGAAAAAGAAGAAGCAGAATAATAATAAAACGAAACAATAGGTGCCTATGCACCTTCATTGCTTGGCCCCTAATAATAATAAAATCTGGCACTTGGTTTTTGTCTTTTTTGGGTAAAGAGTGCCATGAATTTCAGTTTCGTCTATGATATTTGTATTTTTTTTTTTGGATGATCATCATCATCATCATCATCATCATCATGTCCAATCAGCTACTGACTTGGCCTATGATACTCAAACGTGTATTATGCCATAATTCCTCGTGATATCAATATTTCTTATTTCTCCGGGGGATCTGGAGCCTATCCTGGGAATACTGTGCATGAGGTGGGAATACACACACAAAACCAATTCTCATATGGTGCAATTAAGCATAGTCAATCTACCTACCAGCATGTTTTTTGGGAGCTGGGAGGAAACCAGAGAACCCGGAGAAAACCCACACAGACACAGGGAGAAAATGAGACACTCCACACAGACAGTAACCCGAGCTCAGGATCAAACCCTGGATCTGTGAGACGGCAATCGTACCCAATGCACCACTGTGCTGATGTTTAATTGTCATATGATTGCAGTATTAGTTTCTGATTGGCTGGCAAGTGTGCATTCATTCATTCTACTGTATATACACCTTGAAAGAAGATCTAGCCAAAAATGGAAGCTAAATCCAGGCTCCTGACATTAAAAACTAAAGTAGTGAGAAACAAGAAATTTCGCACCATGAGTTTAATGTCTTCATATTTAGCTACTAATAAACAAAACTATTTCCATCGTTTGAGTTTTTAATATTCAGACACTTCATTGAGTGTTATCTCATACACATCACCCAGTGATAATTCTATATGTAATTATTTAGGCACACTTTCCCCCTACACTACTAAGTTACAAACATTTCTCTAAATATTTGCCCCTTTCTTCCTCTGACAGAGGTGGAATTGACAAAAAGCTAATTCAAGGCAACGTTTGCATGCTAATTAACTCAGGGGTTATGCTAATCTAGGGGGAAGTCATGCACAATGCATGCACATGCATGGGCGCCCTGAAGAAATCAGTCAACACATGCACACGCACGCAGATTGTACGCGATATCGGTGGCCGCGTGACTGAACTCAGCAGTCTCCAATGGCTACGGTGAGGATGATGCTGCCCGAGGTGGCGGAGTATGAAGTCTCGCCGCACAAACACTGCGGCGGCTCTATTAGCGCTAAACAGAAGGTTCTGGAAGCTGAGAGACTGCTTGGTGTCAGAGCCGATCTCCTCAGTGCCCGCAGCCAGAGTGGCGCTTTGCTTTCATATTCATTTATTTGATGAGGAGTGAAAGGAGAACCTAGTTACGCCATCTGTAATCCAGAGCTCTGCACTCCCCCTGCTCTGAATCTCACTTTAATGACCGACCTCAATCACAGAGCTCAATTTCCAGCCTGCGCTCATCAGAGTTTAATGTATGGAAACAGAAAACTCCAAGGTTTCCTACTCAGAATAAGATAATGTTCATCAAAAATGGACGGCGAAATAGAGAGGAGGAGAAGAGACAGAAAGCAAAAGGAAGAGAGAGAGAGAGAGAGAGAGAGAGAGAGAGAGGGAGAGAGAGAAAGTGACAGACACAGACAGAGAGAGAAATGCTTGTAATCTCTAATCATTTCCAAAAGGTCAGTAGAGGGAGAGAGCGATGCCTCCAGCGGTGCTCTCCACCCTTATTGATCCTTATCTGCTGTCCAGCTCTCCACAATGACTGGCCCCAGAGCGAGAGCTTAATAAACGTGCAGGAGAGCGCTGAACGCAGCACTTCAATTAGGGTGGCTGACTGAAGTCAAGGACATGAAGACTGAAGAGCTACGTGTCCCACGGCAATGCCGACACCGGTCTGGGATTGTTGGGTATGCGGTTTATATTGGCGTGGGAAGTGATTGCTTCAGGGCGCTTTAGGGGCCTTTAGGGTCTGTCTGTCTTTTTCTGATTAGCAAGGTGACTCCCAAATGAGCCGCCATTACACAAAGGTAGCATCATGCAATATGGATATGCCATTCTCTGCCAGCAAAGCAGAGATGGACCAGCCTCAAAAAATTTATTAGAGTCAGTTTAACAGTGATTTCATATTGAGCGATACAGCCCAGTCTCAGCCTGAGACCAGTGGTAAACAAATAAGTAGCCTGGATGCCTAGGACAAGCAGATTTCATGTCCTGGCTTCCCTCACCAGCCACTTTAACACCAAAGCATTCAGCAATTATCCAATTATCCAATCATGTGGCAGCAGTGCAATGTATAACATCATGAGCTTCAATTAATGTTCACATCAAATCTCAGCATGTGGGGGAAAAAATGTGATCTCTGTGACTTTGGACATTGGCAAGGATGTTGGTGGCAGGCTTGAGTATTTCAGGAACTGCTGTTCTCCTGGGATTCATGCAGTCATTTCCAAAAAAACAAAAACAAAAAAAAAAACATTAAGCGAGAGCAGGTCTGCCAGCAGAAACGCCTTGTTGGTTAGAAAAGGTCAGTGGAAAATGGGAAGACTGATTCAAAATGACAGGAAGACTACAGTAACTCAAATAACCACTCTTTACAACCATGGCAAGCAGAAAAGCATCTCAGGATGCACAACATGTTGAACCTTGAGGCAGATGGAACCACATCAGGTTCCACTCCTGTCAGCCAAGAACAGGAATCCAATGCAAGAGTGAAAAGTGGACAAAGACTCACTGAAACTGGACACTTGAAAATCAGCAGTTTCTGAAATCTGCTACAGAAGCCAAGTTGTTTCATGTTAGGAAAACCAGAGTCGCTGAACTATGGCTAGTTTATTTACACATTTATTGGTTTTGCTACAATATTTGTCCAAGCACTCAGTTCAGTCCAAGCACTCAGTTCAGTCCAGTTCATACTCCTCTGTATCTGGATCACAGTCCGCTAACAATCCCTGGTCTAGTCTAGAAGAAATGTGCATGATAAAACTAAGGACCAGCATGCTGCCTCAAGGCAAAATGCAAAAGTTCCTTCGGTGTACACTTTAATGTCTCATTATTCTAGTTAGCCATGTTCAGATCTGAAGGGGAAAAAAAAACACCACCAAAGAACAAAAAGAGCAAAGGGGGCTTCATGAAGGGCTCGAGTCTTTCTCCATCACAGCGTGGCCTCAGGTTGAAGACAAGACAGAGTGCTGAAACCAGCAATACACCCGAGAAAGAGCCACTCAGGCACAATAATATGACTGCTTCGCTCTGCTCTTAAGGGTTACGAAAATGTGGTTTAAAGAAAACCTCCTTAACCGCAACTAGTCAGATAATAAACACTTAACATGTCAATTAAAAATGATCAATTCATTGAAATACATTTTTAAGCAATTAATATTAATTAGTACTGAAGCTTCGTAAAAGCGTTTGTCCAATCATCAGGAGACTGTCAGGGGGTGCGTTTGAATCCTGCTGATGCAACAGCTAACTGTGGCTGGGAGTCCGAACGAGAGTAATTGGCAGTGTTCTCTGGGTGGGAGGGATGGTGTTTGTCTCATCCCTGTCAATCAGAGCGTCATTAACCAGTCGTAGCCATGTATGAGCTCGTGTGCAGAAGAGGGCAATTTTAAAGAGATGTGGTGGCTGGCTTGACGTGTCTCAGAGGAAGCACACATTCACCCTCACTCTCCCCAGGTGGTGGCTGTCATGTGATCGGACAGAGGTATCTAGTGGGTAGGAATTGGCAGTGACAAAAATTGGGAGGAAAATGAGGTTTCAAAAATATCAGTTAGCAGGAATGTGTCTGAGGACACCACAATCTCTGTGGGCAGCAGACCAAGCAGTCAATTATCCGACAGCTCATTTCATGGTCCTTGTTTTTTTTTTTTTTTTTTAATTATGCTCACAACATAATAATTATGTTCACTGAAGAAGAAAAAAAAAGACAAGACTGGAACAATAAAAGCAGCTTGATAAAGTCATACCCGTGAACGTCTACATACAAAACAATGGGGTTCTGCTACTTGCCCATATCTACATACAAGATTATCAGATTTCAATATTAATTTATTTATGAGTGTCAATGGTGGGATGGGTCTTACTGCATCCAGTAAAAAAAAAAAAAAAAAAAAAAAAAAAAAAAAGATATATATATATATATATATATATATATATATATATATATATATATATATATATATATATATATATACACACACACACACACACACACACATATATATATATATATATATATATATATATATATATATATATATATATATATATACACACACATATATATATATACTTGTTACTCTAGAAACAATAATGTTCAAGTGCATTAAACAGTGTATATCGGATTTCGGGGAGTTTATTTGTGATTGTTGTGCCCAAAAATGCTAATTCAACTAACTGAATTAGCAGAACTGCAATTTTGCACGGTATTTCATAGTGATGTCTGTTGGTAAACGAGACCTCTTAGCTGTACTCATGTTCGACGCACGTGAATCGAAGAGGACTTCGGCTGAATGCGCGTTGTGATGACGTTACATGACGCGTCTTGACCCAAATCTGATTTTGAAAAATTGCAATTTCCTCCAAATATTGCAGAGTTTCTTGGATTTTTGCATTAATTTCTGCGATCGCAAAATCGTGAAATCCTGGAGGGACTGAATAATATAGGCCTGTGATTTGAATTACAGCTTGAACTATTGTCAGCTGCTGTCGTAGAAAATTTACCAACATATTCTGACCAATCAGAAGCATTATGGTGAAAGGAGAGAAAATTGCATCTTAAATTTTCTTAAGACATTTTGACAGACGATATTTGATTAGGCTTATGTCAGTTTCACTATGGCATGTGAGTTTGTCTTTCCAGTTCATTTGGCTGAAATATAGCCCATATCAAACTATGTTCTCAATATTTTAAAAAAATCCAATTTTTGTCCAAAAACCCTTTTTTTTTTTTTTTTTTTTGGCAGAATTTAGTCACAGCACTATCCAATGAGTTTTCCCATACCACCACACACATGCTAGATTTACAGACATATCTATACAGTACATACTCACCTCTTTAGCTTTCTGCTTTAGCCGAGCCTGCTCGGGGTCTTCTTGCCTGGCGCGACTCTGCAGAAAACAATGTTAGAATCAGAGACACAGATTTATCACTCAGATTCAAGTCTTCAGTCTTATGATCTAATTAAGTCTTCTAGGTCTGAAGCTCAAGCAACCGAACTGTCAGGAAGTTTGACTTCAGAAGAAACCTTTCTATAATTAAGTCGGTTGTGTGCATATAGGTCAGCTTAACTCCCAAACAAACAGCAAAGAGCAACACAAGAGCAATCATTTCCAGTCTGACAGCTCAATTAGTCGACTGCTTAATTAGGAGAGGGACACAGCACTGGGGGTGTAACGAGGGACCGGGACACCACCGTCCTCACATCCTCATCGTCGCTGCTGTTTAAGTCGACTAATTGCTTTTGCTTTTATGTCGCACACCTTCTCCTGTGGAGAATCCCAAACCACCCCCTGACTTAGTTTATGGAGCAAAACTTGGAGTGGAGGAAGGCATGCTGCGAGGTTTAAAGCTAGCTGCTTGCTGATTTGAAATGCCTGCTGGGAAAGTTGCAGTTAGATGTGTGTGGCTCAGCCAAATGTATTTGTAAATGAATCTCTAAAACTTTTAGAGATTTTTAGGGATTATTTAGATGTAAGGTTGCTTTTTTGTGAAAAAAACAAAACAAAACTGGATAACTGGAATTCCTTTTTACTGGACTGGTTCAGCATTTCATAGTTGCATAAGTAAGGAATTAAACAGTGAGTGTAAGGAAAATAATCAACGGCGGGGTGCTGTGATGTGGCCTGAAGCAAAGTGGAGTTACTTTTATCACCCTGAAGTGGATTATTTTCTAGTAACAGCACGTCCCAAAGTGTTGAATCCTCTTATGTTGCACTTTTGATCCTTTTATAGTTATATTTAATGTTGTGGAATGTCATCACTTATCACTTTTGTTATATACTATGTGGACACCTGACCATCACACCCATATGTGCTTTTTTTTTTGAACATCCCATTCCAGATTTAGTCCCCCCTTTGCTGTTATAATAACCTCCATTCTTCTGGGAAGGCTTTCCATTAGGTTTTGGAGTGTGGCTGTGAGGATTTGTGCTTATTCAGCTACAAGAGCATTAGTGAGGCCAGCCACTGATGTTGGGTGAGGAGACCTGGAGTGCAGTCAGCGTTCCAGTTCATCCCAAAGGTGTTCAGTGGGGTTGAGGTCAGGGCTCTGTACAGGACACTCGAGTTCTTCCACTCCAACCTTGGCAAACCATGTCTTCATGGAGCTCGCTCTGTACACTGGGACACTGTCATGCTGGAACATGTTTGGGCCTCTAAGTTCCAGTGAAGGGAAACTGTAATGCTACAGCATACAAAGACATCCTAGACAATCAAGTTAGAGTTTTACCTCTGATGGTTACTGACACTGGAGACTCATTCAAAAATCATAAATCATCTCTTTACAGCAAACTTCACCGTATCAATTATTAAGCCCCTGTCCAAGTTGTTACTATAGAAACGATAACATCAGGATGAGCACAGTAATCTAACCCTGTGATTTGAATTACAGTCAAGACTTCAGTCAGAGCTGCTGGTGTAGAAAATGAATCAAGACCTTCTGACCAATCAGAATCAGGAATTCAACAGCACTGTGGTATGAAACTACATGAGTAGTCCTGTAAGCGTGTAATGGTTGCAGTTTTGAATCTGCATTATATAAATCACACATTTAAAAAGTTTATTCAACAGAATAAACTGAGAATAGACTGAGAATGGGTTGAAAAATGCTGACGTATTCTTTGAAATCAATCTAAGGTTCAATCAAACTGTCTTTATAACAATGACTAAAATAAGTCTGATGTCCACCTCGGACTGGACACGTGTGTGTGTGAAAAGCAGAACCTACTTTGGCCACTTTCAGCAGGATCTCTCTCTCCTCGTCGTCTTTGCGCTGTTTCTCCAGCCTCTCCAGCTGCTCGAAGAACTTCAGCTGCGTCCTCACATCTGACGTCTGCTCGTGGTGCTCTTCATCCTGGAGCAGGAAAACACACGGCAACGAGCTCCTTATCATCATGCACACACTCCACCTCCACATCGCATGCACTTTCATCTAATGCCTTAACTTCTGCTCCAAACTTTCTGCTGATTTCTCTCTCTCGAGCGACTGAAGTGAGGAGAAGTTAGTAGGTCACCCCGAGTTAATGGGATAATTGTTTGTTTCGCAGAGCGTCTCGGAGGCAGCCCCTGACATGCTCGCTGCCAAGGCTCTGTTCTCACTTCCCACTTAAAGCAGTGTAAGGACCAAAGCCAGGCAGCACACGAAGGAACACACACACACACACACACTTGCTTCTGAGGCTGTAGCCCGATAGCAGCAGTAACATCATTTCTCTCTGCCTCTCATCAGTCGTGCTCGTTCTGTGTGTATGCGCACGCGTGTGTGTGTTGTGGCTGTGCCTCGCTGGCAGGGCAAGTTTTCCTGTCACTGCTCAAGTGTGCCCTGCTTTTGAATAGCAGGTAAATGACTCACCCCTCTCGGCACTTTCCTTTCCATCAACTACAAAACTATAAACTAACTACAAAACACGCTCAACTTGTCTCTCACACACACAGACCCAAGGGAATCGTTTTTTTCTCGTGTTTTTCTTGTCTACCACTAAAACCTAATTTAAATAATTTTTCCTATTTTTCCTATATAGCTAGATAAGTACGTTTGAAACGCTACTCCAGGTGAGATCATTAAAATAGACACTATTACGAAGGGGTAAGGGTGTTTACTGTAGAAAGTTTAGAAGCGATAAGCATCTGATGCTTCGTAGTCGCTATGGCTGGAAGATATGGCCAAATAATATCAATATTGTGATAAACTGTGGCAGGGGATGCTTTTCTGAGATATTTCGTGATATCTTTTTACTACAAAAATTTTTTTTATATACAGTACTGTGCAAAGGTTTTAGGCACATGCAAAGAAATGTTGTAGAGCAAAGATACCTTCAAAATAATGAAATTAAATGTTTCTACATTAAAAAAAAACAATACAGTAAAGAGCACTAAACAGTAGTAAATAAAACAAAGTAAAATAAAAAAAATAAAAATAGTAGTCTCAGGTACAATTTGTGCAGTTTTATAAGGAAATGAGCTGCTAAGTTTTATTGAGCATCTTGCAGAACCAGACACAGTTCTTCTGGACACTTTGACTTTCGCACTCGCTTCTTATTTTTGCAGCAAAACCCAGCAGCCTTCATTGTGTTTTTTGTCTTAAAAGTGTCTCTTATGTAATACGCTGCTTTCTTTAATGACATACAAACATTTTTTTGTAACATTTAAACTTTGTGCTAGAAAACTAATCTAAAATGTTTTTGTACTGACTTGATAATGTAGAAGCCATGAAATAAAAAATCTACAACAAAGTTTGTACTTAAAAATAAATAAATAAATAGGGTGCCTAAAACTTTTGCACAGTACTGTACATGTAATTACAAACTCATTGAAAGCAGATGTTGTGATATTTAAATTTGGTACTTAATCTTTAAAATGATAAAATGTTAAACATTTGACAGATAGTTCATTTTTTTCTTTTTCAACGTTAAATATTTATTTATAACAAAACTTGCTTAAGAATTTTCAAGTTTCTGTATAAAAAATACATCTTCAGTTCTCTTGTTTAACAGTTTTTATGCCATAAAAACTCAAACATACATTATATATTTATGTTATATCATAAATAACATATCATAAACATATCGTTTTAAAGAAAGACAGAAAAAAAAAACCTGATTAGCAATATTGCTGTGCTATGGACATGGCTAGCTTCTTTATTTCAGGCGTCTTTTCACATTTTTTCCATCAGGAAATTAGTCCTACCCTTAACCGAAGCGCAGCTGCTTAGCTTTGTGTCTGTGCCCTAAAACACAACCCATTAGTTTTGACAGAAAGGGTTGGAGCGAAGGCAAAAACATTCATTACAATTGCAATCCATCTCGCAGGCAGTAAAAGGCTCTACGAATTACAAAATGGATCCTTTATATTGTTAAATATTGTTTCCCACTATGCTGCTAAACACAGCTCTTTTAGTTAGAGTCATTTTTGAATTAGCTAAGGAGCTATATGCTTAGAGGGAAAACACTACAATAAACACAGGACAATTTGACTGCATTAATTTAACAATAATGAAGCTTGCTTGACTCCTGGCTATTATCAGGCTTAGAGTTCATAGAGAAACTTCAAAATGAAAATCTATGACTTTTTAAATCTTCATAATTATTTTTGTGTTCAAGGACTACACAAAGTGCTGTCTTTACAAACATTCTCATTATTATTATTTGATTTTATTTTTTTTCAAAAGTCAACTGAAATACATCTTCAAATGTATTTAATCTTTCTTCTTCTTTTCCTTTCGGCTGTTCCCTTCAGGGGTCGCCACAGCGAATCATCTGCCTCCATCTAGCCCTATCCCCTGCATCCTCTTCTCTCAGACCGACTACCTTCATGTCCTCCATCACTACATCCATAAACCTCCTCTTTGGTCTTCCTCTCGGCCTCCTGCCTGCCACCTCTAACCTCAGCATCCTTTTACCGATATATTCACTCTCCCTCCTCTGAAAATGTCCAAACCATCTCAACCTGGCCTCTCTAACTTTGTCTCCAAAACATCTCACATGTGCTGTCCCTCTGATGTACTCATTCCTGATCCTATCCATCCTTGTCACTCCCAAAGAGAACCTCAACAACTTCAGCTCTGCTACCTCTAACTCTTCCTCCTGTCTTTTCCTCAGTGCAACTGTCTCCAAACCATACAACATCGCTGGTCTCACTACTGTCCTGTACACCTTTCCTTTCATTCTTGCTGGTACTCTTATCACGCAACAGACCTGACACTTTTCTCCACCCATTCCAACCTGCCTGCACACGCTTCTTCACCTCTTTTCCACACTCCCCGTTGCTCTGGACTGTTGACCCTAAGTACTTACCATTCAAATGTATTTAATCTGTTACATACCAAATGGCTTTCTTTAGTAAAACGGAATGTCTTCCTTAATATTCCTTATCATGTAACTCACTAATTTTCTAATTGAGGCCCAAGGGCAAGTAGAAACTAAATATTTGGAGCAGAATGACTGACAGATGACTGGTCCAAAAATGTACTTTAAACAAACAATTGGCACTACAGCATGACCTACATAAGGAATAAAACATGCTGAGGTGTACACTGCTACAGGAAAATAATCAACATTAGACTGACTTGGTTCCACAAAGTTGATTATTTTTCTATAACAGCACACCCATCACGTGTTTCACACCCATGTCCTGACGTGTTTTATTCCAATTGTACCACAACAACTTGACATACTAATTTTATTTATTAAAGAACACCACATCGTAGATTTTTATCCCGTTCCAGCTACACTTACTGTTATGGAATGTCTGAAACAAGTTGATTCCGGTTATCACTTACCATTCTTTTCCCATCATCACTTCCTGTTACCATGTTATGTAATAACTATAAACTGTTGTTCCCTCACCAGCTTCTTGACCTTAATAAGATCCACAAAAATACAGCTTATGTTATTGAGAAACTGCAAAGCGCAAACTCCTGAAGACTTTCCCACGGTGGAAAACCTAAAGGTACAGCTTTACCTCCGACTTGCCTCAAACCGACACTGGAGACACAATAAACGTCAAACAATAAAAGCGTGTTCACCATATCAGTTTGATTTGTTACTACAGAACCAATAACATATTGTTCTGTGATTTGAGTTACAGGCTGCACCACTGTTAGAGCTGCTGTTATAGAGAAACTTTTGAACGTTAGATGGCTATTAGGACAGTCATGATAACTACTTTTGCTGGACGATATATTGTCCCAGAAATTATTGTGATAAACGATATTATTGTCATTTTAAGACCATTTTTATTCTGCTGATATTATGATAATATAATAGCATAATAATGCAAGTACACTCTTTCAAAGAGCAATGAACTTTTAATTCTTAAGAATATTCAGACATTGGAATTGAAATGTCAAAAAATAGTTTTTGTCTTCTGACAAAAATATCTTTTAAATTTAGTCAATATTTCATGTCATGTCATATTTATTGATTTTATTCAAATTTACTCTGACTAAAATGGCATCGAATATCAGTCAACTGCATTTAGTTGACGAGAAAATGCAAAAATGAAACCAAATATTCACATATTTTCTATATTAACTTAAACATGCATCAACAAAAACATGTGACAACTGCCCTTGTTGTGAAAACCTGATCTCCTGAAGCAATAACAGTACAATCAGTACACTATGTAATACAATATTGTGAAATCTTTATGCTTTAGTTATTCACTGTCCGTGTTTTAGTGTGTTGTTACGGAAAGAGCGTATTCACAACGTGACTTACTTAAGTTCAGGTTCACTTGTGCATTTGCGTCATTTTGTGCATTAGCAAGTTGTAATATTAGGTTTATGTTGTGTATGTGTGATTAATCTTATATGTGTATAGGATGTGTTTGGATGCGTTAATTAACCTGATAGTAAAGCGCTACAGTTCATTCACTGTTCAGCTTCAGCTCACACAGCTTAAACAGCCCAATCCCCAACATTATTGACTATGACTGGATTATCTGAAACATTAGAACTATTCTTTCTAGATTTTTCATCTTCAAAAAACATTATTAGTGCATTGTTAATATCTTGTGCATCATTTTTTTTCAACAGTATGTTTTAATTCAAATCACTGCTAGTGCTTGCTACACATCTTAAATTCGAATCCAGTTTTTGTATTCGAATGTGCACTATTATCTTAAATCCCATGTATATTCGAAGTTCGAATTTTAATTTGACAGCCCTAGAGCAGGCGAGAAGACATAAGCAGTGTGAATGGCTAAAATGTTGGTGACATTCATTCTTATGTAAACAAAAATGATCGTGGTCATGTCAATATACGGTACGATAAGTCGATAACGTTATTATCATGACAGGACTAATGGCTATTCAAACATTTGCCGGATGCATATTTTATCACTGGATCAGATTTGATCAACATGCCCATGTGGCCCACTCGGACACGCCCAGAGATTGCTGGACTGTGATTGGCTCCTACCTTGCTGGGATCTGTGCGGTGTCGTGCGAGAGCAGAGACGTTTTCCAGTGTGGAACGGAGCCTGGCCTCGGTGGCGTGGGACACCAAACTCACCACGTCTGCCATCACCTCGTTCACACCAAACCCACGTGCTGCAGAGAGAGAGAAGAGAGAGAGAGTGAGCGAGAGATAGAGAGAAAAACCGATGATAGAGATGAAAAAGGAATACTAGGCATTAAAGATTTCAGGGGGAAACCAGTATATGACTTCTGCGCAACAAAATAAGCTTCCACTGCTCTCTGCTACACTCCCACTCGTCATGCCACACACGTGACCAGCTGAGATGGAGATGAACATACACATTTGGCATTTTCATTTGTATATTAAAGGTTAAAGCATTCATTTGTTATTAAATCATATTAAAGATGCAATATATGTATATTTTTTCTTACTTGTAATAACCTGGAAATATGCAGAACATGATAAAAAAAATAACTGTTTAAGCCACAGGCTCAGCACAAGTGCATTATGGGGCTGAGAAAACCTGTATGGAAAACCGTTACAGTCTGCAGTGCTTATGTGTGTACAGATGAGCGGTCATTCATTTTATAGACTCCCCAACACTCCATTGTTCTTTTTCCCTATTACAAAGAAAAAAAGGACAGCGACTGCATACATTTTGTGAGTTTAGAGTTATAACATTGCTATAGTGTCATAACATGGATACAGAATTATAACGTGGCTATTGTGTTATAACGTGGCTATTGTGCTATAACATGGTTATAGAGTTATAACGTGGTTATTGTGTTATAACGTGGCTATAGTGTTATAACGTGGTTATAGAGTTATAACGTGGCTATTGTGTTATAACGTGGCTATTGTGTTATAACGTGGCTATAGTGTTATAAAATGGTTATAGAGTTATAACGTGGCTATAGTGTTATAACATAGTTATAGAGTTATACCGTGGCTATTGTGTTATAACAGGGCAATAGAGTTATAACGTGGCTATTCTGCTATAACTTGGCTATTGTGTTATAACGTGGCTATAGTGTTATAACAGTTATAGAGTTATAACGTGGCTATAGTGTTATAACGTGGTTATAGAGTTATAACGTGGCTATTGTGTTATAATGTGGCTATTGTGTTATAACGTGGTTATAGAGTTATAACGTGGTTATAGAGTTATGTGGCTATTGTGCTATAACTTGGCTATTGTGTTATAACGTGGTTATAGAGTTATAACGTGGCTATAGTGTTATAACAGTTATAGAGTTATAACGTGGCTATAGTGTTATAACGTGGCTATAGTGTTATAACGTGGCTATAGTGTTATAACGTGGCTATAGTGTTATAACGTGGCTATAGTGTTATAACGTGGCTATAGTGTTATAACGTGGTTATAGAGTTATAACGTGGCTATAGTGTTATAACGTGGTTATAGAGTTATAACGTGGTTATAGAGTTATAACGTGGCTATAGTGTTATAACATAGTTATAGAGTTATAACGTGGCTATAGAGTTATAAAGTGGCTATAGAGTTATAACGTGGTTATAGAGTTATAAAGTGGCTATAGAGTTATAAAGTGGCTATAGTGTTATAACGTGGCTATTGTGTTATAACGTGGCTATAGAGTTATAACGTGGCTATAGAGTTATAACGTGGCTATTGTGTTATAACGTGGCTATTGTGCTATAACTTGGCTATAGTGTTATAACGTGGCTATAGCGTTATAACGTGGCTATAGCGTTATAACGTGGCTATAGCGTTATAACGTGGTTATAGAGTTATAACGTGGCTATTGTGTTATAACGTGGCTATAGTGTTATAACGTGGTTATAGAGTTATAACGTGGCTATTGTGCTATAACTTGGCTATTGTGTTATAACGTGGTTATAGAGTTATAACGTGGCTATTGTGCTATAACTTGGCTATAGCGTTATAACGTGGCTATAGCGTTATAACGTGGCTATAGAGTTATAACGTGGCTATAGAGTTATAACGTGGCTATAGAGTTATAAAGTGGCTATAGAGTTATAAAGTGGCTATAGCGTTATAACGTGGCTATAGAGTTATAAAGTGGCTATAGAGTTATAACGTGGCTATAGAGTTATAAAGTGGCTATAGTGTTATAACGTGGTTATAGAGTTATAAAGTGGTTATAGAGTTATAAAGTGGTTATAGAGTTATAAAGTGGTTATAGAGTTATAAAGTGGTTATAGAGTTATAAAGTGGCTATAGTGTTATAACGTGGTTATAGAGTTATAAAGTGGCTATAGTGTTATAACGTGGTTATAGAGTTATAAAGTGGCTATAGTGTTATAACGTGGTTATAGAGTTATAAAGTGGCTATAGTGTTATAACGTGGTTATAGAGTTATAAAGTGGTTATAGAGTTATAAAGTGGTTATAGAGTTATAAAGTGGCTATAGTGTTATAACGTGGTTATAGAGTTATAAAGTGGCTATAGTGTTATAACGTGGTTATAGAGTTATAACGTGGCTATAGTGTTATAACGTGGTTATAGAGTTATAACGTGGCTATAGTGTTATAACGTGGCTATAGTGTTATAACGTGGCTATAGAGTTATAACGTGGCTATAGAGTTATAACGTGGCTATTGTGTTATAACGTTGCTATTGTGTTATAACGTGGTTATAGAGTTATAACGTGGCTATACTGTTATAACGTGGCTATACTGTTATAACGTGGCTATAGAGTTATAACGTGGCTATAGTGCTATAACGTGGCTATTGTGCTATAACGTGGCTATTGTGTTATAACGTGGTTATAGAGTTATAACGTGGCTATTGTGTTATAACGTGGCTATACTGTTATAACGTGGCTATACTGTTATAACGTGGCTATACTGTTATAACGTGGTTATAGAGTTATAACGTGGTTATAGAGTTATAACGTGGCTATTGTGCTATAACTTGGCTATTGTGTTATAACGTGGTTATAGAGTTATAACGTGGCTATAGAGTTACAACGTGGCTATAGAGTTACAACGTGGCTATTGTGTTACAACGTGGCTATTGTGTTATAACGTGGCTATTGTGTTATAACGTGATTATAGAGTTATAACGTGGCTATAGTGTTATAACGTGGCTATAGTGTTATAACGTGGTTATAGAGTTATAACGTGGCTATTGTGCTATAACTTGGCTATTGTGTTATAATGTGGTTATAGAGTTATAACGTGGCTATTGTGTTATAACGTGGCTATAGTGTTATAACGTGGCTATTGTGATATAACGTGGCTATTGTGATATAACGTGGCTATAGTGTTATAACTAGTGAGCAACAAGCAGCTTGTGTAACATGTAGTATATCTTTTGGGCGTGGAGCGAGTGCAACTGTTGTTGCCCGTGGGCGTGTACAGTCCATCCAGCTCTGATGATAAATCGTCATGGCCAAAACACACACGATTTACCACAGTATACAATTTGTCTTTAAAATGTACTTGAAATGAACTGTAATATTTTAATAAAGATAAAAAATTTTTTAAAAAGTGTGCAGAATTGGTTGTTTCATGAACGTTATGTGTCAGGTGTATTCGCATTAGCTATTAGCAGCACAAGATAACTGTACTAGCTACAAAGACTCTCCAAAGACACCAGTAATCTTTGCTATTGTCTTTAAAGCTTTATCTGTCTTTGTAATGGCTCCATACACATTTAATGAGAGGTTGTAGACGACAGGATAAGACAAAACCATAGATTTTACACGCTTCTATTCAAGCAGTACATAGGCACTAAAAGCAGGTAAGTAAAGTTGTGAGAGGGGATATGAGAAAATGTACCACACACGCCATACAAATGGTCAGAGGAATCATTCGAGCCAGTCGCTTGTCACGCTGTCATGCTCAGACAGAAAATGAATGATCACTGTCGCTCGCTGATGTGAACATACAGCTACAATCAAAATTATTCAGCCCCCATTGCAAATCAGGTTTATTGTCAAAATTTACAGACTTTCAGCCGTTTGCAATGAACGAATCAAACAAAAGCAATTGAAATAGTTAAACACAACGAATGCTTCAAGTGGTTTCTCCAAAGTCCACTGAAAACACAACTTATAATGACTTCTCCAGTCTCTCAATTATTCAACCCCCTGAATAGAATCTCTCACAACAGCACAAATATGCAGAACAGGTGTTGTCTCAAGCACACCTGATGCAACTAATCAAGAGCTTCATTAGTTGCACCAGGTGTGCTTGAGCTGGAACACATGAAATTCAAGAACTGGCTAGGGGCAGAAAATACATGAAATACCTGGACGGGGCAGAAAAAGGAAGCTATCAATGGCTGCAACCAGATTTCTGAGAAGGCAGGCTGTGAAAAACCCTCGGGTGACTGCAAAAGACCTGCAGCAAGACTTTCATTTTAGATTTCAGTGAGCACAGTACGGCGCGTACTAAACACAGAAGGTTTCCATGCCAGAACTCCAAGACGTATACCACTACTGACCCAAAAGCACAAGAAACGTCGGCTTAAAATCATATAAATAAGCCACAGAAGTTTTGGGATTCTGTTCTGTGGAGCGATGAAACAAAACAAAAACTTTTTTGGCACGATGCATCAGCGGTATGTCTGGAGAGAGAAGAATGAAGAAAGAACACACTGTGCACAGTCAAGCATGGTGGTGGCTCGGTGATGCTCTGGCACTGGAAACCTGCAGCATGTGGAAGGCAAGATGGA